>CM060987.1:116671332-117310332 GCA_030765065.1 Deroplatys truncata
TAGTAATAGTAAAAGTAGAAGTAGTAGTAGTAATAGTAGTAGTAGAAGTAGTAGTAGTAATAGTAGTAGTAGTAATAGTAGTGGTAGTAATAGTAGTAGTAGTAATAGTAGTAGTAGTAATAGTAGTAGTAGTAATAGTAGTAGTAGAAGTAGTAGTAATAGTAGTAGTAGAAGTAGTAGTAGTAATAGTAGTAGTAGAAGTAGTAGTAGTAATAGTAGTAGTAGAAGTAGTAGTAGAAATAGTAGTAGTAGAAGTAGTAGTAGTAATAGTAGTAGTAGAAGTAGTAGTAGTAGAAGTAGTAGTAATAGTAGTAGTAGTAATAGTAGTAGTAGAAGTAGTAGTAGAAGTAGTAGTAATAGTAGGAGTAGAAGTAGTAGAAGTAGTAGTAGCAGTAGTAGTAGAAGTAGTAGTAATAGTAGTAGTAGAAGTAGTAGTAGAAGTAGTAGTAGAAGTAGTAGTAGCAGTAGTAGTAATAGTAGTAGTAGAAGTAGTAGTAGAAGTAGTAGTAGAAGTAGTAGTAGAAGTAGTAGTAATAGTAGTAGTAGAAGTAGTAGTAGAAGTAGTAGTAATAGTAGTAGTAGAAGTAGTAGTAGTAATAGTAGTAGTAGAAGTAGTAGTAATAGTAGTAGTAGAAGTAGTAGTAATAGTAGTAGTAGTAATAGTAGTAGAAGTAGTAGTAGAAGTAGTAGTAATAGTAGTAGTAGAAGTAGTAGTAGAAGTAGTAGTAGTAATTGTAGTAGTAGAAGTAGTAGTAGTAATAGTAGTAATAGTAGTAGTAATAGTAGTAGTAGAAGTAGTAGTAGTAATAGTAGTAGTAGAAGTAGTAGTAGTAATTGTAGTAGTAGAAGTAGTAGTAGTAATAGTAGTAGTAGAAGTAGTAATAGTAATAGTAGTAGTAGAAGTAGTAGTAGAAGTAGTAGTAATAGTAGTAGTAGCAATAGTAGTAGTAGAAGTAGTAGTAGAAGTAGTAGTAATAGTAGTAGTAGAAGTAGTAGAAGTAGTAGTAGCAGTAGTAGTAGAAGTAGTAGTAATAGTAGTAGTAGAAGTAGTAGTAATAGAAGCAGAAGTAGTAGAAGGAGTAGTAGAAGTAGTAGTAGCAGTAGTAGTAGAAGTAGTAGTAATAGTAGTAGTAGTAATAGAAGCAGAAGTAGTAGAAGGAGTAGTAGAAGTAGTAGTAGCAGTAGTAGTATTAATAGTAGCAGTTGAAGTAGTAGTAATAATAGTGGTAGTAGTAGTAGTAGTAGTAATAGAAGCAGAAGTAGTAGAAGGAGTAGTAGAAGTAGTAGTAGCAATAGTAGTAGAAGTAGTAGTAGTAATAGTAGTAGCTGCAGTAATACAAGCAGTAGTAGTATTAATAGTAGCAGTTGAAGTAGTAGTAATAATAGTTTTAGTAGTAGTAGTAATAGAAGCAGAAGTAGTAGAAGGAGTAGTAGAAGTAGTAGTAGCAGTAGTAGTAGAAGTAGTAGTAATAGTAGTAGTAGAAGTAGTAGTAATAGTAGTAGCTGCAGTAATACAAGCAGTAGTAGTATTAATAGTAGCAGTTGAAGTAGTAGTAATAATAGTTTTAGTAGTAGTAGTAGTAGTAGTAGTAGTAGTAGTAGTAATAGAAGCAGAAGTAGTAGAAGGAGTAGTAGAAGTAGTAGTAGCAGTAGTAGTAGAAGTAGTAGTAATAGTAGTAGTAGTAATAGTAGTAGCTGCAGTAATACAAGCAGTAGTAGTATTAATAGTAGCAGTTGAAGTAGTAGTAATAATAGTTTTAGTAGTAGTAGTAGTAGTAATAGAAGCAGAAGTAGTAGAAGGAGTAGTAGAAGTAGTAGTAGCAGTAGTAGTAGAAGTAGTAGTAATAGTAGTAGTAGAAGTAGTAGTAGAAGTAGTAGTAGAAGTAGTAGTAGCAGTAGTAGTAGAAGTAGTAGTAATAGTAGTAATAGTAGTAGTAGTAATGGTAGTAGCTGCAGTAATACAAGCAGTAGTAGTATTAATAGTAGCAGTTGAAGTAGTAGTAATAATAGTTTTAGTAGTAGTAGTAGTAGTAGTAGTAATAGAAGCAGAAGTAGTAGAAGGAGTAGTAGAAGTAGTAGTAGCAGTAGTAGTAGAAGTAGTAGTAATAGTAGTAGTAGAAGTAGTAGTAATAGTAGTAGCTGCAGTAATACAAGCAGTAGTAGTATTAATAGTAGCAGTTGAAGTAGTAGTAATAATAGTTTTAGTAGTAGTAGTAGTAGTAGTAGTAGTAGTAGTAATAGAAGCAGAAGTAGTAGAAGGAGTAGTAGAAGTAGTAGTAGCAGTAGTAGTAGAAGTAGTAGTAATAGTAGTAGTAGAAGTAGTAGTAGAAGTAGTAGTAGAAGTAGTAGTAGTAGCTGCATTAATACAAGCAGTAGTAGTATTAATAGTAGCAGTTGAAGTAGTAGTAATAATAGTTTTAGTAGTAGTAGTAGTAGTAGTAGTAATAGAAGCAGAAGTAGTAGAAGGAGTAGTAGAAGTAGTAGTAGCAGTAGTAGTAGAAGTAGTAGTAATAGTAGTAGTAGAAGTAGTAGTAATAGTAGTAGCTGCAGTAATACAAGCAGTAGTAGTATTAATAGTAGCAGTTGAAGTAGTAGTAATAATAGTTTTAGTAGTAGTAGTAGTAGTAGTAGTAGTAGTAGTAGTAGTAGTAGTAGTAGTAATAGAAGCAGAAGTAGTAGAAGGAGTAGTAGAAGTAGTAGTAGCAGTAGTAGTAGAAGTAGTAGTAATAGTAGTAGTAGAAGTAGTAGTAGAAGTAGTAGTAATAGTAGTAGCTGCAGTAATACAAGCAGTAGTAGTATTAATAGTAGCAGTTGAAGTAGGAGTAATAATAGTGGTAGTAGTAGTAGTAGTAGTAGTAGTAGTAGTAGTAGTAGTGGTAGTAGTAGTAGTAGTAGTAGTAGTAGTAGTAATAGAAGCAGAAGTAGTAGAAGGAGTATTAGAAGTAGCAGCAGTAGTAGTAATGGCCGCAGTAATAGTAGTAGTAGTATTGTAAGCAGCAGCAGCAGAGCAGCAGCAGCAGTAGTAGTAGTAGTAGTAGTAGTAGTAGTAGTAGTAGTAGTAGTAGTAGTAGTAGTAGTAGAAGTAGTAGTAGTAGTAGTAGTAGTAGGCCAAGGATTTTTACCCTCGAAAAAGTCCATCGCCCTCCGCCGGGTTTGAACCGGCGACCTTTGGAACTAGCGGCTTGCAGGATACCACTAGTCCACGGAGTATGGTAGTAGCATCAGTAGTAGTAATACTGCTAATAGCAATAGTAGTAGTAGAAGTAGTTGTAGAAGTAGTAATAAGGACAGTGGTAGTAGCATCAGTAGTAGTAGTAGTAGTAGTAGTAGTAGTAGTAGTAGTAGTAGTAGTAGTAGTAGTAGTAGTAGTAGTAGTAGTAGGAATATTACCAGAAGTAATTACAGTAATAGTAGGATAGCGGCAGTAGTCGTAGTCGTAGTCGTACTCGTAGTCGTAATCGTAGTCGTAGTCGTAGTCGTAGTAGTAGTAGTAATAGTAGTACGAGGGTCACTATTTATATTTTGCGTTAATAATTAAAACAAAGTAATATCTGATTGAAAACTGCTTTACTGTTTTTCAAAATATTCTCCTTTATGGTCAATGCACTTTTGCACTCGTTTGAACAATTTGTTAAAGCATTTATTCCAGGCTTCTTGAGACACCTCGAAAACATGTTTTTAGAAGGCATCAAGGGCTTTTTCTTCCAACGAAAGTCGTTGTCCACTGAATTTATTCTTGAAGTTCGGGAACAAAAAGAAGTCATTGGGTGTTAAATCAGGACTGTATGGCGGATGACCCATCAATCCGATTTTTTGAGCCTTCAAATACTCTGTTGTTAAGCGAGATGTGTGTGCGCTCGCATTGTCTTGATGAAGAATGATCCTACGGTTCTTGTTGGTTTTCCTTACTTCGCCGAAGACTTCCGGCAAACAAATGGTTGTTTACCATTCGGCATTGACCGTTTTACGTTCCTCTAAAGGCACTGTTGCCACATGGCCAGTTTTGCTGAAAAAGCAGGCGACCATTTGCTTCGAAGTGCTTCGAGTGCGAACAACTTTTGTTGGATTTGCTTCATCTTGAAACACCCATACAGTCGACTGCTGTTTACGTTCCGGCTCATACACATAGATCCATGATTCGTCACCCGTTACAATCTTATTTACGTCTTTTGAGGCATCGCCATTGTATTTCTGGAGCATTTTTGTACATCAATCAACACGAGCATCTTTTTGAGATTGCGTCAAATTATGTGGGATCCAACGAGAGCAAACCCTTTTCACGGTTAAATAATCATGCAATATTTTATATATGCTGGTGGAACTAATGCCTAGGGTTGCCTCAATCTCACAATATGTCGCATAACGATATTTCATTATTAGTTTTTGCACAGCATCAATGTTTTCTGGCACAACAACTGATTTTGGACGACCATCACGAACTTCATCATTGAGCGAACGGCGGCCACGATTAAATTCGTTATACCAGCGTTTCACAGTGGCAAAGGATGGAGCTTCGTCGCCAAATGTGGAAGTTAGTTGATCGATGCACTCTTGTCTTGATAATCCACGTAAAAAGTCGTAATAAATCATTGCACGAATATTTTCACGAGTTAATTCCATGTTTTTGTTGACACACAATTTTCAAGTTAGTGTAAACAAAACAAATAACGCTATATTGACAAAATGTTTGAAGTAGATTATGGTCAAAAATGTCAAACTTTCAATTGGAAACGTCAGATGGGTTGCCAAGACTCAAAATATAAATAGTGCCCCTCGTAATGGCAGTAGTAGTAGTAATAGTAATAGTAGTAGTAGTAGTAGTAGTAGTAGTAGTAGTAGTTGTAGTAGTAGTAGTAGTAGTAGTAGTAGTAGTAGTAGTAGTAGTAGTAGTAGTAGTAGTAGTAGTAGTAATGGCAGCAGTAACAGTAATATTGGTAGCTTCAAAGTATATTTGGGGACAATAGAAAATATACATTTTATTCGTCATGTAAATATCCCATAAACCTAACGATCGGAGACAGTTTTTAGGAAATAGAAAGTGACCAAAAATGTTCACTGTACAATTCCGATTGCGGTGGGGGAATTCTATGAAAATGTTCACCTTGCATCTTCAAACGATTCCTGACAAGTATGAAATAATATTCTTCTGAGGTTTCGTTTTTGAGTTATGCTATTCACAGTTCCGACCATCACATACACACTATAAACTAATCTAAAAATACTTCTGTTATTGGATTCAGATACCTAGAAACACGCATTTCTTAGATTTCTACCTCTTTTGTGTTTGAGTGCAACATTTTCTCTACCATAGTTAAGCACTAGAGAACAGTACCAGCTGTTTTTGGATGCCATTTCTACTTTATAACCGCAGCTCTGAAAACTGTGGCCAGACTGGGTGTTAGAAAACATTCAGGCTCAAATCCTATGATTAAATTGTTTTTGTTTGAGAGGACAATTTTGAACTATAAGAAAGAAATACCAATAGAATACTAAGAGCCCAAGAAACGTTCTCTTTAATAATGAAACGACTTAATTATTATATTCCTCCTCATCATTACCAGCACATTTTAAATAAGCAATTAGATCTTTTGTTTCTTGTCTGAGATATTTACATAATTTTAACATCTTCCAATTTAGGAGATTTTTATGGGTAATAAATACCCTGGATCCGTTAGACTCCATTGTTAATCTTAAACTGTACACAAATGGTAATTAGAGTCATAGCAGTTAGTGGATTATGATGCAAAGACTAATGTCAAAGAAGTGGCACACACACGGTGTTCCGGAATCGCTGTCCACTTTGTTAGAAGATAATTAAATTATGTTTTACATTTTATGGACGCTTTTTAACTGCTGTGGTCCTTAGCGTCCCATTCTATATTGGGCGTGAAAGACCAGTGATATTGTTCAGAGGTCTCTTTATCAGGCTTGAGGTTCTTTTACGTGCCGTAAATCTACGACACGGGACCACCAGCTTTACTTCCCTTCCGAAGGAAGCCATGCTAAGGATTTTTACGCTCGAAAAAATCCATCTCCCTCCACCGGGTTTGAACCCGCGACCTCGGGAACTAGAGGGTAGCATGGTAACCACTGCACCACGGAGGACCAGTGTTCAAAGAGGTAATCTAAATGATAACATCAGGAATTATAAAACATCTTCACTGTTTTATCATTCCTTTACATAGGACTAATTGCTTCTGTTTTAGTTATTTATTTTTAGTCAATCATGCTATAATACACTGATTTTGACGTAACTGAAGTGCATTCTTAATACTTCAAGCGACTCTTTATGGTCTTACACGGCGGCGCGCCCAGCTCCTCTATCGCCCATATCCCTTTTCAAAGCAGGAGTCCATAGTCCATTCCCCAGATAAACAATAAAATATGTGTATTTAAAATAAAAACAGCCTGTTCATTATAATTTTAATATGCTAGCAAAAGAGTTCATTTCCTTTGCTTCAATATGTGTTGCTTTCACGTTACCTGCAAAGAAATCAATAAATGCTGTGTGGACTCAAATGTGCTACCATCGGTTGCACTACTCGCAAACACGCTTAAGGTCCTGCTATCAGAACTGCCATGCAATCAGCATTTAATTACACACCATTAGCAAGGTAAGATCTTTTTGTAAAAGCTAAAAAGCCTTTTTAATTAATTATAGTGTGGTTAACCAAAAACAGTCGTATGCAACTTGACCATAATGGCAATTAAGGCGCTCGTATGAAAATTATGAAACGAGCGGTAGCGAGTTTCACAAACATGCTCGCATCTTAATTACTACCATTATAGTCTTGTTGCATAATGTACTATTAAAAGTGTTCTGGCATTTCTAACACTTTCACCGCGTACGAGGCAGGTGTATTTGGTGTGCTAACGTTTAGCTTTGTTACATCGATCTAACCGACGTATTGTTTGCGAACTATTAATAGTATACTTCGTATAGCATTATAATCTGCATAATATGAATATTAATGTAATACTCTGTAATGTATTGGTATAATAATAACAATAATAATAATAATAATAATAATAATAATAATAATAATAATAATAATAATAATAATATGTCCCGTCCGTTACGTATATTACTTAACTGCTTTGATTTACATATCCATAGTTGTGCTACGTGTATGGTTGTTTAGGACGGCGGCTACTAATTAAGAGGTTCCGAGTGCAAATCTCGGAGACTTTACAGAGTTTTATACCTGAAATGCAGCCTGTAATTACGTATACATGTACAACGAGTGGCCAAAAGTCATGGGAAAGCACTGTATATGATGTTAATAACGAGTTGCCCCTCCGCGAGCCCTCACAACTACAGCAGTACGTCGAGGCATTGACTCTACAAGGTATTGCCATCGTTCTGGAAGGATATGGACCCATGCATCTTGCAAATGTTCTTGTGTAGTTGGTGCCGGGTTCAGAGAATGTACACCAGTATCGACAGCATCCCATAAATGCTGCATTGGATTCAGATCGGCCAAACCATGGTCGTAACTTCACTGGAGTGCTCATCAAACCACCTGCGTGACATCAAAGAGCGGTGACATGTTGCATTGTGCTGTTGAAACAGGGCATCTTCATCAGGGTACTCTAGTGCCAGAAAGGGATACAGATGGTCTGAAAGGATGTCTACATAGCTTGTACCTGTCATTAATCCCTGCAGTCTGACAATGGGGCCTAATTACGACCATGAGAACGTAGCCCAGACCATAAATGAGCTACCTCCTGCCTGGACACAACCTTCTTGAGACGTAGGATCGATAGCTTCATGGGGCATACGCCACACTTTCACGCGCCCATTAGCTAAATACGATTGGAACCGGGATTCATTGAATCATACCATACGCCGCCACTGTTACATGGTCCATTGCCGATATTTGCGGGCCTATGCACGTCGTTGAGCTTTATGTCAAGGTGTCAGCAAAGGAACACGAGTTGGTTGTCGGCTGTTGAAGCCTATGCAGTGCATGTGGCTCCTTACAGTCCTGGTGGGAATGAGTTCCTGACTGCCAAAATTCAACTGGGCGGTGATCTGACTCACAATAGCCCTTCAAGCGCCCTGTATGGTTCTGCTGAGGCGACGTGATCCGTTCGTTAATCACCTGTGGTCTTCCTATATGGCAGTTTACGCACGAGGAAACATTCTCTCTGCGATATTGAAGATCCAATCTAGACACTGCTAACCTCGGAAATCCGAATTCTCGTGTAATCTCCGATATCCTATGACCCATACGTCGTGCACCGATTATCATCTCACGTTCAAAGTCGGTTAACTCGGAACGTGTTGCTATATTCACTACACACGTGTCTGTAACAGACTACTCAGATATCCCATCTACGCACGCGCCATACGCCCCATCTAGTCGTAACACTTGAGAGTCATACATGGCACATCTTTTAATGGAATAACTATTCCTGTGACTTTTGGCCACTTAGTGTATATACAGAGCAACAACTCGTAACTGATTAGAATTTGTATCAGCCCTGAAACCCCTGTAACATAAAACTAACATTACCGGCGCGCCGTACGCAACTGCAGGCGAACGGGGAGTCCGGAACACCATGTACACAGAATCTAAAGGGGAACTGAGTTGTTTTCTTTCTAAAATCATACCCAGTGCTTTTTGCTTCAAGACTTCAATATGCGCTTAGGGAACTTGGGTGTTAAGTAGGTATCTATCCTAATCGAATGTAATTGACAATAAAAGAAAGAAAAAACAAACGAAATAAAAGTATACATATTATGCTTATTGTTACTATATAACTCACATATTTGTTTTATTTTGTATAGTTTTGCATTTAAGTGAAATTAGTAAAAGTAAGGGAAGTTGACAGGCATTTTACTGAACATTTAAGGTATTTTATTACCTCAAACGTGTGATGATTTAATTAAAATCCTTGTATATTTTATTTTTAAATGAAAAGAAAAACAGATTTTACCCACTAACGTATTACCTTGAATTGGAGACATTTTCCTGAAAGTCTCTCCGCTCACTCGTTTCTATGTTTTGCTGTTCACGTATTGACAAATATAACGCATTAGGGTTTTACACTTTCTCTTTCGCTTATCTATAATAGGTAATGCACCAAAAGTACGGTATCGAGATTTCATCGACAAACAGGTATCGAGGTCCCCTGAGTTCCAAAAGAGCAAAAAGTTCTGCATGAGCGTATGTGTGGATGTGCGTGGAGGGAGGTGAGGGGGAGGGGAGGGGAGGGGAGGGGAGGGGAGGGGGAGGGAGAGAGAACAGTTCCAATGAGTGCCAAACTTTGTATTTGAGTCCAGCGTCTTCCATCTACGAGGCGTGTTTTTAAAGTGAGTACCGTTGTAATATTTTGCAGCTGCAGCGCTGCAGTTGCCATTTTCAGTATGCGCGGTAACTTCCTCCATTCATTAGGAAGTCAGTTGCAGCTGTGAGCGTTCGTCTCTTTGTGTTTTCCTATTGTAGAGCGTTTCGAAACGTTCAAAACAATCCAACGCCCCACCCACTGTGAAATAATATCAGTAGTTCGTTTTCTGAATGTGAGAAATGTTATGCCAGCAAGCTTTCATCGCCAATTGTGTGAAGTTTATGGAGAAACAATAATGAGTGACAATGCCCTGCCACACACAGCCAAACAAATTATCTTGAGATCTGATCGCATCATTTGGTTGGGAAAAATTTGACCACGCTCCCTACAGTCCGGATTTGACACCAAGCGATTTTATTTGCTTCTTCATCTGAAGAAATTCTTACCTAAAAACATTTCAAACACGACGATGTTGTGAAACAAGAAGTGCAGACTTTGCTTTCATCAAGGCGACGTCATTCTTTGACGAAAGCATACAAAAACTGGCTTCCCGTTACGACAAATGCCTGAATAACTGCGGTGACTGTAATGTATGGTGTGAGGTAGTAAATGATAAGTTTTTGGAAAATAATTGTTATTTTTAAAAAAATTATCGGTACTTACATTAACATCACGCCTCGTAATCTACAATATAGATGAAAATTTTGGAACTTCTATTTTTGGCTTAATAGTTAGCTTATCTAAACATCAGTATCGATGGCTTACTGGTTTTCAGCAAAGGCTTATTTGATTTCATTTATATGTTCTTTATTTTTTTTAATTTCAGTTTTATTGTCAAGTGCGATTGTCCATAGTGGCCTGTATATACAGGAAGGTGTGTTTCAATAAATAATTAATAACTATCCATCCAAATTAGAGAATTACCATAAAAAGTTCGTTTATAGTTTTATTAATTTATGTAGACAGAGATACCTAAATTATTTTTTCAGCAATAGTATCTTTTGATCCACACTGCGTTCGTCCTGTCATGGTAGAAATTTCAATTTCCTGGATTCAGTGCTGGTAACCTAACATATCTCGGTGCTTTACCTACTCTATTGCACGTGTGTGCATGAAATATAATCATATTTGGTAGTAGAATTTTCCATTTAAATTTTCATTTATTAACTTTTACTTAAGATCCAATTCATGCAACAACAAATATGAGCTGTAAGTTATTAATTTTTTTGAGGTTAACAATCAGGCACGGATAATCCATCGTCATTTATGTTGGTGACCTTGCTATGGAACCACCATGTTCAACATATTAGTAATTAATTTTATTTACACGTAAGTACTATTTCTACTATTCACTATCCTCGAAAAATAGTATCAATACTTATGTGTTAAGCCCATTGGAGAATACTTTGTCTGTTATCTTCAAACTCTTCCTCGTTCTCCCATGGTCCATTACGCCACTTGTATCGTAAAAGACTGTTTCGAATCAGACAAAATAGCTTGATCATCAGCGAACTCAAGCCTCAGACGAAAATAAACTTTACTAAAATTCCTGCATAAAAATAACATTTCAATGCATTACCTAACAGTCATTTTTTTATTTCTGAGAAATGAAACTATCTGGGTTTGTCACATGAAAGCCCCAGTTATGCTTTCCGAAAGCATCAAGGTAGAGTTCACAGGCAAGCACATGAGTCAGTGTTGCACGAAGCTGAAGGTCCGCCCATACGCCATCCATCACCGCCAACAAGTGAGGACGGCGAAGATCTTGACAATGGCCGTTTGGTCTCGCCAGCGGAAAAACTCCTTGGCACAAGAAGAAAGAATGGACGTCAGCTTCTGAAGACGTACGACGACTGCCTTAAGTGGAAACGGACATGTTCGATTCTGCGCCGTAGTTACCATCAGTCGCAAATTTGTCATTCCTTTTATTTCGCCTTGTTTTGCCATGTCCACTGGTTGCACAGCGAATGTAGAAATACTTGGTCACGAAAAACATGTCACAGCTAACGTATTGTGTTGGTGTGCTTCCACTTAGTTCAAAAATGCTTTAAGCTCTTCAACAATGACGTTTCTTTTGGCAAATTATTACAAAATATCGAGGGTCATACACATCTTTGTTTGTGTCATGTGCAAACCTCCATATATATACAGGGAGAGCTAAAAACTACGAACCGCCTGCGCTGTGTTTTTCCTGTCCGTGTCCTCGGGCTCGTTGCCGTCTGCCGCTATCCTAGAAAGCCGCGGATGAAATCAGACAACATTTTAAAAACTTCACTTACCAACTTTATGAAAGGAGATGCTGAAACTGGCCACCGTCGTTGTCCATACATTTTTGGCATCTCTTTAGGAAACTATCCATCACTCGCCAATTGTTTTCCAGTCAACAGTTGTAGCCTGTGAATACAATTTTGCCTCCTGTTTTTAGAGAATTAACAGCCAGGGAGCGTGATTTTGTCTTTTTTTTCAACAAGATTCTGCAACAGCTTGTATGGCCAATATTTCGAAGAGAAAAATTGAAAGTGTGTTTGAGGACAGAATTATTAGTAGAAATTTGTGGCCACCTCGGTCCCCCGACCTAAGCCCCTGCGATTTCTATCTCTGGGGTAACTTAAAACAAAGTATACAAGACAAACCCACACACCCTGGAAGAATTAAAACAAAATATCCGCCAGGAAATTGCTGTATTTCTCAACGTGAACTACTAAAAAAAAAGGAAAGAAAGAAAAAAACAAGACAAAAGAATAAGTGTACATTGGAATGTGTACGGAAAAGGGAGCAGTATTTATTCCTGAAGACGTTCTAATGGATGCTCAGACTGCAGCGATTTCTTGGTCCCTAAAAGTTTTCGTGTTCCATATGATATAGAGTACAAGTCATTTTGTGAGTGGATAAAACGAAGGACTTGAAGGAAGTTAATGAAGACATTGTTCTAGCGTATTTTTCAGAAAAGATAAATAAATGCAAAACATCATTATGGGCATATCGTTCTATGCTAAAGAAGCTATTATGGTATGTGAATTTATTCTGTAGCTGTCGGGAACTTATTTCTGTTAATTAGTATTACTTGAAATCTATTTTAAAAAATTAAATATAAGTATTGTGCTGGCCCCGTAGATCAGTCGGTACAGCACCTGCCTGCTGTGTGAAGGGTCTCGGATTCGATTCCCGACTGGGAGCTGGGAATTCTTCTCTATCCAATATTATTCCCTATCCTCCCCAGAGTCTGGAAGTATGAATGAGAGTGTGAATGTGCGTGTGTGTGTGTGATCTAATGATAAAAACACAAAAAGTGCAACAAACCCAATGACAAGAGAATACGAGCTACCACCATTGCCAACAGGCAATGAGTTCCAAAGGAAAGGCCGCCGATAAGACCAATGTAGTTAAAGGCGGGGTATAAATGGAACTAAAACAAAATTGTAGCAATGGATTAAAACGTTTTCACTACTGTGCTTAAAACCAGCATTTAGGTTGTCAGGAACGACGAAACAATAGACACTTTGTATGGTGGTGGTGGATTAAAATAATCTTATAACTCATTTTCCTTTCTTATCATCGGAGGGGATTCGGCATTGATGCAGTGAGGATATTGTATGTATGCCTCACAAGGGTGCGCCCCCGGGAGGGAGGAGGAGGTGAGAGCAAACATCGGGCGGCCGGAACTAAGAGCGACGGCAGACAAATGGCAGGGTCCCTACAGTTTCCAGATTAGACGCCCTGACAGCCGGACAGACAGACAGGAAACCCCCGCTTCACACACAGGGTCCAACACCACACTCCGAAGGGGGGTGTCCATATACCCCGGCAACCAGCCGAAATTCGAGGGATGGAGACAGTTCTACACAGGGCATCCTTTTACCCTGCCACGCCGCACCGAAGCACAATCGCGATACTTCCAACCCTGAAACAGACCTAACGGGATGAAGGATGAATGAGATGAAGACTGGAACGAAATGGAGGGGTAGGAAATTCGAGGACTGAATTAAACCACTCCACCATCCGCCTGATGACCCGGGAAAACTCCCAAAAAACCCATGGCTAAAGGGGGCAGTCGTCGGGAAATGAAATCTCCCGAATGCCAGTCGCACGCGTTACCGCCGGGCCACCTTATTCCGTATTGAACTTATTAAATGGAATTCAATTCTTTTTAACCCATTCAGTGCGTCTCAGGTTATACGAAAAACGATTTCACAGAGTACATTGAGGACATAGTTTTAAACGTTTTGTCAATATGTCAAGTTAGAGCTAAATGGGATCTTTCTGAATCTCTGGAGTAAACCGTTATTTTTCTGAAATTAGAATAATGGTAATTCACTTATTCCTACTTTCATTCCAAACATCATAACTGGTAGCTCGACAAAAGCAAATTATGATGTTTTTCTTCACTCAGTGTGACTTACATTAATACTTATACGTTCCATTTTTATCTCAATCAAATTATACAAGATCATTCCATGCTAGGTAAATGAAGTATCTTTAGTTGTGTCATTTATGTCGCCTGATTGCAAAACAGGGCACTTGTATGTGTCAAATACTGCAGTTTTGAGTGCACAATAGGAAAATTCTACGTGTCATTTGCACAAGAAACACTTCCTTTAAACCAGAGGTCTCCCGTTTTCGATGTCTGATTGGATGGTGGAATTTTACTTTAACCAGAATCATTCCCTACCCTCCACAGAGTTTGGAAGTATAAATGTAGGAGTGAATTTGAGCGTGTTTCATAGGAAGAAATTCTGATGTGTTACATTCACATGCCTTTCTCTAACCTCTATCTCTTATTAGTGGGTACACAAATTATTCTTACGAAAGTTTATTTTCCTATCTACTTCATTTCAATCGAGATCACCCTTTCCGGAAATAGCTGCATTACACATTTCGTTACAGATACAACTCGTATAATTTATAAATAAAATAGCTTTTTCTGTGACAAATCATTTTCGAAATATTCCATTTTACATAGTTTTTCCAGGTTTAGCTGTCATGCGGTATCTATAATACATCTTACGTAATCCAGTGTCGTCCTCCGTGATCTAGGGGTACTATGCTAGCTTCTAGTTCCCAGGATCGCGGGTTCAAACCCGCGGGGGCTTTGGCTCTTTTTCAGTTGAAAAATCCTTAACACGGCTCAGCCATGCCATCCTTCGGAAGGGAAGTAAAGCTGGTGGTCCCGTGTCGTAGATTTACGGCACGTAAAAGAACCTCAAGCCTGATAAAGAGACCTCTGAGCAAAATTACTGGTCTTTCACACCCAATGTAGAATAGGACGCTAAAGACCACAGCAGTTAAAGAGCGTCCATAAATAAAACTCAATTTTTTGTGGCCTGTGAACACCATAATTCAAAAATGAAAAGTCAGATAAACACCAAACTTGGTATTTGGGTTCAATATCTTCCAAGAATGCGACAGGAAGATTTTAAACAAAGTCCCCCCACACAAAACTACCCTTTACATAGACATTTTTCGAAATTTTGATTTTCTAAAAAATGGCTAACGATTTTGATTAAAATATCATATATAAAAGATATTTACATAACAAACAAAATTTATATTTTGAATTTTTGGAAAATAGCCTATGAAGGCGCGCATTCGGGAGGTCCAGGGATCCATCCCGTCTACCGCCCCTTCTGACCCATTGGTTTTTCGTGGTTTCTCCGGATCGCCAGGCGAATGTTGGGGTGGTTTATCTTCCACCTCGATTCTCTTTCCTCTCATTTCTTGTACCTATCACCTTCCTTTTCGTTTGTTTCAGGGTTGAAAGACTAGATTGACGGTGTTCGGCGGGTTGCGGCTGGGCGGTGGCTTGCGCTCTGTAAATGTTTCTTACCTGGCGTCGCTGCAGTACCGCTCAGTTAGCCCTCTCCTCGGCGTGGAGCTCCCCTCCGGGGGACCCTGGAGGTTGGTGACTGGTGAGCAGGGACCGTGCGGAGTCGGATGCGTTCTATCTGGAAACGTTAGGGATCCGTCCGTGCTTGCACCCGTTGGCATTCGAATCTGGTCTCCCTTCAGGTTTCTCCCCTCAGCCATCCCTCCCGGGGATCTGGGGGCACAATGGGCCGACTGGAGTAGGTGCGGTGCTCTGCCCCGTTACCGTACCTGATACCTCCGTGATACGTACCTTTATCCTTTACCTTTACCTCTTCATTCGGAATGGATTTTGTCTTATATAACTGGTAAACGTTAAGCGATAGACGAAAACGATTTACGCAAAAAAAAGTAGAGCTCTTTAAATTTAGATCTCTCACAATTTATTTCAAAATGCTTTTGTGGTGTAAGCCGTTTCTGAGATATCCGTTATTAAAGTTCGAATTGTTCATTTCTTGGTCATTTTTTTAAGTCCTTTCAACATCCAGTTCTCTCACGATTGCATGGAAACAGTATGAAATTTTAAGGCAGCGTATAGCTCCAATTCTTAAATATTTGACTATAGCTGTTCCCTCTGTATCTATAGCGAAATGTGT
This sequence comes from Deroplatys truncata, assembly GCA_030765065.1. Taxonomy (NCBI): domain Eukaryota; kingdom Metazoa; phylum Arthropoda; class Insecta; order Mantodea; family Mantidae; genus Deroplatys; species Deroplatys truncata. Next base: position 116,687,085 of record CM060987.1, read on the forward strand.
AATGTAGTTGTTTCTGCAAAGGTTCTTTTGGATTAAAATGTAATAGATAGAAAAATAAGATTCAGTAAGAATAATTTGTATACCCACATTAAACGGTAGTGTGTTAAGAAAGTCACGTGAATGTATCACATCACATTTTTACTTTCTCTACTACGTATAGTAAGTAGTACTGTGTTTCACCCAAAAATTCGATGTCGAGATTTCACGGGAAATATAATTTTTGAGGGTTCCTGAACAAAAGAGAAAAAAAGCATTTTTAGATAAAGGTTCGTGTGTGTGCCTCTGAACAACAGAACTCAAAAACGAAAAGCGGTTAAAAATCAAACTTGGTATTTAAGTTCGGCATCTTCCAGGAATGCCACATGAGGATTTTCAAGAAAATCTCCCCACTCCATACTACCCTTTACATAAAATTTTTTTCGAAATTTTTATTTTCTCAAAAATGGCCCTAACAGTTTTAATAAAATAGCAGATGTTTAAAATATTTTCATGACAAATAGGATGTTTATTTTGAATTTTCTGAGAATATTCTCTGAGGTCCTCTTCATTCTGAATAACTTTTGCATAACTGCTGAGATAGACAAATCTTACTGTACAATAAAATATATAGATGTCGTTAAAGCGCCCAATTTCTGTCAAATGCTTTTTTTTTATGTACATTTATGCATTTCAGAGACTCTTCTCAAATGGGAAGCCGTTATTGGTTCTCCCTCCCCCCCCCTCTCTCTCTATCTCTTTCTCTGTCTGTCTCCCTCTCCGGCCATGCAAAAAGAGCGGAATTTCAAAGCCTACAATGCGATCCGCTCTTAAAAGAATTGTCTATCGCTTAAAGTCTAATGTATTCCCCAAATCCCGTTGTACCTACACGAAAATATGGAATAAGACAATTTCTGCAAATGTTTATCTCGATTAAAATGTAGATATGCAGCAGCAGCAGTAGTGGTAGTAGTGGTGGTGGTGGTGGTGGTGGTAGTGGTAGTGGTAGTGGTAGTGGTAGTGGTAGTGGTAGTGGTAGTGGTAGTAGTAGTAGTAGTAGTAGTAGTAGTAGTAGTAGTAGTAGTAGTAGTAGTAGTAGTAGTAGTTGTTTTTGAGTGGCGCAAAACTACTGAGATCATCAGCGCTAAGCGTGAATAGCCATGTGAGTGCAACACATCAGATTTTTAATAAGCTGGTTTTGGTCTTGTTTTTAAAAAAAATTAAATAACGTTTTATTTATGGACGCTGTTTAACTGTTGTGGTCCTTAGCGTCCTATTCTATATTGGGTGTGATAGATCAGAAGTTTTGCTCAGAGACCTCTTTATCAGGCTTGAGGTTCTTTTACGTGCCGCAAAAATTTACGACATGGGACTATCGGCTTTACTTCCCTTCCGAGAGGAAGCCATGCTAAGGATTTTTGCGCCTGAAAAAATCCATCGCCTTGCGCCGGGTTTGAACCCGCGACTTCAGGAACAATACAGGCTGGCATGGTAACCATTACACAACGGAGGACAACCTTTTTTAACTCCGTATATATAAAACTATAGCATTTGGCCTAATCAGAAATAAATTTTATGCACTTACCTTATTGTAAGTGCATAAAAGTACCTTACTTACGTTAGTGTAGCTATCCGCGTTTAAGCCCGGACACTATGCACGAGGGATAGGTTCAGGGCAGAGGTTACCCGCTAAACGCTGAAGAAAGAGGAGCTAGAGGGGCAGAATAACTAAAATTGAGACTGTCTGACAATATGCCTAGGAAGTTTATTGTACCTGCCATCGATCCTTAGGGCCTAGTCTAGTCACTTCAACAAGTGCACAGACCTGTAATACCTCTAGCTGGTCTTGGTATTCACAAAATAAATGTTACATGACTCCGGCGACTACAGACAGACTGAGGGATATTGCAACATCTTCAGAGATACTGAGAGTGTGAGGCCCACTTACGGTTAGCTTATATTGCTTTTTAGCGCTGAGTGCAGTAAACATCAGCATTCTACTGTAACCGATTCCCGACCTGGTCTAATTTTAACTCCCTCATTGCTGGTTCAGATCTCGATGCGGGATCGTTATATTAGTACTCGCAAAAATTATAGGCTACCTTAAACTTGATATCCCTATTGATATTTTCAGCTCTGAAACACTATAGGCAAATTCCGCTAGTAATTAACGTTCATTAATAAAGGAAATACATATACAAATGATTCATAAGAAATAACAACATAGAGTAATAATGGTAACAACAGTAAAGGAAATATTTAATGCTTATAAGGACACCTCATATGAGTGCAGCAATTTAAATATTTGGATAATAATTCATATTTAAAACATCATGTATTATTTCGTGTAAGAACAGAAACTGGAAAAGAGAGAAATATTTAACATTTTGGTAGATAGGAAGTAATTAGTGCTTCAGACCGGGAACAGATAATAGCAAAATCCAAGGCAAAGGTTTTAAATTCTGGGCAGAAGCAGGCAGATTAGGGTTTCTGAAAATTGGCCAGCCATTGTAGATAGATTTGGTACTAGGAGGAAAGAATAATTTAGAGAAGGATAAACGTATATAACAACGAATAATTCTGTGCGAAGAAAATACTTATAATGTAATTACCATAAACCAATCAAAATCTTCAGGTGAAATAATTGATCCTACCATAATATATAGATTATGAATTAAACAACTACAAGAAGTTGACGCCGAGAAGAGAAACATTTACGAATCAGCTTGCTATATTTATAGGATTCTAGAAGCTGAAATCCATAAATATTACTGGTCCCTTTAATTGATTCCCGCGGACAGTTCGCAAATTTTTTTCTTGACTCGAGATAAAAATATAAAGTTAAGAAAAAAGTTCTAGGTGAATTAGTGCTTAATATTATTAAATACGTGGCCATATTCAAGAATAACATGTATGGTGTTTGAATAAATGTTTTATTACACTTATGACAGTATAGCTGTTTTTTATAATATTTGAATTACATTTTATTGATGTATTAAATCACTAATTTTTTATTTAATTATTCTACGTCCTGCTGACAATATCATATATGAGACAGACTGTTAAATGAAATAAACTTTGGGGAGTGGAGAATTACATGAAAATATTGTCATTGTTCCCTTAAATGATACTTGTCTTAAATTACAAAGTTTCTCTTATTTTTCGTTTTTGAAGCCTTTCTATTCAGCGATCAGAAGGAATTGGAAAAATTGGGGGGAAAGAAAAGGAAGGAATAAAGAAGACAAAGAAAAAAAACAAAGAATAAACGGTACCCATAGTGGTGGCGGTGATGCATGTTTTCAGGAGCGGGAGGGATTTCGGGTTTGTGTTGGTGGTAAGGAAATGCCAGATATATCGTCTGAGCAACACTGCTGGAAAGTAAGTGGCTATCATCATTACACCACACGTGGGTGCGTTCAGTTCGTTGTCAGGCTCCAGTTGAGACAAGCGCTATACATGTGTTAAGGCCTCATACCGCCCATGGAAGCGTTACAAAAACAGAGCTAATTCCCAACGCTTGCAATGAAATCAATTTTGATGCAGTTCCAACAAAGAAATATCACTTTATAGAGCGGTGGGGTCAGAAGATTATGAGAATCAGCTTATGAGAAGCTTATAGGAATTAAAGATACACTCAGTTCCTGTCACCGTAGCTTCAGGCGGCATTCTAATGGCCTTTACGGTGGAGAACAGTGGCGTTTTATTTTAATTGCATAGTTCTAGATTACTCACATAAGAATATATAACTCTGAGCAATAGCTTTACTCGTAATCACTTATAATAACAATATTTAAATATATAACTAAATAAAACCCTATTATGCATAATATCTCCATGAAAAAAATTCTGATGTTTTACACTCACATACTTCGTGTTAATCAAGATATCGGGTTAATCTTATTGCTTATTTTCTTGTAGATGCAAGGAGAATTGGTAGACTTTAAGCGATAGTCAAATATTCTAAGAGCTGGTTGCTATGTGGAGTTATTCCATTCTATTTGCATTACCAGGACAAAAAAAATAAATAAGGAATTCCCATTTGAGAAACGGTATAAGTATTGGAAAATTTAAGGGAATAACAAGCAATATCTCGAAAATGGTTCACTCAACAAACAAAAAAACAATAACAATAAAAAATGTATATGATATAAATTTGTATTTTAACGCAATCTACATTTTTTGTGTAGTAAAATTTTGTCTATATCTTATGGTTTACCAGTTATGCAAAAGTCGTTCACAATGATGAACACTTTTGGAGACATTCCCAGAAAATTCGAGATATACATTTCATTTGTCATGAAAATATCTTAAACATATGATATTTTAATCAAAATCGTTACAGCCATTTTTGAGAATATTAAAATTTTCGAAAAATGTTCCATGTAAAGGGTAATCTAGGATAGGGGTATTTTCTTGAAAACCTTCGTGTCGCATCTCTGGAAGATACTGAACCTAAATACCAAGTTTGGTGTTTATCCGACTGTTCGTTGCTGAGTTATGCTGTTCACAGATACACACACACACAGACATGTTTCCAAAAATGCTTTATATGCGCCTCAAAACATGTATTTCGTGTGAAATCTCGGTATCGAATTTTTGGTTGGAGTGCAATACTTCCCCTACTTACTATACGTAGTAGAGAAATTAAAAATTCAATGACAACATAATGTAAAACTGAAATACAATATACTTTTTAATTTCAAAGAGGGTACATTTACTAGACATTATTGGAGTCATCTGTCCAGTCTAAATACACAACTAAATAAAACACTGTTTTATACAATTTCTCCATGAAAAATTATTTTTAATGATACTGTATGTAAAACCGAAGTAGATTATACTTTTTACTCCCAAAGAGGACACATTTACTAACATTATTTTAATAATCTGTCCATGTGCATGCTACATGGCATTGCCCTAGCGATGCCTTCAAATGGCAAATTTGCTTCCCATATACCGCCTGCTGTGCGAGAGGTTTAAATTAAATTAAACTGAGTTTTATTTATATACGCTCTTTAACTGATGTGGTCCTTAGCGTCCCATTCTATATTGGGCGAAAAGACCGGTAATTTTGCTCAGAGGCCTCTTTATCAGGTTTGAGGTTCTTTTACGTGCCGCAAATCTACCACACGGGACCACCGGCTTTACTTCCCTTCCGAAGGAAGCCATACTAAGGATTTTTACACCCGAAAAAATCCATCCCCCTCCGCCTGGTTTGAACCCGCGACCTCGGGAACGAGAGGCTAGTATGGTAACCACTACACCACGGAGGACGACTGTGCGAGGGGTCTCGGGTTCGATTCCCGGCTGGGGGATGGGAATTTTTCTCTAGCCAAGATTATTTCGTATCCTCCCCAGAGTCTGGAAGTATGAATGACAGTATGAATGTGTGTGTGTGTGTGTGATCTAATGATTACACACACAAAATGCAAGAAACCCAAACGATAAGAGAATACGAGCTAACACCATTGCCAATAGGTAATAAGTTCCAAAGAATAGGCCGCCGATAAGACCAATCTGGTTAAAGGCGCAGTATAAATGGAATTAAATAAACATCCTTCCCCGATGCACCTCCGAAATATTTGCATACATCGCATGAGCTACAGTTAACACACACCACTGTTTGAATGAACAACAAAGAAAACGCTCCAGACACACCCCTCCCTGCTACGTAGGCGCCCGCTGAGAAGGAGGTAAAATGCCTCCCGAAGCTGCGGTGACGGCATAAATGAAAGCGAGTATACCCACATATGACATTTAGAAATATTGCAAATTTTTATCTAAATGTTTTCAAAATTTTGTACATGCTGCAATGTTACAATTGTAACTGATCGAGGTGGCATCGCGGTAACGCGTGCGACTCGCATTTGGGAGGTCCCGGGTGCGATCCCCGATATTTCGTGGTTTCCTAGGGTCGGAGGCGAATGCTGGGTGATTCATCTTCTACCAGGACTCTCCTGGCCCCCATTTCATATAACCATCTTCCCTGTCATCTGTTTCAGGGCTGTAGGAGCAGGTGACGCTGTTCGGCGGGTTGTGACTGGGCGGTGGCTGTGCGCTCTGTGGATGTTTCTTCTTGAGTCGTTCCAGGTATACCTCGGTAGGACTCGCCTCCGGGTGTTTTCGGGCAGGCGCTCCTTCTGGAAACCTCCGGAGGCTCGGAACTTATGGATGGGCCCGGGTGGCGTAGGATGCTTTTAATCTGGAAACATTAGTGACCCGTCCATGTTTGCGCCCGTCGTCATCCGCATCAGATTGCCCTTCCGGGTCGTCCTTGATCTAGTGGTACCATGCTAGCCTCTAATTCCCGGGCGTAAAAATCCTTAGGATGGCTTCCTTAGGTAGGGAAGTAAAGCCGGTGGTCCCGTGTCGTAGATTTACTGCACGCAAAAGAACCTCAAGCCTGATAAAAAGGCCTCTGAGCAAAATTTCCGGTCTTTCACACCTAGTTTAGAATGGGACACTAAGGACCACAGTAGTTAAAGAGCGTCCATAAATAAAAAAAATTAAAAAAATAAAAATAAAATGTCTAGTTGCTGTTATTAAAGCCGAGGTCCTGCAAATTACATTAGCGTATCTATGTTTAGCTGGTGCAACACTAATTATATCCTGGAAAATTTACAATTAAGTTCATGTTCTTGCAAGAACCCACTCCTTACCAGGGACTCACATTTCTTGCACGTCGCATCGACTCAAACCGCTGACCCTTACAGTATGTACGCTTATAGAAGTACTAGTCGGGCACGATATGAGTGCGTTTGGATGAGGGCGCCACTGTTTTGTTGACAATGTGTAATGTCATTAAGGCTTGGGATCAGATGGGAGTGAGGGGCACGGCGATAGGGGAATGTACAGTTGCACAATGGAAATGGTACTACATTTGCAGGTCTCAGCCTTGTTAGTAATTAATTGCAACTCAGAACTGCGAAAGTTTTCTTTAGCTAACTGTCCTCTCGATGCCCCGTTCACTTGTTCCGTAACTGTTTGGTTCCTCTTCCCAACGAACGCACTTATCGTGGCCGACTACTATAATATTTTCAGAATTTCAATCATTCAAACGAAAATACTTTAACTATGTATTACGATGCTATTGTAATAACACAGCCAACCTCCTCTTTAACGCTCAGAAAGCTTCAAAGTATGAAAATGTGTAACATGATCGAAATAAATATACATTTTAATCATTTTAAGACATATCACAACTTAAGTAGTTTAAAACAGGGAAAATTACTTTTAAATCTTGTTTTTGGTATTATAAAATTTCAAATTATACAGGATGTGTCTAAATTCCCTTTACAGATTTTGGGGACTTGTAGTGGGGACCAAGATCATTAAGTTTAGCATAGGTACTTGTGTCCGGAAAGTACCGCTTTTCCGCTATACGAAAAATTTCCACACAGGCGTTTTCGGTGCCTCTCATTAGGAGTTCCAACACGACGCGCACCAGCGCATTTTGCACTTGCAGCCCGAGGTCAACTGTACAACGATTTGGGCAACTGTGGATAGGTGGTGGTGGCCCGATTACTTGGCCTGCACATTCTCCCGACATGACTCCGCTTGAGTGCTACCTGTGGGGGTGACATGTAATCCTTGATTTACTAAACCCCGGGGATCCGAGGAAGACCTATTAGCACGAGTTATGGCAGCGGCGGATGTTGGACTAGGAATTGGTGATCGAGTATACCAGAAGATGGTATGGAGGTACCGCATCTGTGTTGAAGTCGGTGGTCGTCACATCGAACCCTTCGAACAATGTGTTGTATGTGGTAGTATTTTGCGTGTAGCAGGAAAACGGTACGTTTCCGGACATGAGTTCCTATGCTAAAGGTTACCGTCTTAGTCCCCAATATAAGATCTCAAAGTCTGTGAAAGAAAATTTAGACACTTTGTATAATAAAACAGCAAGCAATGTTACTTAAACATGCATTATTTTTACTATAACAATAATAAGTAATTGTTATAGTAAAAATAATGCATGCGCACAAGTTGTGCAAATATTGATTGTTGGTTTGTGCAAAAGTAATCACTGATATTTCCAATTTTGTAATACTATAATATGGTATCTGTCACAGATGTCTTATACACAGTTGTAGTCCGGTTCGTGTAAAGACATACGTGCAACATCAGGGATGTCTCGAAGTGATGAAGTTCCGGTTTGTGCCGGTCTAGGAGCGGTTCATCATGGCCTTCGTGATGTAAAATTCATCTAGAAGTTTTCCCTCTTTCCTATCCTGTCGTCTTGTGCCTTCTAGTTGGGAGTGGAGGGCAGATAAAACTTCGTTTCGAGTACTTCTATCAAGAAGGTCTCTCGAGCGAGCACATACACCACCTTAGAAACCAAGCGAGATGGCTCCACGGTAATGTGTGAGGCTCGCATTCAGGAGATCCCGGGTTCGATCTCCTGACTATGGATTTTCGAATTTCTCCAAGTCAGCAGGCAAGCTTGGGGTGGTTTCAATTCTAACCCAAATTTCCTGTTCCCATTTTTACTTTCCCTACTACGTATAGCAAGTGGGGGAAGTATTGTATTCCATCCAAACATTCGATACTGAGATTTCAGCGGAAATACATGTTTTGAGACCCCCTGGATCCAAAAAAAGCATTTTTGGAAACATGTCCGTGTGTGTCTATGAACAGCATAACTCAGAAACGAACAGTCGGATAAACACCAAACTTGGTATTTAGGTTCAGTATCTTCCAGAGATGCAACACGAAGGTTTTCAAGAAAATCCCCCACCCCAGATTACCCTTTACATGGAACATTTTTCGAAAATTTTAATTTTCTCAAAAATGCCTCAAACGATTTTGATTAAAATATCACATGTTTAAGATATTTTCATGACAAATGAAATGTATATCTCGAATTTTCTGGGAATGTCTCCAAAAGCATTCTTCATTGTGAACGACTTTTGCATAACTGGTAAACCACAAGACATAGACAAAATTTTACTACACAAAAAATGTAGATCGCGTTAAAATACACAATTTATGTCATTACATTTTTTTCTTGGGTGAACCATTTTCGAGATATTGCTTGTTATTCCCTTAAATTTTCCAATACTTATACTTTTTCTCAAATTGTTATTCAATTTTTTTGTCCTGGTAATGCAAAGAAAATGGAATGCGCCACATAGCAACCAGATCTTAAAATATTTAACTATAGCTTAAAGCCTACCATATTCCCCTTGCACCTACAAGAAAATTAGCAATAAGATTAACATCTGAATTAACATGAAGCATATGGAGAATAAGCGTTTGTAAAAATAGTTTTACAAGAGTAGAGAAAGTCATGTGAGTGTAACACATCAGATTTTTTCTTTCATCTGTTTCACGTTATATGTTTCCAGTTGTAGGACCAGGCGACTGCGATTGGTGTGTTGCGGCAGGAAGGTGGAATTCGCCCTTTGGAAATATTTCCCCTTGGAGTATACGAGATGGAGCCGAGACGAAAACTTGTTTAAACAAACACGTCCAAAAGCCGCTAGGGATATTTTATTACATCGTCCTAGTGCGGCCAGGGCTAGATACCTGAGTTTACCCAAATGTGACGTGACGCTTCGCCACCGTATATACATGTCATGTGGTCATGTGATGCAGACTCAGAGAACACACATACCCTCGTGGCTGTTTAGTTTGTGATCGTCATGCACTGATGTATGAGCCTGATGTATGAAGAGTTAAAAGGGGAAATGTCTGGTCGTCAAAGAGGGTTCCAAGTTTGACTACCACAAAGACCTTCAGTCGTCCTCCGTGGTGTAGTGGTTAACATGTTAGCATCTAGTTCCCGAGTTCACGGGTTCAAACCCAGCGGAGGGCGGTGGATTTTTTCGGACGTAAAAGCCTTAACATGGTTTCCTTTGGGAGGGAAGTAAAGCCGGTGGTCCAGTGTCGTAGATTTACGGCACGTAAAAGAACGTCAAGCCTGAAAAGAGGCCTCTGAGATCTTTCACGCCCAATATAGAATGGGACGCTAAGGGCTCAGCAGTTAAAGGGCGTCCATAAATAAAACTCAATTCATACAAAGACTTCAAAATGGATTATCAAAATGGATTATCAAGATGGATTTGTATTAGGAAGGCATGTTAAGTCCTATTTGAAATTAAATACACTAAATCAAACAGTAGAAAGTATCCGGGAAAATAATCGTCCAAAAGATTCGCAAATGTTAAACAAACACTTAGTAACACTCTTAAGAGGAAAGCATCCGAAAAGTTACATTAGAAACCTAGTAGATTAGTCCAGAGAGAATTACAGATATGTGATATACATATGATATCAAATGAGATTTACAATTAGTGATAAGAAACAGCCGACATGTACGACGTTCACTTCTACCAAAGCTGTACAAAGAAAACAATTTCTTAATAACGAAAGTGAACTCCATCACTAAGGTAGAGTTCGTAAAATGAGGCAGTATTCTTAACACTTAAATAACATCAGTCTAATTATATAATATGTAAATTCAATAACATCCCGCCTTAAAGCAATATGTATATGTAACAATATATAAAGAGTGTATATTACAGTCATTGTATATGTTTATATTATTGTATACATGTTCAATAATGTTATGTGAATGTATTACGTAATTTAATAATGTAGGAGCTGTGAGAAAAATAGGTTAAAAGCTGCTAACAATGAGGTAACCTTGAGGCAATAATGAGTAAGATAGTTTAATAATGCTACTAGTCATTATTGGAGCAACAATAATGTAAATTTTTGTGACAGTTTATAAAATAGCCAATCAACAATCAGAAAAAAGCTTAAGTTAAATTAAAGTATTCTATTGGATTAGGAATAGCCATTCAGAAACTTGAAATACAGAAATTTACAAATTTAGGCGGTAGAAATCAAGTCAGTTGCTTGTAGACAGCGCTCATAACTGGACGCGTTGCTTGCAGACAGTGTTCCTAACCGGACGCGAGACATGTCCTCGAGAAATTTAATACGTATTCGTGTGAGACGAAAATAGTTTTACGTGTTAAAAAGTGCAAGTAATTAATTACAAAATCTCACAGCTCTCTCTCTATATCAGTGAAGTGTTATTTAAATCGTGTCAAGCATTAATAAAAGGAGTGAAGTAAATTATAATCTGTGTAAGCCTACATTCTTCAGTAGTACCACTCCCTGCTAAGAGAGCTGTCTCTTAAAAAAATATAAATACTGACGCAGCCGAGGCAAACATAAATATATAATATTTAAAGAAACAGCCAAAATTACAAAGCTAATATATTTTTAAACATCTTGGGTCGAAGACAACCGGAAACGTATTACCATACGTGCAGTTGCAACTACTTAAAAGTTCGGCTCCCCAACATAAGAACTACAATACAACTCTTACTTCAAATCAGCTTTCCATACGTGAAGCTACAACCAACTTCAAATTGGCTCCCAAAGCGTGGGGCAGATAACAATACAACAAAATAACTACTTCAAATAGCAGTTACATTTAAGTTTCTACCTAAGTAAAGGTTAAGGACACATCTTTTACCACATTAGATGAAAGTTCTAGCATTAAAATACTAAGCTATAAACTTTACAAAAGGTACTTTAACCACACCTTTTACAACTTATGTACTCATTAATTAGTAATAAAAATGTTTACATATCGTTACAGGCAGTCCTGAAATTGCGAAATGGGAAGGAAATGTTGTTTGGTTTTAAGTATAGCATAATGCAGGTATTCTTAGCTGCACATCAATAATCACTTCAAAATTCCAGGGATGCACTTCGACGATGGACTGAAACCTCCGGAGCCGCACATGGTCATCCCCGCTTCCTTCCTCAGAGCTGTCCCGTCTGCACCTGGGAACCTCAGGTTGAAGGTGGCTCAGGCAGGGCTAGCCGGTATCAGCTAGCGCACATCGTCGTCCGGGTATGGTCGCCCTTACCTTCATCCTTCCTCCCAGAGGTCACGTGGAAGCACAAAGGGCTCACTATAGCTTACGTGTGGTGTCATGTTCTAGTTACTGGAGGTGTAGCGGGGTTTGGGAATGGATTATTAATGGTTTGTAATGGTGCGGTTCTTGGTGGTTGGATTGTTGTTGCTGCCGGCTACTCAGGTAGAGGAATTTAGGTTCAGGGGTCTCTTACCTCAGGGAGTGTGGATGGGAGATAAATGAATTTCACTTTCTCCTCTCAGATGGCCCGTTTATTGATGATCCACACTGATGTCCTCGTACGAATCTCCTTTCCACACAAGACGCGATTTTTCCTGTCATCCCTGCTACTGTTTCCGTGCTCTTACCCTTTCTTAATTACTTTGTGAAGTTGAAGTACGTTACAATACTATGCCAATGACTTTTCCTTTCGTCAGTCCCTAGCTACCCTGTTCCTCACGGTTGTCTTAAACTGGTTTTCAATACATAAATATTTACTCGAAGACCGCTACACTGTTTCCCTCTTTAATATAAGATATTTTTAATTTCAAGATCTATCTTGCTTCCCCTCACGTTTCCTACACGAATCTATTTCTTTCCCTACAAATCATCTTCTCTCCCCGAAGTTTCGACACAGAGTGAGTTATCGCACGTATGAACGTCGCTCTGTCTCATAGATAATTTTCTATTTCACGCCTATTTTCTAGTTTCTCTCTCACTTTTTGCTATTCACGTGACTTTCCTTCGTTATGATTGGTTACATTTTTGAATTTTTCCTCCGTCTACCATTGGTTCTCAATAACATCGTCCGAGCGTCGCTCGCGTCTAACATTAACAAATTATGTTCGCTTTACTGCATTTTCTGTGCGCTTGATTAACTTCGGTTTCCTGCTCGTTGTCTTGGCTTCCTGTGTGCACAACTCGGTTCCTATTGTCACTAAGCGATCTCTAATGTTCTTTTTCCTGTCCTTTCCTACGTCTGCTATCTTTATGTGATTTTCGCCAAGTTTGTTCGTTCTCAACTACACGTTTTATTTTACGTTCTTTATTAATTAATATCTACCCTCTACGTTTTTTCTCTCTTCATGATTTCATTCCCCCCTTTCTCTAATTCTTAATGTTCTCTTTTATTCTTCCCTCATACTGGTATTCCTTCTTATTATTTTGATGATATGCTTATTAATTATTCTTCTTATTCGTTATTATTTATTATTCGGGCGGATCTTATCACTTCAGAGGCTAACAAAAGTTCATTCAATTTAATATTAATAAAACAATATAATAAAAACCATTTCATTAATTTCACATTACATCGAATCGCAATGAAATTATTTATCGTTTGATACTAACTGCTCTTCCTTTTCCTCTTGCCTAGTGCCTTCTTCCAGTTGGGAGTAGAGGACGTAGAGGACAGATAGAACTTCGTTCTGAGTTCTTTAATCTAAAAGTCTCTCGAGAGAATACATACACACATCTAGAGTGTGTTTAGACACTCCTAGTGTAGCCTTCGAGAAGCCAGCCTTGACTTTCTCCAGAGTGAGCAGCTATTTCGTGCGGAGTTTGCCCCAGGTTAGGTCTAGTCCATACGTAAGCATCGGTACTATTTTGGTGTCGAAGAAAGTTACCGCAATTTTGAGGGATAACTTGGTTAATTCTCTAATATCGGGTATGGCTTTTGCGGCAGCTGTTTCTCTTTGATTAGCGTGTATCCTGAATGAGTTTGTTGTGGTCTGTAGGGTCAAACTATTTAACGTGATTTACGGTTTTTTACTTTCTCTACCACGTATCTAGTAGGTGGAGAAGGTATTGCATTCCACCCAAAAAATCGATAGCGATATTTCACCAGAGATACATGCTTTGAGGCCTCCTGAATAAAAAAAGTTTAGAAAAAGGTCCGTATGACTGTGAACAGCATAACTCAAAAATGAAAAGTCGCATAAACACCAAACTTGATATTTAGGTTCAGTATCTTCCAAAGATGCGATAAGAAGATTTTCAAGAAAATATCCCTAACCGAAACTATCCTTTACATGGAAAATTTTTCGAAAATTTTGGTTTCCTAATAAATGGCTCTCACAATTTTGATTAACAAACCATATATTAAATATATTTATATGACAAATAAAATGTATATCTTGAATTTTTGGGGAATTGCCTTTTAAGTCCTCTTCATTCGTAAGGAATTTTGCAAGATCTTGTATAGCTGGTAAACGTTAAACATATGAAATGTAGATCTCTTTAAGATAGACTATTAATGTCAATAACTTTTTGTGTCATTAGCCATTTCCGAGGTATCCGTTATTCATAATTGTTCGAATTGTTCAATACTTAGCCGTTCTTTTCAGTCCTGTCGATTTCTCGCGATATTATGGAGTGTGGTATTTTAAGGCCAGCTCATAGCGTCCAGTTCTAAAACATTTGACTGTCGCTGTTCCCATTGTATCTATAACGAAATGTGTATTGCAGCTATTTCTGGAAAGGTTGATCTCGATTAAAATTAAGTAGATAGGAAAATAAACTTTTGTAAGAATAATTTATACCTACTAATAAGCTACAGAGGGTAGAGACAGTCATGTGAATGTAACACTTCAGATTTTTATAACACAAGTATTTATGTAACAGTATTTTACGTAAGAACACCCTACATTTTCAGGGTAATTAAGGGACTTGGAGTAAAAAAACTACTTCACAGTCGGTTCAGGCCACACCTATACTACAAACGAATATTTCAAATACTATGGGTCTATAGGAATAATATTGATAAAAAAAACTGCGTTCAAGCAGCCTTCACGAATTCAAAATTTAGATTATATACTTTTTAATAATGAAATTAAGACCCAAATCTAAAAGTATTCAATCTGAAGCGTTGCCAATTTCTTATGAAGGGCACAGGATTGCTAACTGGGTTGCTCGCCGATTTTGCAGTACCATGATGTGCTGTATAATCAATGATGAGTGCTTCGGTAGCCAGATTAATTGAATCGTTATGATGTGCAGCATAAATGTTTATATGAGTATACTACACGTCCACATTAATATATCTAGTAGACAAACACAGTGTTTTGGAGTTTTAGATAATTTTACAACCATCGATCAACGATAGACGCGACAGAATGGATTCAGAGCTGCTAACGAACTGAACGCTCCCTTATCGTTTATTTTGTTCGTTTTTGGTTTGGCATGTTGTCGTTTTTAAAACGTTTTCTCTTTTGTCTCGCCTGCCTTTCCCATTGATCGCACCGCTGTGTTTGCTGCTCCTATTGGCGTTAGCTAGAGAATTGCCTGGCCGAGGAGGAGTCGCCGTCATCCTTAGAGGCCCCTCCGCAATTTATGTTCTTCCCAACAGGAAGCATCTCATCTTAAAGACATCCTTTTCGATTCCATCAAACTCAGCTATTTTCACTACATATGAATAGCGATTCCAGAACAATGTAATGCGGAACGTGTTTTCTAATCAGTTTACTACGTTAAGTCTCATATTTTTCATAATAATCTCAACTTATTTTCAGAGTTTAGCATTGTTCATGTTTACTAGACATTGCCAGGAAGGAAATCAAGAATATTTACTTAGTTTGTGCACATATGGCGATTATTGTAAGAGTGAAGTGGACGAGGGTAAACTTTTAAAAATACACAATAAAGCTTAGATAAGATTTCTCCAAGAAGACGTCGTCAAATAATTCTGTTACTAAAGTTCGGAAGGTTTTATATTTGATAATTTGATGTAGGTACGAGGCATGTTTTTAAAGTAAATACCGTTTTAATATTTTGCCGCTGCAGCCGCGATTTTGAGTATGAGCGATCACTTCCTCCATTCATTACGACGCCAGGTGCAGCTGTGAGCGATCGTCACTTCGCGTTTTGCTGTTGTTAGAGCGTTTCTGAATGTTCAAAACAATCAAAAGACCCGCCGACTGTGAAGTCAGATCAGTGATTCGCTTTTTTAATGCGAGAAATGTTACGCCAAAAAACATTCATCGCCAGTTGTGAGAGGTTAATGGAGAAACGATAATAAGTGACAATGCCCGGCCACACACAGCCAAACAAACTCAAGATCTGATCCCATTTTGGTTGGGAACAATTCGACCACCCTACCTACACTTTGGATTTGGCATCAAGTGATTTTCATCAGTTTCTTCATCTGAAGAAATTCCTTGGTGGAAAACATTTCAACGACGATGTTGTGAAACACGAAGTGCAGACTTGGCCTTCATCACATGCGGCATCATTCTTTGACGAAGGTATACAAAAACAGGTTTCTCGTTACGACAAGTGCCTGCATAACGGCGGTGACTATGTGGAGAAGTAGTTTAAGGTATTTAATGATAAAGTATTTGGAAAACAATGTTCTGTTATTTTTTAAAGTAACTATCGGTTCATATATAAGGATTCAAAGGCGCTCTCTCGCGGTAGATGGATATCAACTTCGGCTGCCTCCAGAACATTCAGCTTCTCTATCCTATCTTCTTTATTCAAAGTTTTAGGCCTACACTTCTTCAGGACTTCTTGGTTGCCAACAAAATTTTCTTTCTTTACTAACTTTAACTAAGGTTGAGTCCTTACCTACCTCTTAAACTCTAATTTCAGACATACGACGATTATTACAAGATCCGAGGCGGTTCTCTACAGTTTTAGTGAAGAAACATAAAAAAATTGACGTTCACATGCCTTTCTCTGCTCACTCTTCTACAAGCTATTCTTACAAAAGTTCATTCTTTCTCCTTCATCTTAATAGGGATGGATTCATTAAAATTTTGTTATAGGTACAAAGGGAAACCAGGAAGCTAAAGCGATAATCAAATGCTTAAAAAGTTGGTTTGAAATTCCTCTCTTTGCATGTCCACGGAAACAAATGAATCGCTTCTTAGCAGTTCAACGTAGTATAAGGTATATGAATATTCCAGAAATGTTCAATGCTAGAGAAAAATTTGACATAAATGTATATTTTAACGAGATCTGCAGTTTTACTTTCTCTACTGCGCATAGTAAGTAGGGGAAGTATTGCATACCACCCAAAAATTCTATGCCGAGATTTCACCGGAAATATATGTTTTGAGGCTACCTGAATCTAAATAAAGCATTTTTGGAAACATGTCCGTGTGTGCGAATGTCTGTCAGTCTCTCAGCATAACTCAAAAACGAAAAGTCGGATAAATGCCAAACTTGCTATTTGAGTTTAGTATCTCACAAGGATGCAACACAAAGATTTTCGAGAAAATCCCCCACTCCAGACTATTCTTTACATGGAACATTTTTCGAAAGTTTTGATTTCTTCAAAAATGGCTCTAACGATTTCGATTAAAATATATATTTAAGATAATGTTATGTGAAATTAAATGTATATCTTGAATTTTCTGGGTATGTTCCCAAAAGTCCTCTTCTTCTGGATGACTTTCGCATAACTGGTAAACCGTAAGAGATAGACAAAACGTTACTACACAAATTATATAGGGCTCGTTAAAACACATAATTTATGTCTTATACATTTTTTGCGTGGAACAAACCATTTCCGAGATATTCCTTGTCATTTGTTTGAATTTTCCAATACTTAGACTTTTTCTAAAATGCGAATTCATTATTCGTTTTTTTACGTCCTGGACATGCAAAGGGAACGGAATGCTCCACATAGCAACCAGCTCTTAAAATATTTGACTATCGCTTAAAGCCTACCATATTCCACTTGCACCTACAAGAACATTAGCAATAAGATTAACATCTCGATTAACATGACGTATATGGAGAATAAGGGTTTGTAAAAATAGTTTGTACAAGTGTAGAGAAAGTCATGTGAGTGCAACACATCAGATTTTTTTTAAGTAAGTTTTTATCTATACGGTTTATCAGTCATACAAAAGTATACAAAATTCGTTCAGAATTAAGAGGACTTCACAAGCGATTCGTAGAAAATTAAGTATACATTTCATTTGTAATGCAACTACTTAAATATTTGATTTTAATCAAAATCGTTAGCACCATTTTTGAGAAAAGAAAGATTTTCCTTGTAAAGGGTAGTTTGGGGTGGTATGATTTTTTTGAAAATTTTGGTGTCCTTGGAAGATGCTGAACTTATATATCAAATTTGGTTTTTATCAGACATTCCGATTTTTAAATATGCTGTTCACACGCGCGCGCACACATTATTTTTTACCTTCTCTACTACGTATAGTAAGTAGGGGAAGTATTGCATTCCGCACAAAAGTCGATGTCGAGATTTCGACGGAAATGTATGTTTTAAGGCCCCCGAACCCTTCCCCCCAAAGGCATTTTTAGAAAAGGTCTGTGCGTGTGTCTGGAACAGCATAACTCAAAAACGAAAGGTCAAATATATAACAAAACTTGGTATTTAAGTTCTGCACCTTCCAAAGATGTGACAGGAAGATTTTTAAGAAAATTTCCCCATCCCTACTACCCTTTATATGGAACATTTTTTTTAAACTTTTTATTTTCCAAAAAACGGCTCTGACGATTTTGATTAAAATAAGACATATTAAAGATATTTACGTGGCAAATAAAGTGGTGTATAGCTTAAATTTTCTGGGAATAACCTGTGAAGTGCTCTTCATTTGGAAGAAATGTTGATGATCTTGTATAACTGGTAAACGTTAAGTGATAGAAGAAAACTACTGCACATCAAATGTAGGTCTCTTTGAAAAACGCAATTTATTTCAAATAACTTTTTTTTGTGGCGTTAGCCATTTCCGAGACATCCGTTTTCTGGGCTACTCCGAGAAAATTCAAGATACACATTTTATTTGCCATGTAAATATCTTTAATAAACGGCATTTTTAAAAATCGTTAGAGCCATTTTTTAAAAAATAGAATATTTCGAAAAGTTTAATTTAAAGGGTAGTTTGTGGTGGACGATTTTCTTGAAAATCTTCGTGTCGCCTTTTTGGAAGGTACCGAACCTAATTACCAAGTTTTTGCATTTATCCGACACTTGGTTTTTGGGTTACGCTGTTTAAGACACACATACGCACACATTTTTCCTAAAAATGTTTTTTTCTTAATCCAGTAAGCTTCAAAATATGTATTTCCTGTGAAATCTCGGTATCGAGTTTTTGGATGAAATACAATACTTCCCCTACTTACTATACGTAGTAGAGAAAGTAAAAGTATACAAGCTTTAAGCCTTCGGTGAACCTACTTTAGAAAACAGCTCGTTATAGGCTGTAGTATAATCAGGATGTTCTAAGAAATGCGACTGCATTTCTCCTGTATACTTAGACAGGAAGCACTTGGAAATTTTTTACAGGAACTAGAAGAGATTCCATGAGGTTTCGGAGAAGAATGGTGACAATGAACGGAATCCTGAAGGGTGTTCCAAGATGAACTCTAAGAACGACTTAAACCTAATTCGGTGCCTTGGCGCATTACCTGTAATCTTAACCCCGAAGAACACAAAACTCTTTTGCCTACCGTTTTCTCATCGCAGTTACGAATACATTAATTTAGAGACAATTTAAGACTCGAAGACAATTTAAGATAGAAAAAAGGTACATAAGATTATATAAATTATTGCAACACTATAAAAATACTAATTCAACTAAGCAGTTCTATGGCCAGTCACCACCACTCGATCGCTTTCTCTGTCTTTCGCAAAAAAGAACGAAAACTTTTCGAGAAGACTTTGATAGTTTTGTTGCTCTAATTGTATTGTTATTTAAATACATTAAATAATTATCCATAAATTTTTATTGTATTTAAAGCACTATAATCGTTTTGACTTGGATTGGATATCGATTTCTTTTTTCGATTGTTTCATTTGTATGCTTTACTTCTATAATCATTTTTGGAACTCTGGAACTGTTGGTGCTGGTAACTTTCTGAACGGTAGGTCTTAATCCTTGGAATTACTACTTTTTTGCCAAAAACAACACACTCCCAAGCTCTGTGGAGAGTATGAATTGATGGAATTTATTGTATAATTTGTTCTACAATTTATACAATGTATATTAATATATCACTCGTACCCTTACATCTTATGTACAATTTGTCTGGTGCTTGTTTTTTATTGAGGCACTCAGATTGCTTGGCACCCAGACCTTATCGCTCACTGAGCGGCCCTTGTCTCTCTTACTTTCCTAGGCCATTTTTCCTTTACCTTCCTTAAAAATTCTCCCATGCCTTTGATTTTCTTTTCTTCTTCTCCTGTCAAAATGTTTATACCTACTATTTTCCTATCAATATTTTCCCATTTCTTCTCACATACTGTTTCCCTCCAGCTTATTTCCTTACATTCTGTCATATAGTGTTCTGTACTTTCTCTTCCTCCACACAACTCGCATATCCCTCTTCCGCTGCCTCTCATATCTCTTAAATACATTGATCCCGTTCTCATGCACGCTAAACCATCCCTTTCTTGTCTATTACAGCAATCAATGTACCTTTATAAATTTAATTTATAAAAGTTTAATGCTTTTTTTATCTTCAAGGCTTCCCCATATATCTAGTTCTTCTATATCTTCCACTCTGTTTCTTACTACTTTCCACAAGCCATTTGTATTTCTTTCCTCCAATCCTCATGTATCCCCCATTCCAATTGACTCCATTACTTTTTCGGTTTCTTTCCACCAGCTGTTTTTGTTTCTGTGAAGAGTAAGAAATGATTCCTTTTAGAGAATGTTTTCTTCGTTCCAGCCGGGAATCGAACTCGGGAACTTATAGTTGGATAATGCTGACCACTTAACCATGGAGGTAGTCTTTTATTGGTTTTGCACAGACAAAAGAAAGAAAGGTAATAATTACAAAAAGAATAAATTGATGGTGACACAGCCAAGAAGGGACGAAATGCAGTATTTCCTTCCGTTTTAAGAAATACGACGTCAAAAGTGAAATAATAATAAATAGAATAACTATAAAAAAGTATACTTTTTAAGTCATCTATCCCTCGTATAGGGAATCTAGCCGTTTTCATCGCGTGTTTGAATTGTTTAATTGTGTCAGTCAATTTTGAGTCATGCACATTAGTGCCATGTAGTTGTGTTCATTACGGTGATAACTTTGTCATATAGTAATATGTAATATTTATTTCCATCCTTATTACAATATACAAATAAAACTTACATCTAAAGATTAAAATCTAGTGCTTCAGTTCTCTAGCTCTCCCATATTTAACCCCTAGGTTGTATATATGGGATAAAGCTACTATACCATCTCACCACTTTCCAAACTGTGCCCATTGTGCTGTACCTTTCTTAAGCTCCATACCCACTTGTCCCTTATATTGCCTAAAAATGTCCCCATCATTTTAATTGTTTCTGCTTTTGTGCTTCTCCAACATTCTTAATGCTACTATTTCTTTATTTAGCTTGTCCCATTTTATATTCCATATAACCTCTCTCCACCTTTTAACCTTATCACATTCTATTAGCCAATGAAAAGTATTACCCAATTCGTCACACATAATACATTTCCCCAACCAATTATATCCAATCCTTTTTAAAAATATTACTACTGTGCGCATCCACGCAAGACCTATTCTACCAAATTGATTGCATATATCTACATACTTCTCCCTTTCCCAATTTCTTTTAACTGATTTATACAAGATCAATGAACTTTTACCCTTAAAACTAGCCCATATCTCTTGTTTCTCGTTGTCTTCCATCCTCAATCTCACTTCTTTCCAAAACCCACTGTTATTATCTTTGTCTAATAGGAAAATATTCCTCATGCCAATTTCTTTTAGCACATTTTCCATCTCCCCAAATCAACTCTCTTCTCTTAGAACAGCTTTTTGGAACTGTATACATTCTTTTAATATATTACTGTCTTCTAGATTTAAGCATCTATACCAATATTTCAAAACTCTTTCCACTATTATACCTTTTCTTCCTACCCTTCCTAGCTCTGCCAGTGCCGCATCACTTGGTGAACTCTTAGGTAAACCCAAAGCTTCTCTACAAAACATTCTATGGACTATATCAATGTTAACCCATCCCTTTGCCACACCCCCCCCCATATGTCATATAGTATGAAAGGCTGAGACATACTTTCAGATATCTGACGAGCGATACCCCTGACAAGGGCTAGGATTAGGATTACGCTATGGAGAGGACATCTAGCACCGCGACCCACACAGGGATCTTTTGTGCATACATCCCCGGGAGGAACGTAAGAGATGAAGGAATCGCAGATGACGTATGGGTTGCAGGACCGGACGACGCAGGCTCACAGGCTCCCCTCCAGGGAGACTCGAGCGACCTCCATTTGACGGGGCCGAGAAGAAGATTCAACACGCAAGCGATCTGCGCCATCTGACTGCAGTCGTCCGACACACAACCCTGGAGCCAACCTGTAACATGAAAGAGGAAGATGAAATGAGAGGGAATGGAGGAAGAGAAATTCGGGGGAGGCATGTACCTTCCTAGCATTCGAATAGTTACCCGGGGAAACCCTCGAAAAACCCTATAGGTTAGGAAGGTCGGTCGCGAGAATCGAACCCACGTCCTTCCGAATGCGAGTCACAGACTCAATCGCCTGAGTCTTCCTGCTCGTTCTGATAAGGGCTAAATGGTTATTAAATAACTGGAGCACTAGGCAAACGCATTCACTTTCACATATCAGACTCTGCACATATCGTGCAACCCTCTTTATCAAAGAAGCGCTTATGGCGCCCAGCTGGGAATCGAACCTGACAGCCTTGGGACAACAGGCAGGTGTTCTACCAATTGAGCCACGAGACCAGTTAAATGTGCGGACTTGGGAAACGTGAATGTGAAGGAAGTTTTGACAAACCGGAAAAGAAAACTGTTTAAGTTTAGAAAAAATAGCATAACTTGTTTGTATGATTTATATAGCTAATATATATTATAGCACACGAGTTATAGCTTTTATTTACAAACTGAGGCTCTGATTTCAATTAGTAAATACATCCTCGATTATTACATATGTATGTACACTTATTGCAGGCACTGCATTTAATAGACGATTTTCTCATTTGGATTGTGTGTGTGTGAGTGTCTGTGTGTCTTTGAACAGCATAACACGGATACGAAAACTAGAATAAATACCAAACTTGGATTTAAGTTCAATATCTTCCAAAGATGCGACACGAAGATTTTCTAGAAAATGCCCCGCTCTCCAAGCTACTCTTTAAATGAAACATTTTTCGAAGTTTTCGATTTTTTCAAAAATGGCTCTCACACGTATTTTTTATTAAAATATCATATGTTTAAAATATTTACATGACAAATAATATGTACAGGATGGTTATAATTAAACTTTCGTTACTTGAGAGGGCCCCGTGAAAAACTAGTGATCGTAGAACAATGACAGCTTCGTGGCAACATTTGTAAGGACATACGAAGGAGAAATAACGCATAAATCACTGAAACACATTTTAATTTTCACATGAGAGGTTAACATTTGTTAATTGCGTACCATGTTTACGTTCCAGGTTACAAACGTTGCTCAATGTGACGACTATCTGCATCCACGACAGCCTGGAATCACACTAGAGCTTGATCTACTGCTGTCCACAACATCTCAGTTGGGATGTTGACTACCTCCCTCGCTATGCTCATCTTCAACCTCCAACGTGTGTTAGTGTTCTGTTGATAAACTGTCTTTCAGGTAACCCCACAGTCGAAATCACATGGGTTCAAATTTGGTGATCCTGGTGGCCATGCAGTTGGAAACGATCGGCCAATGATTCAGTTTTCTCCAAATGTGTTACGCAGTAACCCCGTGACCTCACGAGCAACGTGAGGTGGTGCTCATCATGCATCCAAACAGTTGAGTCCAAAACACCTCTCTTCCTTAGAGCAGAGATCACATGTTGGCGAAGCAGATCACAGCTGCATGTCCTTGATGCTTGGGTCCGAGGTCCTCAAAGAAAATCTGATGTGTTACACTCACATGACTTTGTCTACTCTTGTACAAACTATTTTTACAAACGCTTATTCTCCATATGCTTCATGTTAATCGAGATATCGAGATGTTAATCTTATTGCTAATTTTCTTGTAGATGCAAGGGGAATTGGTAGGCTTTAAGCCGTAGTCAAATATTTTAAGAGCTGGTTGCTATGTGGAGTATTCCATTCACTCAACAAAAAAAATGTATATGACATAAATTGTGTATTTTAACGCAATCTACATTTTTTTGTGTAATAACATTTTGTCTATCTCTTATGGTTTACCAGTTATGCGAAAGTCGTTCACAATGAAGAATACTTTTGGAGACATTCCCAGAAAATTCGAGATATACATTTTATTTGTCATGAAAATATCTTAAACATATGATATTTTAATCAAAATCGTTAGAGCCATTTTTGAGAAAATTAAAATTTTCGAAAAATGTTCCATGTAAAGGGTAATCTGGGTTGGGGGGATTTTATTGAAAACCTTCGTGTCGCATCTCTGGAATATACTGAACCTAAATACCAAGTTTGGTGTTTATACGACTGTTCGTTTCTGAGTTATGCTATTTACAGACACACACACATACGGACATGTTTCCAAAAATGCTTTTTTTTTTTGGATTCAGGGGAGTCTCAAAATATATATTTCCGGTGAAATCTCGGTATCGAATTTTTGGGTGGAATACAATACTTCCCCTACTTACTATACGTAGTAGAGAAAGTAAAAATGGAGCAATTAGGAAATGTGCAGTGAAGCCACACCATACAGTGAGGCGTTCACTATGCAGGGAAACTTCATGAACGTTCGTTGCGGTGACGATCCCCAAATACGTCAGTGTTCACTGCCCCAGTGAGCCTAAAGTGTTTTCATCACTCAATAACATGCTCCAAGGTCACATGTCGCCAACTTCTACCCTTGCCCACGTGGCAACAGTTGGTGAGTAATGTAACATTTGTACGGATATCATTTCACATTGTTCGCAGCACTTTTCGAACGTGGCCCATGGAATGTTCAGCTGTGGTGACATAGCTCGTGCACTGCTTGAAGATTGCACATTTCGTCCAGCATTCTCATCCATGGCAACAGAAACTTCTTCAGCAATTTGTGGCACAATTCGCCGTCGGCCTCTTCCAAGAGCAATTCCCAAATCGCCAGTTAATACGAACTTCGAATAATGTTCGTCAACCCCGGCGCGCAAAGAGGACCTTTCGGTTCCTTTAATGCGTCGATACACGCGAAGAGCAGCAGCACTATTGTTGTTCTTTTGATAAAACAGATTTACGAGTAAAGCCTGCTAACCTTGTCCATACACATTTTGACTGTCTGCAACTGTAATGCACACTGATGCTTGTGTTTCAACCCTTAGGGTCGGTTTCACCAAACGCGAGTAACTTTTACTCTCGAGTAAAACGTGGTTTACTCGCGAGTAAACTCTTTGAGCGTTTAACCAACAACTTACTCTGGAATAAATTGCGTATGCGAGAGTAAATCAGAGAGTAACGTTACTCTACCCGCGAAATATTGTGGAATAAAGTACAGAGTAACTGCTAGCTAGCATTTTACAATGGCTGCACCGCTGCAGGATTGATGAGAATGGTTTTTGAGGACAGTTCTAGCGATGAAGATGAGATTACCAATGAGACTGAATACTTCGGTGAATACTGGATCATCACTATGATCTGACCTTGGAGGACCACCACCTACAAATTAGAAGAAAGAATACAACAAACGCTTACACTAATATTCATGTTGCATATTAAAAAGAAAACAAATGTATCACTTGTCTTATTTGCAGCTATTTTTTATTAGCTAAATCCTTCTTTGCAGCTTGTTTTAGCAGCTCCCACTCTACTTTTATATTAGCTGCAGTTCTGTGTCCCATAGTGGTGCCAGCATTATATTTTTCTGCAGCCTTCTCCCATGTATCCTTCTTCTGGCGCACACTTGAACCATCTGCTCTCTTGTTCTCTAACACACTTATAACTTCTTCTACCACAGAAAGCAGTTGGAGTTTTTCAGAAGAATGCCAATTTGGACTTCTCTTTCGCTTTCCTTCGTCTGTCATGATTCTGTAAATTTAACACACAAAAAGTATAAGTTAACAGGATAATTTCATTATAACAAAAGTTTATAAGTTACATTTTTTTTCGAAAATATTAGCTATTACCATGTATTTCTACTTACCAGTGCTTTCGTTTACTTCTTTCTCCGTAGCTTTAACCTCTAAAAACTTTCGTTTACTCGCAATAAATTCCTTAAAATGGCGAAAAAAAGTTGTAAACATTGCTCACAAACTTTGAGAAACTTCGCGATCGGCACTTTTCTGGTATAATTATTAGAGTACTAACTCAAGAGTACTTTAACCTCCAACAAGCATGGTGAAACGAATACATGCCACTCGGGAGTAACAACTACTGGGTTAATGTTACTCTGGAGTTACTATTCTAGACTTTAATCTCGTTTGGTGAAACTGGCCCTTAGTCGCCGTATCATACCAGCACCCAACGCAAGTCACTAATAACAACGCAAATCCTGTCGTCCTCCGTGGACTGGTGGTACCGTGCTAGCCTCTAGTTCCCAAGGTCGCGGGTTCAAACCCGGCGGAGGGCGATGGATTTTTTCGGGCGTAAAAATCGTTAGCACGGCTTCCTTCGGAAGGGAAGTAAAGCCGGTGGTCCCGTGTCGTAGATTTACGGCACGTAAAAGAACCTCAAGCCTGATAAAGAGGCCTCTGAGCAAAATTACAGGTGTTTCACGCCCAATATAGAATGGGACGCTAAGAACCATAGTAGTTAAAGAGCGTCCATAAATAAAACTAATTTTTTAAACGCAAATCCTGCAGCGCACAGTCTGAACGTCGTTCCTATTAAGTTGAGAACCCATTCGCTAAATAGTTTTCCGTCTACACTGGCTCAAGTAGCGAAAGTTTAATTATAACGACCCTGTACATATTGTATTTTTTGGTATAACTGTTCAATGGTAAATGTACTGCCGAAAAGTGAAGATATATTTAAAACACACAATTTATTTCAAATAAATTTTTCTGTGGCATCAGCCATTTACCTTATCGGTCATTGTTGGTTTGCATTTTTCAATAATTATGTCACTTTTTAAGTGTTGTCACTATTCAGTTGTCTTTCAGGATGTCATGGAAAACCAAGGAATTTTAAGGCCAGCTTTTAAACATATTTTATTTCCTCTATGCCCATTATTCCTACAAAGAAATGTGTAATGAAGCCGTTTCTGCATAGTTTATCTCGATTAACATGAACTTAGCAGAAAAATAAGCTGTCGTAAGAATAGTTTGTAGGAGCTATATAAAAATAAATGACAGTGGTTAGAGAAAGTCATGTGAACCTAACGTATATGACTTGTTTTATTCGAGGAGTCTCAAAGCGGTATTTCCAATGAAGTCTCGATATTTTTTGATGGAACGCATTACTTCCTCTACTTACTGTAGGTAAGTAATAGGGTAAAAACAATTTAAATGCGCATGCACAGGAACAAGTATTTTAAATGTTAGCAGAAATGCTAATAGTGCAATAGTCTCTCTGTCTCTGTGCGCGACCGTGCATAACTCAAAAACGAAATGCCGGACGAATACCGAAATTGAGAATTAAGTCCAGCATCTTTTTCGGATGCGATGTAAAAGATTTTTACGAAATTTTCCCAAACTATCCTTTACACAGAAAAATGTTCATTTTTGAAAACGATTCCACCGTTTTGATTAAAATATATCGTCAACTGCAAAGATTAGACTTTCCAGCCTGTTCCTTCTTCTAGAAATCGCTCATTCCATCTTCTTGGTCGTCTTCCCATTATATTAAAATATATAGTTTAAAATATATTACATTAGTTTAGATTAAAATATATGTTTGAGACATTCATATGAAGGATAAAATGTATATCTTAAATTTTATACATATAGCCTGTGAATTTATTGATTGAATTTAATTAATATACGTTCGAGATACTGATATTTACTACAGAAAAACTGCACATCCATTAAAACGCACTATTTATATCGAATAACTTTTTTGTGGAATTAACTACTTTCAGTATATTCTACGGGACGTGTTTTTAAAATCAGTACCGTTTTAATATTTTGCCGCTGCAGCGCTTCAGTCGCGATTTTGAACATGCGCGATCACTTTCTCCATTCATTAGGAACTTAAACGCAGCTGTGAGCGATCGTCACTTTGTGTTTTCCTGTGATTAGAGCGTTTCGAAATGTTCAAAACAATCGAACGATCTGCCGACTGTGAAGCCAGATCAGTGATTCGTTTTTTGAATGCGAGAAATGTTACGCCAGCAAACATTCATCGTCAGTTGTGTGAGATTTATGAGTGTTGGAATAGTGAGGAAGTGGCCACACACAGCCAAACAAACTCAAGATCTGATCGCATCATTTGGTTGGGAATAATTCGACTACGCTCCCTACAGTCCGGATTTGGCACAAGCGATTTTCATTTGTTTCTTCATTGAAGAAATTCCTTGGTGGAAAACATTTCAACGGCGATGATGTTGCGAAACAAGAAGTGCAGACCTGGCTTTCATCACAGGCGGCATCATTCTTTGACGATGGCATACAAAATCTGGTTTCTCGTTACGACAAGCGCTTGAATAACGGCGGTGACTATGTGGAGAAGTAATGTAAGATGTATGGTAATGAATGATAATAAAATATTTAGAAAATAATGTTCTGTTATTTTTTAAAAAAAATTATCGGTACTTACTTTAAAAACACGCCTCGTATATTACATTCTTTATATCCTACCATGTTGAAGGCGCCATTTGGTGGAACACCGTGTGATGATTTACTTGTTATTTTTCATTTTCTTTCGCCCTGAGCCCGTCACTGATAAATAGACCCTGGAACTTGGGTTAATAAACTAATCTTTTCCTGAACTGCTAGTTGCAGATCAAATTGTATTTATGCGTTTCATGACTAGACTAAATCTGTTAATTTTATAGCACCTAAAACAGCCTATTTCGACGTTAGCGCCTCCTTTTGCTTATTTTAAATTTAAAACTCTAAAAAGTGCCTATTTCGTTCATTATAACATAAAATTCAAACTTTAATTTAAAAGTTGTCTCTATGTTTTTAAAAGGTTCCTTCCAAGAATTTAGGAAAACATTTCTTTACTGTAAGAGATTAAAGAGAAAATTAACGTGGTACCAGGTAATGTGGGAAAAAATTGCGCGCAAAAAATCCAAACTGTATATATTGTAATTTTCTTTGTTTTTAATCAGCAATATTATATGCTCATTTCTTAACATTGTGCATTTTTATATTATATTTATTGTTTTACTTCATACACGTTAGAGACTATTTTGGTTTTATAAGGGCTAAATGAGGTACTGGTAGGGTCTATTTTAGGCACCTAAAATGCACTTTTTATTAATGCACTTTATACCGTTTTTGTATGTTCTTTGGAAAACATATTTTGTGAATAACCCAACACGGATGGAAGATTAACTTTCTGTTTAAATTATATAAAATATAAATGATATATTATGTGAATTTGCAATGCGTAAAGAAAATGTGTCAATATTGCATCTAAGGTTTAAAAAAAACTGAGTTTTATTTATGGACGTTCTTTAACTGCTGTGGTCCTTAGCGCCCCATTTTATATTGGGCATGAAATACCAGTAATTTTGCTCAGAGACCTCTTTATCAGGCTTGAGGTTCTTTTACGTGCCGTAAATTTACGACACGGGACCACCGGGGAAGCCATGCTAAGGATTTTTACGCCCGAAAAAATCCATCGTCCTCAGCCGGGTTTGAACCCGCGACCTCGGGAACTAGAGGCTAGCATGGTAACCACTACACCACGGAGGACGCCCCGCGGTATACCGATAAAGAAAAAACGAATTGAAGGTTATTTCTGCATGCTCTATGTAAAACATATTTTGTGAATAACCGAACATGGATGAAGATTAACTTTTTGTTTAAACTATATAATGTATAACGGATATATGTGAATTTGCGATGGGTAAAGAAAATGTGTGACTATTGCGTCTAACGTTTCTTTTAAAATTAATGAAAAATGAGAGGCGATCTTTGCATTAAATTGTATGTATTTCATATTTTGGCAAATTTTTCCTCACATTGTATATCTCTTATTTGATAAATATCACTTATTTCTCTTTGTTTCATTGCTTTAGATATTATTTTTGCGGGAAATTGCAAACGTCCACAAATTAACGTCGCAGTAGGAACAAGCCGAACAGTGAAGTCAAATTATTGTAAATTACCGACCTGAGTTGACAGCTAACAAGCATGTTGTAATTTCTTGCCACTAACTTGCGCTAATTTATTCTGCTCGCCCACCGCCTCCTCATTTTCCAGGAATTAGACGCGGGAGGGCGGGCGGACGGAGAAAGCTCTCGATCGGGAACCGAACCCAGAGGAGGAGGCTGCGGACCGCCTCGCCGCGAGTGGCCGGTTCTTCTCATTGGACCTGTGATGTCTGCCTACCTTGCACTTCAAGGTGAACCACGAGATAGATCGTGCCGTGTTGCCATGCTGACCCATGGCATACCTCGCACCCAATGCAAGTCTCTATGAGACGTAGCAAAAGCTTCGAGCACTGCAAAGATTTTAACACGATTCTAATACTTTTCCAGTTTAGACCTGCATAACACCTCCAAGTGTTATACAACCTGAAATATAATTTTCTTTAGAAGGAAAGACATGTAATTAGACCTAAATTCCACATGAACCGCAGCTGAAACTTTGTGTAAAAATTGTACAGCTTCTAGTTTGGATTTTGCAACACCAGAATAAATAAACCTGATGTTCCGAATGACTTCAAGCATTGTCGCTGTCCTAATAAAATTAAAAAAAAAATTATTATACACTTCTGTATTCAATGCTGTCTTACTTCCCATGTGCAGTTTTACATTTCAGGACTAAATTTTACTGTACAACCGATTCAATTACGAAAAACAATATTATGCAAAATCTATACGAGACCATATTATTTCTACATTTATTGAACTGTGTTATGAAAATGATACAAGCATTAACATCACCCCTACCTATAAAGAGAAAACGGGAAGCAAAAATTATACATCCGAACTATCTGCACTACATTTTTAGTTCGTACAACCGATCGTATAAATACTGAAAAAGGTCTACTAGTTTACCACTCTTTATTCTTACAAAGAATGTGATGTAAAAAAATTGGGAATTTTTGTCGTTTATTTTGGAGTTAGAGGAACAATAAAATTAATAAATTATTTATTGTTCAATAGAGATACAAATATAAACTAAATAAACAGTTGAAACTAAAACTGTAGAGAACACAATACTATATTAAGTGGCAATTTCTTTAAATCATGTATACTGAAACTACAGCATATACATAAGTCTATTTTCCTCCTGGGTTTGTCTTGTGTGATATTAATTGTTGTTACATGCTACAACATATTCCTGCTAACGTTACTTCTGAAATTGACTTGCATTACTATATGTGTGTTACTGCCAAACACAGGTTATTGCATAAAATAATATATACATTTTTCTCTGTCTCCCTCTCCCTCTATATAATTCTCCCTCTTTCTTCCTTTCCCTTCCACTATCTCCCCTCAATCACCTTAAGCACCTCCCTCTGTCTGTGTGCAAATTGCATGGCATATGATGTTTTGAAAATCGGCAGTAGAACTGCTTTTTCTGGGGGTGATAATAGTAGATTATGATACAAGGAGTAAAAACAGGGTTTCATTTGGCGAGTAGAAATATTTGCGAAACAAAATAACAAAATAAAACCAGTTTTAACACTGCCATATACTATTTTTACTTTCTCATCTACGTATAGTAAGTAGGGGAAGTATTGTATTCCACCCAAAAATTCGATACCGAGATTTCACCGGAAATATATGTTTTGAGACCTCCTGAATCCAAAAAAAGCATTTTCGGAAACATGTCCGTGTGTGTCTGTGTGTGTGTGTGTGTGTGTGTGTGTGTGTGTGTGTGTGTGTGTGTGTGTGTGTGTGTGTGTGTGTGTGTCTGTGTCTGCCTGTGAACAGCATAACTCAGAAACGAACAGTCGGATAAACACCAAACTTGGTAGAGAAAGTAATATTACAATGTCCCTCATCATCCACAACATCACTTTTACAGACTATTCCTACTAGCTTGCTTCGCTTCCACGGAACCGTTCTTCCCAAGCTTTCTTTGTCATTTAATAACAGCACAGCCCTTATTGAACAATCCGTATCTACATTTATTACTTAGAATACGTTAAGAGCAAAGTACTGGTTGATTATATTTCATTGTAAAAACACTGGGGTTTTGTTTCAGAAAAAATCTGATGTGTTACACTCACATGACTTTCTCTACTCTTGTACAAACTATTTTTACAAACGCTTAATCTCCATCTACTTCATGTTAATCGAGATAAACATTTGCAGAGTCTATCTTATTGCTAATTTTCTTGTAGATGTAACGGGATAATATATTTACAAGGGCAATTTGGAAATACGGTAGCCTTTAAGCATATACATATCTCTTCATAGCTGGTTGCTAGGTGCAGCACCATTCCCTTTCCCACAGATTAATACTCTTTGCATATCCAAGACAAAAAATGAATAACGAATTCCCATTTGAGAAAATAAGTATTGAAAAATTTAAGGGAATAACAAGCAATATCTCGAAAATGGTGCACTCAACAACAAAAAATGTATATGACAATTGTGTATTTTAACGCGAACTACATTTTTTATGTAGTAAAATTTTGTCTATCTCTTATGGTTTACCAGTTATGCAAAAGTCGTTCACAATGAAGAATACTTTTGGGGACATTCCCAGGAAATTCAAGATATACATTTTATTTGTCATAAAATATCTTAAACATATGATATTTTAATCAAAATCGTTAGAGCCATTTTTGAGGAAATTAAAATTTTTGAAAAATCTTCCATGTAAAGGGTACTCTGGGGTGGGGGGATTTGCTTGAAAACCTTCGTGTCGCATCCTTGGAAGATATTGAACCTAAATACCACGTTTGGTGTTTATCCGACTGTTCGTTTCTGAGTTATGCTGTTCACAGACAGACACACAGACACACACACGGACATGTTTCCAAAAATGCTTTTTTTTTGGATTCAGGGGGTCTCAAAATATGTATTTCCGGTGAAATCTCGGTATCGAATTTTTGAGTGGAATAGAATACTTCCCCTACTTACTATACGTAGTAGAGAAAGTAAAAATAATATGTTACTGACAATGTCTTATAGGTAAATGATAGTAAAAGTAAGAATGCCTGAACTTGTTCTTTCACACCACTAGCCGTATGTACGTAAACATCATTGCAAAGTTGAACTAGACATTGAATTTTTCACTTTCGATTACACTTTCCAAGGTAGGAAATATTGTTGTATTCAAGTTGTGTTTCCAGTGAAATTTCAATATCAAATTTTTAAGTCTAATAAGATACTTCCTCTACTTTAGGTAAGCGGTAGTGAACGTGAAAATTAAATAATGCACTTTTTAATTACTGAAAATGTTGGAGAGTGTTTGAACTCACACAGAGTTACGTCTGCAGGAATTAAATAAAATGTGAATCAACGTAAAGATGGAACATTTCCAGGTTCCTCTCTTATACCTGCGTTCAAATCACCATCCTCAATATGTTTTCTTTCTTTCCTTTCTTCTTTCTAAGGCTTCAAGCACTAAGAGTAGTTTACCCTTATTCAGAAGCAGTGAACAATTTGGAATATTTAGCAACAATGAACTCACGTCTGGAGTATCTTCTTTTAAGATGCCAACTGTTAAAAAAAGGTTAAAAGTTGCCGAAGTTCAAAAATATGGATTTTAGTGTTATTGAACATCACAAACCTCCTAGTTTAGTTCTATTAACTTTTGTAGCTATACAACCTATCAAAAAATGTCATATAGCGATTTAAATGTCTGCCTATAAACCTAGCTTCCTATAAAATTGTAGTAAAATGTAAAACTGCTGCCAACATTTAAGCAAACAAACCATTTAAGAGATACCTCAGGAATCTTCAAATGCTGATTAACTGCAGATAAAGAAGGACCTGTACATGCACTAAATGCTTTTAAAACACCATAAAGTGAGAAACAGTGTTATTTTAGGATTATAATTATTTTAAACTTTCTTTTCTCGGGTTTTCACTTGTCGGCACATTCTCATTTTCAAATTATTCACCACGTTGTACTTTACGGTATAAACCAATGAAATGTTGTATAACTCCTTAAAAATAACATGATATTATGATAATTTTATTAACTTGTTTAATTGTGATGTTATTAAACAATAATACTAGTATTTTGTAACTTTTTAAGCAATAAAATATAAGTCTCATATTAAATATTCTCTCCCAAACAAGTAGGTTAAGCAAACAATTATCTCTAAAATATAGTAACATGCTATTGAAGAGTCTAATTATAACAAAAATAATTGCATTGTATGCAACAATTTTAAAAAAGCAGTAAAATAATAATAATAAAACAAAATATCGCCTAAAATATTCATGAAATTTGGTCTACATAGTATACAAAGTAAACCCCGATTGCTGTATTGAAATTTCAAATGCATCTAACTGAAACTGTGGATTTTATAAATTTCACATAAATTTATCCTTAACAAATATGCATGACAATGTGCCTCCGTTATTATGTTAAAAACCCTAAATAGGTAGTATTATGCACTTGCTTTCCTGCGTAGTGTTTTTTTTGAATAAATGTTAGGCCATAATTTGACGAGACATAGGTATATGCATTGTTCCAACCTTACCCATGCATTGAAATCCCTACAGTGGATGGTGCGTTTCCCAATGTTAGCGATTCATACGCATCTCTCTGTTCCGGTTAATACACACATTGATAGTAATCACTGCGTTTTATTGGTTTTAATTCATTATTGACGAACAGGATTTACTTTGCTACGTTCATTAGTACTTGCTTTCTTCAACAGGAATTGAAAGTAAGTAACCGCTTCAATGACTTATTGCACGTAATGTGAACAATGTCCAATTTCCATTTGGTTGGCTTTTGAAGATATGTTTTGCACGCTGAGAATTTTTACTTTCTCTACCACATACTAGTACGTAGAGGAACTATTGTATTCCACAAAAATTCGATATCGAGATTTCAGAAATACACTTATTGAGACCCTTTGAATACAAAAATTAGAAAAAGGTCCACATGTCTCTATGAACAGCTTAACTCAAAAACAAAAAATAGGTAAATACCAAAAGTGGTATTTAAGTTCAGCATTTTCCAAAGATGCGACACGAAGATTTTCCAGAAAATCCCATACCCAAAACTACCCTTCATTACAAGATTTTTCGAATTTTTTTATTTTTTTAAAAAGTGACTCACGCAATTTTGATTACGATATCATACGTTTAAGATATTTACATTACAAATGAGGTGTATATCTTGAATTTTGTGAATAACCTTTTAAGTCCGCTTCCTTCTGAAGGGATTTTTTTTAAATTGATGTAACTGGTAAACCATAAGACATAGACAAAAACGTACTGCTCAAAAAATGCAGATCTCTTTAAAACACACCATTTATTTCTAATACTTTTTTTGCAATCAGTCATTTCCGAGATATTCATTGTTACTGGTTTGAATTTATCCATAGTAAGTTTGTAATTTTTAAAAGTATCATCGCTATTCAATTGTTTCTCGATGCCATGGAAAGAGTATGGAATATTAGGTCAGCATATAATGAACTGAATTTTAAACATCTATCGATTTGGTTTCATTTATTCCTCCTGTACATTCAACGAAAGTGTAATAACACTATTTCTGCAATCATTTATCTGGATTATCATGAAGTAGATAGAAAAATAAGATGTCTTGGAATAGTTTATAGAAGTTATACAAAATAACAATAGTTGGTAGAGAAAGTCATATGAATGTAACACAACAGAATTTTTTTCCTTCTACAGATGTTCAAGTGCCATTTTGCAGTTGCTGTTTGTGAAATTATTATATCTGTATAATTATGGAGTATTATACGCAGTTTAAACAGTAATTAGATCAATTTCAGTTTTATTCGACTATACCACAGGTTTATCGCGTATCAGGTAAAAGAAGCTCAGTACGCATTGATCACGGTAACACAGTGATAGTATGGCTAGAGTGGTGGACGTTGTAACGAATTTTTCATTTCTCTAAAGTTAATCATAAACGGCCGCGTGAAAAAAATACCTACACAAAATTTATGACAGATTTTAGCCACTTTATACTATCAGCAGCGCAATTTATAATTTTATTAAGTTTAACTTTAGTTTCGCGGTGAAAGGTCAAAAGCAAATAGCAATTTGGCAATTTGCTTCACTTTCATTTTTACTAAAATAGCATCGTCTATTTATTATTATTATTATTATTATTATTATTATTATTATTATTATTATTATTATTATTAGAATTATTATCATCATTATATGCATATAAGACGTCACTCTGAAAGAAAAATTTGTAATATTCATGCAGACGGTATCTTGAAAAGTATTTTTACTTTCTCTACTACATATAGTAAGTAGGGGAAGTATTGTATTCCACCCAAAAATTCGATACCGAGATTTCACCGGAAATACATGTTTTGAGACCCCCTGAATCCAAAAAAAGCTTTTTTGGAAACATGTCTACTCTTGTACAAACCATTTTTACAAACGCTTATTCTCATATGCTTCATGTTAATCGAGATATCAAGATGTTAATTTTCTTGTAGATGCAAGGGGAATTTCTAGGCTTAAAGCTATAGTCAAATATTTTAAGAGCTGGTTGCTATGTGCAGTATTCCATTCTCTTTGCATTACCAGGACAAAAAAAATGAATAATGAATTTCCATTTGAGAAAAAGTATAAGGATTGGAAAATTTAAGGGTATAACAAGCAATATCTCGAAAATGGTTCACTCAACAAAAAAATGTATATTACATAAATTGTGTATTTTAACGCGATCTACATTTTTTGTGTAGTAAAATTTTGTCTATCTCTTATGGTTTACCAGTTATGCAAAAGTCGTTCACAATGAAGAATAGTTTTGGAGACATTCCCAGAAAATTCAAGATATACATTTTATTTGTCATGAAAATATCTTAAACATATGATATTTTAATCAAAGTCGTTAGAACCATTTTGAGAAAATTAAAATTTTCGAAAAATGTTCCATGTAAAGGGTAATCTGGGGTGTGGGGATTTTCTTGAAAACCTTCGTGTCGCATCTCTAGAAGATACTGAACCTAAATACCAAGTTTAGTGTTTATCCGACTGTTCGTTTCTGAGTTATGCTCTTCACAAACACACACACACACACACACACACACACACACGGACATGTTTCCAAAATGCTTTTTTTTTATTCACGGGGTTTCAAAGCATATATTTCCGGTGAAATCTCGGTATCGAAATTTTGGGTGGAATACAATACTTCCCCTACTTACTATACGTACTAGAGAAAGTAAAAATTAAAAGGCAGGAAGGATTTAGTTAACATTATGACATATGAACTACTAAATAAGTAATACAGACATTTGGTTATTTCTTGGAAAGTAAGAATTGAACATATGTAAACATCTTCAAACAATCCTGATAAGTAAAGGCGTTGCGAACCTAACACTTACCACGTTTAATGGTTCATTTGAAGTGTTCACTTATCATTACACTTCTGAACGGATATGCCATACATATTCCTGGTAAGAGGCAACACGATGTTTAAGATAACGGATATGCGAAATAAATAGAAGAATAAAAAAACTAGAGAGACACAAGGAACACTTGGAGTAGGGACCAGAAAAAGAATTAAAAAGAATAGCACGCAACATGTCGAGTAAATCGTGATAGATTCCAGAGGGCAGAGTCCGTTGAAGCGCTCTTGTGCGCCATATCCTTGCCAAGAACGTGTGATAATAGAGGTGAGGTGTAGAGGCCCGGAACCGTTGCACCGGGTGCCGGAATTTGGTTTCTTTCGTCTCATTCTTCTTCTTTTTTTCTTTTCCTCTTTCTCTCTCACTCTTTATTTCTGCAGCGCGTGAGTATGGCAACGCTGCTAGATGAGCCCAGGGTGCTGGTTCCTTCATCCCAATCCGCGCTTGCAATGATGTATTATCAACTCCAAAATCACACGGAACCAGTGTCCGCAGTTTGCTACACGATTAGGCTTCTAGCCAGCGCACTTCCACTAGTAAAGTGATTTGAACGCATGTATAAGAATGAAACCTCTCTCGATCTTCCGAAATCGCAATACAAGGCTCAAATATTTCTTAAAAGCTCATTCAACAGAAGAGCAATTAAGAGATGTTTCTTAATTATGGTTCTAATTGAAAATGCAGGAATACACAGTACTGGGGTTCTAGAGCTTTTGTTATGCTATGATGTAATACTGTTCTACCAGTGTTTATCTCGAAAGCTGATTATTATTTAGGAAATAAAACGTCTATTAATTAATAAACACATGCATTTCTCTACCCATAACTTCTCATGGGATTACTGGACTATTTCACTCTATAAAATAAGGTTAATTCGACGGTTTTATTTTCTCTACCACGTACATAGTAGGTAGAGAAGGTAGATATTGCATTCCACCCAAAATTTGATATCGAGATTTCACCGGAAATACATGTTTTCAGGCCCCTGAACAAATAAAAAATAAGGCATTTTTAGAAAAAGATCCGTATGTATGCGCCAAACTTGGTATTTATGATCAGAATCTTCCAAAGATGCGACACGAAGATTTTAAAGAAAATTCCCCGAATCAAACTTGAGGCAGTATTTTTAACACTTAAATAATTTCAGTCTAATTATATAATATATAATTCAATAACAGCCCACCTTAAAGCAATATGTGTATGTAACAATATATAAGAAGTGTATACTACAGTCATTATATGTTTATATTATTGTATACTACTGTATACATGTTCAATAATGTTATATGGATGTATTACGTAATTTAATAATGTAAGAGCTGTGAGAATAATAGGTTAAAAGTTGCTAACAATGAGGTAACGAGGCAATAATGAGTTTGAGAGTTTAATAATGTTACTAGTCATTATTGGAGCAACAATAATGTAATTTTTGTGACAGTTTATAAAATAGCCAATCAACAACCAGAAAAAGCTTTAGTTAAATGAAGGCATTCAATTAGAGTAGGATTAGCCAATCAGAAACTGAAAAGGAGAAACATTTACAAATTCAGAAGTCAGTTGCCTGCAGACAGCGTTACTAACCAGACGCAAAAAGTGTCCTCGAGAAATTTAATACGTATTCGTGTGAGAAGAAAATAGTTTTACGTGTTAAAAAGTGCAAGTATTTAATAATAAAAAGAATCTCACAGCTCTCTATATCAGTGAAGTGTTATTTAAATCGTGTCAAGCCTTAATAAAAGGAGTGAAGTAAAATTATAATCTGTGTAAGCCTACATTCTTAGTCGCACCTCAACCCTGCCAAGACATCCATGTCTCTAACAATAATACTGACGCAACCGAGGCAAACATAAATATATAATACTTAAAGAAACAGTCAAATTACAAAGTTTACGATTTTTTTAAATTTTTGGACGCAGGCTACCGGGTACCATACGTGCGGTTGCAACTACTTCAAGTTCGACTCCCCAACAGTTGAAATATAATACAACTCCTTCAATACAATCTACTTCAAATTGACGCCCAAAGCGTGGTGCAAATAACGTAACAAACAACCTACTTCGAATTGACGCCCAAAGTGTGTTGCAAATAATAACGTAACAATAACCTTCTCAAATTGGCTTCCATACGTGGGGCTAATAAAATAACTTCCTCAAACTATCCTTTATGTGAAATATTTTTAAAGAATTGTTTTTTTCGAAAATTCCTCCGATGCTTTTGGTTAAAATACCATATGTGTAAGATATTTACATGAGAATAAAACGTATATCTTGAATTTTCTGGGAATAGCTTGTGAAGCTCTCTTCATTTGGAAGGAATTTTATATAAGTACTGTCGCCGTTCAGTTGTTTCTCGCGATGCCATGGAAAGAGTATGGAATTTCTAGACTAGCACATATCGATTTTTTAAACATCTAACTATAGACTCGGTTTCCTATATCGCCCTGTGTTTTCAACGAAACATGTAATGAACCTAATTCTGCAACGGCTTATCTCGATTAACATGAACTATATAGAAAAATAAACTTTCATAAGAACAGTTTGTGGAACCTAAACAAAAATAAACGATAGCGGCTGGAGAAAATCACGTGAATGTTACAAGCACATCAGCCTTTTATAAATTTAAACAATTTTTACTTTCTCTACTACGTATAGTAAGTAGGGGAAGTAGTGTCTGTGAACAGCATAACTCAGAAACGAACTGTCGGATAAACACCAAACTTGGTATTTAGGTTCACTATCTTCCAAGGATGCGACACGAAGGTTTTCAAGAAAATCCCCCCACCCCAGAGTACCCTTTACATGGAACATTTTTCGAAAATTTTAATTTTCTCAAAAATTGGCTCTAACGATTTTGATTAAAATAGCATATGTTTAAGATATTTTTATGACAAATAAAATGTATATCTTGAATTTCCTGGGAATGTCTCCAAAAGTATTCTTTATTGTGAACGACTTTTGCATAACTGGTAAACCATAAGAGCTAGACAAAATTTTACTACACAAAAAATGTAGATCGCTTTAAAATACACAATTTATGTCATATACATTTTTTTAGTTGAGTGAACCATTTTCGAGATATTGCTTGTTATTCTCTTACATTTTTCAATACTTATTTTCTTAAAAGGGAATTCGTTATTCATTTTCACTTTCTCTACTACGTATAGTAAGTAGGGGAAGTATTGTATTCCACTCAAAAATTCGATACCGAGATTTCACCGGAAATACATGTTTTGAGATCCCCTGAATCCAAAAAAAGCATTTTTGGAAACATGTCCGTGTGTGTGTCTGTGTGTGTGTGTCTGTGTGTGTGTGTCTGTGTGTGTGTGTGTGTGTGTGTGTGTGTGTGTGTGTATGTGTGTCTGTGAACAGCATAACTCAGAAACGAACAGTCGGATAAACACCAAACTTGGTATTTAGGTTCAGTATCTTCCAGGGATACGACACGAAGGTTTTGAAGAAAACCCTCCACCCGAGGATACCCGTTACATGGAAGATTTTTCGAAAATTTTAATTTTCTCAAAAACGGCTATAACGATTTTGATTAAAATATCATGTGTTTAAGATATTTTCATGAGAAATAAAACGTATATCTTGAATTGTCTGGGAATGTCTCCAAAGGTGTTCTTCATAGTGAACGACTTTTGCATAACTGGTAAACCATAAGAGATAGAGAAAGTTTTACTACACAAAAAATATACATCGCGTTAAAATACAGAATTCATGTCATATACATTTTTTTTTGAGTGAACCATTTTCGAGATATTGCTTGTTATTCTCTTAAATTTTTCAATGCTTATTTTCTTAAATGGAAATTCGTCATTCATTTTTTTGTCTTTGATATGCAAAGAGTATTAATCTGTGGCAAAGGGAATGGTGCTGCACCTAGCAACCAGCTATTAAGAGATATGTATGTGCTTAAAGGTTACTGTATTTCTATACTGCCCTTGTAAATATATATTCCCTTACATCTACAAGAAAATTAATAATAAGATAGAGTCTGCAAATGTTTATCTCGATTAACATGAAGTAGATGGAGAATAAGCGTTTGTAAAAATAGTTTGTACAAGAATAGAGAAAGTCATGTGAGTGTAACACATCAGATTTTTTTGTCTTGTATATGCAAAGAGTATTAATCTGTGGCAAAGGGAATGGTACTGCACCTAGCAACCAGCTATTAGGAGATATGTATGTGCTTAAAGGCTACTGCAATTTCTATACTGCCCTTGTAATTATATATTCCCTTACATCTACAAGAAAATTAATAATAAGATAGAGTCTGCAAATGTTTATCTCGATTAACATGAAGTAGATGGAGAATAAGCGTTTGTAAAAACGTTTGTACAAGAGTAGAGAAAGTCATGTGAGTGTAACACATCAGATTTTTCGATTTCTGACTGAAAATACCATACTCTGTGTACTTAGTACATTATTTAGTCCATGAATTGGCAACCAAACCTGTATAAGAATATCACAACTGCTAAATACCACAATTTTTATAATTTTCATTATACCAAATGTATAGATTAATTATTATGAATCCTCATCTCCTTGTAGACAGGTTACAATTTGGTTAAAAAGGTATGATGTGGTTACAAACACACATGACGTTCTCCATCTATTATCACTTTACAGGTAACCATTATGTTTTATGTCATTCACATAAAAAGTGATTCTTCTATCCACTTTTACTTTAATCACGATAAAGTCGTTTGCCTGGAAGCTATTTCAAATCATGGTCTTGGATTTATTCCTCCAGGCTTACAGAAAAGTTCCGAAAATAGCATCGCAACAGCTGTAAAAAGAATATTTATCTATCTGGTGGCTGAAGTGGGATTGTTTTCACGATGGAAGGAGTATAAAACTTGAGTATGACAATCTCACTTTTCTCAATTTGCGTATAGGAGTTTATTTCCAATCCATAACAACAATTCACACTAAACAGTTTTAGGAAATCAAAATGAGAATATGTTTTGAGTTTTAAGTTTAGGACCCGTATTGAACACATACAAAGCGTATCTTAAAGAGAAGGTTCTTGGTTAAGCCATGAATTTGAAAAATCTGCGGTTCTTAAAAAGAAAATTTCTGTTTAAGATACTAAATTTGAAATATCTATACTTCTCGCACTTAAAACTGTTTAGTTATGCCTATGTTTTTATTAAGGTTGTAAATAAAGGATTTTTTTATTATTATTACTTAGGAAGCTTCGCACAATTTGTATGTTACACTGCGGGCATGAACTCTCGAGGAAAACAAATTAATATCTTCCTTATTCTTACGTTGCATTCGTGCCAAGATTAAACTCGTCTTGTAAACTTAAACATACCAATGGATATTTCGAAAACGTTAAAACTACTAAAAATTGGAAAGGCAGAAGCAGATGACTGAAACATTCAATGCCATAGCCGGGATTCTAACCACGGATCTCCCGGTCTCCGTCCGGTTGCTCTAACCACTGAGCTACCATGGGAATATGCCGGCACGACATTCAATTCTCAAACTTATTCGCATTTTTTCCGGCTATGGCATTGAATCTTTCAGTAATCTGATTCTACCTTTCCAACCTTGTTCAACACATGGCATGTGTGAGAACAATTAATTCTACTAAAAATTATTTGAAACAAATTGTGCATTTTAATGAGCTCTACATTTTTTCTTGTAATAAGATTTAGTCTGTCTTTTATGGCTTCCCAGTTAACAAAAGTATACAAAATTTCATCGGAATGAAGAAGTTTTCATTGGTTACTCGCAGAACATTTAAGATATGCGTTATATTCCTTGTGTCAATATCTAAAAAATATGAAAATCGTCGGGCTTTTCTTTTAGAACTAAATAAATAAAATAATCTTTTTCCAATAAAAGTATAATTTGAGGAGTGGGAAAAAGTGCAAAATTCTTCGCGTACCATCCTTGAAATATGCTCCAATTAAATACGAAGTTGGTATTCATCCAACCTTTCGTTTTTTAATTATGCTGTTCACAGACACACATAGGCCTTTTCAAATCCTGATCATATATCATTAATTCTACTGGTAAAGGGTTCCGAATTTGTGAAATATTTAGAATTTGGCGACGTTATGCTCCTTTAGTGCATGCAGCGTTATGATTCCGACATTATGTAACTTTCATGAACATACAATAGTTAATTTCACGACTGAGCTGAGAATTTACCGTAAGTAATACCACTCGTGAGTCCTCCGTGGTGTAGTGGTTACCATACTAGCCTCTCGTTCCCGAGGTCGTGGGTTCAAACC
This sequence comes from Deroplatys truncata, assembly GCA_030765065.1. Classification (NCBI taxonomy): domain Eukaryota; kingdom Metazoa; phylum Arthropoda; class Insecta; order Mantodea; family Mantidae; genus Deroplatys; species Deroplatys truncata. The sequence continues at coordinate 116,730,689 of CM060987.1, forward strand.
AGGCGGAGGGTGATGAATTTTTTCGGGCGTAAAAATCCTTAGCATGGCTTCCTTCGGAAGGAGGTAAAGCCGGTGGTTCCGTGTCGTAGATTTACGGCATGTAAAAGAACCTCAAGCCTGATAAAGAGGCCTCTGATCAAAATTATCGGTATTTCACGCCCAATATAGAATGGGACGGTAAGGTTAATTTCCACTCAATTTCAATTTAATTTCCATTCGTGAGTTCAATATTAGTTAGATAGTTTCACGAAACTATTTACTGAATCAAAAATTTATTCATGCTGTGAAAATAACATGGACATTAATTGTAATATTATTTAATTGAGTTTATTGCACACCAATATAGAATATAGCACGGTCTTCTGTGTTCTTTAAGAAAGTTAAGAAAGAATTGCCAATCAGGTAAGACAGTCTCATTTCAACAAGATTTCGGTGTAATTACACGCGAGCACCTTTTAGCCATTGTACATTTTTACCATCAGAAACGAATTTAATCGATTGTTTTAAAGCATGGTAGGTACTCAAAAACTAACATCTGATTGTTTCTTCTACATTCATCTTTACTTTCTCTACACGTATAGTAAGCAGGGGAAGTATTGCATTCAACCAAAAAATTCGATACCGAGATTTCACCGAAAATACACGTTTTGAGGGCCCATGAATTTAAAAAAAGTACTTTTAGAAAAAGGTCCGTGTGTGTCTGTGTCTGTAAACAACATAACTCAAAAACGAAAATTCGGATAAATACCAACTTGGTATTTAGGTTCAGTATCTTTCAAAGATGCGACACAAAGATTTTCAAAAAAATCCTCCCACCCCAGACTACCCTTTATATGGAACATGTTTAGAAAATTTTGATTTTCCCAAAAATGGCTCTAACGATTTTGATTAAAATATCATATATTTAAGATATTTTCATGACAAATAAAATGTATATCTTGATTTTCTGGGAATGTTCCCAAACGTCTTCTTTCTGAATGGCTTTTGCATAACTGATAAACTGTAAGAGATAGACAAAAAATTATACACAAAAAAATGTGGAACGCGTTGAAACACACAATTTATGTCATATACTTTTTTATGGAGTGAACCATTTCCGAGATATTCCTTGTTATTTATTTGAATTTTCCAATATTTACACTTTTTAATCAAATGGGAATTCGTGATTCATTTTTTTTAATGTCCTGAACATGCAAAGAGAATGGAATGCTCCACATAACAACATGCTCCAACTTAAAAGATTTGACTATCACTTAAAGCCCATATGAGCAAAGTATAAGTATTGGAAAATTCAAACAAATAACAAGGAATATCTCGAAAATGGTTCACTCGACAAAAAAAATGTACCTGACATAAACTGCATGTTTTAACGAGATCTACATCTTTTGTGTATTAAAATTTTGTGTATCTCTTACAGTTCAGCAGTTATGCGAAAGTCATTCAGAATGAAGAGGACTTTTGGGGACATTCCCAGAAAATTCAAAATATACATTTCATTTGCAATAAAAATATCTTAAACATATGATATTTTAATCAAAATCTTTAGAGCCATTTTTTTAGAAAATCAAAATGTTTCGAAAAATGTTCCATGTAAAGAATAGTCTGGGGTGGGGGGATTTTCTTGAAAATATTCGTGTCGCATCCTTGGAAAACACTAAACTCAAATACCAAGTTCGTATTTATCCGACTTTTCGTTTTTGAGTTATGCTGTTCACAAACAACACACAAATAGACAGACACACACATGGACATATTTCCAAAAATACTTTATTTGGATTCAGGGCTTCTCAAAACATGTATTACCGGTGAAATCTCGATATCGAATTTTTGGGTGGAATGCAATACTTTCCCTACTTACTATACGTGGTAGAGAAAGCACTAGACTATCTTACCGAATTCCCCTTTTACTTTTAATTTTTCTTAGTTAATTTAATTGAGCTTCCAAACTTATGCTTGTTGTTATTAAACCTTCGGGCCTGAAATAATTATGACAAATATTCGTTAACCTCAATTAAATTACTGAAAACTATCAACACTCGTGGTACTAATGAAGATAGTCTACCGTGATTGGTTCAAACTGACAGTGATTAAGAATTAAATTGATCAATATTGAGTGCCTGGCCTCTAAAGTAAACTGTCACTATAGTCAAATTATTTCTCACATGTTGACATTTTATACTTTGCTTATTCTAGTCTTAGAAACAAGCACAGTATGAAGATTTTATCAAAACATGAAACGAAACAAATTTAAAAGGTGAAATTGAAGAAGTTTAATTTTAGGAGTTGTATTGTATTTCAACTGTTGGGAAGCCGAACTTGAAGTAGTTGCAACCGCACGTATGGTAAAAAGTTTCTGGTAGCTTTCGCCCCAAGTTTAAAAATATTAACTTTGTAATTTGACTGTTTCTTTAAATATTATATATTTATGTTTGCCTCGGCTGGGTCAGTATTATTGTTAGAGACATGAATTTCTTTGCAAGGAGTGGTGCGGCTAAGAATGTAGAATTAGACAGATTATAATTTTTACTTCATTCCTTTTTATTAATTCTTAACAAGATTTAAATAACACTTCACTGATATAGAGATCTGTGAGATTATTTATTAATTACTTGCACTTTTTAACACGTAAACTATTTTTTGTCTCACACTGAATACGTATTAAACTTCTCGAGGACGCGTCTCGCGTTCGGTTAGGAACACTGTCTACTAGCAACTGAACTGATTTCTACCGCCTAAATTTGTAAATTTCTGTATTTCAAGTCCCTTATTGGCTATTCCTAATCCAATAGAATACTTTTATTTAACTTAACCTTTTTTCTGGTTGTTGATTGGCTATTTATAAACTGTCTCAAAAATTACATTATTGCTGCTCCAAGAATTACCAGTAGCATTATTAAACATTCTAATTCATTATTGCCTCAAGGTTACCTCATTGTTAGCAACTTTTAACCTATTATTCTCACAGCTCCAACATTATTAAACATGTACATAATAATATAAAAATTAATACAATACTGTTACATAATTTTATGTTATTTTATACACATATTGCTTTTAAGGCGGGCTGTTATTACATTTTATATTATATAATTTGACTGAAATCATTTTAGTGTTAAAAATACTGCCTCAAAATACATACTTTCATGAAAAAACTCTATCCCTAAACTTATTCTGATAAGTAGATAAAACTTTGTCCATATATAATAATATAATACTAACTGAAATAAATATTTCAACATGATTTCATAATGGTCAGAGAACACATGAATAACTGGTTAAGTTCTGGAACTAAACACCAGATACAATAAGCAAAAAATAAATACTCAATATTTTCTGGCAAAAGTTTGTATCTTGTCAAAGAGTATTATTTTGTAGTGCCAAAAAGAACACTCTACATCACATGATGCATTGAGGGCGGAATTCATTATTTTTCAATAACTCTGTATTAAGCTACCAGGGTTATTGAAAAAGAAGGAATATTACTTTCACTACTACGTATAGTAAGTAGGGGAAGTATTGTATTCCCCCAAAAATTCGATATCGAGATTTCACCGGAAATATGTTTTGAGACCTCCTGAATCCAAAAAAAAGCATTTTTGGAAACATGTCCGTGTGTGTGTCTGTGTGTGTGTGTCTGTCTGTGAACAGCATAACTCAGAAACGAACAGTCGGATAAACACCAAACTTGGTATTTAGGTTCAGTATCTTCCAGAGATACGACATGAAGGTTTTCAAGAAAATCCCCCCACCCCAGATTACCCTTTACATGGAACATTTTTCGAAAATTTTAATTTTATCAGAAATGGCTAACGATTTTGATTAAAATATCATATATTTAAGATACTTTCATCACAAATGAAATGTATATCTTGAATTTTCTGGAATGTCTCCAAAAGTATTCTTCATTGTGAACGATTTTTGCATAACTGGTAAACCATAAGAGATACACAAAATTTTACTACACAAAAAATGTAGATCGCGTTAAATTACACAATTTATGTCATATACATTTTTTTGTTGTTGTTGAGTGATCCATTTTCGAGATATTGCTTGTTATTCCCTTAAACTTTCCAATACTTATACTTTTTCTCAAATGGGAATTCGTTATTCATTTTTTTTTATGTCCTAGACATGCAAAGAGAATGGAATGCGCCACATAGCAACCAGCTCTTAAAAGATTTTATTATCGCTTAAAGCCTACCATATTTCCCTTGCGCCTACAAGAAAATTAGCAATAAGATTAACATCTCGATTAACATGAAGCATATGGAGAATAAGAGTTTGTAAAAATAGTTTATACAAGAGTAGAGAAACTCATGTGAGTGTAACACATCAGATTTTTATCTTGATAATCCTCTATTGTTAGGCAAGGCTAATAATAATAATAATAATAATAATAATAATAATAATAATAATTATTATTCTTTCTTTGCTTTTCTATTTATGTAACTATATTTTGTGCTGAAAACCTTCTTATAAAGGATTTTCTTTCCATATTACGAAAATTAGTTGTACGGTATACTTGTAAGCTAAGCTCGTAACCCGAGTATGACTTGCGTCAACACAAACTAACAGATGAAGGAAAGAACAAATATTTTCATGCGCTGTATTATCTCATGTCTTAAGTCCTGATTTGTTTCTGCTGGATTCATAGATTTTGCTAACCGGAGTAGGTAAATGATATAGCTGAGAGTGAATTACCAAGTCATGCTATTGCAGAAATGTGATTTAGTGCGTCAGCTAAAGCAGCTCCATTCACAACTCAGTTAACACTGCATGTAACATGAGTACCAACTCCTTGCCCCATTGTTTTGTATGTTTTCATTTAGACACAAGAGGCTATGGAATGTTGTATTCTTCACCCACAAGAAACGCAGTCAAGGTCCATCAAGAACTATAGTCCAGCAACTGTTTGGAGACATATGCGAGGCTCGACTTCTTTTATTCCTTATCTAGCATTAAGTTAAACGCAACAACTTACAATAATCAAAACTTGAAAGTGTTAAAGATTTATCTCAAAGCATTAGACATACTTCTATACGACTCTCGAGTAAAGAGATATCGACGGTATCGAGATCCCATTCCTAGTTTTAAAGATTTTATACGAAAGAAACTCTGAGAGAATAGATGCTTACCCCGAGTAACACGAAGTAGGTACACTATTTTCACTGTGTGTAAAAATTGTTTATGCTAGACCATGCCAAAATGTAGTATTTATACGACTGGTAGCAGTACTTTAATAGGCCTCATTAATACACCTGTTAATTAAAGTATTGGTATTCGACCAATCAGAAGTGGCCACGTGACATTGTGAAAGCGCAAGTATCGATTATTCTGCGTAGTACGTCTCACAACGCTAGCAACTTTGTTTGGCACAGGTGCTACAAGGTCATTGTATTGTAACCATAGATAAAGGAATAACGATTGTAACATATCACTCAAACCAGAAACGAATACTTATGAAACCTTTAATTTAGATACATGGTCGAGCATAAACAATTGTATGAAACTTGACTATAATGGTGATTAAAACGCTCGTATGATAATTATTAACCGAGTTCATTTCGCTCGCTCGGTTAATCATAATACTCGCGTTTTAATTACTACCATTATAGTCTCGTTGCATAATATACTATTATAGAAGAGTAAAAGGAGAAGTTCATGTGAAAGTAAAACATCGATAATTTCCTTCTTCTTCTTTTTTTACATTTGATATTTACTTTAAAAATCTTATGACTCGAAAATTCTTCGCAACATAGATGACATATAACACTTTTAATCCATTTAATTTCCCGGATGCACAGTAAACATGTCAGTGGAATTGAATGAAAACTCCATCGTATTAAGCATTTTGAATGAGGAAAAGAATAGTAGAAAACTGAAAATTTAAAGTTAATAGGAAACCAATTCCAGAATGGTTTCTCATTACATAGTAATAAGCATCTACAATGTCAAAAGTAAAAATGAATTGTGTAACTAAAGTTCACAAATATTTTTTGGAAGCTGAGCTCAAATGTCGATGTTCATCAAACTTCAGGGTCCGTTCCCTCTATACAGTGATGTGTGTAATGTATTCTGATTTTTACGGTTTGTTTGAAACATGCTGGTATTTGCTCTTAGCATCAAGTATCTAACTAACCTTGATAGACAATAGAATATAATGGATTTTTTCTCAGTAGTAAACCAAATTTGGTAAAAACTGCTTTTCCAAATGTCCCTGAAACTTCAGCAAATTCTTCCCTCAAACCCGTACACTGGAATGAAGCCTGGTTCATTTCTAATGGAACTATTAACGGAAACAGAAGCATATTTACAAAATATGTCAATAAAATCTATTGTAAATTTTACAACAGATGAGCTTATATAAATATTTTCTGACATACGGGGTGGACCATTTAAGTTGAGAATGTACAATATCTCAAAACTAACTGTAGAAAGAGATTTCTTTAATAAAAGTTGTCTGATATTATAGGGAAACGTAAATGCCATTTGGAGGACGTTATGACGGTCATTTTAGGGTCAATTGAATTTGTTTAAATGGGAATCTAGCTTTTTTATGTTGTTTCCTTACTCCTCATAAACAATTAAACAACATTTGAATAAATCACATCGCAATTGTTCTTACACAAACGTAAATAACAACGAAAACTCTGAATGACTGTGTACAATGAGCGCAATGAATGGTTGGACCATCCATGGATGGTCATTTGAGGGTCAAGTTACGTTTCGTAATTAGGAAACAATATATTTTATTCTGTTTCCTTGGTCCTCATCAAAAAAAAAAAAAAAAGCTTCACCATTTTCTAATGAGAAATACAAAACGTAGGTTCCCATTAAAAAAACTGATGTTTTACACTCACATGACTTTCTCTACTCTTGTACAAAATATTTTTACAAACGCTTATTCTCCATATGCTTTATGTTAATCGAGATATCGAGATGTTAATCTTATTGCTAATTTTCTTGTAGATGCAAGGGGAATTGGTAGGCTTTAAGCGATATTCAAATATTTAAAGAGCTGGTTGCTATGTGGAGTATTCCACTCTCTTTGCATTACCAGGACAAAAAAAGAAATGAATAACGTATTCCCATTTGAGAAAAAGTATAAGTATTGGAAAATTTAAGGGAATAACAAGCAATATCGCGAAAATGGTTCGCTCAACAACAACAAAAAATGTATATGGCATAAATTGTGTGTTTTAACGCGATCTACATTTTTTGTGTAGTAAAATTTTGTCTATCTCTTATAATTTACCAGTTATGCAAAATTCCTTCACAACGAAGAACACTTTTAGAGACATTTCCAAAAAGTTCAAGATATACATTTTATTTGTCATGAAAGTATCTTAAATATATGATCTTTTAATCAAAATCGTTAGAACCATTTTTGAGAAAATTAAAATTTTCGAAAAATGTTCCATGTAAAGGGTAATCTGGGGTGGGGGTATTTTCTTGAAAACCTTCGTGTCGCATCTCTGGAAGATACTGAACCTAAATACCAAGTTTGGTGTTTATCCGACTGTTCGTTTCTGAGTTATGCTGTTCACAGACACACAGAGACACACACTCACACAGACACACACACGGACATGTTTCCAAAAATGCTTTTTTTTGGATTCAGGGGGTCTCAAAACATGTATTTCCGGTGACATCTCGCTATCGAATTTTTGGGTGGAATGCAATACTTCCCCTACTTACTATACGTAGTAGATAAGGTAAAAATTAAATTGTCCCTAAAATGACCATCATAGCGTCCTCCAAACAAAACAGGACTAATGGCATTTACTTTTCCCCATAATTCAAGCAACTTTTACTATAGACATTTCTTTCTAGAACGCTTAGTAATGGAGATATTGTCTCAACTTAAATGATCCACATTGTATAACAATTTTTTCCAAAATATTATGAAATACGAAATTGTGTAAGTGTAGATTAAAAGCCCTATTCTGTCATTGCTAAATCTGCTGCATTTTAGACCCATTATCTCAGAAATCATTTAAGGTATCAGACTGAAATTTTTACAGGATGTAGATGCATACCTTCTAAATTAATTGATCTACTTTTAACTAATAAGGTGGTATATTAAGGAATGTGGGATTTATTCTCAAGTATACTCTTTTGATTATTTATCAGCAATTGTTTTTTTTAAATAACCAAGCATGTTATTAACACAAAAGTAGGTCCACAATACCAACCCCAGAGGGTGTTTTATTATTCTAAAACGTAATTTAGCTATATACAATAGTTTCTGAAAAAAAGTCATACCAGAAAATGTTATTCACAGAAAAAGCTTTGCAAAGCAAAAAATGGAGAAAACAAATTCACATATATTTGCAAAGAAAGAAACCACGTGGCATGAGCACACAGAAGCTGTCATACTTAACAGTAGTACCAATTTGTAGAGCAAAACTTCCCCTGAAAGATGGGCTAAAGTTTGCGTGTGCACCTCAAAATATGTAGATATTACGATTTTTTTGTGTGAAGTGATGCACAGTACAAAAATGACAGATGCAATAGCAATTAAAAATTCTGATGTGTTACATTCACATGACTTTCTCTAACATCTATAGTGGGTATGCAAACTATTCTCATGAAAGCTTATTTTTATTACATTTTAATCCAAATAAACCTTGGTAGAAACAGCTGCATTACACATTTCGCTATAGAAACAAAGGGAACAGCGATAGCCAAATGTTTAAGAACTGGAAAACAATTAAACTGAGTTTTATTTATGGACGCTTTTTAACTACTGTGGTCCTTAGCGTCCCATTCTATATTGGGTGTGAAAGACCGGTAATTTTGCTCAGAGGCCTCTTTATCAGGCTTGAGGTTCTTTTACGTGCCGTAAATCTACGACACGGGACCACCAGCTTTACTTCCCTTCCGAAGGAAGCCATGCTAAGGATTTTTAGTCCGAAAAAATCCATCGCCCTCCGCCGGGTTTGAACTCGCGATCTCGGGAACTAGAGGTTAAACATAGTAACCACTACACCACGGAGGACGACTTTAAGAACTGACCTTCCCCTTGTTCCTCTTCGCCAAGCATTAAACCTTTCCTAAGGCTTGCTGCGCGCTCCAAATGTTTAATTTATTGGTTTATACATCATTTTCCTTTAGGTATGTAATACAATATTTTCTTTGGGTAACGTTCCTCATTCATTCTCTCTGTGTGTTTTAGTCACTTTTGTCTATTCGGCTCTATTTCTTCATTTAGGTTAAAAATCCTTAATTGTTTTCTTATGTTATCATTCTTTCTTCTGTCTCTTCTAGTGACTCCTAATACTCTTCTTAAAAATCTCATTTCCTTAAAATTCCATACTCCCTCCATGGCATCGAAGAAGAAACTGAAAATTGACAGGACTTTAAAATAATGACTAAGTATTAATCAATTCGAACCATTAATAACGCATATCTCGGAAATAACTGGCGCTATAAACACGTTGTTTGAAATAAGTTGTGTGTTTTAAAGAGATCTACATTTTTTGTGTAGTGCTTTCCTCTGTCACTTAACGTTTACAATTATACAAGATCATACAAGATTCCTTCCGAATGAAGAGTACTTCACAAGCTATTCTCAGAAAATCCAAATATTGAGAAGATGATGGTTTGTATTGTAACTTGTTTGCAACACGCTTTGGGTGTCAATTTGAAGTAGTTTGTATTGAAGGAGTTGTATTATATTTCAACTGTTGGGGAGCCGAACTTGTAGTAGTTGCAACCGCACGTATAGTAAACAGTTTCCGGTAGTCTTCGCCCCAAATGTACTTTCAGGTGGCCTATGCCCCAAATTTAAAAACATTATTAACTTTGTAATTTTACTTTCTTTAAATATTATATTTATGTTTGCCTCGGGTGCTATTATCGTTAGAGACATGGATGTCTTGGCAGGGTTGTGGTGCGACTTAAGAATGTAGGCTTACTCAGATTATAAATTTACTTCACTCCTTTTATTAATACTTGATACGATTTAAATAAAACTTCACTGATATAGAGAGCTGTGAGATTCTTTTATGAATTACTTGCACTTTTTTAACACGTAAGCTATTTTCGTCTCACAGGAATACATATTAAATTTCTTGAGGACACTTTTTGCGTCTGGTTAGTAACGCTGTCTGCAGGCAACTGACTTCTGAATTTGTAAATGTTTCTCCTTTTCAGTTTCTGATTGGCTAATCCTACTCCAATAGAATACCTTTATTTAACTAAAGCTTTTTCTAGTTGTTGATTGCCTATTTTATAAACTGTCACTAAAATTACATTATTGCTTCCAAGAATCACAAGTAACATTTAAACTCTCAAAATCATTGTTGCCTCAAGGTTACCTCATTGTTACCTCTTTGTGAGCAACTTTTGACCTATTTCTCACAGCTCCTACATTATTAAATTACGTAATATATTCACATAACATTATTACACATGGATACAATAATACAAACATATACAATGACATACACATATTGCTTTAAGGCGGGCTGTTATTGAAATATATATTATATAATTAGACTGAAATTATATGTGTTAAAAATACTGCCTCAATATACATTTTATTTGTTATGTAAATATCTCTAATATATGGTATTTTAATCAAAATGGTTACAGCCATTTTTCAGAAAATCAAACATTTTTAAAAATCTTCCATGTAAAGGGTAGTTTGGGCTGGGGGGATTTGCTTTAAAATCTTGTGTCGCATCTTTTAAGGACACACAGAGACACATGGACCTTTTTCTAAAAATGCTTTTTTTTATTCAGGCAGCCTCAAAACATGCATTTCCGGTTAAACCTCTGTATCTACTTGCTATGTACGCGGTAGAGAAAGTAAAAATTATTTTAAACATAAGTACTCTGTTTGTAATGATAACGTATATATCAAAATAGAGAGTAAATTCCAAATAATAATACCTACTGCACAGGAAACTAAAAATCTCATTTTTTGCAATTTTTGCCATTTAAGGCTGGTTCACAACCGCCTGGAAACGGTAACCAGAACGGAAACGAAAACGGGAATGCATATCGATCACAAAGTGAAAGTCGATTTTGCGCATTGGGATTTCATTTGTTTTTAACTGACTAATGACATTTTTTCACATACTTCCAATTTAGTCAAAATTCGATAGAGTAAACATTATCTAAATGCACGTTCATTACATTTCCGATCCCTCACTTATGCCAAACTTTCATTCCTTTATTTAATGGCATAGATTAAAATTGTTTATTGTTCTTTTTTCATTTCCACCGGTTTTAGCTGTTCTTTGTAGCTTTTGCCATTGTTTTTCTTAGGTAATAGCCAGTTTTGAGTTGCATATAAACAAACTACAAATGATCCCTTCACCAGAGGAACCAACGCTGATTAGTTAGATTTGCGGGTGTCGGAATGAGGTTAGGAAGCATATTTACTACTAATTCCATCCAGTTTCATGTTTCCAGCTTGCGACTATAGAGAGCACTAGTGGCTGTTTCATGTCACGGACGCTTAGAATAACCTCTAGAGTGAAGAGTCTAATATGCACAATAGAGGTCTAATTTGCCGTGACCGGGAACGAGAACGAGAAAGTTAAAAGTTGGGCAACTCTTCTTTCCCGTTCCCGGGGCCCGGAAAGGCTTCCCGTCGGTTGTGAACACTCCCATTTGAATACATGTATTTCAACTTTCTCGTTCTGGTTACCGTTCTCGTTGGTTGTGAACCAGGCTTTAGTCGCTCCTTTATATGCAAACTGAATTTCACACAGTGTACATCGTTAACATCTTTGAGCCAGCAATCTTGGGTTAGAACAGGGCCTGCTTTGTTTTTATCCGGCCACACATGTCCCTTATTTACATTCTGGCCAACCCTTGAAGCAACGCACGTTGATGAGGTCCTTTTCTGCCTCGCCAGTTCCGACCTCATCGAAAGGTTTATTAGTCGGATCTCAGGGGCCGTTGGTATAATATAGATCCTCGGAAGGACATAGCATGGAATGTTCGGTAAGTGGAGGGTGTAACAGTTCTAACAAGACAGCTGGTTCTCCTTGTTGACAAAACCGATTACAGATTCTCAGTCAGAGCCCACGTTTTAGCACCTTCCTGCATACAAAACTAACTTCACAATGGTTTCCATTTACTGGCCTCACAAAACAAGGACAAGAAGGTGGGATCCACAACCCGTGTGTTTTCAATTTGTAACATGTAATAAAATGAGACGGCTTTTTCTCGGAAACATTCATAGACATGTGCGGTGCATAAACAGAGGGATGAATAACACTACACAAAAGGGTTTTTTGAGAGCTGGAACAAAGATTTAAAAAAATCTGATGTGTTACACTCACATGACTTTCTCTACTCTTGTACAAACTATTTTTACAAACGCTTATTCTCCATCTACTTCATGTTAATCGAGATAAACATTTGCAGACTCTATCTTATTGCTAATTTTCTTGTAGATGTAAGGGGATAATATATTTAAAGGGCAATTTGGAAATACAGTAGCCTTTAAGCACATACATATCTCTTAATAGCTGGTTGCTAGGTGCAGCACCACTCCCTTTGCCACAGATTAATACTCTTTGCACATCAAAGACAAAAAAATGAATAACGAATTCCCATTTCAGAAAATAAGTATTGAAAAATTTAAGGGAATAACAAGCAATATCTCGAAAATGGTTCACTCAACAAAAAAAATGTATATGACATGAATTGTGTATTTTAACGCGATCTATTTTTTTTTGTGTAGTAAAATTTCCTCTATCTCTTATGGTTTACCGGTTATGCAAATGTCGTTCACAATGAAGAACACTTTTGGAGACATTCCCAGAAAATTCAAGATATACATTTTATTTGTCATGCAAATATCTTAAACACATGATATTTTAATCAAAATCGTTAGAGCCATTTTTGAGAAAATTAAAATTTTCGAAAAATCTTCCATGTAAAGGGTATCCTGGGGTGGGGGGATTTTGTTGAAAACCTTCGTGTCGCATCCCTGGAAGATATTGAACCTAAATACCAAGTTTGGTGTTTATCCGACTGTTCGTTTCTGAGTTATGCTGTTCACAGACACACACACAGACACACACACGGACATGTTTCCAAAAATGCTTTTTTTGGATTCAGGGGGTCTCAAAACATGTATTTCCGGTGAAATCTCAGTATCGAATTTTTGGGTGGAATACAATACTTCCCCTACTTACTATACGTAGATGAGAAAGTAAAAAGAATAAAAAAGAAAAGGAAGAGTTTAATGTACAACATCCACATGGTGACTTCTGTTCATTACCATTTAACAAGTATTCCACGACTTTGCATGCAAAGGCATACTTTTTATTCTCTTTAAGCTTCTTCTTACAAGTAATAAATATAGTGATTATTGTGTTAAGTGAAGTGAAAATGAAAGTTAAGCTTAACTCAGAGTGAGTTATAAGTTTCATAAAATTATTACGTACTGTAAACATTTAAAGTATATTAAGAAAATTGAAAGGTTAAAGTTTACATTTTGAGGAAAATGTATTGAAAGTAGTAGTTTTTAAAAAGAAAAATAAAAGATAGAATTTTGAATTTTGTTAAAATTGTTAGTACGGATAAATAGAATAAATAATAGTATACATAACATTTAGAACTTGGTATGGTATTAAAAGAAATTGTTAATTGTTATCATTAGTTGAAAATTAATATTTATAACCACTTTGTCATCCTTATTTTGTTACTTTCTCTACTACGTATAGTACCTAGGGGAAGTATTGTATTCCACCCAAAAATTCGATACCGAGATTTCATCGCAAATACATGTTTTGAGACCCCTGAATCCAAAAAAAAACATTTTTGGAAACATATCCGTGTGTGTGTGTCTGTGAACAGTATAACTCAGAAACGAACAGTCGGATAAACACCAAACTTGGTATTTAGGTTCAGCATCTTCCAGAGATGCGACACGAAGGTTTCCAAGAAAATTCCCCCACCCCAGATTACAAATCGTCCCAGATTTAAATGGAACATTTTTCGAAAATTTTTACTACAAAAAAACGTAGATCGCGTTAAAATACACAATTTATGTCATATACATTTTTTGTTGTTGAGTGAACCACTTTCGAGATATTGTTTGTTATTCCCTTAAATTTTCCAATACTTATACTATTTCTCAAATGGAAATTCGTTATTCATTTTTTTTGTCCTGGTAATGCAAAGAGAATGGAATACTCCACGTAGCAACCAGCTCTTAAAATATTTGACTATCGCTTAAAGCCTACCAATTCCCCTTGTATCTACAAGAAAATTAGCAATAAGATTAACATCTCGATATCTCGATTAACATGAAGAATATGGAGAATAAGCGTTCGTAAAAATAGTTTTACAAGAGTAGAGAAAGTCATGTGTGTGTAACACATCAGAATTTTTAAAATATCTTAGGTTTGAGATAGCGGAATGAATTCACACAAGAGGACTTAATAATTGGACAGTGTATAACTACATACCAGCTTTTTAATAGTTTACATATTGTGTATTGTCGCAACATTATTTAAAGGAGGCCATTTCTGGCGAATATTAAATCGTGATTAACTGGAGGGCCGTAGAAAAATAAAGTTATAGTTAATTTGAATTATAAGTATAAAATAAAGTGCAGCAGGTAAAAATAGTCATGTGAGTGTTAACATCAGACTGAATAGTAGTAATTTATCTATCCTAGATGACGAATAGAAGAAAACAAAGGCAGTAAAGTAGTGATTAGTAGCAGCAATCAAGGAAACAAAGAAATACGGCAGAAGAAAAAGATCTAAAACGGAAAGGCTAGTGGAAAATAAATGGAGGATAAAAGAAGAAAGCAAATAGAAGATACGTAACGAAGAACAACGGAAAGAAGAGAGATAAGGCTAGAAGGAAAAGCAAGAAAGAAAGAAAGAAAGAAAGAAAGAAAGAAAACATGAAACAGGAGGAAAGGAAAGGACTATCAGACATGAATAATGGGCGAGAGAGACGAAGAAATAAAGAAGAAAATGCTGGGGGAGCGGAAGATCTGAGATAAGCAGGGGATATGAAGTCGGGCAGGCTCGGCCAGATTCGACTGCGAGACCACACTGATCGCAGCACGCGCCATCTCCTGGGTGGCTCGGCGGCTCTGCTTGTCACAACACACGAGCTCAGTAGCAGCGCCATCTCCTGGTAGCTGTTGAGACCTGGAGCACTCCTCTAATAAGATTCCAATTTGTCAATTACAGAAGAGACCACCCGGACACTGGTCGGACAGGACTGGACCAGTGCAACAGCGGCGTACACGGCGGAGGGTGCTCACAGGCTTCTGGTAATGTGCCACTTTTCGTTTTCTCGCTTTCCTCACTCTCTCCTCTCACACCCTCCCCCTCCTTCACTCGCACTCTCTCCTCTCCCTCACTCACATTCTCCTTCTCACACTCACACTCTTCCTCTTTCACTCACACACGCTTTCTCAATCACATCTTCCTCCCTCACATACTCACATTCGCCTCCCTCACTCACATTTCCCCTCCCTCTCATTCACTCTTCCTTTCTCACTATCTTCCTCCCTTCATTTACACTCTCTCACACTTCCCCTCTCTCACCCAGTTCATTCTCCCTCTCTCACTCATACTCTCCTCTCTCATTATACTCTCCTTCTCTCTCACACTTCCCCTCTCTCACTCACACTTCCCCTCTCTAACTCATACTTCCCCTCTCTCACTCACACTCCCCTCTCTCATGCCCTCCCTCGCCCTCTGTTCGTCTCATACTCTCCCTCACTCTCGCTGCTCACCATTGTGACCAAGGGCTAAAGCCTCCACCTTGCAACTTGAAGGACCGAGTACGAATCTCGGTTGAAACGAGTTGCCTTGAAACTGTTTTTACTTTCCGTAGCACCTACATATAATAGGTAGAAGGAAGTATTATATTATCAAAAAATTCTTTATCGAGCTATCACTAGAAATACATGTTTTGAGGTCCCTTGCTAAAAAGATATATTTTTAGAAAAAGGTCAACGAGTCTGTGAGTGTGTGTTTTTGTGTATCTATAACCAGCATAACTCAAAAACGAGAAGTTGGATAAACACCTACTTTGTATTTAAATTCAGCATCCTCCCAGCATCCTGCTAAATGAAGATTTTCAAGAAAATCATCCCATCTCAAGTTACCCCTGTCAATGAAAAATTTCCATAGTGTTTTGTTTTCTCAAAAATCGTTCCCAAGATTTTGATTAAAATACCATATAATTGGGATTAATAAAATGTGTATCATGAATTGTCTGCGTGTAGCCTGTTAAATTTACTCATTCTGAATGAATAATTTTTGTATTACTGGTAAAAATTGTAGGTCCGGTTAAAACATACAATTGTTTTGTGGGCTGGTCCCGTTGGTCAGTCGGTAGATCACCTGTGTGGAAGGCGTCCAGGGCTGGGAGTGGACATTTTTCTCTAGCCAAAATTATTCCCTATCCTCTCCAGAGTCTGAAAATATGAATGAATGTGGGGGTGGTCTAATGTACAGAAATCTAGACTTCCAAGGACTAGTGCATAAGTTTAACACCATTGCCAATAAGGTAATATGTCCCAAAGGAAAAAGACCACCGATATAACCATAGTAGTTAAAAGCGGGGTATAAACGGGACAAGCAAACAAAAAAGAAAGAAAGAAAAAAGAAAGAAATTGTGGCATGCCATTTCGAAAATATTTTTGATTTTGTTTTGAATGTTCGAGTATTTCTATATTTTGAAGAAGGCGCCTTTCGTTTGTTTCTCGCAATAAAATGTAAAAGTATGAAATATCAAAGTCAGCACATAGCGATCGGCTTTTAAAGATTTGACTATTGCCCCAGCCTCATGTATTCCCTTGGTGCTTGCCTTGGTGTAATGAAAGCATTTCTGCAAAAGTATATCTCGATTAGCATGAAGCAGATAGAAAAAAAATCTAATGTGATACTTTCATATGGCTTTCTCTACCCTGTATCATTTATTAGTGGGTATACAAATTTTTTTTACGAAAGCTTACTTTTCTATCTACTACATTTTAATCCAAATAAACCTTTGCAGAAGTATCTACATTATAATTTCCTTACCGATTCAAAGAGAACAGCGACAGTCAAATGTTTAAGAACTGGATGCTATATGCTGGCTTTAAAATTCCATACTGTTTCCATGCAATCGAGAGAAACAACTGAATGTTGAAAGGACTTTAAAGAATCACCAAGTAACGAACAATTCGAAGTTTTAATAACGAATATCTCAGAAATGCTTATGCCACAAAAAATCTTATTTGAAGTAAACTGTGTGTTTTAAAGAGATCTACATTGTTTGTGTAGTACGTTTTCGCCTATCGCTTAACGTTTAGCAGTCGTACAAGATTCCACAAAATTTCTTCGAACTGAAGTGGACTTTACAGGCTATTCCCAAAAAATTCAATATATACATTTTATTTGTCATGTTAATATCTTTGATATATTGCATTTTAATAAAAATCGTTAAAGCCATTTTTTATAAAATAAAAAATTTCGAAAAATATTCCATGTAAAGAGTAGTTTTGGGGAGATTTTCTTCAAAATCTTTGTGCATCTTTGGAAGATACTGAACCTAAATACCAAGTTTGATATTTATCCAACTTATCGTTTTTTGAGTTATGCTGTTCACAGGCACAGGGACCTTTTTCTGAAACAGTATTTATGGGCCTCAAAACGTGTATTTCCGGTGAAATCACGTATCGAATTTTTGGGTGGTATACAATACTTCCCCTGCTTACTGTATATGGTAGAAAAAGTAATAAACTTCTGAACGAATAGTTTGTAGAAGAGAGATAAAACTGAACGACAGTAAGTAGAAAATGCCATAAGAATGTAACAAATCAAACTTTCCCAGGATTTTCTCGTATACGTGGAAGACAAATTTCAAGTAAGCACAATTTCACTTATTTAATCTATTGTATGTGGCAGTCAGACTTGTTAAAAATTATTTAAACAAAACAAAACAAAAAAAGCTCCCTCTCTTATTCTCACTCCTCTCTCCCTCTTCTCATTTCTTTCTCCCCTCTCTTCCATTCTATTCTTCTTTGTGCAATGTGCAAGCTATGTGATATTTCAGATTTACATATATTTATTTATTCATTTCACTGCTCTGAAACCAAAAGCTTTCACTAAGCTGTTTGCCTTCCTTGACCCTCAAATATTTCATAATCCCATAGGATCGATAAATAATGTTTAGCGACAATTAGTCGGCATCCTTCTTGCTTGGTTGCATCTTTTCTCTGATTGATTTTAACCTCTTCCTTCGTAGTTCAATAGGTCTGGATACAAGCAGAATGGAATTGGCGCCTTCTAATTGCTTATCTTCCTGCAGCTATAACTTGAAAATTCTTATGCTTATAAACTGATTTATTTAACTTTTAAATTCTCATTTTTCTTTCACAGAAATATGTGCGTATATGCACATATAAGACTTTATTTAAAAACGAAAGCAAAACATACGTTCATGAATTCTCTTAAACCATGATTTAGCAGCAAATATCTTGCTTTTTGTCGATGACGAGACAAACATTACCGCAAAAGAAGACAATTTACAAATGTCAATACACTTGTATTTGCAAATGATGAGAATTTGGGAGTACATTTTGAGAAGAGTAAAATAACAGCATTTGAGTTGAAAGATACTAAGCACAAACTCAAATATATGTAAAATGTTTTAGCATGTTATACATGTTAAAAATACTTGCGATATACTATACCCTACGATTAATATACATCATGACAATGAAAGTAAAGCTATTGTTTACCGAAGGTTATGTAGAACGCTAAGTATAAGAACAAGAAACAGACATCCTTAAAATGGTATAAAGCAATGGCTGTGTCTCGCTTAATACTTCACTATAAATTATGGGGAGTGCTACAAAATGATGCGTGGAAAAATATTTATTTGAGGTACAATTTATGAAGACAGTAAAAGAGTGCAGCAATTGCAACATCTATTAAATTGTTCTGGGGTCTTGAGAGCTTGTTCGCACATCCATAGAGAGTTGAGCGAGATCTAGCAGACCTATGTTGTTTATTCGTGTTCTTTCCATTGTCCTGCAGTGAGTTTCCGCGCTTCTTTTCCGCCCCTTCTTCAGTTCCTCCCAGTTTATTGGAACAGCAGTACCTACCACCTAGATGTTCAGATGTTTTAGCTTCTTATCAAGACTTCGGAGCCAGGGAATAAGGAATGGTATCATAAGAGAAGACCTGAATATCTACGGTGGATAAGAATGATGTAACATAAAATGGATGAGGTAGAATTCCAAAATTGCCCATGAGACAGAAGAAATATTGGATATCAAAATGGAGTGGTCAGTAATGTCGAAACAGGTTATGAGGAAGAAAAAAAAGAAGAATATGCATTCTACTCAGAACCGTCATTCACGCAATTTTGTAGGATCGCTGTCAATTTTTCCTTGGGGCATATCATTAATATTTTCCACAGCTATGATCCATTGATTACTTCATGGCAGTGTTTTAAAATAATTGTGATGCTGAAAGAATGCGTTCCGAAGCACGCAAAAGGCAAATGATGACATGGTCCGCTTCTAATTTATTTTCTACTTTTTCCTTACTTATCGAGCTCTAATGATGACGTTTAATAAAAAAGGAATCAACTGAATTTCGTGGCCCACGCAAAGCGGGAGGACCGATTTGCTAACTACATAAAACGGAGGTGTTTCCTTTCATTTGTGCCGAATGTACCGCCCTTGGCACTAAACGCTGTCATTAATAAAGGCAAAATGTGAGCATGTCCCGTGAGCCCTTTTTAATTGATATTCAACAAGCTTCCAGCCCGGGGCACAACTCTGAGGAATTCGGGTGCTAGTGCGATGAACCCTGAATCTCCCGAGTCAAAAACAAAATTTAGGTTCGGGAGAGAAACTCCAAGGCCTACTTATCAGAATGTTGGGCCTGAAATTCTTCCTGGTTATTCTCACGGGGGATATGTATGTAGTTTCAGAAATGTCTGTGCATCTTGTTAGATTCTAGGAAGAAATTTCAGATTTCAATTGGGAGGAATAATAGTCTTACGCAATCATTTAGTTGTACTTAGCACAGTCGAATTGTGTGCATATCAGGAGCGTTTGAAAAATATGATATGGGCAGGGGTGTGGCGTACGCGTTGCTGGTGTTACTAGCACTTGTAGTATAAAATATACCTATTATTAATAATTTTAACTAACGAAACCTTAAAGCTCGGAGTCGCCCTCCGTAGTCTAGGGGTACCCTGTAGTACCTCTAGTTCCCGAGTCGCGGGTTCAAACCCGGCGGACGTAAAAATCCTAAGCATTGGAAGGAAAGTAAAGCCAGTGGTCCCGTGTCATAGATTTACGGCTCGTTAAAGAACCTCAAGCCTGATAGAGGCCTTTGAGCACAATTTCCGGTCTTTCACGCCCTATATAGAATGCGACGCTAAGGATCATAGTAGTTAAAAGAGCGTCCATAAATGAAAAAAACTAAATTTAATGTTATTATAAAACTTGGAGGACTGAGTTTTTCTGTAAATATAAATATGACGTTGTGCAACGGAAAGCCAGGCCAGGAAGCAGCTTGGAGATATAAAGCAAATGATTTGCTATGCGTGATACCGTCCAGCTGGAACGGTTACATGTTCCCGTAAACGCACGCGTTACATCGCGAGATGACTCTAGCCTAGAAAGTACAGTCCATTTCATAATTAGACTGACATCGCACCTAAGGAGTTCATAGCAGTGAGGCGGAACCAGCTGCTACCACGTGATTTACTCCATGTGGAGAATTACTTTGATGGCTAAAGTTAGATATGAATGGATTCCTACTGGATGGAGTGGAAGTAGCAACGAACTCTGTTCCAGTCAATGTGGCATCCGTCATTCGCTGGAACAGAGTTCACTGCTAACACGACTACATCCAGTAGGAATCCATTCATAACTAACTTTAACCAATCAAAGCCATCAGAATATCTTCTCCACGTGGAGTAAATCACGTGGTGGCAATTGGTTCCGCTTTACTCCTGTGAACTCAACTTAAATACGATGTCAGTCTAATTATAAAATGGACTATATCAATGTACAAAGGCCACTGTTATCAGATGCTGGAACCTAGATTGTTTTTTTTAATGGAGTGCGCATAGTTTATTGCGTAAACAATGGTATCCACTCGCGTAAAGGAATACAAGTGTATTGTTGAAAATAATTGGCAAAATGCCTTTCGGTTCGCGTTCACCTGCCAAAAAGAAACAGACACCTCCCAGTTTAGTAAGTCTGATAACATAACATATTTTGGTTATAATTAGAAAGCAAAATATAAAATTTCATGTTCTATACCTTGCTTGCTATCTTTATGGGAAGAGGTATTTGTTTAATTTCGCAGTGTGTAACTTACATGCACGTGACAAAAAAATTCATAATATTTTGGTAAAATCTTCATATTTGATGAAAACTTCACATTTCTTTATATTTCGCAAGATTTGTGATTTTACGCTTTTAAAAAAGTTCCGTAAGCAACGAATTGGGCTCTCTAAATATTTTATTCGGGCAGTTTTCTGTGAAACACGTTTAGAAAACTCAAGCCATTCTTTCTAAACATGTCTGTAAAATTCCGCATCAACCTTTCCAAAAGTCAGATACACAACCGCTCAAAAGTTTTTGAACACACCTCATTTTTAGGATTTATTGAAACAATGGAATAAAAAAGACATAATTTGTAGTCACAACAGTATATTTAATGAAAATCAGCAATACATGCTAGATTTTGCTTTCTTCAAAATAACCTCCCCTTGCTTTAATTACAGCTTCGCAAACTCTGGGCATTCTTTCTATTAAGTGCGCCAGTGTATCTTCAGAAATATCCCTCCATATGTTTTGCACATGAATCCACAATACATTTACATTAGTGGGTTGTTTCTTTCTTACCTCTCTGTCCACATGATCCTAAAGTAGTTCAATAGGATTGCAGTCAGGACTTTGAGGGGACCAAACCATGTTCTTCAAGACTTGTGTCTCTTCCAATCGTTCAACGTATCTTCTTCATGGTATAGATGTATGCTTGGGATCATTGTTCTGCTGCAGAATGAACCCCTTGCCAATTAATCGCATCCCAAGATGGTTTGGCATGGCGTTGGAGAATATTGTGATAATGCTCCTTCTTCATAATTCCTTCTATTTTCACAATATTGCCTGTCCTATTGTCATCAAAACAACCCCATACCAGCACCGAACCACCTCCGTGCTTGACTGTTGGGGATATGCACCGAGGTGTCATGCGTTCACCTTTTGCACGTCGAACAAACTGGCGACGTTTTGAACCAAATAGCTCAAACTTAGATTCATCAGTAAATAATACCTTTTTCCACTGATCAACAGTACAATGTCGCTTGGCCCATTGTAATCTTTTCCGTTTATTGACAGCTCTCAATAGGGGTTTCTTTGCCGCAATGCAACCTTTCAGATGTGCATCCTGAAGTCGTCTCTTCACTGAAGAAACACTCACAGATTCATCCCTCCACTGGTTCAGTTCTGCTGTCAGCATGGGTGCTGTTTTGAAACGAGCACGTTTGATGGTCACTATTAAATGTTTATCCTCACTTTTCGAGGTCACCCTAGGCCTCCCCTTTCGATACCGATCCTTATTGCTATATGTAGTTACATACCTCTTTACAGTGTAATGGACACTTCCCGATGAAACGTGTTCTTATGTGGCAATTTGACGCATGGTGTGGCCTGCTTTATGTAAGCTGACTATTGCAGCACGTTTTTCTGCTGAAAGCTCCCTTCTTTTACCCATTTCAGACTTTTCAACTGCACAATAACAATGTGTACCATTCACCTGCTTATGAAGCACTGAAGTGCTGTTCGCAGCCAATACCTATGTACAGATGTCTGTGAACGACATCCAGGGAATCACAGACATACTATGACATCCAAAACAACATAAGGGTAATTGTTCCTATAAGGGCCAACAAATGCTACATTTTCAAAATGCACGTAATTGACAAACAAAAGGTAGCATAGTAAATTTCAATTATGTCTCCCTGAATTTCTACCATTTATAATATGACATTGGCTTTGTTTGGCGTTATACACTTGTTAATTGCAGCAAAACAGGCTGTTCAAAAACTTTTGAGCGGTTGTGTATAACTGAGAAAATGTAACATTTACTCTAGTGATGTCACATGTAAAATTAAACGTTCTCTATTCTTGAAGAGTTTCGATTTTCACGAACCCAGTGGCATATTGTATTTAGTATTAAGCAAGGACAAAGCAACCCTAACTTCTTTCTCTGTTTTTCTAAGTTTAAGAGGTTTACACTGATTAAAATCTATAAACTCCGTGTAATGTGTTGTACTTCATTTGATATTTTATTATTAAATGTGAACAAAATCTATTTTTACTAATGAACACCCCAAACCCTTAAAATATAAGATGTTTTGGCTTTAAATAAAATTATTCGTCTTCACTTTAAAAAATTCTAGCAGACAAATTAATGAAGATAAAATTCTATTTTTTAATACACAGAAAGAACAAACGATATTTAATTTTACGTGTTGTTGCGATTTTCAAAATCTTTCATTTTATTAATTTT
This sequence comes from Deroplatys truncata, assembly GCA_030765065.1. Lineage (NCBI taxonomy): Eukaryota > Metazoa > Arthropoda > Insecta > Mantodea > Mantidae > Deroplatys > Deroplatys truncata. The sequence goes on from CM060987.1 coordinate 116,754,223, forward strand.
ATAATGTTTTGAAAATTGCACCGATTTTTCAACCTTTTCAACTGTGGTATTTACAAAATTATTTTATATGCACTTAGTAGTGCAATGTTTTGTGTATACTATCCGATATTTTCATTGAAATTGGCGGAGAAATAAATTTGTGAAGTCTAAAATTTGAGCCCTTAATGAGGAAGTTGAGGAAAAAGCGTTGAAAATCCCTGACTTTGACATTATATTCTTCTTACAATCTTCTTACTTCTTACCTATTTGCACCGCAAAATCAGGTATCGCACAAAAAACATTGCTCTATTTAATGCATGGAAAATAATCCTGCAAATATACAAAAAAGTAAAACAATCGGTATATTTTTCAAAAATTGTAAAACTAATACAATGCAAGATATTGAAAGCTGCCAACACAAGTAAACTGTAATACTATTAATTGTACTAATTCCATTACAAAGTTTATATGAGCTAACCCAGATTTTGTACCAAGCCGTTCAAAATATTCATGAAATTCGTATTTATTATACGCAATTAATGTTCTTAGTTTTAGCTTCCTATTTCACACACTAATTAATCAAGCATACATATTTACAATCTTGTTTTACGAACCAAATTTATTTCTTCTTAGTCCTAAATAAATACTCTCCCAAGTTAATATGAAATTTCTGAATAAACATTTTAGAGATAACCACTGTTTTTTCCATCGCCTCCATTTCCTTTGAATTAGTTCTTTCCTTCAGTTATGTGTGTTTTTGCATATTAACAAAATATGTATTGCATCTCCTCTCCCCCCACATATAGGGCAATATACCTTTTACAGTCCTTTCCATAAAACCTTTCAATTTCCATACTCCCAATTTGAACCATGCAGTACTGTCTTTGATCTTCATTACACTTGAATATACAATTGTTTTCCATTATTCATTCCACAATCCTTATAAAACTTAAGAGAGCTTTGTTCCAAAACTGTTCATGGATTCGTCTATACATATCTTGCATCTGACGTCTTGACTATTTTCCAAAATCTTATAATCATATTCTCTTTTCCAAGACAAACATCACCCATTCCATTTATTATAAGTTGGGGCCTTATTTCACCCACCAATTCTTTGTGTGTTTATGATTTTCTTGTAGCTTTAAACATTATACACAATTGGAAAGGTAGAATCAGATGACTGAAAAATTCAATGCCATAGCCGGGATTTGAACCACGGATCTCCCGGTCTCCGTCCGGTTGCTCTAACCACTGAGCTACACGACGTTAAATTCTCCAACTGATTCGCATTTTTTCCCGGTATACCACAAGGAGATCTCAAATTGTATTGAGATGTCATACCCCAATTGTGACTTACTGGATTTATTTGGGATTTATGTTTTCTGCTTGGTTTAACTTAATCACATGTCAACCTTTAAACGTTCCTGAATAAATTTTCGATAGAATAACGGGAACAACTATAAAATCCGCCCCGTAATCTTCGTGATTATTGCTTAAACACACAAAAGAGTATATCCCTTGATAATAAATTCATTTGTGCTCGTGTATTTCGAGGAGCACATATGTGCAATAATTTTTGGACTTGGGATATTTTAAAAGAAAAAAAAAATAAAGACTGTAGTCAAATCACCATATATATTTTACTTTCTCTACCAAATACCTAATGGGCAGAGAAGGTATTTCCATTCCACCACAAAATTCGATACCGATATTTCACCGGAAATACATGTTTTGAGGTCCGCTGAATAAAAAACATTTTAGAAAAAGGTCCATCTGTGTTAACAGCATAACTCAAAAACGAAAAGTTGGATAATACCAAACTTGGTATTTAAATTCAACAGCTTCCAAAGATGCGACACGAAGATATTCAAGTAAATTTTCTCACCTCCAACTACCCTTTACATGGAAGGTTTTCGAAATTTTGGATTTTCTAAAAAATGACTCAAACGATTTTTATTAAAATATCATACATATGTTAAATATATTTACAAGACAAATAAAATGCATATCTTGAAGTTTCTGCGAATAGTCTTTGAAGTCCTCTTCATTCGGAAGGAATTTTGTATAATCTTGTATAATACTAAACGCTATGCGATAGACGAAAACGTACAACAAAAAATGTAGATCTCCTTAAAACACACAATTTATTGCAAATAACTGTTTTGTGGCACACAACATTTCTGAGATATCCGTTATTAACGGTTCGAATTGTGCATTACTTGGTTATTCTTTTAAAGCCCTATCGACATTCAGTTGTTTCTCGCGAATGCATGGAAACTATGGAATTTTAAGGCCAGCATATAAGGTCCAGTTCTTAAACATTTGACTATCGCTGTTCCCTTTGTAGCGTAGGTACTTCTTCAATGGTTTATTTGGATTGAAATGTAGTAGAAATAAAAATAAGCCATAATAATTTGTGTACCCGCTAATAAACTATAAAAGGTGGAGAAAGTTATGTGAATGTATTACATCAGCTTTTTAAGGTCTTAAAATAAGCTCGTGTAACAAGTGCCATTAAGCACTTCCTTCTGAGAGCTTGAAGGTCTTCGGTAGCTACTAGAATGTGACTAACCACCCTGAAATTTACAAGGATACCCAAGTCTCCGTCAGCGAGGGGTTTCTGCAGTGCAGTTATGGCGCTTGATTCAGTTTTCTGTGTGAGTTTCCCACGCACACATAGGAATTCCCCTTTCCTCCCCACCTTTGGTGCTGAGGAATGCAGCAGAGAGCATCACTACTCTCAATTTAACGACGCATTGTTTAAGCTAAAGGTGCTTACCATATTCTTCCATTAGATGTCTAAATACACGCGTGTATATCCGCTTGGACTTGCAAAACGCTTCTATGGACACCCCTCTTGTATTTAACCATTAAAATAACGCTTTAAACTTCATCCCTCTATCACTGTTAGTGTATTATTTATTTCACATATATTTTAAACGACAAACCTATCATCTCCTTCAGTTCAAATACTGGGACAATGAATTAATGACCTCTAAAAGTGTCTACAGACTTCTTGGTGTATGTTTCCGCAATTCTTCCAGCATATGACTGACATTTCTCTTCAATAACACACATTTAACATTGATTTCTGTATTTGGGCAGTGAAACAATTTAAGAGAAAAGTTTACGTTTATTCATTTGGAGAAAGGATTCATGGGTTCTATCTTAGACCTTCCTGACAAGGGAAAGTCACTTGGTGTCCACGACAAGAATTTTATAACAAGATAAATGGTAGTTTCATTTCATCCCACTCCATACAGACAGGTAACAATAAGTCAAACAAACTGGAGAGTAGAGACTAGGATATAAATTTATAGAAGTGATCAAATTAACCTTCCATAAATCTGGATACACAGCCAAATTCCAGATTATTTTGACAACACTGTCTCCTGTTGCAACTTAGTCACGAATGGATATCATCTTCCATAAGATTGTGCATTATAGTAAACTCTGTACATGAAAAATTGCGCACTTGTCGATGTGTTACTTGTAACAAAACATCTTAGTTAGGTGTCACATCAGAGGAATAATAAAAGCCAATTTAGAGCATTTTACATTTCATTAATAGCTGAGAATTAGGAAAGAGAAAGCTTATTTACAATTTTCTTTCACTAGGTGATTCAGCTCTATATAGATGGATTTCATTTCTTTAGAATACTAAGAGACCTTCATTTGTGTTTGCCAGCGTCATGCGTGGACCTTGCGCGGCTTAAACTTCGAAATTATTTGCAAAGACGAAGTTTGTCGTCTGCTTTCTCCCGCTTATTTGCAGGAGGGCATTGAAGAACAAGTAGATCCGAGAAGATAACGTGCTCGTAGGCGTCCTAGTAAGGGTTTGTAACGAACTGAAGAAACACATACTTGGTGGCAGAACCAGAAAATATCATCACTTGAAAAGAGATTCAAGAGATTCATATACTGAAACCAGGGCTATTACATATTGATTTATGTAATGTATACTTTTAACATCCTTTTGGTATTAAATCTAGCTATGGTACATTATCATCATCAGCAGCAGCAGTCGTCCTCCGTGGTGTAGTGGTTATCATGCTAGCCTTTAGTTACCGAGGTCGCAGGTTCAAACCCGGCTGAGGGCGATAGATTTTTTCGGACGTAAAAATCTTTAGCATGGGTTCCTTCGGAAGGGAAGTAAAGCCGGTGGTCCCGTGTCTAGATTTACGGCACGTAAAAGAACCTCAAGCCTGATAAAAGAGGCATCTGAGCAGAATTTCCGGTATTTCACGCCCAATATAGAATGGGACGCTAAGGACCACAGCAGTTAAAGAGCGTCCATAAATAAAACCCAATTTTAGCAGCAGCAGTTGTATCATCATTTGGACATACCTGACCTAGTTTGCGGTTCTATTGTTCTGGGGTGAAAGAAATGCATGCTACAATGAGATTTGTCTTCCCTCTTATGAATACCTTTCAATGTCTAAACCACACTAACTGTATATTTTACAATCTCTTTGGTTGAGTCTTTTTCGAAACACACAAAGGCAATGAATTTAGCAGACGAAATAAAATTTCAAATAGATTTTAGGAACTATTTTGCAGACTTTAGAAAGCATCTAACGTCTAATAGTTCGTCTTAAAATTATCCCATATCTATGTTTTGGTTTCTTTTATGGTAACAATTTTTATTATTGTTGTTTATTGCTGCTTGTCTTTGGAGTTTAATAAGCAAAAGCAATTTCCGTTTACTCAGACAAATGAACGGCGCCCAACCAATCATTGTAAGCCAAAAGAAGTAAAAGAGACTACACGTTTTAAAGTATCAGAATATTTAAAAATTAACTAATTCATTATACTTTTTTTGAAAATTTTCAAAATAAATTAATGGATACTAAGTAATCCAGTGTTTGCAAGCGAGGATGATATCAAAAGTAACACATCAAAATTTGATGTGTTACTTTTTTTTATGAAAGCTTGATACATATTTGGTGCTATCTTGTGGTTAGAAGTTATGCTGCTGGCTTGCTTGAATGTGCTTCATAAGAAACGTATCGTAAGAAAATTCACAATAAAAATTTAGACTTTTAATGAATTATGTATTTTCCATTGTGTTAAGCTAGTCTTCAGCAGGAAGATATGCTTTAAAATAACAATCGCTTCGATTTACACATCTAAAATGCATAACGAAGTACACCTCGCTTATTTCGCATTTATTTTCTAATGATTTTATGTTGAATTAAATATATCTAAATTATTATTTGCTATTGTCATCAAACTGGTCTTCCTATTCAGTAGCGACTTCTAATTGTGATATTCAACAAGTTTAAAAAGCGATAGTGGGGAAGAATGTGTAGCTGGGATTGTATTAGCTAATAAACGTGACAAGAAATACATAAGGAATGATAACTATAGATGAAACGAAGTTATTGATGTCTTATGCATTATTAGCGAAGATGATAAAATAGGGGAAGAAACAAGAAAACAATGGAATGTAGAGAAGAGCAAGGAAGAGAGATGAGAAAATAGAGAAGAGTAGACAGAAAGGAGAGGAAAAAAAAGGAAGAGAGTGGAGAGCAGAGAAGAGAATGGAATGGACGACAACAGAAAAGAAGAGGGCAGCAGAGCAGGGAGTGGAATAGAAGAGGAGAGTAAAGAAGAGAAGAAAGGGACAGACAAGACAGAAGAGAATAATAGAGAAGAGAACAGACGACAGACGAAGAGAAGAGGGCAGGAGAGCAGAGTAGAATAGAAGAGGAGAGTAAAGAAGAGAAGAGAGGGGCAGAGGAGGTAAGACAAGAGAGAAGAGAAGAATAGAGAATAGAAGAGAGCATAGAGGAGAAGAGAAGAAGAAAAGGAGAGTAAAGAATAAATGAGGAAAGGAGACTAAAGAAGAGAAGCCAAGTTGCCGCAGCAGGCGATGCTGCAGTGAATCTCAGTGGGACGTCTCAGCAAGTGGTTAATGGAATTCCGACCGCGCGCTGCAGCACCCAAGTCAAAAATGTTCTCCTTCTTCTTCCCCCACCTCGTTGCCACCACAACCACAAACACAACCACCATCGTCTTTTGTCTTCCTCTGTCCCTCGGAGACAGACGCAGGGGTGGCCTCACCAATCGACTGGAAAACCGCTCCTTCCTGGCCGAGCAACGGCGAAAAACTTAACAGCTCTCTCCTGTCATATGATTTGTTAATTGTTTTAGGGTTAGCACCTGCATGTTGTAGGTAATAAACCATTCACCAAATCGGTATCAATATATCAGACTATGGATGGCAACTCTCCAGAGTTCTACTAATTTACTTCGACAAATTCTGCCACTCGTTCTTATTCTCTACCCATACCAAGAAAACAAAATTTCTAAATCTTGTAGTCTTTATCTAAATCAGCGGTTCCAAACAGTGGGTCACGACCCTCAAGGGGGCCGCGGTATTCTATCTGGGGGGGGGGTCGTAGTGGACATTTGGAATTATTAATAAATCATTTTTATTGTTAATTATTATTATAAGAATGGGAAAATGGAATTTATTCACCTATTACATATTGCATTTAAACAGAATCATGTTTTGTATTTAAGAAGCATATTAATACTATAATTTCACAGTAAATGTACATGTACAATTATTACACTGCACATCAGGATGATTAGTGATAAGTATGAGCCTGTTTGCTATTAATTAATCGTTCAATGTCTGGCTGTATATTAGTTGCACACATTATCTATTCTTAGATTTAGTCTTGATGTTCATCATTGATGAAAATCCAATTTCGCAGAGTTATGAGGTGCAGAATGGAATAAGCACACACCAGGGCATTCTGTACTCCATGCTAGCCAAAACCGACACACATCTTCCTTCTGGAAAGTCAGTTTTAAACTTTGGTCTGAAGAAAGCTCAATTAATTTATCCTTTAACTTCGCACTTAAGTTGTTGAACTGTGCGCGAAAACTTGCAAATTAATGATTAAGCAGCGAAGTGAATGGAGGGGTCGCCAATAATTTAATTATCGAAAAAGGGATTGTGTGTGCAAGAAGTTTGGGAACCGCTGATCTAAATGGTTTGACAATTTTGTCACATGCTGCTTTACTACAGTTATAAGCGTTTTCGAACCTCAAGCAGATATCTTTAACAGACTTTGAGGAAAACATTGTATTTTGCTTTTATTATGTATACTAATTAATCAGTGTTCCACACGATACAGAAATTGTAATTTTGAAGAAAATAAAAATACTTCCACATTGTTTAAATCCTAATACACCAAAGAAATGCAATATGGAAAAACTTTCACTCTTTTGGGTTGTTTCAAAAAAGTTTTCTAAATCTTTAAATGTAGTTTCTGTAAACATTTATCCCCTGTGGTCAAATTATGTCATCTTGAACACTTTAAAAGTGTATCCAAACCATACGCCAGTTTATTAAGTTCATTTTATCTGAGTTTCTGCTGAAAGTTTGAGCAAGATTGATTTCAAATTGTATCGTATGGCATATTTTAATACTCAAATGTGTAAAAAACTCAAAGTCGAGTAAAGGGCATTTGAAGTAAACACAGGTTATTAGGCCTGGTGCTCTTCTTCTTCTTTACCCTCCTCTTTGAAGGACTTACGCCCCCAAGGACTTACAAGCCAATGATTTGGGTCAGTAGCCTGTCGAGTATCAAGCAAACTCTAGATCATAGCATATCCAGGATGGGTGATCAGCCCAATGCCTGGTATGGTGATAAAGAAGGAAATGAAATATAGGAACGATAGAAAAATTCGCGGATCAAATTATCCAACCCAGCATTCCTCTAGCGACCGAGGAAAACCATGAAAAACCTTCGATCAGGTCGGTCGGCCCCGGTGGTTTGAACCCGGGACCTCCCGAATGCGAGTCGCACACGTTACCGCGACGCCACTTCGCTCAGTAGCCCTTGTGCTCTTGGGCATTTAAATGGTCACGTGCTAAAACTTTAAAAGGTTCTGAGATCAAAAGCCATTCTTAGGTAATTGAAGCTATAGGTTCAAAGTAGTTTTTGAGCATATAGTAGAGAAAGTCATGTGAATGTAACATCCGATTTTTTAATGTTTATTAGAAGCTGCGAATTTGTAAATGGGTGGACGAAGTTATGTGAGTGCAACACATCAGATATTTTTCTCTGCTCCATCAATTTGTTATCGTTTTCTTGTACACGAAGTTTCACGATAGTGAAAAAGGATTTAAAAGTCACTTCACAGAGGACCCAAAATACCTACACATTTTTAATGTTTATCCAATTAAAGAGTAACTGATGTTGGGGAAATAGTATTGGTATGTGTTTATGTTTATTATTATTATTATTATTAATATTATTATTATTGCGAACGAACCCATGTAGGACTAAGCAAAGCACTTAGACTTTCCTTTGTTTTCCTTTAAATCCATAGCTCTCTCATTCTTTGGCTATGGGTCTTCTTTCTCTCATCTGTCCATGTGTTCCAATTTTTTTCTTAGGTTTGTCCTCTTGGTCAACTTGTCACTTATACACTTTAAATCTAAACATAGCCCTGTTTAAGATATCTTCCTACGTAATTCATGCCAATTTTAAGTAATTTTTAAGTCCCCAATCCACATCATACTGTCTACTTATGCTTTACTTCTATTTTTAGAGATACATTACTTCTTTGTGAGCCCGTTTGAGTTCATTCGTTTAATGTGCCCATAAAATGTTCGCTTTAATGTCACTGTGAATGTCTGATATGTTTTTATTCCATTTTTACTTTTTCTACTACGTATAAGGGGAAGTATTGCATTCCACCCCAAAATTCGATACCGAGATTGCACTGGAAATACATGTTTTGAAGCCCCCTGAATCCCCCCCAAAAAAGCATTTTTAGAAAAAGGTCCGTGTATGTGTCTGGGTCTGTGAACAGCATAACTCAAAAACGAAAAGTCGTATAAATACCAGACTTGGTATTTAGGTACAATATCTTTCAAAGATGGTACACGAAGATTTTCAACAAAATCCCCCCACGCCAGACTACCCTTTATATGGAACATTTTTCGAAAATTTTTATTTTCTACGAAAATGGCTCTAACGATTTTGATTGAAATATCATATATTTTAGAATATTTTTATGCAAATAAAATGTATACCTTGAATTTTCTGGTAATGTCCCAAAAAGTCCTTGGCTTTTGCATAACTGGTAAATCGTAAGAGAGAGACAAAATTTTACTGCACAAAAAATGTAGATCTCGTTAAAATACACAATTTATGTCATATAGGTACATTTTTTGTGGAGTGAATCATTTCTGAGATATACCTTGTTATTTGTTTGAATCTTCCAATATTTACACTTTTTATCAAATGGGAATTCGTTACCGTTTTTTTATGTCCTGGACATGCAAAGAGAATGGAATGCTCCACATAGCAACCAGCTCTTAAAATATTTGACTATCGCTTAAAACTTACCATATTCCCCTTGCACATACAAGAAAATTAGCAATAAGATAGTTTCTGCAAATGTTTATCTCGATTAACACGAAGTAGATGGAGAATAAACACTTGTAAAAATAGTTTGTACAAGAGCAGAGAAAGTCATGTGAGTGCAACACATCAGATTTTTCACAAACATTTCGACATCTGCTTTTCTGTTAAAAATTAATGTTTCTGCTTCACAGAGACACTCTGGTTTAATTACAGTGTTATGTCTTATATTTGTATCCTTAAACATGAACTTTTTATTATACGTGTATTTAGAAAGCCGATATGCTGTTTCCATTTTTTTGGGCATCAACTTTTATTAGCTTTAGTTTCGATTCCACTTTCCTAATTATTTCACCAAGGTAGGTACTTAAATTGTGAAGCTCGTTTAATTTTCCGTATTTGGTTTCTATGTATTTTAGTGCTTCTTTATCACACGAAATGTATTCGAAGGATATCTACAGTTTGATTTTCTCTGCAATTTCTTTTAATAGTTCAATCTGTTACAATGTCACGAGCGGCTGGCCCCGTAGCTCAGTCGTTAGAGCACCTGCCTGCTGTGCGTGGGATCTCGGGCTGGATTCCGGGCTGGAGAGGTGGGAATTTTTCTCCAGCCAAGATTATTCCCTATCCTCCCCACTGTCTGGAAGAATGAATGAGAGTGTGAATGTGTGTATGATCCAATGAATAAAAACCAAAAGTGCAAGAAACGAGTTAACATTGCCAATGGGCAATAAATTCCAAAGGAAAGGCCGCCGATAAGACTAATGTAGTTAAGGGGACAAGGTACTCTGAAATGGTCAAAACTTACATTTTTTTGTTTTAAGCACTACTAAAATCTCTATTATTTCCAGTTTCAGAAAAATACATACCTTTGGGGGGTTAAGAGGTTTTTAAGACATTTAAATACCATTGAAATTCTAGTCTGAATTCCTTTAAAGCTGTCATACAACACCCCTTTTTGAACATTTTTGTATCTTTCAACAACGAACAACTATATTATGCCCAGCGAGCAGTTCAGCAATTAACAAAAGAGGCCAGGACCAAAAGAAGGCAATCAAAAAAGCTGAAGCAATCCAGGAATGAAGGTGCAAAAATCAAATTATTTATTTAAGGACGCTCTTTAACTACTATGGTCCTTAGCGTCCCATTCTATATTGGGCGTGAAAGACCGGGAATTTTGCTCAGAGGTCTCTTTATCAGGCTTGAGGTTCTTTTACGTGCAATAAATCTACGACACGGGACCACCGCCTTTACTTCCCTTCCGAAGGAAGACATGCTAAGGACTTTTACGCCCGAAAAAATCCATCGCCTTCCGCGGTTTTGAACCCGCGACCTTGGGAACTAGAGGCTAGCACGGTAGCACTAGTCCACGGAGGACGACATGAAGGTGCAGATGATTATAACCCTGGAATGTACTGAAGTGTGTCAGAATTTTAATGTTCGAACTTTAAATTCAGTTTTCTCAAAACAACATTTTTGGATACTTATGTACCTTTTTCTCAGAAGGTATGAGAGGTAGAGAGTTGAAATTTTCAGTACATTTATACTACACATAGTTAAACTTTCTGAACCACAATAATAATTTTATAATATTAATGATATTAAGAGAGCAACAACATTGCAAATGTTTTACAGTTTTACTTTTTTGACTTTGCAAATATTTTTTTTTTTCAATTTCTAGTGAACTGATATACATAACTAAATAATTGAGGTTCAGAAGATAGCTGATTATGTTAAGAACAAGTATACAAAAGTGTGATTCTGTATTGCAAGTAGTATCAGAGAAAAAGGTACATGAATTACATGTTTTAAGAGGAAATTTTATTATTTTTCTGCTGAATGAAATAATTTTTATGGACTTAACTACAATAAGCTATCAATGTAAACAACCACTTGAAATAATTATCATGATTTATACAATAATTCATAAAACTTTCAGGAAAAACCATTGAGAACTTTAAGAGCAGTGGCAATTTAACACACTTAAGGTGTAATTTCCATGTGTTCAGACTACCTTGTCCCCTTAAAGGCGGGTGTCACGAGTGAGGACTGCTGGATCATCTGCATATGCTAGGCAATCTATCTTTAATTTTCCTCTGCCTAATATAATCGGTTGTTCAATTTTGTGAACTGTACCACTACTATTGCTACATCACCAAGGCTCACGAAAATATGGAGGTCCAAACGGACTTTGCTGTTTTTCAGTACCAAAAAAAAAAAAAGTAACGCTTATACAACACAGCGTGTACACCGCTCATAGTAGAGATCGTATTTCAAGATTAGGTTGGTATATAATAATTGTGTTGTGATTTACAGCGCTTGAAGATTTATCGTATCAGCCCACCAAATAACCTTATTGGAAACAAGAGACGGCGCAACCTACGCACCTAAGCTGCGTGCATATCTTAACAGCAGGGCTTCCACGAGCCATCGAAGAAAGCTAAAACATCCGTTATTTTTTCATGAAACCGGAGTTCTTGCAGATTAGGCGTACGTTTGATCTTCTCTAAGCCTCGGCTATAATCCTAGGATCGCCTCGAAGGTACAAAACAAAATGATACAGACATTATGAAAACTTAATCATAGTATAGGTTTGCGATTATGTCGTTATTTTTACTTCCCGTACTTAAAGTGGGTAAGAGGAGGTATTATATTCAACCCAAAAATTTGATATCGAGGTTTCACCGAAAATACAGGTTTTGATCGCCTGAACCCTCTCCCAAAAAAGATACGTCTGTAAACAGCATATCTCAAAAAGGAAAATTCAGTTAACTACCAAATTTGAAGTTAAGCAACCTACAAGGATATGTCACGAAGATTTTCAAGAAAATTCCCTCACCCCAAATTACTCTTTACTTTGGTCATATTTTTATTTTATCAAAAACGGTTCTAACGATTTTGATTAAAATACCATATGTTTAAGATATATCTTGAATTTCCTGGGAAAGCCTGGGAAGTCCTCTTCATTCTGAATGCATTTTGTATAACTTGCAAAGACAAAATAACCTTACTAGCAAAAAATTAGATCTCGTTAAAACAAATAATTCATATCTAATAAATTGCTTGTAGCCTTAATCATTTTCGAGATATTGTTTATAAATGATCTGAATTGTAAAATACTTTCTACTTTTTTCAATTGCTTTGTCGCTATTCGTTTTTGCTTTTACTTTCTCTACCACGTACGTAGTAGGTAGAGAAGGTATAGCATTCTGCCCAAAAATTCGATACCGGGATTATTTCATCGGAAATACGTGTTTTGAGGCTCCCTGAATCCAAATAAGGCAGTTTTAGATAAAGGTCAGTTTGTGTGTGTGTTGTGTGTGCGTGTGTGTGTGTGTCTGTGTGTGTGTGCAACGAAACTCAAAAACGAAAAGTCTAATAATTACCAAACTTGGTATTAAAGCTCAGTACCTTCCAAAGGTGCGACACTTTCCCCACCCTAAGCTATCCCATCGTTAAGCGATAGACGAAAACGTACTACACAAAAATGTAGATCTCGTTAAAACACACAATTTATTTCAAATAACTTTTTTTTATGACATCAGCCATTTCCGAGATATCATTATTATGGTTCAAATGTTGTCCTCCTTGGTCTAGCGGTACCATGCTAGCCTCCGGTTCCCAAGGTTGTGGCTTCAAACCCGGGGGAGGGCGATGAATTTTTTTCGGGCGTAAAAATCCTTAGCATGGCTTCCTTCGGAAGGGAAGTAAGTAGAAACAAAATGCCGGTTTGAGCACAGTAGAGAGATGCCGACAAGCGATAAAGTTCTTTGTTCTACGCCGACAAGCCCCGCCCCCTCCCTTTGAGTGCTCACATGCCGCCAGGTCTCGTGTCGTTAGGCCCCGCCCCCTCTCGCTTTGTGTGCTCACCTAATGCCGACAGTATCTGTGCTAACAGGTTCTACCCCCTCTCCCATGCGTTCTACTGTGGCGTCATGACTTGATGGAATTGTTTTCTCGAGTCCTGCCGCCCCTCGGCAAATTAATTAGGTAATGTTCGTCAAACATTTTTTTTATGATTACTAAGGTCTGCACATTGCATCCTCGAGCAATTAAGTTTTTTGAATAATGAATTGTTGACTGGAAGGTGAGTATAAGTAGTCTGCTCACGGGAACAGTCTGTCAAGTAATGAAACACTGCAGCCTTCTTGTATCTGGGGAAAGCGCTTGTCCATTAGCTGAACATGTTAGACGCTTTCACAACATTAATAGGCTTTTAAGTTTACATTCCGGATCTGTTTACATACATTAGCGAACGACCTACTTCCGCCTGGCGGTAACGGTGACCTCTATTAGCTGCCAACTTTAGACGCTTTCACCCCATTAGCGAACAATGTCAGTAATTGTTTTCCTAAGTGCTCTGCCCAACACTCAACACTTTAGATTTTAGCGATGGAAATGATATAAAAAGCAGCAGCTTCTCCAACGAGTTCCAAGTTGACCAGGATGGCCGGGTTCGAATTACAAATTCAGCTTCTAATAACTCAGAGACTAATTACGATAAAGACATCAAATAAAGTTTATTACATTAATGTCATTAGATAGTTTCTTGTGAATGTATATTTGGGTACATGGTGTCCAGGGTTCGAATACCGATAAAATGTAATTTAATTATAAATTTAATAACTCCTAAACTAATTAAGATAAAGACGCCAAATAAACTTTATTGCCTTTATGTTATTAGGTAGTATCTTGTGGAGGTGTAATTAGATACCTGACGTTCTGGGTTCGAGCCTAATGTTTAAATCGTCATTATCTCAGAAACTAAGAGAGGTAGAGGAATTGACCAAAGCATGATTGATAGCTCCTATGATGGGTAATTAATACGGTATATAATTTTCAATCAGTTGTCCTTATTTCGAATCCCGATCTTTCAATCACTTACTTATTTTTTTCTATACTCTAGAATATGTCACTTAGATTGATGCTGTAACTGCATACAGCACCTTTAAACATATCAAACTAATATTGTAAATAATTTTGTTTTTGGTGTCCAGGGTTCGAATACCGATAAAATGTAATTTAATTATAAATTTAATAACTTCTAAACTAATTAAGATAAAGATGCCAAATAAACTTTATTGCCTTTATGTTATTAGCTAGTATCTTGTGGAGGTGTAATTAGATACCTGACGTTCTGGGTTCGAGCCTAATTTTAAATCGTCATTATCTCAGAAACTAAGAGAGGTAGAGGAGTTGACCAAAGCATGATTGATAGCTCCTATGATGGGCAATTAATACTGTATATAATTTTCAATCAGTTGTCCTTACTTCGAATCCCGATCTTTCAATCACTTACTTATTTTTTCTCTATACTCTAGAATATATCACTTAGATTGATGCTGTAAATGCATACAGCACCCTTAAACATATCAAACTAATATTGTAAATAATTTTGTTTCTGGTGTCCAGGGTTCGAATACCGATAAAATGTAATTTAATTATAAATTTAATAACTCCTAAACTAATTAAGATAAAGACACCAAATAAACTTTATTGCGTTTATGTTATTAGGTAGTATCTTGTGGATGTGTAATTAGATACCTGAAGTTCTGGGTTCGAGCCTAATTTTAAATCGTCATTATCTCAGAAACTAAGAGAGGTAGAGGAGTTGACCAAAGCATGATTGATAGCTCCTATGATGGGCAATTAATACTGTATATAATTTTCAATCAGTTATCCTTACTTCGAATCCCGATCTTTCAATCACTTACTTATTTTTTCTATACTCTAGAATATATCACTTAGATTGATGCTGTAAATGTATACAACACCTTTAAACATATCAAACTAACATTGTAAATAATTTTGTTTCTGGTGTCCAGGGTTCGAATACCGATAAAATGTAATTTAATTATAAATTTAATAACTCCTAAACTAATTAAGATAAAGACGCCAAATAAACTTTATTGCGTTTATGTTACTAGGTAGTATCTTGTGGATGTGTAATTAGATACCTGACGTTCAGGGTTCGAGCCTAATGTTTAAATCGTCATTATCTCAGAAACTAAGAGAGGTAGAGGAATTGACCAAAGCATGATTGATAGCTCCTATGAGGGGCAATTAATACTGTATATAATTTTCAATCAGCTGTCCTTACTTCGAATCCCGATCTTTCAATCACTTACTTATTTTTCTCTATACTCTAGAATATATCACTTAGATTGATGCTGTAACTGCATACAGCACCTTTAAACATATCAAACTAATATTGTAAATAATTTTGTTACTGGTGTCCAAGGTTCGAATACCGATAAAATGTAATTTAATTATAAATTTAATAACTTCTAAACTAATTAAGATAAAGACGCCAAATAAACTTTATTGCATTTATGTTATTAGGTATTATCTTGTGGATGTGTAATTAGATACCTGACGTTCTGGGTTCGAGCCTAATGTTTAAATCGTCATTATCTCAGAAACTAAGAGAGGTAGAGGAATTGACGAAAGCATGATTGATAGCTCCTATGAGGGGCAATTAATACTGTATATAATTTTCAATCAGCTGTCCTTACTTCGAATCCCGATCTTTCAATCACTTACTTATTTTTCTCTATACTCTAGAATATATCACTTAGATTGATGCTGTAAATGCATACAGCACCCTTAAACATATCAAACTAATATTGTAAATAATATTGGTTCTGGTGTCCAGGGTTCGAATACCGATAAAATGTAATTTAATTATAAATTTAATAACTCCTAAACTAATTAAGATAAAGACACCAAATAAACTTTTATAGGGGAAAGGATGCTCTCCTGAAACATTAGGTCTCTAGATAGAAGTATTTATAGTGGAGAGATAGGGAATACCAGGGCTGATGCTAGGCTAGTCAGATGCTAAAGGAGGGAGGGATATGCTTTATACGAGAGAGATAGGGAACACAAGGAAAGATGCTATACTAAACAGGACTTGAAGGGTAGAATATGAGCGATATAGCAAACCGAGGAGAGGTATTAGGATAGGATTTTTGAATGATGGAGTAGGCGTTTATATGCGAGAGATAGGGAATACG
The DNA here is from genome assembly GCA_030765065.1 of Deroplatys truncata. NCBI lineage: Eukaryota > Metazoa > Arthropoda > Insecta > Mantodea > Mantidae > Deroplatys > Deroplatys truncata. The sequence goes on from CM060987.1 coordinate 116,770,610, forward strand.
AGGGTCGATGCTAGGCTAGACGGTGTTGAATGAGGGAATGTATCTTATATGAGAGAGGTAGGGCAATATGAGGAGAAGTGCTAGGCTAGTCGGGAAGGTCTGAATGAGAGAGTATACGTCTATATGGGAAAATATAGGGAAAACGAAGGTAGGTGCTAGGTTGAGAGAGTCTTCAAGGAGGAAAATGCATTTATATGAGAGCGGTAGGGTATACGAGGAGAGGTGCTAGTCTAGACATGGTTTGAGGATTAGAGTATACGTTTATATGGGAGAACTATGGAAAACGGGAGAGATACAAGGATAGACAGAGATTGAAGGAGGAGGAATGTAGGTTTATACTGTAATATAGAGAGTAATTCGATTATAAAACTTTTCTCATCCAGCCTTACAACACTTTTATATACTTAATTTCTAAACCTTACAAACTTTATATTTGTTAAACAGTAGTGCGCGAGACGGAGAGGGACAAACAGTATATCGGTTTACAGTGAAGTATACGTCCTAACCTATTCCCACCTTGTTTGTTCTGGATCTTCTCATTGTCTATCATCTAACGTAACCACGTAACAAGACGTAACACAGGAAATCATACATATGGCACATTAAAAAAAAATAAAGGTATATATAATGAAACATAAACAAGTAGACAGAGGGCCATCGATACATAGAAAACCAGGAGTTGTATGTACTGAGACCATAGATTAGTATAGGCAAACAACAAAGAAGTGAATTTATAGTGTAAATAGCCTAATATTTTCAAATATTATTATAGTCTAAAAGTATATAACTTAATTATGTATCGAGTATTGAGAAATAAACGTTATTCATTATTCACTAATCTCAGATCACTGCAATTGTATTGAATCAATTCACAATTGCTAATGCCATTCAACTTTCATTCGTCTCTGATACATAAAGAAATTGCAAAATGGAGAAGGACGAAAGTAATAAAAAGACTCAGGCAGCAAATTTTAAGAAAGAAGAGAAAGATATATGACCGACATTGTTTTGGAACACAAATTAGTGTTGAAAATAAAATGACTGATAGCTCTGCTAAGCGTAAGGAAGAGACATGGAAATAAATTGCAAATGAATACAATTCTAGGTTAGAAAAAAGAAGATAAACAACATTCATGTAAACCAATTTTTAAAAATCAGTTTAACTGAATACATGTAAAAAAACATATCACTTTACAAAAAGTAATGCAGACAACATTTATTTTTTATAAACATTATCCTATTACATTCCTTTACAAAAAACCATACATATTTCCTAAAGGCAAAGGTGATAGTCTAGACATTCTAAACACTCAGTTATATAATCATATACATCACGCAGAAAGAGACCTGCATTATCAGTAAAAAAACTAAACATCTCAACAATGTCTGAATGATGTATTTTATAAGTACAAGTTTTTTGATATTTCAAAGTTCCTGTTAACCATGGCAGTAATTGATTAACACAATTTCTCGATCCTGTCATGCTATTACTTTAGATGCTTTCAGCTTACTTATAATTTCCTCAATCTCTTGTGTGTGACTATTATTACCAGCATCCCTCGACGCAATTAGTAACCTCAATATATTTACTAGTCTATTTGGATTTTCAAGCGTTGATATCACTGAATCATCATCATATGAAGATTTCATATTCTCGCAACTTCCGATGTATCCAGATTTTTCACCAACAGTAGTCTCCAGTGAAGGACAGAGGCTTGATCCGGTATAACATTCCCCTCTATACATCTTCGGATCTTCAAGTGCAGGTGAGAGAGTCGATTCAGTATAACATGTTGCTCTATGAAACTTAAATCTTGACAAAGAATGATTCTTAAAAATCCGCCCGCATACACAGCATCTAATAACGCGTTTTCCTTCATGTGTAATGTATGAAAAATCGAGTTTCTCATTCGTCAGTTGCACAGATTTTCTCGGGCAGTAGCTCATGCTAAAACTAAAAGAAATTAAATGAATACGTGAATGCTAACGCTCGAAGGAATTAAAAGCGAATGAATGAATTCATAACACGCACCTATGTATATATCCAGGATGAGGACGACGGAGGGAATTGCGATCAATGCATAGCAGGGAGAAAGGATACTCTCTTGAAACATTAGTCATCTAGACAACTATTGTTCACGGAGCCTGTAGACGTCAGGTTGAATGGGACAGACCTCAGGTTCAAATCTTTAAGGGTACGGACCCCTGGCTTTTGCCTGGCATGTATACTAAACCATCCTAACAGCGAAACATTACATTACAACGACACGTAACCAGAACATGACGAGTGCGAGCATGGAAAAAGGATGCTCTCTGGGAACATTAGTGGAAAAGGATGCTCTCTGGAAACAGTCGCCATCCGCACAACGGATTGTCCCTAACATTTCCAGATTTCGGAACGTTCAACATCGTGACGCGCTCCTGTCATCTACATTTCGACGAAATTTTACCTCCTGAATTAGTTTGGTGCTCTGTATAGAACCTCAGAATATGCATTACGCTGCGTGTCCCTAGCGTTTCCAGCTCCTGAATCGTTCCAGCTAGTGGAATGCCTCTACCATCTTCATGTCAACGATCTGTTACTCTGAATTTAAGTTTGGTGATCTGTATAGACCTGTACAACATGCATTACGCTATGTAACAGACTCATCACGCTATGTAACAACATGTTCACGCTATGTAACAACATGATCACGCTATGTAACAACATGATCACGCTATGTAACAACATGATCACGCCATGTAACAACATGATCACGCTATGTAACAACATGACCAAGCTATGTAACAAAACGATCACGCTATGTAACAACACGATAACGCTATGTAACAACACGATCACGCTATGTAACAACACGATCACGCTATGTAACAACCTGAGTACGCTATGTAACAACATGATCACGCCATGTAACAACATGATCACGGTATGTAACAACCTGATCACGCTATGTAACAACATGATCACGCTATGTAACAACATGATCACGCTATGTAACAACATGATCACGCTATGTAACAGACTCATCACGCTATGTAACAACATGATCACGCTATGTAACAACCTGAGCACGCTATGTAACATGATCACGCTATGTAACAACATGAACACGCTATGTAACAATACGATCACGCTATGTAACAACATGAACACGCTATGTAACAACATGTTCACGCTATGTAACAAACTGATCACGCTATGTAACAACATGATCACGCTATGTAACAACATGATCACACTATGTAACAACATGATTACGTTATGTAACAACCTGATCACGCTATGTAACAACATGATCACGCTATGTAACAACCTGATCACGCTATGTAACATGTTCACGCTATGTAACAACATGTTCACGCTATGTAACAACATGTTCACGCTATGTAACAACATGATCACGCTATGTAACAACCTGATCACGCTATGTAACAACATGATTACGCTATGTAAAAACTGATCACGCTATGTAACAACATGATCACGCTATGTAACAACATGATCACGCTATGTAACAACACGATCACGCTATGTAACAACACGATCACGCTATGTAACAACACGATCACGCTATGTAACAACACGATCACGCTATGTAACAACATGATCACGCTATGTAACAACCTGAGTACGCTATGTAACAACATGATCACGCCATGTAACAACCTGAGTACGCTATGTAACAACATGCTCAAGCTATGTAACAACTGATCACGCTATGTAACAACATGATCACGCTATGTAACAACCTGAGCACGCTATGTAACAACCTGATCACGCTATGTAACAACACGATCACGCTATGTAACAATCTGATCACGCTATGTAACAACATGATCACGCTATGTAACAACCTGAGTACGCCATGTAACAACATGATCACGCCATGTAACAACTGATCACGCTATGTAACAACATGCTGAAGCTATGTAACAACTGATCACGCTATGTAACAACATGATCACGCTATGTAACAACCTGACCACGCTATGTAACAATCTGATCACGTTATGTAACAACTGATCACGCTATGTAACAATATGATTACGCTATGTAACAACATGATCACGCTATGTAACAACATGCTCACGCTATGTAACAACATGACCACGCTATGTAACAAAACGATCACGCTATGTAACAACACGATCACGCTATGTAACAAAACGATCACGCTATGTAACAAAACGATCACGATATGTAACAACACGATCACGCTATGTAACAACTGATCACGCTATGTAACAACATGATCACGCTATGTAACAACATGATCACGTCATGTAACAACTGATCACGCTATGTAACAACATGCTCAAGCTATGTAACAACTGATCACGCTATGTAACAACATGATTACGCTATGTAACAACATGAGCACGCTATGTAACAACATGATCACGTTATGTAACAACTGATCACGCTATGTAACAACCTGATTACGCTATGTAACAACATGATCACGCTATGTAACAACATGTTCACGCTATGTAACAACATGATCACGCTATGTAACAACATGTTCAAGCTATGTAACAACATGATCACGCTATGTAACAACATGATGACCCTATGTAACAACCTGATCACGCTATGTAACATGTTCACGCTATGTAACAACTGATCACGCTATGTAACAACATGATCACGGTATGTAACAACCTGAGCACGCTATGTAACAACATGATCACGCTATGTAACAACATGTTCACGCTATGTAACAACACGATCACGCTATGTGACATCACGATCACGCTATGTAACAACATGGACACGTTATGTAACAACATGGACACGCTATGTAACAACATGAACACGCTATGTAACAATACGATCAAGCTATGTAACAACCTGAGCACGCTATGTAACAACATGATCACGCTATGTAACAACATGAACACTCTATGTAACAACCTGAGCATGCTATGTAACAACATGATCACGCTATGTAACAACCTGATCACGCTATGTAACAACACGATCACGCTATGTAACAACACGATCACGCTATGTAACAACCTGATCACGCTATGTAACAACATGATCAGGCTATGTAACAACATGATCACGCTATGTAACAACATGATCACGCTATGTAAATAGGGTGGACCATTTAAGTTTAGGCTATACAATATATCCAAAACTAAGCATTGTAGAAAGAAATCTATTTAATAAAACTTGATTGATATTATGACGAAAATAAATGCCGCTAGTCGTATTTCGTTTGGAGGACGTAGTGAGGGTCAAGTCGGTTAAATACAAAACTTGATATTTAAGTTAAGCATCTTCCAGCATTCGACATGACTATTTTCAAGAAAATCCCCTCCCCAACTTCCCTTTAAATGTGAAAGTTTCTAAAAAATGACTCCAATGATATCTATTAAGATGTTAAGTGTTTAATATAGTGGCCTAAGAAATAAAAGGTACAGTTTGTTCAGTCTTTTGGGGCAGTGGAAGGGGAGTAGAGAATTCGCGCGGTCGTTGCGGTAGCTAGCGCAAAGAGCCGCCACACGAAGCCGAACTGGACGCGTGCAACCGGTTTTTACCTTACCCCCTCCACTGTGTCAAAAGACTCTGAACGAAGTATCTTGAATTTGCTGTGAATATGCTCTCAATATCTCTTTATTTCGTCGAATTTTGTGTAATTTTGTATAACAAGGAAATCTTATTTAAAGATAGACAAAAACTTAGATAGAAAATGTAGAGCTCATTAAAATGTACAACTAAAAGTTGGCGATTCTTGCTCTTTTTTCTTGCAAAAGTTTGTTTTCACGAATAAACATTTGAAAGTTATTTCTACATATTGAAACTTTGTTGTTTAATTTGAAACAGTTTTATATAATAATATGATATATAATGAACATATGAAAATTTATTATTGGTAGACAAAGTCGTGTAAATGCATCAAATGTTTTTTTTATTATTTTTTTATGTTTCATTTGTATAGATCTCTTTAACGTCTATGGTCATAACGGGAGCCTTGATCCGAGATGGAGATAGGTTATTACTTATTAAACTGTGTGTTTTAATGTTGGTTTTATCCATTTTCATCACGAAACACACTCACTCTCCTCTGGGGAGGGCAGGGAATGGCCCTAGTTAAAGAAAACTGCCCCCACCCCAGCCGGGAATCGGACCTGGGACCTCTGGATTGAGAATTTGAAGTTATTAGATCATTTCTTTCAGAATTTATAAAAGTTGAAAAGTTGGCGAATAAATGGTGAAACGGAGATGCCTTTGTATCACGTTTACTTTCTCTAATAAGCACTTACAGAAGTAGGGGAAGTATTGTATCCCACCCAAAATTCCATGTCGAGATTTCACCGGAAACACATGTTTTGAAATTCCCTGAAGAAAAAAAAAGGATGTGTGTCTGTGAACAGCTTAACTCAAAAACGAAAAGTGGGTTAAATATAACCGACTTTTGATTAGTATAGTCGATTGGTTCGGTATATAAGTTCAGTAACTTCCAAAAAAGCGACCGAAAATTTTAAGAGAAACCCCCCACCCCAAACTACCCAAACAAATTTTCGATTTTTTTTTATTTTCTCAAAACCGGCTCTAACGATTTTGATTAAAATACCATGTATTAAAGATATATACAGATACACGACAAATAAAATGCATATCTTAAATTTTCTGGGAATAATCTGTGAAGTTCTTTTCATTTAGAAGGAATTTTTGCATAATCTTGTATAATGGTAAACGTTAAGCGAAAGACGAAAATGTGCCTACGTACGGTACTCTGCCCCAGTTTCGGTCTCAGTTCAGACCGAACCTAAGAATTTCGGCCTATGCAGACCTCTAAAACACACTGCATCATCCGAAGAGAGACTGTTTTTACCCAATAGGTCACCAACAATAACCTTGATGGTGAACTGGAGATTGATTATCCACACCTGGTTGTTGAGCTTAACAAAATAATTAACTTGCTGCTGACACGGTGGCCAACATGAGTGATGGAGACTTCGAATCAGATGAATTAACTCGTAAGCACATAAATATTAACGAATAAAAAGCAAGTAAAGCCACAATTCGGATTTAAGTAGTGCAGTTTCATTATTATATACCATGTCTACAATAATACATATAACAAAAGTTAAAGAATTTAATATAGTTCATGCATAAACGTGCAGTAAAATACGCAGAACACGCAGTTAGGTTAGCTTACCAGCACTGAATACAAGAAAAACAACTTTACACCCACGACAACATGGACGGGAAGTGCATTAAAACACTAATGGTCGACAAAAATCTTATCTAGACTAACATATGACGAATGTACAAAAGATACGAGTATTGATAAAACAATATTTTTCGTGTCGCTTGGCTCTACATGCAAACAGACATGGTTTTTGAGTGCGAATCGTCACTTTCGAAGCACCTATTGCATCATTTTGTCCATCTCTTCGTCCGACTTCATGCACGAAATGACTCAAGCACCACTCCACTTTGGAATTCCAATTTTTATATAGGTATGGATTTGACGAAACATTTTCGATACATTTTAAATTTGGTTGAAATCATCCTGCAGGAGCCAACCTGAATATGTCAAGTACTTTCTGGAGTAACTCCCTATCGCTGTTTAAGTTTTTAGCAGGGTTGCAGTCCTAAAGAAAATAATGCCAGGGCTCCAATTTGAAAAAAAGATCCAGAGCATCCAGTTGAGGATAATGTTTTTTCTGCACACTTAAATAGAATAAGTTTAAAATACATATAATCAAAATCCTGCTTAAAGTTCATGTCGAATTTTATCCCCAAAACGGAACACAATACGAAAATGGAACTGTATGCTGCAGTAGTAATTTTCCACACTACATGTCAACTTCTAGAAAAATCTTCTAGAATATTCCATGTTATAACAGGATATTAGATCGATGCATAAGTTCGTAGCGTTTAGAACCTTTCCATGAAAATATACAAATGCATGATGGTTAACTGGTCACAGCTAATCCCATTCGTTAATTCTCGGTTTGATAGAAATGGATAGTGATTCAGAGGGCCTTCACCAAAGACCGTTTTTCGCCTTCCTGAACGTGGCGAATCGCTCATACAAAGTGGCTCTCTTTGAAAAGAGAGGGCCGTGTTTTTCCCATATATGGTAAAAATATTTCGAACCGCCTCCGCTGCCTTGGTTGCTCTATTAAATTCAAAAAGAAGAATACGTCAAAAGAGTTCGTTTTTTTTGTTTATCTTGCATTTGCTTAACATTTTACTTAAAATTACAGTATGTTATTTTTATAGCTGAAATACGTATTTTTGTATATTTGGGAACACACACATAATCTCGATTTTGTGTTTTCTTAATATAGCTGTTCATAGCAATGTTAATAAATAGTGTTGAATAGCTGAAGATTTTCAGTTGTTTTTATTTATATATCTTATCAATCCATTATCCTCTAAATACTGTATAGTAAAATGTTCTGCAATTTAACAAAACCTTAAATGCTTCTTTTTTGGTTTTTAGTTAGAAAATTGCTCTAAAAGCTCTAATTGCTAAAAGGCTAACCTAGGGATCTATGGATATTAAATACAGCCCTGCTGGGCATCGGAGGCGTTTTAGATGAGCACCTATTCCACTGCTGCAGGATATCTCGTTTTGTGTGTTGGTAAATCTTGGTGAAGAGTGTTGTTCACTCTCACTCTAAGGATGTCCTGTGGCTTCTTTGACTACATTATTTGCAGGCTCTGCCAGTTATAGCAATGCGCAACGGGCTGCAGACTAATGTCACTTGTTTTCCAGCAGAAGTATTTTTATGGAATAGATTCTCTAAGCTCTGGATCAGACAATTACTGGGTGGTACGCGTATTACGAAACAGAATAGCAGTCTGACCTTTTCCTTCGTCTTATATTACATTCCGTCGTTAAACTACATCCAATTTACCTTTCTGGTTTCATTCAACTTTAAAGAGGCACTATTATTCGATTCGATATGATCTGGCAAAGAGGTTTAAAAAAAATCTGATGTGTTACACTCACATGACTTTCTCTACTCTTGTACAATCTAATTTTACAAACGCTTATTCTCCATATGGTTCATGTTAATCGAGATATCGAGATGTCAATCTTATTGGTAATTTTCTTGTAGATGCAAGGGAAATATGGTAGCTTTTAAGCGATAGTCAAATATTTTAACGCTGGTTGCTATGTGGCGCATTCCATTCTCTTTGCATGTCCAGGACATAAAAAAAATGAATAACGAATGTGAGAAAAAGTATAAGTATTGTAAAATTGGAAATAACAAGCAATATCTCGAAAACGGTTCACTCAACAAAAGAAATGTATATGACATAAGTTGTGTATTTTAACGCGATCTACATTTTTTGTGTAGTAAAATTTTGTCTATCTCTTATGGTTTACGAGTTATGCAAAAGTCGTTCACAATGAAGAATACTTTTGGAGACATTCCCAGAAAATTCGAGATATACATTTCATTTCTCATGAAATTATTTTAAACATATGATATTTTCATCAAAATCGTTAGAGCCATTTTTGAGAAAATTAAAATTTTCGAAAAATCTTCCATGTAAAGGGTAGTCTGGGGTGGGGGGATTTTCTTGAAAACCTTCGTGTCGCATCTCTGGAAGATACTGAACCTAAATACCAAGTTTGGTGCGTATCCGACTGTTCGTTTTTGAGTTATGCTGTTCACAGACACACAGACAGACACACACACAGACACACACAGACACACACACACACAGACACACACACGGACATGTTTCCAAAAATGCTTTTTTTGGATTCAGGAGGTCTCAAAACATGTATTTCCGCTGAAATCTCGGTATCGAATTTTTGGGTGGAATGCAATACTTCCCCTACTTACTATACGTAGTAGAAAAAGTAAAAAAAAGCACACACCTAAGCGACACTGTTTTAAAACAAACTCCTACACGAGGCGCCATCGTATAGCGAGATGGGGTTTATTTTCTTCTGTATTTTAAGCTTTAGTTGTATTTTTAGAACTTCGAAACACATTATTGTACGAAGAACAACAAAAATTGGCATACTTTAAAACTACTGATTTGTTTCTTGGCCGACACAGCCACTGTAGCCGTAAATATACACCTCTCCTACTACCCGCTAGAGGGCAGCAACTTCTGGAATCCGTCTGAGAAAATTTGGCGCAATTATTTAAATAGTTTACTGCGAGAGGATACTCAGAATATATAGTGTAATGAACCTCTAAAATCCCTTAAGGCATCGATATATACGCCCTTACAAAAATTTTAATTTAAAGCTTTTAAAAGTGAAGTTCAATTAAATTGATTTGTAAAAGCTAATAAACTAATTGTCCTACATGTTAGTTAACATTGTAATTATTTGGAAAGTAGTTCCAATTTAAGGTAGTGAGCCGTGTAAATACTCTCTTTAGATTAGCATTATATTATGTAGGTTTAATTATTATTAGCCATTTAATACTTTCCAAAGCCTTATAATATCAGTGTTAGTTTTATCCTTGATAAACTCTACATGTTTACTTTGTCTATCACACACAAAATATGTAGAGTAGCACTCCACCCAAAACTTCGATATTAATACTTCATCAGAAATACATGTCTTAAAGTCCCTGAATGGTGCAGAAAGCTTTTTTAGAAAAAGGTGCACATGTATGTGTGTGTGTGTGTGTGTGTGTGTGTGTGTGTGTGTGTGTGTGTGTGTGTGTGTGTGTGTGTGTGTGTGTGTAAACAACATGTCAATAACAAACTTCAATAAATACCAAATTTGGTAATGTAAAACTACTCAAGCACGTACATAGTAAGTAGAGATGATATTGCATTCCACCCAAAAATTTGATAGCGAGATTTCATTGGAAATACATGCTTTGAGGCACCTTGAATCAAAAAAAGCATTTCTAGAAAAATATCCACGTGTGCGTGTGTTTTTGAATAGTAGACTTAAAAATGAAAAGTCAGACAAATACCAAACTCGATATTGGGGGTCAGTACCTTCTAAAGATATGACACAAATATTTTCAAGAAAAGCCCCCACCTCAAACAATGTTACATGGAACATATTTAGAAATTTTGCTTTCTAAAAAATGACTAATAACTTTAAATAAATATAAATGTTTATCTTAAATTTTATGTGAATAGTTTGAAATCCTCTTCATTCGGAAGGTATTTTGTATAATCTTGTATTACTGCAAACATTAAGCAATAGATGAAACTGTCCAACACAAAAAATGTAGAACACTTTAAAACATACAATTTATTCAAAATAACTTTTTTGTGGCATCAGCCATTTCCGAGATATCCCTTATTAATGGTTTGCATTGTTTCACTCATTGTCATTCTTTTTAAGTCATGTCAACATTCAGTTGTTACTTGCGATTGCAAAGAAAACGTATGTAATTTTAAGGCCAGCACACAGCGTCCACTTCTTAAGCATTTGATTATCACTATTTGCTTTGCATTTATAATAAAATTTGTATGTAGGTACTTCCGCAAAGCTTTGTCTAGATTAAAATGAAAGTAGATAGAAAAATAAACTTTAGTAAGAATAGTTTTTATGCCCATAAATAAATGATAGAGGGTAGAGAAAGTCATGTGAATGTAACATATCAGATTTTTACTTTCTCTACTTCGTATAGTAAGAAGTGGAAGTATTGCATTCCAACAAAAAATTTGATACCATGATTTCACCGGAAATACATGTTTTCAGGCCCCCTGAATCCAAAAAAAAGTATTTTTAGAAAAAGGTGCATGCGTGCGTGTGTGCGTGCATGTCTGTCTGTCTGTGAACAGCATAACTAAAAACGAAAAGTCGGATAAATACCAAAGTTGGTATTTAGGTTCAGTATCTTTCAAAGATGTGACACAAAGATTTTCAAGAAAATCCCCCCACTGCAAAGTACCCTTTAAATGGAAAATTTTTCAAAAATTTTGATTTTCTCAAAAATGGCTCTAATGATTTGGATTAAAATACCATATGTTTAAGATATTTTCATGAAAATGAAATGTATATCTTGAATTTTGTGGGAATACCTCCAAAAGACCTCTTCATTGTGAATGGCTTTTGCATAATTGGTATACCATAAGAGATAGATACAATTTTTGTACACAAAAAATGTAGATCTTGTTAAAACACACAATTTATGTCATATACTTTTTTTTTGTCAAATGAACCATTTCCGAGATATTCCTCGTTATTTGTTTGAATTTTGCAGTACTTATACTTTTCTCAAATGGGAATTTGTTATTCATTTTTTTTTATATCCTGGACATGCAAAGAGAATGGAATGCTCCACACAGCAAACAGCTCTTACAACATTTGACTATCGCTTAAAGCCCACCAATTCCCCTTGCACCTAAAGAAAATTAGCAATAAGATTAACATCTCGATTAACATGAAGTAGATAGAGAGTAAGCATTTGTAAAAATAGTTTGTACAAGAGTAGGCAAAGTCATGTGAATGCAACACATCAGATTTTTTACTTACAACTTGAAGTAGGATATTTTTTAACACATTTCTGCTTATGTTTCTAGGCATGTAAGTTGTTTTTAAAGTGTATTAGTCATAACGAGAGTAAGGTAAGTAATTTTTTAAATATATTTTTTTATTAAACTTGGACCATTGTTGTGTATAATAATGACAACTTTGGCCCATATGGAAAATACCATACTAAATCAATACTGGACAATAGTTGAGAGACTTTATTGTAAGTACATGACAGCCACACATCATGGTAAATGGTAGAGTCATGGAACTAACAGCTACACATAATAACTGATCAAAATGTAGTTGACAAGCACTAGATGTCACCAGTGACTTCATTAGATTTATTTTGGTTTGAAGGTGCATTTGGACCATAGTTGCACTCTAGGACAACAGTGGCATATGTTATTTAAATTCAGTACCTTCCAGAGATGCAAATCAAATATTTTCAAGAAAACCCCCACTCCAAACTACTCTTTACTTGGAATATTTTTAATTCTTTTTGATTTTCTCAAAAATGCTTAACAAATTTTACTTTCTCTACCACGTAAACAATAGGTAGAGAAGGTATTGCATTCCACCCAATAATTTGATAATGACCTATCACCGGATGTACATGTTTTGAGGCCTCCTGAATCCAAAAAATAGCATTTTTAGAAAATAGTTCATGTGTACATCTTTAAACAGCACAACTTAAAAATGAAAAGTCGGATAAACACTAAAACTTGGTATTTAGGTTCAATACCATCTAAAGATGTGACACAAAGTTTTTCAAGAAAATCCCTCCACTCCAAACTACCCTTTACATGCAAGATTTTTCATAAATTTTTATTTTCTAAATAATGGCAGTATTTTCATCAAAGTACCATATATTAATGATATTAGCCTTTGAACCCTCGTCATTTGAAAGGAATTTTGTATAATCTTGTTTAACTAGTAAACATTAAAGGGTAGACAAAAACATACTAGACAATTAATATATATCTCTAAAATACACAATTTATTTCAAATAACCTTTTTTGTGGCATACACCATTTCCGAGATCTCTGTTATTAAAGGTTCAAATTCTTTATTTCTTGGTCATTCTTTTAAAGTTCTATCAACATACAGTTTGGAGTTTTAAAGCCAGCATATAGCTTCCAGTTATAAAAAATATGACTATAGCTGTTCCCTTTGAATCTATAATAAATGCGTAATGCAACTATTTCTGCAAAGTCTTATTTGGATTAAAATGTAATGCCAGAAAATTAAGCTTTATTAAGAATAGTTTGTACAACCATTAATAAATGACAAGGGGTAAAGAAAATCATATGACTGTATCCCATCAGGCACTTTATTTAAATAACATACACTTAAGATATATACTTGAGAAATAAAATATATATCTTGAATTTTCTGATTGCCTGTTAAGGTCTTTTCATTCAAAAGAAAATTTGTATAACAGGGAAGCCATAAGATACAGACAAAAATGTATGTCACAAAGAAAAAAATCTGATGTGTTACACTCACATGACTTTCTCTACTCTTGTACAAACTATTTTTACAAACGCTTATTCTCCATATGCTTCATGTTAATGGAGATATCGAGATGTCAATCTTATTATAATTTTCTTGTAGATGTAACGGGAATATGGTAGGTTTTAAGCGATAGTCAAATATTTTAACGCTGGTTGCTATGTGGTGCATTCCATTCTCTTTGCATGTCCAGAACATAAAAAAAATGAATAAAGAATTTGAGAAAAAGTATAAGTATTGGAAAATTTAAGGGAATAACAAGCAATATCTCGCAAACGGTTCACTCAACAAAAGAAATGTATATGACAAAAATTGTGTATTTTAACCCGATCTACATTTTTCGTGTAGTAAAAGTTTGTCTATCTCTTATGGTTTACCAGTTATGAAAAAGTCCTTCATAATGAAGAATACTTTTGGAGACATTCCCAGAAAATTCGAGATATACATTTTATTTATCATGACAATATCTTAAACATATGATATTTTAATCAAAATCGTTAGAGCCGTTTTTGAGAAAATTAAAATTTTCGAAAAATGTTCGATGTAAAGGGTAGTCTGGGGTGGGGGGATTTTCTTGAAAACCTTCGTGTCGCATCTCTGAAAGATACTGAACCTAAATACCAAGTTTGGTGTTTATCCGACTCTTCGTTTTTGAGTTATGCTGTTCACAGACACACAGACACACAGACAGACACACACACGGACATGTTTCCAAAAATGCTTTTTTTGGATTCAGTGAGTCTCAAAACATGTATTTCCGGTGAAATCTCGGTATCGAAATTTTGGGTGGAAGTAGTAGAGAAAGTAAAAATCTGATGTGTTACACTCACATGACTTTCTCTACTCTTGTACAAACTATTTTTACAAACGCTTATTCTCCATCTACTTCATGTTAATCGAGATAAACATTTGCAGACTCTATCTTATTGCTAATTTTCTTGTAGATGTAAGGGGAATATATATTTACAAGGGCAATATAGAAATACAGTAGCCTTTAAGCATATACATATCTCTTAATAGCTGGTTGCTAGGTGCAGCACCATTCTCTTTGCCACAGATTAATACTCTTTGCATATCCAAGACAAAAAAATTAATAACAAATTCCCATTTGAGAAAATAGGTATTGAAAAAATTAAGGCAATAACAAGCAATATCTCGAAAATGGTTCACTCAGCAACAAAAATGTATATGACATAAATTGTGTATTTTAACATGATCTACATTTTTTGTGTAGTAAAATTTTGTCTATCTCTTATGGTTTACCAGTTATGCAAAAGTCGTTCACAATGAAGAATACTTTTGGAGACATTCCCAGAAAATTCGAGATATACATTTCATTTGTCATGAAAATATCTAAAACATATGATATTTTAATCAAAATCTTTAGAGCCATTTTTGAGAGTTCTATGTAAAAGGTAGTCTGGGGTGGGGGGATTTTCTTGAAAACCCTTGTGTCGCATCTCTGGAAGATACTGAACCTAAATACCAAGTTTGGTGTTTATCCGACTGTTCGTTTCTGAGTTATGCTGTTCACAGACACACAGACAGACACACACACGGACATGTTTCCAAAAATGCTTTTTTTTGATTCAGGGGTTCTTAAAACATGTATTTCCGGTGAAATCTTGGTATCAAATTTTTGTATGGAATACAATACTTCCCCTACTTACTATACTTAGTAGAGAAAGTAAAAAGTAAAACTATTTAAAACATAGTGTTCCATTTCAAATAACTTTTTAATGGCATGAATATTTTTAGAGGTATACATTAATACTGTTAGAAGTTTTTAATGTTTTGTCATTTTTTAAAGTGCTGTTGCTATGCAGTTGTTTCTTGGAATGTCATGGAAAGACTTTGTAATTTTAGGCCAGTATATAGCATCCTGCTTTTGCAATATGGCTGTTGATTCAGTTTCCTCTCTTCCCTTTGTATCTACAACAACATGTGTAATGAAACTATTTCTGCATATGTATATCTAAATTAATGTGAAGTAGTAGATAGATGTGATACACTCACATGACTTTCTCTATCCTCTAGTGAATATACAAACTATTCCTACTAAAGCTATTTTTCTATCTACTACATTTTAATCCAAAGAAACCTTTGCAGAAATAGCTACATTACACATTTTGTTATATATACAAAGAGAACAGCGATAGTCAAATTTTTAAGAGCTGGACACTATACACTGGCCTTAAAATACTGTTTCCATGCAATCGTGAGAAACAGCTGAATGTTACAGGACATTAAGAGAATGACCAAATAATGAATTTGAACCATTAATAACGGATCTCTCAGAAATGGCTTATGGCACAAAAAAGCTTATTTGAAATAAATTGTGGTTTTTAAGAGATCTATATTTTCTGTGTAGTACTTTTTGTCTATCACTTAATGCTTATGAGTTGTACAAGATTATACAAAATTCCTTCCAAATGAAGAGGACTTCACAGGCTATTCCCAGAAAATTCAAGATATACATTCTATTTGTCATGTAAATATCTTTAATATATTGTATTTTAGCAAAAATTCTTAGAGCCATTTTTAGAAAATAAAACTTTTTGAAATATGTTTCATAAAGGGTAGTTGGGGGTAGGGGGATTTTCTTGAAAATTTTAGTGTCACATCTTTGGAAGATACTGAGCTTAAATACAAATTTTGGTACTTATCTCACCTTTTGTTTTTGAGTTATGCTGTTCACACACACATATGGACCTTTTTCTAAAAATTATTTTTTGGATTCAGGAGGCCTCAAAACATGTATTTCTGGTGAAATATTGGTATCGAATTTTTGGGTGGAATGCAACACCTTCTCTACCTACTATGTACATGATAGAGAAAGTAATAAGCTTTTGTAACAATAGCTTTAGAAGATATATAAAAATAAACAATAGTGGGTAGAAAAGTCATGTGAATGTAACGCAACATTTGTTAAATGTTTTATTTACACAGTTCCCTTTACTTCTATGGTTATATTGGGAGGCTTTAACTTGAGAAACAACTGATGGTGTTACTGAATTTTATGTTACTCATTTGTATCATGAAGCACATTCACATTTACTCTCACATTCATACTCCCATATTCTGTAGAGGGTGGAAAATGATTCTAATTAAAGAAAAATGCTCCTGCCAAACTCGGAAATGAATCCAGGACCTCTGTGTTGAGAAGCCACATAGTGTTCGGTGTTTCCTTCTTCCATATAATTCACTTTTTGTCACTTACTTAGCATTGCTTCTTCAACGATAACATAGGCCTGCGAATTTAAAAGTTTTTCTGCGGCACGGGGTTAACAGGTCTCTAAACCTAATTTTGGTATGCTGAATTCAAATCTGCTTTCCATTTTTACTTTCTCTAGTATGTATAGTAAGTAGGGGAAGTATTGTATTCCACCCAAAAATTCGATACTGTGATTTCACCAGAAATACATGATTTGAGATCTCTGAATCCAAAAAAAGCATTCTTGGAAACATGTCCGTGTGTGTGTCTGTCTGTGTGTCTGTCTGTGAACAGCATAACTCAGAAACGAACAGTTGGATAAACACCAAACTTGGTATTTAGGTTCAGTATCTTCCAAGGATGCGACACGAAGGTTTTCAAGAAAATCCCCCCACTCCAAATTACCCTTTACATGGAAGATTTTTCGAAAATTTTAATTTTCTCAAAAACGGCTCTAACGATTTTGATTAAAATATCATATGTTTAAGATATTTTTATGACAAATAAAATGTATATCTTGAATTTTCTGGGAATGTCTCCAAAAGTATTCTTCATTCTGAATGACTTTTGCATAACTGGTAACCCATAAGAGATAGACAAAATTTTACTACACAAAAAATGTAGATCACGTTAAAATACACAATTTATGTCATATACATTTTTTTTGTTGAGTGAACCATTTTCGAGATACTGCTTGTTATTCCCTTAAATTTTTCAATACTTTTCTCAAATGGGAATTCGTTATTCATTTTTTTGTCTTGGATATGCAAAGAATATTAATCTGCGGCAAAGGGAATGGTGCTGCACCTAGCAACCAGCTCTTAGGAGATATGATATGCTTAAAGGCTACTGTATTTCTATATTGCCCTTGTAAATATATATTCCCTTACATATACAACAAAATTAGCAACAAGATAGAGTCTGCAAATGTTTATCTCGATTAACATGAAGTAGATGGAGAATAAGCGTTTGTAAAAATAGTTTGTACAAGAGTAGAGAAAGTCATGTGAGTGTAACACATCAGATTTTTTATATCACATACCTTTCTTTTGCATGCAGAAAGAAAGTATGTCATATTTGAATTTATTTCTAGTTTTTAAGTGTAATTTAAAAGGCGTGAAATCATGCAAACTATGAGAAAAATCTCAATTCTACACATGCAACAGTTTACTTTGAACTGGGAAATTTCAAACATACTTTATGATTTTATTTTCTCCTCTGCTTTGTTTAAAATGAATGCTGAGTTGACTTGCATTTTGGTCCTGACAAGGGTTGTCTCTAATTAAACATCAACAGTAGTCGCCCATCATGGAGGCGTTCCATCGACCCTGGTACATTGTTTCCATCTCCTTTATGTCCTGGTGGAATCTCTCTCCCTGTTCTTCACTTAGCTCACCCAAGTTTTCAAGAAAAAATTCAACATGCAAATGCAGAAAATGGAATTTTAAGCTCATATTGCATCCGAGTGCCTTTAACTTTTTGAGCATGGTTTTAACAATATGCTCATATTGGTCATCTTTAACATTATTCAAAAACTTGTTTATAACTTCACTTAACGAGTCCCAAGCTTGAAGCTGTATGTCTGTCATGATATTTCTAAAATGAGCATCCTTCATGAGTTGGCAAATCTGTGCGCTGTCAAAAATGCCTTCTTTCACTTTTGATTCAGACAACATTGGAAATTTCTGAATAAGATTGATGGAAACCGGACCACATTTGTCCAAAGCTTTGGCAAATTTCATTATTCCTAATTTGATATGTAACAGGGGTAGCAAAACCTTTTGTGAGTCAAAAGCAGGTGATTTACTACAATTTTTGTCCCTGGCATAAACTTTTGTTTTGGGCCAATTAGTTTCACCCCAGCATCTTTCTCTGGCTCTTAGAGTCCCATTCATACAAAAAGCAATGGAATTTTGTGTACCCTGCTTGTTGGCCCAATAAAATACTGCACACTTTAAGAACACAGCACATATACCACTTGTGTTCATATTATTTAATTTTTTCTAGGACAGTATACAAATTTTGGTACATTTCTTTAAAGGATGTAGAGTGAGCTATTGGAACTGAAGCAAACATATTGCCATTGTGCAGCAGAATACCTTTCAGACTTCTCTTGCTTGAGTCAATATACAGATGCCAATCTTTTGCTTCGTAAGCTGTTCCAAGACGACCTAACAAGTTAGAGATATCACAACAATACATTAGTTCCCCTTCCTTTACAAAATATTTCTGGAACCCTTCTTCTCGATGTCTGTACCTGTAGAAAGTTGTTCCAGGTCCTAAAAGATTGTTTTCTTTCAGCCTTGAACCTAAAAGTTCACTTTTTTCTTTGTTAAGACCCAAATCATTTAATTCTGACTGACTCCATGGACTTGGAATGTCATCTTCTAAGTCTGGGGACCAATTTAAATTATCATCTACATTTGAAGTATCAGTATTACCTTCTGGTAATACCGTAGGTGGTGATGGAACAGGAACATCAGGTCCATGAGGCACAGACCTAATTGCTGATGGCAAGTTTGGATATATAATGCCCACCTTGTTTTTCCTATTGAATCCAGATAAATTACACAGACAAAAATAACAGTCATTAAAATGATTTTGTTGTTTGCGCCACGCCATAGGAACACCAAAGTGCATAGATGAACAAACTCCCTCGTACTACTGTCTTAGATTTTCTACACAACTTTTATACGCAATGTAAGGAGCAAAATTCTTGTCCTGATCTCCTAATTTAATTTTAAAATAGTCCAGATACAAACTCTTGATAAATGTGGTATCATTTCTTTTCTACTGCTTTATCACATAAAATCCACAGACATAACAGAAATTGTTAGGATTGTTCATACAGACCCTGCTGGATATACCACTCGACCACTTGAACTTGGCATTTTTTCCACAAATAAAATTCACAACACATACGGCTTTAAAAGAGGCCTGCTGAGAGGAAGTTAAAAACTGTATTGAGGATTCTAAGATGGGTTCCTGTTGATATCTTAGGCAATAAATCTTTATAAGATAGTTCAACATTACCTCTAAACAGAGATAGACAGTGGTACAACATGACGTCATATGATTTAGCATGTTTACATATTGTAATCAACCATGCTGTAAGTCGGATGTGCAATGATGTTAATACTAGCGTACTGAACTTTTAATTTTGTGTTAAAACAGAATTGTTCAAAATATGTACGTGATACCCAAAGCTATTATTATTTTTGAAATCAGAGCATCCAATTTGACCATTATACATAAAATATTCCGTGCCACAAAATCTTCACAGGCCTGTGTAATTTGTAACGTTACAAATTTAATGCAAGGAAACTTATGAGGGATGCATCAAAGCAGCTAAGGTACCCAATGGCCATAAGAACCAGAATCTTTCATAGCAATCAAAAGTCTTTAATTTTGAAATTAATTAGATATACATTAATTATGATTTCAGGATTTTAGAATTGGAGTAGGCATTCAGCAGTTCATCATCAAACCTCTACTTGCTGATAAAACTAATCACTTTTTGTCAGTGAATAGTTTGAATTGGGCTCATATATATATATATATTATTCAATGATGAAAACTACATACCTTGCAGGCTTATTGCTGAAATCCTTCTGTATGCTGGGCTGAAAAGGATCTGTCAACAGTACAACTCATAAGACTGGCTCTGAACTTTCCTGCTTCTACAGGAAAGGACAAGGAGTGCATGAAGACAGCTGCTTCCAATCATACCTAGAAAATAGGAAACAATTAGTACACATAGAATATATTTCTCCAAAACTAGAGAAATAAAAGCTGGGGTTGCACAAGGATCCATTTTTGGTCCCTTATTATTTCTAACTTACATCAGTGACATACAGTTGTATCTAAAAATGATCAAGCAGTTAAAACCATGCTGTTCGCTGATGATACAAGCATGTTTATGACAGGAAGAGACAAAAACAACCTTAGGGGAAATGTTAAATGTGCCATTAACAAGTATTAAACTGGTTCAAAACAAATGAGTTAGCTTTTAATGAAGAAAAACTTTAGCTATCAATTTCCAGCATAAGAATTGTGGGACAAATGAGAAACCTAATACTAATTTTGGATCTAAAACATTGAGCTGTGAAACTGAAACCAAATTTCTAGGGCTATGGATTGATCATTCCTTAAGCTGGAACAAGCAGCTCCAGTCAAAGTGAGCAAGTAATATTCTATCTTAGGCAGCTAAAGACTTGTGTGTGGGATAATGTTTTAATAACATGTTATTTTACATGTTTACATTCCAAAATACCATATGTTGTAATAATATGGGGAAATGCAGTAAATGATGATATAATACTCAAATTACAAAAGAGAGCAATAACAGTAACAGTTGGCATAAAAAATTTAGAAAGCTTCAGGGAACTTTTCAAAAGAGTGAATATTTATTACCCTTGCTCTGTATTTATATAAAGGAATCATTATTAGATATAAAAAAACCAGCTGGGAAATTTAATTACAAATGCTGAAGTACATGTAAAAATCTGATGTGATACATTCACATGACTTTCTCTACCCTCTATTTCAATTGTTTAAGGACTGGATGCCATATGCAGATCTTAAAATTCCATACTGTTTCTATGCAATCATGAGAAATAATTAAACGTTGAAAGAACTTCAAGAAAATGACCAAGAAATGAACAATTCAAACCTTTAATAACAGATTTCTCAGAAACAGCTTACGCTACAAAAAGCTTATATTAAGTAAATTGTGTGCTTTAAAGAGATATACTTTTTTATGTGGTACGTTTTCGTTTACAAGTTATACAAAATTATACAAAATTCCTTCAGAATGAAGAGGACTTTACAGGCTATTCTCAGAAAATTCAAGATATACATTTTATTTGTCACGTAAATATCTTTCATATGTGGTATTTTAATCAAATTCGTTAGAGCCATTTGTTAGAAAATCAAAATTTTTGAAAAATGTTCCATGTAAAGGATAGTTGTAGGTGGCATATTTTCTTGAAAATCTTCATGTCACATACTTGGAAGAAACTAAACTCAAATACTAAGTTTGGTACTTATCCGACTTTTCGTTTTTGAGTTATGCTGTTTACAGACACACACTCTCACGGACCTTTTTAGAAAAAGAGAATTACAATTTACACATAGCGACCAGTTCTAAAAGTATTTGACTATCGCTTAAGGCCTACTATGTTCCTCTTGTTTTGTATTTGCAAGGGCAATATAGAAATACAGTAGCCTTTAAGCATAGACATATCTCTTAATAGCTGGTTGCTAGGTGCAGCACCATTCCCTTTGCCACAGATTATAACTCTATGCATATCCAAGACAAAAAAATGAATAATGAATTCCCATTTGAGAAAAAGTATAAGTATTGGAAAATTTAGGGGAATAACAAGCAATATCTCGAAAATGGTTCACTCAACAAAACAAATGTATATGACATAAATTGTGTATTTTAAAGCGATCTACATTTTTTGTGTAGTAAAATTTCTATCTCTTATGGTTTACCTGTTATGCAAAAGTCGTTCACAATGAAGAATAATTTTAGAGACATTCCCAGAAAATTTGAGATATACAATTCATTTGCCATAAAAATGTCTTAAACTTATGGTATTTTATTCAGAATCGTTAGAGCCATTTTTGAGAAAATTAAAATTTTCGCAAAATGTTCCATGTAAAGGGTAATATGGGGTGGGGGGATTTTCTTGAAAACCTTCATGTCGCATCTCTGGAAGATACTGAACCTAAATACCAAGTTTGGTGTTTATCCGACTGTTTGTTGTTCACAGACACACACATGGACATGTTTCCAAAAATACTTTTTTTGGATTCAGGAGGCCTCAAAACATGTATTTCCGGTGAAATCTCGGTATCGAAGTTTTTAGTGGAATGCAATACTTCCCCTACTTACTATATGTAGTAGAGAAAGTAATAAAATAAACTGAATATTGATTCTATTAGAACACTGCATTTGAGAAATCCTTAAATGAAGTAAAATTGTACAATAATCTACCAACATATATAAAAGGAATAAGCTCTAATTTAAAATTTAAAGAAGGAATACACAAATTTTTTACTAAAAAAAACACAGCTTCTACTCAAAGGACTCTTATGATAAGGTATGTGCTTAATATCATTGTAATTGCAACTGTAACTATAAAAATGTGAGGCGGTTATAACTGTCTTTAGCTCGGGAGTCCGAGCTGCGGTGGCCGGCACGCGAACAGACGTGAGGTGGCCACAGTGTGAAGGGAAAGCACTGTAAACAGAAAGGACAGAAAATACTGTACAGAAATAGTTATTTACATAACTATATAGGAAAAAAGTTTTTCAGGATGGGTAAGATGTTTACAGCCGCAGCAAAACTGAGGTCAGAATATTGAAATAAGTCCAAAAAAGACACTTTCCTGCAGTTGCATACAATATTTTGTTCAAACACTTTATTATTGGTTAAATGTTGTACTGCATATTTGTGGAACATGAACAGTATGTGTTTCACATGCTCATTGCAGCGTCAATGTATTCATATGTTGGTATTGAAGTATGGAAAGTAACTGATGGAAAAGTTCAGTTTCACATACTGGTTTGGAGACAGAAAAACATTAAATTACAAATAGTATGAAATAAAGAATGGGAATATCTGTAAATCACACTACTTCATAAAAATACTACCTAAGTTTTCTTTTTCATGTTGCTATAAAATGGTAGATAACTTCACTGAAGCATATGCAAGAGGAGGGTGCCAAGTCAACAGGCAAATGAAGCAGTTGTGGTATTAAGTATCATATTCTTTTGCTGCTTATACTCATCATGATGGTTGTTTATAGTCAGTATTATTATGAAAACCATCTTTTTTTTTGTATTTACCTTGTATGAATGAATTTATTTGTACAGCTTCGCTTACATAACTTTTGCAATTTTTCTATTTGTCTAACATAAACTATGTACAAATTAAATTAACCTTGTTGCTACCTCGGCTTGCATGGCACCAAGGCCATTTGCCCCACCTGGTAGCTCATGTTGTCCCTTCCCCTTTATCTTAATTATCCTGCTCCTGCTCCTTCCCCCTGTCTTCTTTTCTTGTACTCTTTACTTTCCTTGCCCATTTTTCTTTTGCTTTCTGTAAAAACTCACCCATACTTCTAATCTTCCTTTCTTCTTTCCCTGTTAACATTTTTATAGCTACAATTTACCCCCCCCCCTATTTTTTCCCCATTTTAAACCTTTTCTCTCCATCATGCTAACTCCTTACATTCCATCACATAATGTGTTATACTTCCTTTTTCACCGCACATTTCACATATTCCTTTATCTCTACCTCTTAGAAATATTGTTCCTGTTCTCAACCAACCTATCCCTTCTTTTTCTTGTCTGTTACAGCAATCTATATATAGTTCTCGTCCCCAGTTTCTTTTTATTTGTTTATAAAATTGTAATGATTCATTTTCCAAACTTTCCCATATCTCCTGCCTTTCTATGTCTCTATTCTGCTTTTTACTAGTTTACTTACATCACCTTCATTCCTTTCTTCTAGCTTCCATATGTCTCCCATTCCTATTTTCCCTATTATTCTTCTTTTCCCTGCACACCAACTGTTTGTACTCTCTAAGCTTTTTTGCTGCTTCATGCATAGGTTTCTCCCTCTTCTTTAACCAAACATGAATATACCTTGTACATATACTGCTTATTCCCATATCATGTATGAATATATGATCAATTGCAAATAGTTTTCACTTTCCAAAAGAAAAAACATTATAAGTAAGGCTGATCTACAAACAAGGAAGGATACTGATCAAACACATCATAGTAAACAACTAGTACTGAACTGAATTTATTGTATCACTTGATTACATTCCTTATTTACATGTTGTTTATACAAAATCCTAACCTACCTTTGTACAATTGTCCTGTTGTCTGTTACTCTTAATGCTGCTTGGTACCCAGACATTATAGCTCACTGAACAGCAACTTCCACATGTTAGTCTACCCCTTTTGCCCTTTCCTTTTCTTTCTTACTTCCCTCCACCATTTCTCTTTTACTTTATCTAGAAATTCTCCATTGGCCCTAGCTTTCTTTTCTTCTTTTACTGTCAGCATTTTATTGCTGTGAGTTTTTTCCCATTTTTTTCCCCCTTCATAGTCCTATCTCCTTACATTCTACCATGTAGTGCTCTATGCTTTCTCTCTCCCCACATAGCTCACATTTACATTTATCAACACCTCTCATCCCTCTTAGATATATTGACCCTGTTCTCATCCATGCTAGACCCTCTCTTTCCTGCCTCTTACATTGGTCGATATATCTTTCTCTTCCCGAAGCTTTTTTATTTTCTACAAATTTAGAGACTTTTTATCCTCTATGCTGCCCTATATCTCTTGTTTTTCTAGACTTATCACTTCTCTCAAGAATCCATTAATATTTCTTCCCCTGCTGTCCAAGTCTCTCCCATTTCTATTTCCTCCATAATCTTTCCAATTCCTGACTACCAGCTATTTTTGCTTATGATTCTCTTCTGCTGGTTCATGCATACCTATAGTAACTCTCCCTCGTCCTTAATCATGCTCTTAAACCAAATTTTAAAATTCTCTCCATTATTATTCCGATCCTTTTTGTTCTTCCTAATTCCAACAAGGCAACCTCCCCTGGTGCAGGTCTTAGTAATCCTAATCTCTCTTTACAAAACCATTTGTACGCCTGAATGATTGTTTTACTTAATTTTGGTTCTCCCCATATTTCCACTGTGTATAACATTCTAGATTCTGCTAATGCTTCATACATTCTCTCTAACCATATAATCATTCCTAGTCTATATTTGCATGTTCTTATTCCCACTAGGGAGTCGCAAGCCAGCAGCGAGAGGGGAAGGACGTGTAACGGAGCAGGAGGAGTAGAGCAAAACCCGGGACCAACAGAGATGAACGAAATAATGGAAGAAATAAGAGAGATGGGAACGCAACTAGGAAAAAGGATGGATAACAATACAAGAGAGCTGAAAGAAGCAATGAAAATACAAAGAGAGGAAATGGAGAAACAAATATCAGAATGCAAAGAAAGAATAGTTGGGATGGAAAAAAGACTTGAAATGGATAAGAGAAGAAAAAATTGCGTAATATTTGGGGTGGCAGAGGACAGAAGAAACCTGGAAGACATGGTGTATGAAATTATAGAAGATGTGATGGGAATACAGATGTTCGGCTGGGAAATTGAAGAAACGTTTAGGATAGGAAAGAAAGGAAGGAAGCCGAGACCTATTATTGTGAAACTGACAACAATGAGAAAAAAGTGGGAGATTTTAAACGAAGTAGTAGGTAGTAGTCATTTCCCACTAATGATGGAAATAAATGTTCTGGAACAGAGGGTAAAGAATAAAGAAACAGTTAAAATAAAAACAATAAAGGTGTATAAATGGAGAGAAGTATTAAAAGAGAAATTTGTGAAAGAATTAAAGTCAAAGGCAAGCCAGATTGTGGAGTGTGGTATAAAAATGGCTATGGATGAGAGAAATTCAGAAAAAGTGTTACAGTTACTAAAATTATTACTAACAAGAGCAGGAGTAGGGATGGAAAGAAGGTATAGAAAAGACCAAGAAATTAAGGGGTGGTTTGATGAAGAATGTAGAGAAAAAAAGGAGGTATTTAAAGAGCTTATTAGTTGGAGGAGGTCAGAGAAAGAAAGGGATAGACAAAATCTGGTGAAACTTAAAGGGGAATATAAAGGTTTGCTTGAGACCAAGAGGAAAGGAAAGGCAGAGAAGTATAGAAAAGAATCTAAAGGCAGCAATAGAGAGTAAGGATAGTAAAAAAATATGGGAAATAGTGAGGATGATGAATATGAAGAGAGAGGACAAAAACAAAATTACACCAAATGAATGGATAGGGTACTTTAGAAGGCTAATTGGAGATGGGAAGAGAATAAAGTTAGACATGAAAGAGGTAGGACAAGGAGGAATATTTAATGAGAAATTAGACAGTAAAATCACAGAGCTGGAAGTTATCCAGCAAATAAGGAATATAAAAAAAGGTAAGGCAGTAGGAATAGATGGAATACCAGGGGAATTCTGGAAAATATATGGGGAAATGCAAAGTGGGCTAACAATGATGAATCTGCATTGCCCCATAATAGCAAATACAGAGATACCAGGTTTACTATATGCGGATGATCTTATGGTCGGGGCTATAACGGTAATTGGGTTACAGAAAGCAGTCAACGGAATACAAGAATACTGCGAAGAATGGGCAATAAAAGTAAATATAAATAAATCAAAAGTTATGGTATTTAAAAGAGGAAATAAATGCCAACTAAGTGGCTAGAAAGAATGTATGAAACATTGGTGGAAACAAGAATGTTATATGCAGTAGAAATTTGGGGAGGATCTGAATTAAGCAGGAAAATAGACCAGAGCTACGGAATGTTCTGTAAAGAGCTATTGGGGCTAACAAGATCAGCACCAGGGGAAGTAGCATTAGTGGAATTAGGAAGAACAAGAAGAAAGGGAGTGATACTGGAAAGGATATTAAAATTTTGGTTTAGGTGCCTGAGAAAAGATAAAGAGGAAATTTTAAAGATATGCATGGAACAACAAAAGAGTATGAAAAATAAAAATAGCTGGTGGACAGGGGTAGAAAAAATTATGGAGAAAATAGGAATGGGAGATATCTGGAGAATAGGAGAAAGAAATAGCGATGGTTTCTGGATAGCAGTAAGAAACAGAGTGGAGGATATAGAAAGACAAAGAGATTTGGGGAAGCTTAGAAAATAAAAAGTCACTAGGGTTCTATAGATTAGTAAAAAGGAAATGGGGAAGAGAAGGGTATGTAGATTATTGTAATAGAGCAGGAAAAGAAGCGTTTGCATGGATGAGAATAGGAGCAATGTATTTGAGAGGGTTAAGAGGTAAAAAAAATGGAATTTGTGAATTATGCGACGATAACGAAAGCACAGAGCATTATATGTCAGAATGCAAAGAATTAGCAGAATGGAGACCAGAAGTATGGGAAGAAAAATGTGAAAAAATGGATAGGAAAATAGTAGCAATTAAAATGCTAACGAGAAAAGAAGAAAAGCAAATTAAGAATATGGGGGAGTTCTTAAAGAAAGTAAAAGAGAAATGGAGTAGAAAAGTAAGAGAGATAAGAAAGGTAGAAAGGCAAATGGAGGAAGAAGATGGGCAAATAGGGATAAAAGGTAGTAAGGAATGTTTAGAGGAGCCAGAAGGCCAGGGTGCCAGGCAAAAAGAGCAGCATAGCTGGCAAGGAAATTTGTACATATGTTAAGTTAGTTTATAAGTGGAACATTGTAAAAAGAAGTATGTAGGAAAACGTACAAATAAATTATCTATCTATCTATTCCCACTATAGCTGCTTTCCCTTTGGCTACTATTTTCCTGCCTTGTACACTCCATTCCCCATTATCTCATTCTTACCCCGAAATACTCAAACTCCTTTATGACCTTCAATTTGTAATCCCCCTAGGCTCCATCTTTCCTCTATTTTTAGTTTGTTTCTTATTTTATATACCATCACTTTTCACTTATTTGTATTTATTTTAATTCCCCATCTTCACAAAATTCTTGTATTTATTGTTCTCTATAGCCCTATTATTGTCATTGCTCCAACCATCAAATTGTCTGCATATAGTAAGCCTGGTATCTCTTTATACATTATTGCTGGACAGTGTGGATTTTTTAAAATATAATTTATAAACAAATTATACAGTATCAGGCTCAGTTTGTACCCCTGCCTTAATCATATTTTCTGTTGAACCATCTCAGTAATACCATCTTTTCCATATATATACAAAATTTTGTATTTGTAAACTTTTCTAACTTATTTTATAAAATGTTTGCTTACCCCTTTATCCGATAATTTGTACTCTAAAGCTTCTCTGATTTATTGTGTTGAATGCTTTCTCGAAGTCTGCAAAGAACATATAGACCCTGGCTGTTTTCTTACTCATACATTTATCTATTAAGTTCTTATGATAAATAGGTTGTCATTTGTCCGCCTTCCTTTCCTGTCCCCCACTTAAAATTCAAATAGCTTATTTTCTGCTTCTGCCCACTTCCTTAGTCTGTCTGCCAAAATTCCTGTATATATTTTCCCTAAAATAGATAATAAACTTATTCCTTTATAGTTTTTCTGGGCTTTTTTTATTTCTCCTTTTGCTTTATAGATTTTATAGATTGGTACCACCATGCTTATTTTCCAGCATTCTGGGATGATATCAGTTCCTTCCTTTATTTTGTTTATTACCTCAGCCAATTTTCAGACCATTTTGTTTCCCCATATCTTTTCCAAAATTCCCCTGGGATTCTGTCTATCCCTACTGCCTAATCCTTCTTTAAATTCCTCAGTTGCTGGTACTTTTCAATTGTTATTTTACCATCTAATTTTTCATTTGCTATTACACCTTGTCCTAGCTTTTTATCTCTACCTTTATCCCCTTCCCTTATCAGCCTTCTGAAGTAATCTAACCATTCCCTTGCTGTAATATTGCTTTTTTCTTCTTCTCCCTTGTTCACCCTTCACCTTCTCACTATTTACCATATTTTTTTATTGTCCTTTCCTTCTATTGCTTCTTTTTATGCTTTGCCATTCTTTTCTCTAGAGAGTTATATCTCCACTTGTAGATCAACAGAGCTTGTCTGTCTGCTTTTCTGGGCCTCTACACCTTAGGAGCTCTTTAAATACCTTTTTCTTTTTTTTTTGCTCTGCTACATTCTCTGTGAACCTTATTCACTGGTGGTTCTCTTGTATTATTCTCATTCCTGTCTCTGTTCATTTCACTAATAATTTAATTAGTTCTTATGTTTTGTCAGTGCCTTCCTTGCTTGCAGCTAACCTTATCCCACATTCCATAATCTGCCCTACCTTCGAGTTTAACTCAAAATGACAACTATTTATTATTTATTTTTATCTTAAATTCTATAATTTTAACTTCCATCTCTCTACTACACAGCATAAGATCTATTACACTTTGGCCATTTGCATTTACAAATGAAAATTCCCCTTCCTTGTCCCCACTTATCGACACATTGCATATTAATAGTTTTCTCTAAAAATTTGATTAGCTTCTTTCCTTGGGTGTTAACTATCCTGTCCCTGTTTATTTTCCCCTTTCCCTTCTCCTCCTCCTTTGAATGCATTTCCTATAAGCCGGCTATTTTCTTTCCCTAACCTGGTATTAAAATCCCCCATTATGATAAACTCCTTATCAGGCAGCTTGTTCTTAATTTCTTCTATGATCTCTTCCAAGATTTTATAGTCTGTTATCAAGGAAAAATGATGGTTCTGGTGGATTATACACTACCCCTATTCCTAAGTTCATCTTATACTATTTATTTGCTCAATTACTAACTATAACATATTATTAGCCTTGCTTTCAATTTGCTCTGTATCAATAATTAAATGTAAATCGTTTCTCATAAATAATCCTATTCCTCCTGTGGCTCTGCCTCTATCATGCGTTTTGCTGGCAATTTTAACAACTAGTATAGTTTTAATGTATTTTTTAGACAAAACCATTGGCATTCAATTCCCTGTTGTATTTTTGTGATATTATGAAACACTTTCAAGATAGGGTAGGGTGGTCCATAGTGACACACCAGTTATTTATTTTTTTAATATTAATTTTTAGTTAGTCTAAAAATTGATATAGGTTATTACATAGAATTGTTCATTATAAGATACAATATTGTTTATACTGTATCCTAATGTTCTTATGAAAAAAAAAACACAGATTTTTGTGAATAGTTATTTGGTCTCACTTGCCCGATAGCAGGCTGCAGTTAAACAGCAACTGCTCAACACTGAGACAACCTACTTTACATTTATTTTTCCAAATTTTACTTAAAAATGTATGTAATTGTTTTTTTTTGTTACACCAAATCTCTTACACTGAGGTAGAATCATTTTTACATCTGTTATGTTAATAAACTTTGGCAACATAGACTAATAATTGTGTTTTGCTCTTTAATCTGTCAATACAAAATCTCCAACAGATGACTATTTCAAAAGCAGACTGAATTCCACATCATCATGATGTGATGAACAAAATTAATCTCTTTCATCCTCATTTGGAGAGTAATGAGCTTTCTCTAACAATCTCCTCTTATTGCTCTTTGATTCAGTAACATCTTGCATTAAAGTTTTTCTCTTCAGAGGAAGTTCTCTCATGTCTTCTTTACTAGTGTTGCTAACAATCATAATCCTTTCTTGTCTATTCTTGTTTGTTTTGCAAGGCTGTCTTCCTCTTCTGTTGCTTCTCGTTTATAGAACTTAGATGAAATGGGCATGAGAAAACTGGGGAACATTTTGACCAAATTATTTTGTGCTGAAAGTCAATGACTTTTTGTGAATACTTTCCTATGAAATGTGAAGCCTATACATTCTTGTAAATTTTGAATATCTTTTTCTGTAGCAAACTTTAAGAGTAAAAGGTTGAAAGGAAGACCACTATACCTCATCGTGTGGCAGAGTGAGCATCGGACTGGGACACAGCGAGCCGTAATTATAATTAAAATTATGTCAAATAGGTTAACATTTATTTTATGCTTGATACATGAACATACATAATATATATCATCACTGGACATTGTAGGCATTCATGTTAACAGGAAACACAAACATTGATAATGTCCTTTTTGTGCCATCAGCAGTAGAAGGCTTTGGTAGTTTGCAAATAATGTCACCTAAATGAACATCCCCTGTTTCTGCATCTATAGGAAATGAAAAATGCTGGTCAAATTTCCTTGACTTTCGGAGGTGTCACATTTGCAACACTTTTATCATGATTCATTGAATTAATAAGTCCCACAAATGGCGAAATGGTATTTCTTTTCCTTCAGTTGCCACTTTGACTGTAACATAGTCTTTCTCCTTTGGTTTTTCCGCCATATTTTCTTCATTTTCCAGATTTAAGCTTAGGTCGACATCATCATCAGTATCATTTAATGGGGAAATGGATAGCAGAGCCTTCCCTGTCTGAAGAACTACTCTCGGATTGAAGCCTTCTTCTTACACGTTGGGGCTTAGGTCTATTGGTGGTCTGCATTGGAAAGATCTTGTTTCTTGTATTTTCTATTTCCAGAGCCTCCCTCTCTCTGGGGTGTCAGTGAGTATTCTAGTCCTACTTGATTTCCTTCCACGCTGTGCTGCTGTACTCCTTTTAATTACTTTAGGAAGAGGATGAATTTTCTTTGGTGATAACACAGGCCTTGAACTTCCGAAAGTGCCAATGACTACTACAACTGGCTATAGGTCTATCTTCCTGCAGGCATTCAGCTGATGTGCATGCCACTGTACCTAAGTCTACACTGTCAACATCAAAGACATTACCTTTGTTGAATGGATTGTCTATGGCTTTCCCTATATCATCCGGCAGTACTATAGGCCTATCTGCCAAGGTACCTACATGATCAACACATGCTATGTCCTTATTGTCTACAGTCATGTCAGTCACATATGAACCCAAGAAATCCAGATCAGTGAGGGGGTAAATTCCAAGGAATATGCCTTCCCCACAAGCCCACCATCATTTATTGTTATTGTCTTTCCTGGATTCATTACCATGTAACTGTCACAGGCAGTGTTATAAAATTTCTTGAAAAGCCCATAAACTGTCCTTTCCAATGGTTGTAGCTTATGGCTGCAGTGTGGTGGAAGCGTATTGTCACATCATTTGCCCTTCCCAGCTCAATGTTCTAATACTAATATGTGAATCATGGTTGTCATAAGTCCGAAGAACAGTGTGTTCCATTGATGCACCAGACCCAATGTTTGTGTGCGGGCTCCATGAAGAAAACTCTCCTAAAGGGGATAGGAGGAAATACCAGAACGGGTGGTAGTGCATTATCCAGTACATTAATGCATGCACAGAATGTGACCAACTGACCACATTCTCCAGAGGTGCATCGTTAATTTGTTTCAACCCTTGATGCAATTATTTTTTATGGTTTTTGAACAGTAGTCACACCAGAATCATCAACATTATATATAACCTCTGAGCCGAAAGGATGTCTGGTGTATATATCTATTTGCCAACTTGCAGGCCTGTCAATACTATTAGCAGTAGCAAACTCATATGTTAACTCCCTCAGCCCTTTCATTGATAGACCATAAAGTATATTTACTGATTTGTGAGCATAATCTGCAAGCATATTTTCATGTTCTGCTGCGAAAATCAATTTATACTTTGGCGAATAGTGTACATCCTCATGATTGGCAGCTCCTTTTGCTTTTTTTTTTTTTTTTTTTTACATACCTGTAATTTGAAAAATATAAAATCTAGGTATTCAATTTTACCTGTAGTTTTTCTGTATTTCAGCCTACACCAGTATGCTTGTTATTGTTTCCCTGAAAGAAAAAAAATAATTTGAGCATTCAACTAAGTAAAAATCATACATCCACAGTTCTAGGTCTTTGAGTCAAAAATTAACTAATTGTAGACTGTTGTTTCAGTCAACCTATTATTGCAAGGAATTACTATCCTCTTAAGAGTCTGTCTAGAAATGCTATCATTCCATCATTACACTATCCACTGCCTTCTTCATTTCTTCAGCAGGTGTAAGGCCTAAATTTATTTTTCTTTGCCCGTTGTGAACCATTTTCTCTATCTGGAAATTATGATATAGGTATAATATTAGTCTAACACCAATAACAATACACGCTCAATGTACCCCAGGAGAAATTCCTTACGCTGCCCCATAACCTCATAATATAATTGCACATAATTTTTCAGTTATCATTGTGCAGTAAAATACTGTACTTATTTAATATATGCAGAACAATATTCCTGGTTCTATATTACCTGTTTTACCTTTGATTCCTTTATATGGAGAAGAATAATTCCTTAAAGTATATAGGTAAAAAATTACAAAAAAAATCACCAAAACACAAAAGTCACAAAACTACAGTATTGTATCAGCCATATTGTTTCCACTGCTGGCTAGTTCCTCATACTGACTGGAATGAGTGTTCAAAATAGGTAATGGGAGTTTCCTGTACTACATAGATTTTATATCATGAATCGCTCCCTATGCCACAGTGCTCACTCTGCCTCCTGCTCCCTATATATATATAATCATTATTAATCTTGCTAATGTTTAAGAGAAAGATTTTTCTGAAGAGCAGCCTGACGAACACTGTATCCTTCCATAAGAATAAGATGCAATGTTTGTTTTCCTTTTGCGACTTCTAGCCATCTAAAAAACAGCCAATTATAGCATTATAAGCACATTTAAACTGCATTATAATCTAAACAGTTTCAATTATTAAGTTTTAAAATCTTCAAACTTAATTGTTTCACTAAAACCCACAAGGTACTGTCTCAGTGTATCCACATGCACGAAAGTAACGAAAATTATTTTGTATAACCTTAAATTACTAAATATCAGTATGCAAAGTAGCTCATTTGAATCTTCACTCACAGTAGAATATTATATACTATGATATATTTCAAATTTGACTTTAAAATATGAACGACTTAGAAATGTTAGCAGATTATTTTACTTTACTTCAAAGTATTAATATCAAATCTTGTATCCAAACAGGATAGCCAACACTATTTTTGCATACTAAATTTCCCAACATAGTAACACTTATGGCGGGTAATTCAAATTTAAAAAATGCACGACGCTTTTCGCATCTTTGAATTAAACATTATCAGGTTGTAGCGGATTTGTTCATTGTTTACAGAGCCTACCTGAAGAGTTAATATTTAAAGTATGCCTTCCTCAAGTAGAGTTGAATATTATGCCATATTGTATATCTTTCTTCAGTTGTAATTAATTGTCTCCATTTACAAATTCCCCAAATATGATTAACCCCATCAGTCATTAGGACGTGTGTTACTGATTACGTATATGCTTATCTCCTTTAAATTTCTTATACAAATAGTAATTGAATTTCTTAATTATTTCAATTTCATCAAGTAAAGTACACATAAGTGACAATATTTACACAACAGTTAATTTAGAAAAACATAATAATGAAAACAATTTATTTAAAACATTATTAAGAATTATTCTATGAAACTTAAAATCTATGAAATACAAATGAAAACAATTGTTTCTAAAGTTGAACCTATTCAGATGTATAGATGATTTTCAGGATGTGGATCTTTTCAGTGTAATGCTCTAGCATAAAACAAACTTTTTAAAAATTTTGGAAACTTTTTTATTATAGCTTTTCTAGCCCCTGTGAGTAAACTAATGACTTCTATGGATGTTAAACGGTAATTCTTATCAAAACAAGTCGTCCTCCATGGTGTAGTGGTTATCATACTAGCCTCTAGCTCCCGAGGTCGCGGGCTCAAACCCGGCGGAGAGCGATGGATTTTTTCGGGCGTAAAAATCCTTAGCAAGGCTTCCTTCGGAAGGAAAGTAAGTGGTCCTGTGTCATAGATTTACGGCACGTTAAAGAGCCTCAAGCCTGATAAAGAGGCAAAATTACCGGCCTTTCACGCCCAATATTGAATGGGATGCTAAGAGCCACAGCAATTAAAGAGTGTCCATAAATAAAACTCAATTTAATTTTATCGAAACAATGGATAATGGAATTGTTAATATTACATTTTCCTGTTGTACCTTGGCAAGTATCAAGTGAGTGGTACAGGTCAGGTGCATATGCAGAGGGGGGCTCAGGAAGCTCAACGCCAGCCCTCAGATATTCAGAACCATAATATCAAAGCACTGCACTATCTTATTTTTCTTCCTGTGTAACTCTTGTATACTTACAGGTTTAGTATTCTGCATTTTACTTGTTAATAGAGAAGTAAATAAAAAGACTATGTACATTAAAGCAGTGGTAAATACTGGGGGAATAACAGGGAATTTCAGCCATTCTGTTGGTTGGTAACATTGATTAAATGCTCACTCTACTTGTTTTACTGTCCACACACACATTTTGTCACATGTAGCTAGTACTAGATAGTTACAGAGCACAGTTGTAGTGATGTGAGTGCTTCTCTCCCTATTCTGATGGTTACACACCTGACCTGGCATAAGTTCTAGTTGTCTGCCGTTTGGTTCTAGAAATGCTTAAAAATTTGTTTGTTGGTCATGCTGATCTGTCAAATCCTTTATTTAGTCAATATGCCCTGTTGAGTGACTCAGTTGGTAATACCCTCATAGGAATGTCTCTAAAAGTGATCATGGAATGAAGGTATGACTGATATTGTGTGTTTCAGTCATTTCTGTTTCAGCAACCCCCAAATGCAACCTAGCTATGGGCCCTTACTGGGATGAAGATGTCAATCTGCCTTGTAGGCGCATTTGCAGACAAGGAATTGGTTGTTTTTTGCTCATAGGGCTGATGCTATGATGAATTTAATCTTGTGATGATGGGTGTTCCTCAGTAGCTGGCTTCGAAATGTAACCTGGGGTTCCTTTCTCAGTAAAGTAGTAGCCTGCTCTATGGCCTACTCAGTAGAGCGTACAATAGGCAATTACATTATGGGGCATGATTGGTCTTCATTAGGATGAAGAGATACAGCAGGTGCATGGGTGGAATGATGGGTTTATTATCTCAGGTTGTGATTTTCAATAAAAATGCCAACTTTATTTACATGCACATTAGATACACTTGTTAGTCCCACTTCTGTAGTTTGATCCTGACCACACAAAACATTTATATCATCGTACCAGTGGCCTACCTTGTCAGCTTTTCATAGTAAACTTCCTTTATTGTCACTGAAAATATTCCACTTTCAGTGGTACTACATAGCACTGAGCCCTTACAGATTGTGAGTTATATATCTAGCTTTGCTTATTTCCACTTTGTCTGCCTTTGCGTACTTGCGCTTTGTGAGCTACATGTCCGTCTTTGTGTACTCTCAGATTGTGAGTGAACTTACTTGTGTATACCAGATCTTGCCATATATTTTGCATTTCTCCTACAAGTCACGTGTCATTTTCCTTTAATACTATTCGTTGAGAAAAGTTTTTATAATACGTGTAATTTTACTATTGGTGGAGAAATATTACAGAAACTTCTTACTTAGCACCCTTATATAGATTTGAAGCATAAATGTTCCCATGAGAACCGATGTGCTCACAAGATAAGTCACTTATTCTAGAAAACTTAACTTTCTACACATACTCCTAGGTCCAATTGACATGAGCATGTCTGTTTCACTTAAAAAGATTTCTACCAGCAACTGGCTGGCAGCCTTATGTTATCTTAGAGAAAGCTTCACTATTCAGCTATTGATTTTCTAAAAGGTCTATTTCCCACTGAACATATATTTATGCCTCCTCCTGTGCTATATCAGCTTTAAAAATAATATTAACTCAATATAAGAATACACATTATTATTTATCACAATTATATGATTCTGTATGTAATGTACAGCTTAAGTTAACACCATTCGTCCTTTTGCTATCAATCAGCCCATACAATATAACCATTTATTACCTGAATGTATTCTTTATAAAGAATTACTTCTGAGTTAAAGCACACAAGGAGTGGATTTCCTTGTCTCATAGTTGAAGACTTCACAGTTAGCTCATCAAAATCAGTTGTTGGCTAATATAAATATTTCTAGACTTCTTTGTATCACATTCAAGTCACATGCACAGGATGATGTTTGGTTTTACAAAAAATTTACAAACATTAACATGAAGAAAGTGCTAGCTATAATGGTATTAAAGTATACAATAAATTACCTCTTGATATCAAGGAAATCTATTCTTTTGACAAATTAAAAAAAAAAAAAAGAAGTGCAAGCATTATTATTAAAAAAAATTTTTTTTCTTAAAGGAATACCTATGGAGTATGTAAAGCAGTTGTGTGTGTGTGTGTGTGTGTGCGCGCGCGCACATGTGCACTTGCATGTGCGTGAGTGTGTGTATGTAATGTACTATGCCATGTAATATATGTACTATGTAAGTGACATGTCCTATATCATGTAATCAAACAGGATGAATAAAAAATGTAATATAATCTAACTGCAAAAATATCCTGTGCAGCTTATATTATACAGACCGAGTCCTTTATATTCCTTGTTAGTAGTGTTGGATGGAAGAAGGCATAGAATTTCATTTATTTAGTTTTAATTAGGATTTATGCACATGAGAAAAATTAAATTCAGTTTTATTTATGGACGCTGTTTAACTACTACGGTTCTTAGCATCCCATTCTATATTGGGCATGAAAGACTGGAAATTTTGCTCAGAGGCCTTTTTATCAGGCTTGAGGCTCTTTTATGTACCATAAATATATGACATGGGACCACCGGCTTTACTTCCCTTTCGAAGGAAGCCATGCTAGGATATTTATGCATGCACATGAGAGACACCCTCTTCTGTAGATATTTGAAATGCATCAACAGTGAAGGATATAATAAAAGTTGATATAGAACTTTTTGGTATGGTTATACAGTCCCATGCAAATTAATCGGAACAGAACAATAACACAATATTTTACATGCGTTCATTAATTTAATCATACATTACTTCCAATTTACATTTCTTAATACTTAATATGTCCTCCTTTCTGTTTTATAAGTTCCAGTATATGATTAGGTATTGACTCCACAAGACTGGAACACACATTCTTGAGATCATCATCATGAAACTACACTTGAATTAAAGCTAATATCAAAAGTTCTTTTTTGAAAGATTCAAAGTTTGCAAGTCTCTTTTTCCAAATAGCCCACAAATTTTCTATGGGGTTAATGTCAGGCAAATTCCCTAGGCACCAGTCAAACACACAAACATTGTTATCTTTGAAGAATTTCTTCACTTTCTTAAAAGTGTGGCAGGTAGCTAAATCTTGCTGAAAAATTTCATCACCTTCCGGAAACCTTTTCTGGAGTTCACAAACTTACTTTAGATAAGAACTGTAGGAATAAAAAATGCCAGGAACAGACAATATTAACAACAAATTAATTAAACACACTTCAGAAAAGCTAAAATATAAATAACTAGCATTATTTAATATATGTTGGAAGTTTGGCTATGTGCCAGATGAATGGAAAATAGCAAAAATATACACAATATATAAAAAAGGTGACAGAAATAACTGCAATAATTATAGAGGAATAAACATACTGAACACTTGCTATAAACTATATGCAGCAATAATAAAAAACAGATTAAATATCATAATGGAAAACATAGTACTGGAAGCCCAAAACAGATTTAGAAAGGGAAGATCCTGTATGGACTGTGTATTTGTTCTAAATGAAATAACTGAAAAACATAGAGAGTATAATATTCCTACATCTATGGGGTTCATAGATTTTGAAAAAGCATTCAACAATGTACATAGGGACATACTATGGCAAATAATGGAAAACAAAGGCATACCAAAACATTTGATAACAATAATTAGGAATTTATATATGGATAACTCAATAATGATTGATTCTGACCAAAAACGTCCAAAGAATACAGCAATAATAAATAAAAGTGTCAGACAAGGGTGTCCATTGTCATCCACGTTATTTAATTTATATATAGATGACATTGTCAGAGAATGGCAGAATAGCTTAAAAGCACAATTTACGATAAATGATATTATTATAGATGCAATGTTATTTGCAGATGATCTGGTCATAATAAGTGGCTCAGAATCATATATGCAAAAAGCTCTGTATCAACTAAATAGAATAAGCCAAAACTACAAAATAAAAATATCACCACACAAAAGTAAAACAATGGCTTTTAGAGGACATGAAACTTAAGAACAAAAATAGTAATACAAGAACAAATAAACTGTTTTAATTATTTAGGCTATAATGTCTCATACTTAAAAAATGATGACATAATAAATAAAATTAATAAATTCAATCATATATGCGGCACCATCAAACGAAATTTAAAAAATACCAAGAAAGAGACAAAAATAAAACTTTATAAAGTGATGGCTGTTCCAGTGCTAACGTATGGATCCGAATGTTGGACGATGACTAAACAAATGGTAAGAAAGATAGAAGCAGCAGAGATGCACTTTTTAAGGCATGTAGCAGGATATACATTAAATGATAGAAGGAGAAGTGAAGATATACGTAAAGAATTACGAATTTTCAAATTATTAGAAAAAATTAAAGAAATTCAAAACAACTGGAAACAACATGTAGAGAGGATGGATGATAGCCGTTATATGAAGTCCGTTTTAAGATATACACCAAAAGGCCAAAGAAACATCGGCAGACCTAAAAGAAGATGGACGGAACAGTTTAAATGATGAGACTGGAACAAGCCAAAGGGCTTAAACCATGAAAGATGATGATGATGATGATGATGATGATGATAAGCACAATTGTTTGGAAAAATGCAGCAAATTTACTTTGTTCCGATTAGACTGTAGAATTGATGAGGTTGCTATAGCTTACAACCTTTACTTGTGGTTATTCACTGTTTCTTTCGGATCAAAGATTCTCTTAGAATGGCAAATGGCACTAAGATGTTTACCAGTCTTTTAGGGACTATGACTAGGGACCAAGTTTAACTTGTCTTTATATCTAAAGGAATCATTTTTAATCAACAACACATCAATGTTAAATAATTGTAAACTGAGCCTTATTCAATGAAACTCCCAGCAATGTAAAAAACATCTGATGTGTTACACTCACATGACTTTCTCTACTCTTGTACAAACTATCTTTACAAACGCTTATTCTCCATATGCTTCATGTTAATCGAGATATAGAGATGTTAATCTTATTGCTAATTTTCTTGTAGATGCAAGGGGAATTGGTAGGTTTTAAGCGGTAGTCAAACATTTTAAGAGCCGGTTGCTGTGTGGAGTATTCCATTCTCTTTGCATAACCAGGAAAAAAAAAATCTGATGTGTTACACTCACATGACTTTCTCTACTCTTGTACAAACTATTTTTACAAACGCTTATTCTCCATATGCTTCATGTTAATCGAGATGTTAATCCTATTGCTAATTTTCTTTTAGATTCAAGGGGAATATGGTAGGTTTAAAGCGATAGTCAAATCTTTTAAGTGCTCTTTGCATGTCCAGGACATAAAAAAATCTGATGTGTTGCACTCACATACTTTTTTTACTCTTGTACAAACTATTTTTACAAACGCTTATTCCCCATATGCTTCATGTTAATTGAGATATCGAGATGTTAATTTTATTGCTAATTTTCTTGTAGATGCAAGGGGAATTGGTAGGCTTTAAGCGATAGTCAAATATTTTAAGAGCTGGTTGCTATGTGGAATATTCCATTCTCTTTGCATGTCCAGGACATAAAAAAATGAATAACGAATTTCCATTTGAGAAAAAGTATGTGTTGCAAAATTTAAGGGAATAACAAGCAATATCTCGAAAATGGTTCACTCAACAACAAAAATGTGTAGATATGACATAAATTGTGTATTTTAACGCGATCTACATTTTTTGTGTTGTAAAAGTCTGTCTATCTCTTATGGTTTACCAGTTATGCAAAAGTCGTTCACAATGAACATTGTGAGACATTCCCAGAAAATTCAAGATATACATTTCATTTGTCATGAAAATATCTTTAACATATGATATTTTAATCAAAATTGTTAGAGCCGTTTTTGAGAAAATTAAAATTTTCGAAAAATGTTCCATGTAAAGGGTAACCTGGGGTGGGGGGATTTTCTTGAAAACCTTCGTGTTGCATCTCTGGAAGATACTGAACCTAAATACCAAATTTGGTGTTTATCCAACTGTTCGTTTCTGAGTTATGCTGTTCACAGACACACACGGACATGTTTCCAAAAATGCTTTTTTTGGATTCAGGGGGCCTCAAAACATGTATTTCCGGTGAAATCTCGGTATTGAATTTTTGGGTGGAATGCAATACTTCCCCTACTTACTATACGTAGTAGAGAAAGTAAAAATAGAGTTGGGGTTAACTAAACACTTGTAAGGTTTCAATTACCACACATATATTGTAGGAGCATGCTTTCGTGGGTCCTAGGCTACATCATCAGCTACTGTCAAAAGTCAGATTGAAGGAATCACTAGGAAACACCAAATAAGCAAACAGACAAATCTGCAGTAGCTGACAATTTTTGGAACACACATTACAATATAAATAATAATATAAAAACTTAAAAATCATGAGAGATACCAAGGAGTATGGTAGAAGATTTTCTTCAAGAAATGATGATGAAGTTATGAATTTTGATATTACTAAGGATATGGATAATTATATGAACTTTTTCAAGCCTCCACTACCAGGAAAACTTCATCAAGCTATGACGGACCTACAGTTTGAATAGTTGACAGTAGCTGTTGATGC
The DNA here is from genome assembly GCA_030765065.1 of Deroplatys truncata. Taxonomy (NCBI): domain Eukaryota; kingdom Metazoa; phylum Arthropoda; class Insecta; order Mantodea; family Mantidae; genus Deroplatys; species Deroplatys truncata. The sequence continues at coordinate 116,813,000 of CM060987.1, forward strand.
AGGTAGCAACCTATGAAAGCATGCCCCTGCAGTATATGTATGTTTAGTCGACTCCAACTCTATCTATTACATCAGTTGTTTTCAGTTATCCACAATACTCAGTGAAATTTCACTGGAAAACTTGCTGTTTAGATTGTATATGAGAACTTCTGAATCATATAAGCATTGACCCAGTGTCACTGTATCATCATTAATAGGAATCATACTATAAAATGTTAGCTCTCAGTCTATAACAGATATGACATTAAAAAACAATAAAACTTAAAATAAAAATTCTGACTTGTTTAAGTCACATGGCTTTCTCTACCCTCTACATTTATTAGAGGGTATACAAACTATACTTATGAAAACTTATTTTTCTGTCTACATCATTTTAATTGAAATAAACCTTTGCAGAAACAGCTACATTACGCATTTCATTACAGACGCAAAGGGAATAGTGACAGTCAAACATTTAAGAACTAGACATTATATGCTGGCCTTGAAATTTCATACTCTTTCCATGCAACCATGAGAAACAATTAAATATTGAAAGGATTTTAAAAGAATGGCAAAGTATTCAACAATTTGAACCATTAATTATGGATATTTTGGAAAGGCTTATGGCACAAAAAAAAAACAACAAATATATATTTGTAATGCATTGTGTATTTTAAAGTTTTAACATTTTTTTTTTTTCATAGTGCGTTTTTATGTATTGCTTTATGTTTATCAGTTATCTGAACAAGAGGATATAAAATTTCTTCAAAATGAAGAGGACTCCACAGGCTATTGCCAGAAAATTCAAGGTATACATTTTGTCACACAAATATCTTTAGTGTATGGTATTTTAATCAAAATCATTAAAGTCATTTTTGAAAAAGTAAAAATTTTTGGAAATCTTTCATATAAAGGGTAGTTTGGAGTGGGAGTTTTTCTTGAAAAACTTGTCACATGCTTGGAAGATGCTGAATTTAAATACCAAGTTTAATTTTTACCTGACTTTGTTTCTGAGTTACTTGTATTCTGTTCACAGAAACTCACACTAGACAAACACATGGTCCTTTATCTAAAAATGCTTTTCTGGGTTCAGGGAGCCTCAAAACATATTTCCGGTGAAATCTTGACATAAAATTTTTAGGTGGATTACTATACTACCCCTACTTATACATAACAGAGAAAGTAATAGAATAAAAATATCTCATTTGTTACATTAACATGACTTTCTCTACCCTCTAATTATTCTTATGAAATATAGTTTTCTATCTACTTCATTTTAATGGAGATAAACCTTTGCATAAATAATTATTGCAGTTTCATTATAGATACAAAGGGAGCAATGAACATTCAAATGCTTAAGAACAGGATACTATATGCTGGCCTTAAAATTCATTTTTTGTGTAGTACGTTTTTGCCTATCACTCAGTGTTTACCACTTATATTATATAAATTATATTATATTATTAAGATTATATAAAATTCCTTCCAAATGATGAGGACTTCACAAGCTCTTTGCAGAAAATTCAAGATATAAATTTTATTTTTCATGTAAATATCTTTAATATAACTCGTTAGAGCCATTTTTCACAAAATCAAAATTTCAAAAATCTTGCATGTTAAGGGTAGTTTGGGGTGGGGGAATATTCTTGAAAACCTTTTTGTCGCATTTTTGCAAGATACTAAACTTAAATATCAAGTTATTTATCTGCTTTTTGTTCTTGAGTTAGCTGTTCACGGACACACACACATGGGCCTTTTTCTAAAACTGCTTTTTTTGGGTTCAGTGGGTGTCAAAACATATATTTCCAGTGAAAACTGAGGCAGTATTTTTAACACTTAAATGATTTCATTCTAATTATATAATATATAAATCAATAACAGCCCGCCTTAAAGCATTATGTGTATAATATAATATAATATATAAAATGTATGTAGCAGTCATAGTATTATGTTTATTTTTATTATGTACATGTATAATAATGTTATGTGAATGTATTAAGTAATTTAATAATGTAGAAGCTGTGAGAATAAAGGCCGAAAGTTGCTAACAATCAGGTAACCTTGAAGCAATAATGAATTGGAAAGTTTAATAATGCTACTAGTAATTCTTGGAGCAATAATAATGTAATATTTAAAACAGTTTATAAATAGCCAATCAACAACTGGAAAAACCTTAAGTTAAATGAAAGTATTCTATTGGAGTAGGATTAGCCAATCAGAGACTTGAAGTAGTAAAATTTACAAATTTAAATGGTAAACGGCAGTCGATAGACGACAGAGTACCTAAGCAGTCCATTCGCTCGGTACATATCCAGTGTGAGATGAAAATTCATTATGGCAAGAATGTTATAAAGTTTACGTGTTTAAAAGTATAAATAATAAATAATCTCACAGCTCTCTATATCAGTGAACTGTTATTTAATCGTGTGAAGGATTAATAAAAGGAGTGAAGTAAAAATTATAATTTGTGTAAGTCTACATTCTTTAGCCGCATCATATATATATAATATTTAAAGAAACATAAAAATACAAAGTTGATTCCTAAACTTGGGACGAAGACCACCGGAAAGTAAACTTGGGGTGAAGGCCACCAGAAAATTTGCATTGCACGTGGTTGCAGCTACATAAAGTATGGCTCCCCAACAGTAGAACTACAATACAACTCCGAAAATAAAACCTTCCTCAAAACTCGACATAAAAGTTTTGGATGGAATACAATACTTCCCCTACTTTCTGTACATGGTAGAGAAGGCAATAAATAAAAATGTTGCAGCAGAAGTTGGTTATCTAACTTTTGTATCGTTTTACTTTTTTATGTCGAAAACTTTTAGACAAATAAACCGGAAGGAAGCATTAGTTGAATTTCAACTAATCTTTGACTGCCACTATCAGTTTATCATCTTGTTAGTGTAGCTTCTCTAGCTTTTATATGTAAAAAATAAATAAATAAAATATAACAAACAAAACAGACAATGTATGCTTTTAATATCAACGTGTCACAGTCAATAACCCAAACTGTTATAAAATCTATCCAACTGGATCAGTACAACTTTCACAACCTTTTCTGAAGTTTACTAACATTTCCAAAAATACAATGAAAGCAGTAAAATTGCAATTGATGGTTGTAACTTTACTAGAGTTTAGATTTCAATTAGTCTTTTGAGTCTTTCTTTTTAATATTTATATACCTTCTTTCAGTCATGAAATGTTCTAATTAAATGCAACTAGAGTTTTGATTTTCTTCAAATAAATAAATAAATTTTCTTGTGACTTCACTATAGGAAAATTTATTGCTAAAATTAAAACTTCCATAGATTCTTTTTCTTTAACTGATTACCTCCTCTTTGTAGGACTTACATACCTAAGGACTTACAAGCCAATGTCTTGGGTCAGTAGCTTGTTGAGGAGCAAGCAAACTCTGGATCATAGCATATGTGTGATCAGCGCAATGCCTAGTATGGTAGTGAAGAAGAAGGAAATGAAATGTAGTGATGATATAAACATTTGAGAATCAAATTATCCAACCCAGCATTTACCCAGTGACTGAGGAAAACAGGGTAAAAAACCTTTGGTTAGATTGGTTGGCCCCAGGAGTTTTGAACCTCCGACCTCCTAAATGTGGGCCACAAATGTTACCGCCTGAGCCATCCCTCTTGGTTAGTAAAGAGATTACTGTAATTAAAGATACTTTGTCATTATTAACCCTTAAAAAGTTATAGCTGCAGTACTACTGCCTTTGTAGGCCTTGGTCTCTCAATCGGCAGCCAACCTCATGCCTGTATGTGCAAAGAGAGGTGTATCATCATCCAGGTAATATAGGGAGATTATGTAGTGAGTACCCTGCTTCCCCCAGCCATTTGTTGGCTCTCATGACCGATAGGCTGCTACCTATCTTAGCTCCTCAAATGTATCGTGATGTTGAGTGACATACATGGGCTGAAAATCCAGATTCTGTGTCTGGGAACTGGAGCACCATGCTCAAATCCTGTATCTCATGGCACAGGATATTATAAACCTTTACATTTGTAAAGTATTTCCACTTGGAATAATCTACCATCTTGTTTCAATTTTCTTTTAACCATGTCTTCTTGCTGTTGTATCTCTAGTTTCTCTTCATATATTGTCACCACGTAAACATTTTTGGAAAAAGATCTGTATGTGCATGTGTATGCAAACAGCATAATTCAAAAATAAAAGTTGGATAAATATCCAACTTAATATTTAAGTTCAGCATCTTATAAGGATGCAACATGAACATTTTCAAGAAAATTCTCCCATCCCAAGTACACTTTGCATGGATAAATTGTCTGTTTTTCATTTTCTTGAAAATGGCTTTACCAATCCGAATTAGTATATATTTAAGATACTGATATTTGCATGACTACTGCACTGTATATTTGGAATCTTGCGTGAATAGTCTGTGAAGGCTATTTTATTTTGAATACATTTTTTATAAGTGATAAACCACGTAGAGCAAGATTTGCTAAAAAAATGGAGAGTTCGTTGAAATATGCAACTTATGTCAAATAACTTTTTCCATGGCATTAGCACTTACTGAAAAATTTGTTGTTATAACTTTCAAGTTTTTCCATGTTGGACTGATATGCAGCATCTATGTACCAGGAGAGCCAAGAAACTACGAACCGGCTGCACAGTGTTTTTACACTGGGCATGTGAAAACATGATAACGTACTGCTGCTATAAACAAGGTCATACTGTTGACTTGGTTTTGCTCTGTAGTATGAAGTGCAATATTGAGTCGAGTATGGTTGACATCTAAACTGATGTAGTTCACTTATTACAAGTTATTTGTTATTTTGTCCTGTACTTAGTCACAAAGTATATTATGGCTCAGTATATGTTTTCTACTGCACAGTGCATATTTATTTATGATTTGTATGTGTCAGCTTGTCAAGTGAAAGTAGAATTTGCAGAAAGATTTCCAGGAGTAAAAGTTCCAGGCTGTATAACAATCCACGAACTTTACAATAAACTTCAGGCATAGGAAGTGTTCAGGTTAAGAAATCTAAAAGATGGCGCACAGTTCTCACTGAAGAAATATTAGACGACAACGGTCATCATTTGGAAAATTCCTCCCAAAAATTACTTAGGCATCTTTCACAACAGGCAGGAATTTCTTGTGGCTCTGCGCAAAGAACTACCAAGTTAAAACCACATAAAATAACTGTGGCGCATGCTCTTCAACCAGGTGATGCTGTAATTAGGCGCACATTTTGTGAGTGGAGACTCAGCAGTCTACACAATGATGAAATAGACCCATACTTAATATTTTTCATGGATGAGGCATAGTTCCACCTTCATGGATATGTGTGCACACAAAATAATCATTATTGGAGCTCTGACAAACCTAATATTGTTCATGAAGTACACATTCATGATGAAAAAATTGGTGTATAGTGCACCATGAGCGGAGAAAGAGTTATAGGGCCTATTTTTTTTGAGTCAACAGATAACGCCTGTACATAAATGAATACAATTTTGTCGCCCTTTCTTTTAGAGAATTAACAGACAGGGAGCATGATTTTTCCTTTTTTCAACAAGACTCTGCAACAACTCATACGGCCAATATTTTGATGAGAACAATTGAAAGTGCGTTTGAGGACAGAAATAATTCTAATAATAGTAGAAATTTGTGGCCCCCTTGATCTCCCGACCTAACCCCCTGTGATTTCTATCTCTGCAGTAACTTAAAACATAAAGTGTACAAAACAAACCCAACACACCCTGGAAGAATTAAAACAAAATATCCGCCAGCATTTCTCAACGTGAACTAAGGTGAGTGATGGATAGTTTCCTAAAGAGATCCAAAAATGTATGGACAATGACGGTGAGCAGTTTCAGCATCTCCGTTCATAAAGCTGATAAGTAGTTTTAAAAAAGTTGTATGGTTTTCATCTGTGTCTTTCTATGATAGCGGCAGATGGCAATAAGCGCCGAGGACGTGGACAGGAAAAACACTGCGCAGCTGGTTTGTAGTGTTTTGGCTCTCTCTCTATAAAGCATATTAGAAAATATGCCATTCTTATTTGTGCCTTCATGGGTTCATTAGTAAGAAAACATTGACTTATGTTATGCAAGCATTGTGTTTTGTTTTTTGTATTATGCATATAATCATTATGCTATTTAATATACAGGGTTATTCTAAATTAGTTACCTGAAAGTATGAATGAATTATTTCGAAACTGTTGATGGAAATTTATTCCGATGTTCATCAAACCTTATGTCATATCATCAAGTTTTAATCATGGTCGGCAGACTTCACTACATGCACTCGCTTGCTCATCTGGCGGGGAAAATGTGAAGCACTCGTAACACCTTGAGCCTAGTAAGCAGTTGCCATGGAGTCTTACAGCGGTGCGGAGCGCACGCAGTGTTGTCTGTGGTTTTTTCATAAAACTAAACCACAAATTACCACACAAAGACGTTTTTGTACAAAGTATCAAAAAACTATCAAAACATGGTATGATCGATTCGTGGAAACAGGTTGTGTGGGACCGAGAGAAAGGACAGGGAGCCCTCCTGTAGCAGGCCATGTTGTGGAAGTCGTGAGAAGAACTTATGCACGAAGTCCAAAAAAGTCTACAACTAGAGCAAGTTTGGAGCTGACCATTCCACAACCTCTGCCAAGTGACAAAAGGGAGTCACATTGAATATTTGTAAACATTGCAAATAAAACTTAATGTTAATGTTAATTTATGTAATGGAAATGGCAAAAGGGAGTCACATTGAACATTTGTAAACATTGCAAATAAAACTTAATGTTAATGTCAATGTATGTAATGGAAATGGAAATAAACTACGTAAGATAACTATGTATAATTTAGCTTTATTATCAGGTAACTAATTTAGAATACCCCTGTATTATTTCTAGTCACAAATTTAGTGAAGTAAAAAGATTTTTACTTTTCCTTCACACTATGACTACTGCAGCCCTAATTCCTGCTGAAACAGTTATAATATCCCTGCAACTGCCTCACTTTCTTATAGTTATAATTACAAATGATAATAAGCACATCACAAAACATCTTAAGCACATTACAAGACATCTTATCACAAGAGATGTTGGAAATGTTGTCCGCTATCCTCACATTTCTGGCATCTTCTCAGGAAATTTTCATTCGCACTTAAGAGTTCAGTATCCAAAATTTATAGAATTTCTCGCCTGGTGTTTTCTTTTAGCTCTTACTATGTATGGGAGTTTGTTGCACACACACAATTTTTCATGAGATCATCAGAGTCGGGTAAATTTCTGTAATTGGATTTTGCAAAATGATAAGAGTAATTACCTATGCTTAATATTCTTCTCTGACGAAGCATGGTTCTATTTATATGACTATGTTTCATTGCAAAATAACACATATTTGAGTACAGAGAAACCAGATTTTACACACAAGATTCCCCTGTATGACGTGAAAAGTGGTGTACAATGAATCCATGCAGAATAATATGTGTATTTTTTGAACAAACGATAAATGCAGAGAGGTACAGGAGTCAGTTACTCCCATCATTTTTACTTTCTCTACTACGTATAGTAAGTAGGGGAAGTATAGTATTCCATCCAAAAATACGATACCGAGATTTCACTGGAAATACATGTTTTGAGACCCCCTGAATCCAAAAAAAGCATTTTTGGAAACATGTCTGTGTGTGTGTGTCTGTGAACAGCATAACTCAGAAAGAACAGTCAGATAAACACCAAACTTGGTATTTAGGTTTAGTATCTTCCAGAGATGCGACACGAAGGTTTTCAAGAAAATCCCCCCACCCCAGATTACCCTTTACATGGAACATTTTTCGAAACTTTTAATTTTCTTAAAAATGGCTCTAACGATTTTGATTAAAATATCATATGTTTAAGATATTGTCATGACAAATAAAATGTTTATCTTGAATTTTCTGGGAATGTCTCCAAACGTATTCATTGTGAACGACTTTTGCATAACTGGTAAACCATAAGAGATAGACAAAATTTTACTACACAAAAAATGTAGATTGCGTTAAAATACACAATTTATGTCATAAATTTTTGTTGTTGAGTGAACCATTTTCGAGATATTGCTTGTTATTCCCTTAAATTTTTCAATACTTATTTTCTCAAATGGGAATTCGTTATTCATTTTTTTGTCTTGGATATGTAAAGAGTATTAATCAGTGGCAAAGAGAATGGTGCTGCACCTAGCAACCAGCTATTAAGAGATATGTATATGCTTAAAGGCTACTGTATTTCTATATTGCCCTTGTAAATATATATTCCCCTTACGTCTACAAGAAAATTAGCAATAAGATAGAGTCTGCAAATGTTTATCTCAATTAACATGAAGTAGATGGAGAATAAGCGTTTGTATAAATAGTTTGTACAAGAGTAGAGAAAGTCATGTGAGTGTAACACATCAGATTTTTTTGAACAGCTGCCTGATGTTGAATGTCTGTGTGGATTTTTCACTGCGCATACAGCTGATGAGTCATTAAATTTAATTGAAGACATTTTGGAAGATAATGTAATTAGTAAAGAATTATGGCTCCATGATCCCCTGATTTAACTATATGTGATTTTTATATATGGGGGAACTTGAAAAATAAGGTGTTGCAACAAACCCCATACATTATAATAACTAAAATAAAACCAGGCAAGAAATTTCTTCAATTTCGAATATTTAGGTCTCCAGTGCGAACAAAAATTTCCTGAGAGATGCCAGAGGGATACAGATAGATAAGGACAACATTTCCAATATCTCTTATATAAAGGCATATGCTTATTATCATTGTAACTGTAGTGTCTTTAACTATGAGAACATGAGGTGGTTGCAGGGATATTATAACTGCATTGGTGGGAGTCTGAGCTGTTGTGGCCAGTGCACAGCTGCCTGTGCACTGGCCACAGTGTAAAAGAAAAGCACTGTACATTGAGTTTTATTTATGGACGTTCTTTAACTGCTATAGTTCTTAGCGTCCCATTCTACATTGCGCCTCTTTATCAGGTTTGAGGTTCTTTTACGTGCTGTAAATCTACGACACGGGACCACCGGCTTTACTTCCCTTCCGAAGGAAGCCATGCTAAGGATTTTTACGCTAAAAAAAATCCGCCGCCTTCCACCGGGTTTGAACCTGCAACCTCAGGAACTGGAGACTAGCGTAGTAACCAGTAGACTACGCAGGACGATAAAGCACTGTATATTTTATGTGAAGTTGTAATGGATAGAGAAAATCACAAGAGTGTAACACATCAGACATTTTACTTTCTCTACTACGTATAGTAAGTAGGGGAAGTATTGTATTCCACTCAAAAATTCGATACCGAGGTTTCACCGGAAATACATGCTTTGAGGCCCCCTGAATCCAAAAAAAGCATTTTTGGAAACGTGTCTCTGTGTGTTTGAACAGCATAACTCAGAAAAGAACAATTGAATAAACACCAAACTTGGTATTTAGGTTCAGTATCTTCCAGAGATGCGACCTGAAGGTTTTCAAGAAAATCCCCTCACCCCAGATTACCCTTTACATGGATCATTTTTCGAAAATTTTAATTTTCTCAAAAATGGCTCTAACAATTTTGATTAAAATATCATATATTTAAGATATTTTCATGACAAATAAAATGTATATCTTGAATTTTCTGGGAATGTCTCCAAAAGTATTCTTCATTGTGAACGACTTTTGCATAACTGCTAAACTATAAGAGATAGACAAAATTTTACTACACAAAAAATGTAGATCGCATTAAAATACACAATTTATGTCATACATTTTTTTTTGTTGAATGAACCATTTTGGAGATATTGCTTGTTATTCCCTTAAATTTTCCAATACTTATACTTTTTCTCAAATGGGAATTCGTTATTCATTTTTTTTTGTCCTGGTAATGCAAAGAGAATGGTATACTCCACATAGCAACCAGCTCTTCAAATATTTGACTATCCTTTAAAGCCTCCAATTCCGCTTGCGTCTACAAGAAAATTAGCAATAAGATTAACATCTCAATATCTCGATTAACATGAAGCATATGGAGAATAAGCGTTTGTACAAATAATTTGTACAAGAGTAGAGAATGTCATGCAAGTGTAACACATCAGAGTTTTTAAAAGAGTTTGTGCATATTGCATATATGCAATATGCTTCAACAGTATAACCAAGAAAAAAATTCTGATGAATACCAAATTTGGTGCTTAAGTCCAGGGATACAGCATGAAGACTTTTCCCCAACACCAAATTACCCTTTACATTAAAAAATGTTCATTACTTTCTATTTTTTTTAAAAATGCCTCTAATACTTTTAATTAAAATATTATGTGTTTGAGATACTGGTACAAAGAATAAAACATATACCTTGAATTTTCTGTAAGCCGCTTGTGAAACCCTCTTCATTCCATTGAATTTTGTATAACTGAGAAACCATAAGAAGTGGACATAAACTTAACTTCAGAAAAACAACTCATTAAAATTCACAGTTTGTGTTCACTGTTTCAGTAGCTTTAGCCATTTTCAAAGTAATCCTTATTGTATGAATTTCGAAGAGAAATTCCTCTTGGCACTAGCAAACTTATGAAACAGACAATAATCATTTATTTGCCTCAAAAGCTCATGGCTATGGTCTAATATTTGCTGTCATGTAACTACATGGTACAAAACTCCTTCTTTAACTGTTTTTTTTTTTAAATTTTACTTATTTATTTATGGATGCCCTTTAACTCCTAAGTTCTTTGTGTCCTATTCTATATTGGATTTGAAAAACTGGATGCTGCTTCCACACTGTATGTAACATAACCACGGAGAAATAAAATAATTATGCAAGTTCATCATTTCAAGGCAAACAGCTTTAAGGACAGAAAAATCACTTTTTACATAAATAGTATAATGCACAGCAATTTTCATCAGTAATGCATAGAATATACCAATAAAACTAAAATGGACTCATATTTTAAAAAATGCTCTGAAATATCAAATTTAATACAGTAAAACTCCATTAACTAAACTGTGTTTAACCAAAACCTGGCTTAACTGAAACAGTGCAGGAGGGAAAAAGAAAGAAACAATGAACCAAAACATACAAGTTGCTTAAATTCATACTGACAATGTTGCTGCAACAATTATTGACAATGTTATTCTGCCCAACTCTAAATTCCAATACAGGTACTTGGTAATGTATGCAGTTAATCCTCACCTCCTATCCGCCATTCCAAGAAATATTTTACTGCTATAACAAGTGTTAACTGCTTGCACATACATTCAATTCAGAGGTCCACTGTTATTTTACTGTTGGTATTAGTCAGTGTGGTTTATTTGTGTTTAATGTGTCAACGACGTGTTGTAATATGCGTTGAACAGAAACTTGAAGCTATTAATAACAGAATGACAGTGGATGAGACATTTAAAGCATTAGAGGTAAGAAAAACTACAATGAATGGGTGAAATGATGCTCAAAGGACTCTAGGATCCATAGAGCTTAAAGTTACCCAACATTCGTGTTTTCATGATAAGAGAAAACCCAGAAAAAATCTTATCTGGGTAACTTACTCTAACTGAGATTTAAACTCGGGACCTCTTGAATGTGAGGCAGACACACTACCCCCACACCACAGAGGCAGGTTGTATTCATATCTTAATGGGAAGCATTATATTATGGCACTATCAATAACACAAACTTTGTTTTTTTAGGTTGCCTTGTGTTTTGTAAAACAAAGCAGTGAATCAACACCAACACATATAATGCTTATCAAACTGTGACGTGATAGATACAGCTGCTCAAAAGCAGCATTCAGCAAAAAAAAAAAAAAAAGGTCTGCAAAAAATTACTGATCTTATGAAACAAGCTGTAAGTACTGCAATTTAGATTTTAATATTGCATAATACAGTAGTAGTCTCTTATTAAACATTGCTACATGTATTAGGAATACATTATCATTGATTTTCCAAAAAAAAAATGCTTATCTGAAATGGCTCTGCTCTTTTAGTTCGGTTAAGTGGGGTTCTACTGCATTTTGAGATCTTTCAGGACCTTTTCATATCTCTGACTTGCCTTTGTTCTTTGAATTTTATTTCTATTTTGTCAACGGTTGCCTGTGGAATAGGTTGCTGATTTGGATGCATTTTCCTGAAAATTATGCATAATTCCTTTCTCACCAACCCCTATCATCAGAATTTCAATACTTTTAGTTACTGTTAAAAACATTCTTCATACAAAATCTGATACACAAGTCAAGAATTAAACTGTTCCCATAGTGATCAATACTTCTGTGTGAAACAAAATTTTGCATGCAATGGAAGAAAATAACTACCTATCAGAGTATTGAAAAATATGTTACCCATTAAAATGCTGTCATTGATGCCACATCTTGTTGAATAATGACTGAACATTTTGATAAATTAATATTAAAAGCTTTAGGGCTGGAAGGCCACATTGAAGTAAAAGCATCTGAAGTTCCAAACAACACTTTGGTTGTCACCTTCAAGCTGATTGGAACCTTGGGATGAATGGACCATAGCTTCCAGCTGGAAACTTTTAATATTTTATTGATTGGCTCCAGCCATGAAAGTCTCCATATATTGAACATTTTGTTTGTTTTTTTGTAAATATTCCTCTCTGAGAATTTCTATTGTTGTTCTTCTTCTTCTACTTCATGGTTTTAGGCCATTTAGTCTGTTCTGGCTCCTATTTATTTTGGAGCATAGGAGTAAATTTTTTTGACATGGATGGGTTACCAGCCCTTCGCACAACTTCTAATCCTTAGAAGTAGGGGTTTGTCTTACGAGTTTTTATTGTTAAATGAGTCAATTTTAGTATTAAGAGTTACTTATGAAACACCAAGGGATACCTTTGAAATAGTAATGGGTATAGAAGGTCTTATGAGTGTAACACATTAGATTTTTAAAGCGTTTGAAAGTCAGGATAATGAAAGCAGAATCAAGGACTGAAGAATTCAATGCCATAGCCAGGATTTGAACCACGAGTCTCCTGGTTTCTGTCCAGTTGCTCTAATCACTGAGCTACCATAGCAACATGCCAATAGGACATTAAATTCTCCAGCCGACTCGCATTTTTCCCAGTAAACCACAAGGAGATCTCAAATTGTTTTGAGATGACATACCCCAATGGTGACTTAAATGCTGTAAATACCGGGCTTCATTTGTTTAGCCTCTAATGGATCAATTAATGAATTAATTGTTCTTCCACATTGACATGATTGTAGGAAAAGGTTGGAAAGCTATAATCAGAGGACTGAAAAATTCAATGCCATAGCCGGGATTTGAATCACAGATCCCTGGTTTCCGTCTGGTTCCTCTAGCCACTGAACTACCATGGAAACATGCCGGTAGGATATTAAATTCTTCAGCAGACTCACATTTTTCCCGGTAAACCACAAGGAGATCTCAAATTGCTTTGAGATGATATACCACAACGATGACTTACAGTGCCATTAGTACTTTTAGATCCTGGGCTTTGTTAATTTAGCCTCTATCAGGTCAATTAATAAATTAATACATTAACTCATAATGACATTACAAGGGTGGATTGATAAGTCAGTGACTTTTTAAAGAAAATAGTTTGTTCCAAAAAATTAATCTTATTTCTCAACATAGTCCCCTTTCAATTCAATACAACTTGTCCAACGTTTCTCCAATTTTTTAACCCTTCCAAAAACTATGATTTTTCGAAGTCTGCAAAATATGAGGTTGTTTCTGCCATGATGTGTTCACTGCACATGAATTTCTTCCCAGCGAGTCAATTTTTCAGGTTTGTGAAGAGGAAGAAGTCGCTCGGAGCCAAATCTGGGGAATATGGTGGGTGAGGTAGCAGTTCGTAGCCCAATTCCACAAATTTTGTGATGGTAATGGCTGACTTGTGTGCGGGTGCATTATCCTGGTGAAAGAGAACCTTTTTCTTCACCAAATGGGGTTGTTTCTTTAACAATTCCTTGTGAAACTGATCCAGCATTGTGGCATGATATCATCCTGTGATTGTGTTACCCTTTTCCAGGTAGTGGATGTCTATCACCCCTTGTGAGTCCTAAAATACAGCTGTCATGATTTTTCCTGCCGACAAAATGGTTTTCGCTTTCTTTGGTGTAGGTTTGCCGAAAGAAATCCATTGTTTTGATTGTTGTTTGGTTTCAAGTTGATAGTAATGGATCCAAGTTTCATCAACCATGATTAACACTGCAAAAACTCATTTGGGTTGCACTGAAACATGCTCAAACATCCCTGTGAAATGGTCACACGATTCCGATTGATCTCAACTGTGAGCAGTCGCGGCACCCATCTTGCTGACAGCTTTCTCATACCCAAAAATTCGTGCAGAATGTTACACACCTGTTCACTCAAGATGTTTACGGTCTTGGCTATCTCGCAGATTTTCACTCGGCGGTCTTCCAACACAATACTTTGCGAACTTTGTTCACCATTTCTTCTGTTGTGACCTCAACCGGCCGTCCTGTGCACACAGCATCTCTTGCACTCAAACGGCCACATCGAAACTCTGTTAACCACTTGTAAACCATGCTATGTGATGGGGCAGAGTCCCCATAATACTTGTTCAGCTTTTCTTTCATTTCCTTCACTGTCTTATCATGCAAAAGTAGTGCTTTATCAGAACACAAAATTCACTTTTCTCTATTTCCTATAAAGCAACACACATCTACTTATTTCAGACGCTCTTCAACAATGTTCTAAGAAAAAAATGATGATGAATTTCTGCGATTATACCCAGAATATATGCAAGACTTGGGTGCAAACAAGAAACCTGTGATTAGAACGCTATCTCTTGTCAAAGTCATGGGCTTATCAATCCGCCCTCGTATGTTACAGCATTCCACTGAAAAAGTCTATCTGTTGGTGGTAGTAGCCATATTTACACCAGGATGAAGGAGTGAGTGTTCCAACAGCTTCATGAAAATAACAGAATCTAATGTTGCATTAAAAAAAGAAAGAAAAAACTGTTTTGGTTGAGTTTTGGATAAACAGGGTTCTACTCTATAAGGAAATATGTTACTTCAAAGTAAACATATACACATGGACAAATTAAAGAGGACTAAAACCAAAAGGAAATATATAAGAGAGTTTAGAAATAAAACCAGGAAATTTAAAAAGATCATAACATGTACAGTTTATTTTCTATTACTTAGGCAGGAAACATATATGTAGATGTAAATCTAAAAAATAATAGCTAACAGTGCAGGGAAAACTAAAGAAAAAACAAAAGAAAATATCAGTACTAAAGTTACATTGTGGCCTGCCACAATGATAATTGTAATGCAAAAGTTATATAAACTTTATTTATGTACATTTGTTATATTGTATCATATGATCAGCCACCTTTAATTCATATTAATACAAAAATATATGTGGCATATTAATACATTGTTTAGTATAACTATTCATATATTTGTATTTATAACATTATGGTTCAACTGATACAAATTGCAAGAGAAGGGTGCCATCCATTAGCTGCCAAGCACATGTTGCCCTGGAATAAAAGTGTGCTGGAAAAATGAGACAAGTTACCAGAAGAAAGCTATCAGTGTTTCTTTACCTATATTGTTTTAAAAACATTCTTTAGCAGCCATGGCACAGTCACATATTCCTACATCTTACAATGTATGTGTCTTCAAAAGTGGTAGCAGCAGACTACCTGGGGTGGCCACAGAGAAAATAGAGGTGGATTTTACTTATATTGGTCATATTTCAAAACATTTGTTAATTCAGAGATACATAATCATGATACAAGAGAGAAATCTAAATTGCATATAACCTATCATAAGAACAAATTGTATAAGAATAGCTGTTACTATAAAGACATCCATTTTTGTAATAAAATACCTTCTCAAATAAAAATGTAAAATCTTCCCACAGCTTCAAGAAATATTTACAAAACTTTTTAATGACAAAGCTATTATTCAGTTGATGAATTTTCGCATTCATAGGCTAAATGAGGTATCTTCTTTACTGTTATACCTTTGATTAGGAGATGTAAATAATTGTACCTAGTTTTTAAGAAATTTACTAATGTAAACTTTTTTCCATTGTAACTTTTGATGTATCTGACAACATGTAAATGTTATTCTGGATGAAATAAATTGAAGTGAGTAGTTTTTGCACAAAGACATTACTACATTAATTATTCTGTACTTCACAGCAAACAATGTTGTTTGGGGCTTTGGATCAAATGTTCCTCACTGTCAGTGTATTAGGTGTCAATTTTATAATTGCTTTACTGCTGTAAATAATTATTAATATAGTGTTGCCCTGCTGAGTTAATGGGCATCCTTATGTATATTGTTATTGAAAGTGGAGTAATAGATTTGGACTTGGAAGGGTTAACTTTATTGGTACACATTTCAGCATTTTTTTAAATTTATTGATTGTTAAGAGTAGCTTAATGAAAATAAAAAATTAATATAATTTTTTTTTTATAATTGGATTTAAATGCTAAACATCTGCACTTCTACAGTAGTGTCAGAGTCATGTCAACACCTGCACATGCCAATCACCATCTATTTTACATGGACCCATCCTATCCTTTACCACATACTGGTTAACACTGAGTAAGGGTTCAAACCTCGGTAACCTCTGATAATGAAATCTTGGACAGTGGTGTTCAATGCTTTAGCAAATGCTTGAACCATGAATCCAAGATGAGGTAAGGGAGGTTTCTAAGGCCACGCACTTTCTAAATCAGTTTCAAATGAACATAAATTAGGCTGGATAGGGCTAGAAAGTTTACCTCAGCTAAATGTAATCAAATTGTTGCAGGAGGAATCGATAGCCGCAGTGTCTACCTTTAGTTGCTGACGTCTCCAAGATTCATCATAGGAACATTTTATGTTCCTCATAACCAGAAATATTCTTTCATATCCATCACCTGATACAGGAATGGTTACAGCTATGGCTCATACTGAGATTTTTGTAAAATGCCAAACAAAACTAAACAAGAAACCTAATAAAAGCACACGATACTTTTCACACACCACTTCTGACCTTCCTCATATCTTTCATTTTTTCTAACTAGACTAGCTGGAGAGTAGTTATAGTGCTATTTACGTATGACCAAAGACTTACTCTTGAAAATTCTTACTCTGAGGAGCGTTAAAATAGCCTTGCTTGCCAATGTTAAATCCAGCTTGTTCATAACCTATTTTCTTTGGAGATAATCAAGACATACCAAAACCTTTTCTAAGTATACATTGATGCTATATGCATATATTAATCCACTTTCACTGGTTTATTTATTTTAATGATTAGGATATAATTTCTTTAAAAATATCTTCAAATATTTTTATAATTTTGCTTGTGTTAATAATTTTACGGATGAATGCACACCTGCAATATCAAGAAAAACTGTAACAAGAAAGAAAGGAATTAAAGCATGGCTACAAGAATTAATGGTACCTTATACAGTGATAATGTTTGGAAAATGACCTGAATGGATAAGTGTGCTAGCAGATTACTGGAAACCGAGGCTTTGCTACAACTTCATGAAGTATCTCTGGCTTTTTTGTACTTTTCCTTTAAATATTTTATGCCAAATTATTAAAAGAAAATTTGCAGGGATGTAACAAATGGTGATTGGTGATAAATTTGAATGAGATAAAGTGTATGCATATGGGACAGGATTCGGTGAATATAGACATCTGAAGGTAAAATAAAATCCTGCACCATTTTGAAGTATTTGGGAACAACAATAAATAGTTCCAGTACATGTGATGTAAATATTAACTCCAGAAGCAATGAAAAAGGGAGCCATTATAGTATTACATGGATATATGTGGAATAGTATATTCAACAAGACTTAAAAAAAGAATATTCCATAGCGTGGCGGAAAATGTTGCTTTACACGGAGCCGAGATGTGACCTCAAACAAGAAAAATCAAAGATACAATATGAATATGGAGATGGACTATCTGAGACAATGTTTATAGCTTACAAGGCAGGATAAGGTATGAAAATGAAGAATTATGGAGACAAACATAACAAAAACATTAGAGAATAGAGCACTTCAGTAGTGTGGCCATGTACAGAGAATGCCCAACTACTGATGGCCAAAGAAAATCTTGAAATGGCAATCACCAAGAAGAAGAGGAAGATGGCCGACACTAAGTTTGGAAAAATACATGCAGAAAGCAATGGAAGATAGAAACTTAAGACCTGGTGACTGGAATGAAAGAGGCTTGTGGAGGTCAAGAACTGCTAACTCCAAAGGGGAAATGAAGAAGAGGAAGAAGAAGAAGAAGAAGAAGAAGAAGAAGAAGAAGAAGAAGAAGAAGAAGAAGAAGAAGAAGAAGAAGAAGAAGAAGAAGGAAACCAAGATTCTAACCTTCATTTTTTTTTAAATATAAACACCACAGAAAAACATGGAAATGTGCCATGGCTACTAAATTCTGATAAAATATGAATATACATTTGGTTACTTGAAAACAAGTATAGAGTATGAATTAATTACTAAAGTATATGCATAGCTCAAAATATGTTCTTAAAATATATTTTTATTATTTCAAATGTATAAAAAAATAACAACATAATATGTATATGGTACATGTAAAATTATGGATACAATAAAAATATGGAATATGAAATAAAATATTAATTTTAGATATCATTAGAAATAATAAGCGATATTACCCAGATATAAATATGTATAAACACTAACTGACCATGTCACCTAGGAAGACCCTGAGTATTTAAACCGAATGGCAATGAATGAATTAAGATTTGTCAATAGAGAATCAACTCAACTTAGGTTCTTTTCCACTGCCATTCTTTTTCTGGTTAAAATATTTTGTGCATAGTGCACAACAATTTTCATGACATAAAACTCCATATTTTAATACAATATAGAACATATTGCATTACAGAACTATATGGAAATGTTTTCAGTGATTAGAGTTTCTTATGTTTATCCACTCAGCTCTTTTAGGTTTCAACACTTCAATATTGTTTGGTAACTTAAGAGTATTTTACTCCTTATACTCAGCTATTATTTGCAATATTAAATTTAATAAGCTTACTCAGTATTTCTGATGAAACTATTTGTGCAAGTTTTGTAAATAAGAACTACAAATTACTCCTTAGGTATGAATAAAATAAAATTTAAAAATAGACATTTTACTAGCACAGAACTTCGCTTCCTTATGAAGATACATTATCTTTTACTTATTCGTTTCACAAAATGACATCAATGAAATAAGTGGTATGTATTAAATGGTTTAAAGCAATGCTAAGTATGAACCAGAAATTATGAGAAAATATTCTATTTTTAAGGCATTTTGTATCTATATATGATAACTGTACACACTTCCCTTTCTCTGCAGAAAATACTAAATTTATACATGGGTATTCCATAAATAATTACTCCATTTTCACAACACAAATATCCTTGTAATTCTTAATGTTAGAGCAATGTAGTATGGTGTAGACAGACAATATTTCAAAGATTTGTTTCACGGTGCATATTTAGGCAATATCCCATTTCAACCCAAACTGTGCTCAAGAGTTTCACCATCTATTTTGTGAGGCTATCATCTTAAAGTTTAGTTTACCTAAAAGGTGTTATATGTGCATTCATCGCTGAATAATTTTATGATAAAAAAATGGTTTTATATACACCTCAGAAAGCATTTGTGCCCTGATTTTCACAGTAAATCATTCTGCTGCAACATATTTTCAATGCTAATTTAAACAAGGTCCACTGTCTCAAGATTTTTGTTATGTGATTGATTTTTGTTTTGTTCACATTCCTTCTTAAGCCAATAACTGCAGGAGAGTGTCACATTACAACTGCAATGCACATGATGCGGAAATGGATTTTCCTATACTAAGCGATCAAATTTATTTGCAACTTCTTGCAAACCATTTTGAATTGATGATATCATTGTTTAAAAGAGAGAGAGATTAACTCGGTTTAGTAATCCTCTTAGTTCTGAGGAATTGACGTGGATTTTTTTTTTTTTTTTTAATGGTGTTTAATGTCTGCTTTTACTTCACATGACACCACAGATGGTGACACTCATGATACATGAAATTAAATGATAAGTAGGAAAATAAAATTGGTAAGGAAATGTTCCAGGCCGAAGTTTAGGCTACCTCCCTGTCATTTGTCAGTTATGACTGAGAAAAAACTGCAAAAACCTCAATTAGGTTTGATGATCCTGGCGGGAATTGAACCACAGACCTAGTTATTCATGAATCTGTGCTTTAATGACCTTGGCTATCCATGTTGGTAATTGATATGGAGGTCAATATAGAGTGCCATAGTTAGGAGAGAATCGCTGTTACAGAGCTTCATGGCTTGTAAAAATTGATATAGCTAGCAAGAAGATTTCTTTAAAACACTGGTGATGCCATGTGATTTTCTTCACTAATATAGAGCATTAGCCATGCAGCATCCCAGTTTCTCTAGTAATCTGTTGCAAAAATTTTTCCTAGCATTTCTGTTATAATTTCCTGCATATTAACAACTTGAAGCCTGTAGTAACTGATCTTATTTCAGATGTGCAAAGGAGAGTGACATATCCATCACAGAAAAGCAATAAATAAAAACATATAAATATGATGCCACAATTAAAACGACTGCGATTCCATGTGGCCTATAACATTTTTGTAGGTTTTCTCTCTAAATGTGCCAAAATTGTAGGAAAGCTAGGAGAAAATCTTTCAGGCACCAACAAACATTGCAGTGCTGAGAACCTTGGAATATCCTTCCCATTTGAAAATAACTTTCTACCTGAAAACGTGGTGCTTGGTGATGAGATACATATGGCTGATAACTTCACTGAAAAGAATTGCACCACGAGATCAATTGTAAGCAACTGTGAATTTAAAATTAATTTTAGTAGCTCCTGAGTAAGGCACTAGGTCTTATAATTTAGGCTACTTTCAAAGACATTCACTCTGTCTTTGACTGGATCCATACATGCTGGAACTGTATGAACCTAGTCACATAGTTCTGCCATGCTCCTGAAGAGATTCTTTCTGTTACCTACAAGCACTACAAAGCCAAGGTTTGCTGACTAGGAGTTACTCCATACATTTAAATTTACTATTGCTAAGTTGGAATAAATTTAATTGCCCTTATATAAGTGTTATGTGACCAAAAGTGCATGCTTTGAATTTCATACATTGTAATGTATGACAGGAAAACAAAGGACAAAAAAAAAAGCTTTGAGGTATTATACATCTCTAGCCATTTACTGAGCTCATCCTTATATACTGCTGCTTGCAGTGCAAGGAATTTGATTCCTAGTATCAGCATGGGTCTTGTAAGGGATACACTTGTTTTGTGTATCCTTGGGGACCGATTGAAGAGCTACTCAATAGAGAAGTAGAGGCTTCTGGAAAGTGTACCAAAGTGGTCAAGATGGAAAGCATGCTGACCACATACCACCCTTAAACTGCACCCAGCCCATTATGTAGGCAGGGAAAAAGGAGTTTTAGCAGGCATACAGGCTAAATAGTACAGTTACCAGGATTTGTTTATAATTCCCATTAAATGTGTTGCCCTAACATTAATATTTACGAAGATACAGTATTGTGAAAATAGTACAATCATTCTGGGGCATTCTGTAATTTGCAATTCCTTCTGATGTAATTACACTATGACAACAATATAGCTCTCAATTTTCAGCAAGACTGGTTAACAGGTGTACCACATTTTGTGATTTCGAATTATTTTTCATGATTTTCTTTGAGGAAATAAACTATACATACCTTTTGCACTGTATATTTTTAACTGTGTCAGATTTTGACACTGTTAGTCTCCTCTTTTAAGAACTTTTTTGTATTGCAACATGTGTGTGAATTTTAATAACATATATTTGATAGAACTTTTATTTTATCCATACTCTCATAATCAGTATGCATAATAATGAATGTAGATCCTATTTTTAAATGTAATTATGATTTCTTCAAGAAGCTTGTATTTGTCTAAAAACACAATTCAGCTTCTATTTTACTCCAGGGCAAAACTTTACGAAAAGGGGTGGTAACACCAGCTTCTTTATGCAATATTATTCAAGTCATATAAAAACGTGGATACGAGGATCATTTAAATACATCTCAGATAAATATACCCCATTGCGACTTCTTTTTGATCTTATTACATAGTTTATTTAACTTTTGGTTTTACCTTCATTTTTTTTTTATATATCTGTGTTTGTCAGGTGGATTCATCAACCATATTCTAGCTTATGATTTCTCGCAGCTAAAGCCTGTGTTTCACAAGGAGAGAAACATCTTGTTGCATTTAAACCATTTACACAAAACACTAATGGTTTTAAGCATATTCCCATTGAAGTTCTGAAAGTAGGTAACCTTGACAACAGGATGTACCACTGTATACTATTGTCTTAACCATGCTACCTGCATGCAGGGCAGATTGTTGTGTTACTTATAAAAGAGAAGAATATTGAACATCTATTTCAGAATTAACATTACTACCACTATATTAATTTCCTGTTTGTTTAGTTTCTTACTCTGTATATTATTTACTTTGGACATTAGATTTAGTTTAAAAGTGAATTGCAATTTGCAATTATAGCTTTTCGTTTGGCTATGTTTAATGGATATATTTTTAAGCTTACTTGTTCTTTTTTGCTTAATTCTAATCCTTTTATGCAGATTCATATAATGTATGTTAACCAAACATAAATACAATTTCAAATGCCCTTTTCTTACTACAGCTGCCTAAGTGACATTTGATGTGATGAAATCTTTTCTTACACATGAAACACAGAAAAGTTTCCTTTATTATGCATAATTCACAGCTAAGTGATTTTTAATTTAATCAGGATTGAGCTCTTCCTTCACTCATCAATAATCCATTAACAGAATCTAAAACGTAATCATTTATCAGTATCAATTTCTTTACAAATCCATAATCCTTTCAGCTTTCTTTTTTGTGTTCTACTATGATAGAAGAAAATAAATCACATATTCTAAAACATAAAACTAATAATTAAAAACTTTATAAAGAAACATTCTAGCTGAATTAGAATCATAAAAATATTAATTTGCTTTATTTTGCTGCAGCAATCCACACTCACTAATTCTTTGCTTATCCTTGAAGGCTTTTGACAAAAGTTTATTTGCAATTACGTATATTCCATAAATGAGCTTGTAATAATTATAAACATGCATTTTCATTGGGTTTAAGTGCTATTCTTTATTAATATGGTAACACTGATAGTCATTTGGTATATTTATTCAACTAAATTGTTTATGAGATGTTCTTTGTATTCACACATCAATAACAATACCATGTCATCTTTCAGCTCTTGAATATGTACTTCTTTTAAGCTATTTTTCCCTCATTTTTATTCATCTTAATACAGCTCAGGATATATAGCACTGACATTATTGAAGCAATCACAAGTTATTACATGGATTGCATATTTATATTCCATGCTAGTTTCCCATCTCTCAGTGCTTACTAGGGGACATTCTCATTTTAGAGTCATAATTTTGAGAAGTGTGTCATGTTAAATCAATTCATGTTATGACAAACTTGCATGTAAAGTATCAGCCGCTACTTGCAGAAAAGTTAGTAACTGGTGAGGTAAAATCATAAGTGATTAAGTGGTACTTAGAGGAAAGAGAGAGGGTAGTCAACCCTGCCAGCTTATGTGGGTATGTTGTAAAGAGTACAGAGAAAGATGTACAGTAAAACTGTAAAGAAAACTATCTGATCACCTTAATCATGTTCACTTACATTTGATTATCTTCATTCAGTTCAAGCACCAAGATAGAAGAGCATGATTGAATAATCTTACTACAAATCAAGATGCACACTTAATTATCCGAATGGTTCAAAACTTCCAAACATCTTGCTTTTGATTTTAGCAATATATGTGAACATTAATAATTCATTTGATACTCATAGTGCCAAAATACATTTTGTTTTGAACCTTTTAAATATTCTTTAGATTATGCGCTGTGGTGCAGTGCAGCACTCTGATTCTTGGCCATGGAATGTGCATAGGTTCGAGCTCACCCATGGGAGCATGGATTTTTCAGCCCATGTATAGGGTCAGTGTCCACTAAATAATTATGAGGAATATGACAAGATATGATTGATAGAAATCTGTGGCTCATGAAACTAACATCCCCATTTGAGGATACATAGTGCTGACTTCATCACCTCCTGTGCTGGTCAGATTGTTTTTTCTTTCAGTAGTTAGTGCCCAATCTTACTGCATATGGCTTGGACACTGATGATACATGATAAGATATGATAATAAAATTGGGAACGGAGATTTGGATATGAGACATTTCAGTTTAGGGTACCTCCCCAGCAGCTGCCAGTTATGAAGACTGGGGAAAACCTGGAAAATACCTCAGAGAGAACAGCCCTAATGGGATTTAAACTGTAGACCTCCCATTCACAAGTCTATGCTTTAGCAACCTTGGCTATCTGTGTTGTATAGTGGTCGGTGATTGCCCAAACCTACAATGTGTATCTGGGTATGAGACCTGCACTCAAATTGGTAGGCATTAGCCTTCATGGGCAGTCGTGCCATAGAATTATTATCATTATTATTTATGTGATCATTTTACCAAAATACTCATTACACATGAAAAAGCCGATTGTATCAATGGATTAAAGCAAAGGTTGCAAATCCGAGAAGTGATTGTATGCATTCAGCTCTCGAGTTGTATCCAACATTAGCAGCTATTATTTCTTGCATCACCTAACATAAAACAGTGCTCCTATTGGTATCACTGGCTTCCTGCAGCTCTGAAGTGAGAATGTTCCCTGTTAAGCAGAGGATTATCATAAGCAGAATCTGCCAACAACTACCATTTACACCTTATTCTCTAGGGTCTTTCTCAACATTAGCGAACTGTAGGCAAATGCAGAAGAGGTATTACACAGTTTCAAGCACCTAGAACTATAAGCCACTGAGACACCATAGTAGAATGATGATTATTCCATCAATCCATTATGAAAGTTCAAGAATTTGCATATAAACAGTACTACTCTGCACTGTTACTTGACATGTGAGACAGTAAATTAATTTTGGTTCTTAGTAGTTTTTTGCAGTGGTATATCTATTTTTCTTTTGATTTATAAGTACAAATTCTGCCCTTCGAAACATATTTTGCTTCACAAAACCATTGGGGTTTGAGAAGCAACTTGCATTTGTTTTTGTGTGTATTAAAAAGAAAACTATAAAATAGACTGGTTCAATAAAAAACAGTTTTATATTCCAGTTTGAGAGCATCTAAACTGCAAAAAACTTCAAGATATTTTAAAGAAATTTATTTTCCTCATTTCTTCAATCATATAGTAATCGAAGAAATGTTTAAGAGAGTGGTGGGGATTAACAGCACAGTATAAAGTAAAGGCAGCAGTGTGCCAGGTAGAACTGCAGTGTTGTCACTGTATTAGTGTACAAGTGCATCACAATTTTTCCTTGCTATGATATAAGTAAACATGAGCATCTAGTTCAGCAAGTATTCAACAGTATATACAGAAGGACCAACATTTACATTTTTGAACACATATCTAAACCACCTCACAACTACTTCACCTAATCAGAACTAAATAAAACAAAGAAACAACTTTCAGGAAAGACCAGTTAGCTTTAGAACATGGATACAGGGTTTTGCCATAACCAGGAAACCCAGAGAAGAGTCTTGTCTCAATTTGAACAAAAAATAAAATCTGGGGCAGCCCTTGGGAGGAAAAAGAGGTTAATGAAGTCCATGATTTGATAAAGGATGCAGTAGAACACGTTTAAGATATAAGATATCAGCACAGTAATACACAAATAATTCTGAATAATGGGAAGCTTAAAGCCTTTAAGATTTCACTAACGGACAAAGAATAAAATTCAGATTTGGATATATAGGATGTGTCTAAATTCCCTTTACAGACTTTGAGGACCTGTAGTGGAGACCAAGACGATTAAGTTAGCATAGGAGCTTGTGTCCGGAAACGTACCATTTTTCTGCTTCATGCAAAAATCACCACACACGCCCCTTTTCGGTGCCACTCACTAGGATGATCTTGACTAGGGTAGTTCATACGTCATTTACGATCATCTGATGTCCCAAGTTGACTACATGTTTGTTTACATGCCATTCAATTGAGTTTGTGATGGGTTTCAGCAACAATACGGTCTGAACATTTGGGCAGAGTTCCTTGATGGGTGTGTATTTGCGGCATACCTTCTTCCACCAAATCTCTTGGATGATGTGTACTTGCGATTCCTTGAAGGCGTTTTTGGAGGATGTGCCACTGCATGTGCATCAAAACATGTGGTTCCAGCATGACGACGCACCAGTTCATTTTGCACTTGCAGTCCGGCATCATCTGGACCAACAATTTGAGCAATGATGGATAGATAATGGTGGCCCCATTGCTTGGCCTGCATGCTCTCCTAACTTGACCCCACTAGATTACTATCTGTGGGGTCACCTGCAATCCTTGATTACATGACTCCTGTGGGAAAACGGTACGTTTCCGGACATGAGTTCCTATGCTAAAGTTAACCATCTTGGTCCCCACTACAAGTCCTCAAAGTCTGTAAAAGAAATTTAGACACATCCTGTATATTAGCAATCAAGACATTAAGCAGTTGGCTTGTAACAAATATTTTACTATATTTACTTTGTAGTAGCCTAAATTTAGTGCATGAACAACACAAAGGAGAAAGGAAAAATGTGCACAAAAGCGTGATTGATCAGTTAATTATTTCCTTACTGTAGTTCTGTGACAGAGCCAAGTTTATCACACATCTGCCTGCGGTGTTTGTAGCTGCCTACTCCTATATACCCCACCACTCTTCTTTAAAATTTCCATGTGAACTGTAAGTTTGCAAAAATAAAAGATCCTACTGTGACTATAATCGGGCTAACACAATTGTTTCTAGCCAAATATACTGCTAAGGCAGACTGTCAATTCCTTCTCCAAAAGCTTATAAATTTTCTTCTTTTAGAATATGCAGTTTACTTTATTTCACCAAGAACAAGTGACACAAATATCTGTCTTTTAATTTAAAGTGCAGAAGGTGAGGTACACAATATGTATTTTGGTGTATGTTTTACCTCCAAGCACTTCACATTCCTGCGAAGCAGATGTGATTTAACTGCAGCAGATAGATGTCAAATGTTTGTTTACATATCATATGGATTGTCTGATCCTTATTCATATCTTCTAATAAATAATACATTTTTTCTTACTCTCTTTACCGCTATATGCTAATTAGCATCTATCACCATGAATGTAAGCACAGGTGTTTACAGAGAAAATAAAACTGTTGATGGATATGGAACTCTTGATAAATTTCTTTCTGGTACCTTACCAGAGTTTCCTGATATTTTCAGTCAAAGTCAAAACAAAAATGATAACAGTGTTAATATTAAAAGCAAGCTTTTTAAAGTTCTACAAAACTGACATTTAGGATTTTCTAAATCTGAAAGCAACGTGAATGTCTAATTTAATTGAATCTTGAATCGATGGATACACTAAAACTTCAGTTACTTGAAATTAATCGAAGGTGCTTTTAAAACATGTCCAATTAATTTCAAGTAAGTGAAGTTTTAATGTACCCACTGTCTCAAGATTCAATTAAATTATTGTTTTACTTCATTGTCTCCAACTTCTGAATAACACTTCAATGAATGTCTAATTTAGGATTCTTTATTGTGAATTCCCTCTCATGTAATAAAAATAGTCATAGAGCTTTCAGTTTAGAAACAGGTTTCTTTGAAACATTATGTGGAAGAATCATTTGTCAAGATCAACCTTTAAGCCTCCTGGAGAAGCCCCGAGATAATCTTGGGTGATATGCAAAAATGAATACTTGCATTTTTTAATGTACCTTCTATATCTTCAACCATTTCTGAAAGCTCAGTAACTACTGTTAAGTATTTTCTCAAAATTTAAATTCTTAAAAACATAGTAGATTATATGTGTGTAAATATTTTAATTGAACAGGTACTTAAATAGTGTAGGTGCCTTGTCCTCCACATGCTAAAATTCCATTACAACACATTTTGCTTCTAGATATTAATGTTGTTTCTTCTTTTTCACATTATTTTGCAATTAGATGTTCTCATAACTCTTTAGTTTCTCAGATCTTATTTATTCCCATTTTTCATAGATATAGAACATCATGAAAGATTTGGGATTAAAGGATAATAAACCAAATCTTAGTTAAAGAACTGAAATAACTGAATTTAAAAACCAATATTTAAAATAGAAATTTATCTTAAATTTGATAGCGATCAATCATGGTCTTAATTTATTTTATTCCTGAAACTGCAGCAATAAATTTAAACAACGCTATTTGCTGTTACTTTTACCATTAATGCTATAGAGTATTCTTGGAATTATTAGTTTGACCTCCTGAGTAAATGTGAGTAATCTCTCGAGAGAAGTAAAACCACCTTTAGATAGGCAAGCTGTTATGTGTAATTTGAGATAAGATTTTATAGAAAATCTATTGTTTCAAATTTACTTATGCTTTTATAAATATAAATTTATTTCAAATAAAAACCTTTATGCTATTTCTTTTCAAAATATATTTGAGCACATCTACAAAATATGCAACTGTGAGATTAAGAAACACATAATATTTCTATTTTTATAAAACTATTCTTTCTAACAATAATTAAAAACAAATCTAGAAATCTTAGCTTTCAAGTGCTTGCATGTTTACATCCTATGATTTCTTTGACAACATATTTATGCTTGCTTCACATTTGTGTTCATTAGATACTTGTGTATAGTACATGGCTGGTTTTAAACTTAGTTAATTCTCTTATATATCATTTTAGATTAGGCACATTAAAATATCAGAATCAAGTTATTTGAATACTCGACTTTCATTATCTGCATTTCCAATTGTAGGTCAGTTGTTAAGTAATCCATTATGCATTAAAATAGAAGGACATCTATGCTTGTCCATACAAAATATTGCAGAAGTCCAAAGCACCAACATTTTCACTTACGTATGTGCACCCACCACTCAAAATATTTTTGTGTTTTAATATCTACTTTGAATTTTAAATTCAACAATAGGTTCATTCATAATTAGCAAGTGCTATAGCTTCCTGTATGTGAGTATTGTCTTAGCTATGCCTATAAGGCAGCAAATATAACATGAAATTTCCTTAATTAAATTTCAGCTGCAACAACTTTTCCTTTACATTTTGGGATTTTTGCACCTCTAAGATTTCTTAACATAAATCATTAAACTTTGAGTAATATTATATATATATTGAGGCACTTGAGTACTGTCTCATTCATAACAGTTGCCTTAATCCTGCTTTAAAAATAAAGCTGATGGTTTCGCAAAGCAACACATCAAAAACTTGATATGAAGGTTTCAACTGCAGAGGAAATTTGCAATTAGTTTAGGTACTCATGGAGCAGACGAGTAAAACTCTCAAACACAATTTTTATAAATTGTTTTATAGATTATACACCAGTTCAGTTTCTTAAATATGACAAAAATACTTTATATTG
Source organism: Deroplatys truncata (assembly GCA_030765065.1). Taxonomy (NCBI): domain Eukaryota; kingdom Metazoa; phylum Arthropoda; class Insecta; order Mantodea; family Mantidae; genus Deroplatys; species Deroplatys truncata. The sequence continues at coordinate 116,842,458 of CM060987.1, forward strand.
ATTTTGCCCATGATTCTCCTTTTGTTTAATCATAATCACTTATTCAAGCTTTAATTGCTTATTTTATCATGCTCTTAAAGAATTTTGGACAGTTATAAATGGTGAAATTCAAGCATCACTTGTAATGAAAATTTCTTTAAACAGACTTAAATGAAGTAAACAGCTTGGTACAACTTTTGTCATTCAATGAAGTGGGTATGCCATTTGACAAAATTTTATCCCATTCTGGTCATAAAATGAGTTTATGATATTTTTATTTGTAATCAATTAGTAGAATATGATTTATATTTATTAATTCAGTTGGTACTGTAATTATAATACTGATTATTCATTCATTTACCCTCATCTTATGTAGGACTTACACTCCCCAGGACTTACAAGCGGGTGCCTGGGGTCAGAGGCCCGTCGAGGAACAGACACTCATGGATCAGACAGAGCATCCAGGATGGGTGATCAGCCCAATGCCTGGTATGGGATGAAGGAAGTAGATGAAATGAAATGTTGGTGAAATGGATGAAAGGAAAGGTGATGATGGAGCAGTTGGTGGAATGAATGGCGGGAGAAACCGGAGAACCCGGAGAAAACCCGCCCAGACGCCGCTTCGTCCACCACAAATCCCACATGCAGGTCCCTGGGATTGAACCCAGGCCGCCTCGGTGGGAGGCGAGCGGTCTAACCACTCGGCCACGGCGCCGCTACATAATACTGATTATACTTTTGATAAATATTCTGATTTAAAAAGATGAATTAAACTTTGCAAGCTTACATTTCCTTAAGCTGCATGGTATAAGATAGTGCTACCGAGTGGATTGGCTCAGGCAGTAACGTTTGTGGCCTGCATTCGGGAGGTCGTGGGTTCGATTCCCGCAGCCAACCTTCCTGACCCATGGTTTTTTGGGGAGTTTCCCTGGGTGCTCCCTCCATTTCACCTAAATTTTCATTTCACTTCACCTTCCAGCTGCTTGGACTGTTTCAAGGTTGAAAGCAAGGGAGGAGTCTTGGCATTGCATTACAGGGGAAAAGGATGCTCTAAGTAACCCTTCGTCCTCTGGAATGGGGACGGTCTCCGAGTCCCAGGACCCTCAGTGGATGTGCAAGCCCAAGGAGGGTAGGGATTCTGCCTTCTGCCTTGTCGTGCCTCCTGGTCTGGCCACCCTCTGTCACCTCTCACCTCACCCCTTCCTCCCAGAGGCTTCAGGCACAAAAGATTTTGTAGGTCAAGATGCTAACTCCCTCTCAGCAGTTAGTCTTAGTCCTATCCTATAAGATAATTGGTATTAAAATTAGGATAGGATGTTTTGCATATTCTAGGCAGTAAATGTGTTGTGACATGAGAATTATATAAGTATTTTATATTACTACTGCAGGCCATTTTATTTCACTACAAAACAGGTTTCTAATTATGTTCCAAACTGGGAGATATTGCACTGATTTGCAAACCAATTAAATTTAGAACTGGAATGAAAATCGTTGTTAACATGGTTGTACCAATGCCATCCAAAGTACAATTTTTATTGTTGTCACCTCTGGTCATACTGTTCAAGACAGCTGGCATAAATATAGTGTTATCAGTGATACAATTAGGAAGCATATCTTGTTCCTGCCAACTTAGAAAGGTACTATTATTTTAAAGAAGCTATTTTTTGCTGGTAATTTTTACATTTGTTTTTAGTAAGGTGGAGGTTTCAGCTCCCAAAACCCCCCCGGCCTGTATTTGTTCCACGTACATAACTTAAGGCCACTCAATAATGACTGCATAATTAACTATTAGATGATGCATCATAGAATTCAACCTAAAGATCTTATAGTAAGTTTAAGACAAATGCTGATGGATGCACTATGTCATTAACTGAAATACAAAAGCTCAAAAAGTGGCACATAGTAACCCCCTTTTATGTATTTAAACTTTGCTGGTGTATTTTCAAAGCAGATTATTAATTTAGTTTTACTGTTTCCTGTGACAGTGTCCCAAAATTTAGTCAGGGGAGTTTTTTAGAGGATAATAATAAACAATTACTTCTTGGGAAGAAAAAAAAATAATACAGTATAAAGATATACAAAGAAGCAGAAAAGTAACAATTTTATTGTTTTTAATATAGGGTCAACTGAAAAATTCAATGCCACAACCGGGATTTGAACACAGTTCTCCCACTTTCCATGCACTTGCTGTATCCATTGAGCTACTGTGGGACATTAAATTCTCCAATTGTCTCAAGTTGTTTCCCAGATAGAACACCAAGGCATCTTACTAGAGATGACAATCTCAGTGGCGAGCTGCCATCGCAAGTACTTTATTATTGAGTGCTTATGGGTTTTCTTTTTAATTATTATATATACATATAATTAATTAATTGAAATTAATTATTCTTTTTAGAGACCTTAGCCTAGTCTTGGCATGTTTTTAAAATAGAGTCAACTGAAAAATTCAATGCCACAGCTGGGATTTGAACACAGTTCTCCCACTGTCCTAGCGGTTGCTCTAACCATTGAGCTACTGTGACAACATGCCGGGGGACATTGAATTCCCCCATCAACTCAAGTTGTATCCCAGGTAGACCACCAAGGTTCTCACTAGAGATGACAATTCATACTGTGTTAAAAAATTATTATTATTATTTTTTTTGTGGAATTTTTCCATGAATATATATGGATTTTGTCTATCTTACACCCATTTTAAAAGTGTGATATAGAATTGAAACCTCAGTGTTTAGAAAGACTTTCAGAAAAGAGCTAGAAGCAACCACTTCTTGAAATGAAGAATTTAGCACCTCTGCAGCTTTCAACTATCTCAAAGATAACCTGTTTTTGAAGTGTTGTTTCACTGTACCGTGGAATGTAAAGTACTTTTCATTTATTTTTATTTCATACATTACTTCAGTGAGTGCAAAGATATCAAACATCACAGAAGTTTAAGTACAATACAGTTAATTAGGCTGTATATTACAATCTCCAATCCCACACTAGGGATATCTGGTGTCCATATAGAAGTAAATGTCTTATATGATAGAGGTACTTCCGCGTTCCTGGATTGCCTGAAATTATGGTTACTTGTTCATGAAATGAGAAAAATAAAATGGAAAATGGCTATTTATAATATTTACAAGTAATTTCTTTGGTAGCACATTATTTATGTATATTCTGCTGATCACATGTGTAAAATCATGAAACCTTATGCCTGAACAAACAACCTTGTCTTTAAAAGTTCTCTTAAGTGTGTTAAAAGCTATACAGCGACCTATCTATAGGTAGTACGTAACACAAAGTTTACTCAGATTAGCATTTTCTTGAGCTAATGATTCGTCATTCAACACTTAAAACTGCAAAATTAGCTATCTGCAACATATATAAACAAATAACAAGCTCTTCTGTTAAATTTTTTTGGTTTAAAAATTGTCAGGATTAACTTTACTATGTGTTTTCTGTATTTCCTGATTGTTTGTTACTTTCTTTTATAATTAGGGCAGGCATGCAGAACTGAAAAACAATTGTGTGCTACATGAGATACCAGATGATATCATCCATCCTCTCGTCTAACGCTACTGTAAAAAGGTGTTATTCACACAGTTTGTAATTCGTCACTGACGTTACTCAAGATAAATTGTTGTGTATGGACTGTAAAGGGAAATCTTCTATGCCTTTCCCTCTCTTACACCTTTGCTTTTGGAGCTGTGCAACCTTCAGCTAAGGTGCCTATAAATTCCATTAATGAAACTGACCCTTTTTTTTTGGGCTTAGTAAACTGCGCATTTTTATAACAAATTTGTAAGACTCATTTTCTTCTCTTAAGAGTTGGAATTCTTTATGAAAAATGGCAAAGACTGCGACTATTGTAAGAAAAAAAAACAGAGTTGTAAATTTGAGACAAAGTGAAGCCCAACCTGTTCTCTTAAGAGAACAAAGTCCATACTTCACCCCACATACTATATTTGAAGAAACTGACAAGCTAAACCAATCAAGTTTCATTCCTTGGAAGCACGAGTAGAAATGAGTGGCAAGGAAAACTCCCTTCATCCCCTCTCTCTGTAAGGTTGGGCATCCCTGTAGTAGACTAAGTGGACAATTTTGGATAGTTGTGATGTACTATAGATAGTACCATGAACCACTATCAAGAAGTCAGAGGATAACAATGGCAAATGAGACCTTTAAGAGAAAAATCTTGTTTGGATTCTTCAAGAAGAACTAAGGAAGAGATTAGCAAAGAGCTTTGCATACAGTGTGGCACTGTATAATGCATTAACTTTAACACTGCTATGAAGTGAGGAAAATAATTGGAAGCATTTGAAAGCTGAATACAGAGGAAAGTGGAGCATCTGAATATACAGACAAAATACATAATGTTTTAAAAGAAAGGGCATTGGAAGAACAATGCTGAAGACAATCAGGAAGAGGAAAAGAAATGCTTGGAACACTGAAATGTGTGGGACAGAATATAAGACAACATTAAGATAAATGGTTCATACATGAAAATGAAGAGGAAAGCAAGAAGGAAGCAAAACTGAAGGAGGCTGGATTTGCAGTGAACAGGCAGATTGGGCAGAAAACTATGACTGATGATTGACATGAAAACTGATATGTAGTTACTGATTTAAGTCACAATGATGACCACTACAATGAGACTTTGGTCTTTTTTGGCCTGTTTATGATGCTAATGTTGGGTATGCACACAATGCAAACAAAAAGAACAGCATAAGGTTCAAACAAAATGAAACTAATATATAGATTGTAGCTATTTTAAAACTTCAACTCTTAAGGAATCAAAGAACTTTCACCACCTACATAGTTCATTTTGTGCTTACATATCTCCTTAGTTTGATCTTAAAACTTAATTAAATGTCTTCTCCTCACAGATATTCCACTTTTTTAAAACACTGTCATTGCTTCATACAATGCAGTTTTAATGTTTATCAAGCCGTTCTTAACTGTGCTTCAGGAACAAATTGTTTTATGCTCCGAAAACAACCTAACCCTTTCTTTTAAAACAAACACTTTCTGTTACACTCATCATTATATACTACCTACTGATAACACTTAAAATAATTTCTTCCTGTTTGCAGAATAAGAAAGTTAAACATCTTTTAAGTTCACATTTTAAAATAAAATCCTAAGTAATCTTAAGATTACTTAACATTCAGACAATCCAGTTAAGCAGTAGAAGCGATACATGCACATTGATGCTGTCACATTTGTGGCTAAGGTAAAATAATTACAATAACATTAAAATAATAAGGGCAATTTATGCATCAAACTGCCTTGAGCTACATTCAGTGAACTTGAGTTAAAATCTCCGTAATATAGCATTCTTTTTTTTTTACATTCCACATATTTATATATATTATATAACATAATAAACAATATAATAGTATGTACAAGTCTACAGTGTTGTTTCAGTGTGTTTAAAAGCTTAGCGCACTGCTATTTCATGCGGTTGATAACCAGATCTGTAACTACTTGAAGTCCCTTCTGAAATGGTGATTCTGAGAGGGAACTAGCATGCCTTGCAGCTTCAATACAGTGTTTCCGGGCAAGAAACTGAGTCTGCTCCAAACCTTGTGATTTGTGAACCAACTCAAAAGCTCGTTCAACGTCTCCTGGTTCCTGAAATCTTCTCATGATCATTGGGTTCAACTCTGGGTACTGAAATAAAACATAAATGCCTTTGTGCCATATAAATTTATAATAAAATATTTAGCTATGTAAGTATCAAATCACATACCTGCTGGAATCAGTAAAAATATATACACTTGAATTAGTAAATGCATATTGGGAAGGTTACAAAGAAAATGAACAGGGAATTTATATTCTAAAACAATACATATACATTAAGAGTTACATAGCGCAGTACAAGTATAGGTATTGGGGAGTTAGGGTGACCATCAGCAAGAGTAAGGAACAAGTGCCAAAGAAAGGGACATTTCAGAGAATTATAGTTTTGTGAATGTATTAAACATGTGATTCAAAATTATACTGGGAAATCAATTTTATTCGGAGCTTGGCACCACTAAATTTAAATGTGTGAACATAACTGGTAGAGTGAAACCTTGTCTTGCAGCGCTCTTTTGGGTATCAAAGAATGTATTTGAGAGATTAGTGTAGTGTAGTAAGTGCCTCAGGAGCTAATTCTGGAGGACAGAGTGAATGTCTTTGAGAGTAGTGTAAACTGTTTGTTGGTTGGTATCTACTCTGTATTCACTCTTAGGTTGATCCGCGGCAAAACAAACCCACGTGGTCAGTGCACCTTGTTGCAACACGGTTGCAATGCGCGCAGGAAAATAGCCCCATGCTAATCTCTGAATTTTAGAATGAATTTATCCTTAAATAGTATAATATTCTATACAAATAGGTAAGGTTTAATTTAACGCTGATTTATACTGTAAAACAGAGCTACATGTCCCATGATGCAATTCGTATGAGTCACCTGACATCCGGGTAGGCGCAGAACATTGTTTACGGCCAGAAACCAGCAGTTGTGTTTAGTATCGTGGCGGACGGTGAATTTGCTCTTGTGTTTTCGACGACTTATGAAAGCATTAGCCGCGCAAAGCATTGAATAGTGGTGAAAAAACAGTAGTGTTAAATCTTTATTATAAGCTATGTGAGAAATATCCAACACTTTCCGCGAAAGAAATTGGGAAATTAACTTCTAAGTTCAGGTGTTTCGAGTACAAGTATAAACAGCGCTTGTGCAGAAAAATCTGAAACGGCAAAAATGGTTACACCCGGGGGAAAAAAAAGCATGTGAAATACACGATGCAAGAATGTAGTGATTTTGAGAAGAATGCAATTCGCGTAACAGTGCACAATTTCTTTTTTAAAATGATCCGCCAACAGTTAATAAGCTGCCGCTTCCAGAGAGCGAATAAATTAAGTTATCGGATACCTGTTACTTTATTTTTCCCTCATTTATTTTAGAATTAACTATTATTATATGTGCAAACGTTTATTTTGTTGCAACTATCAATCTTATCACCTTTAACCCTTAACAGAATCTGCTAGTCACCGTTTCAGTTGTCGAAATAAAGACTCTGTTCTTTTTTGCACTACGTGCCGCTTGTACTGCCCACATGGTCTGAAAGTGTGACAGTATTTCTAGTGCGAATGGTGGAAGGATACATTATAGCGGTGTACTGATCATCTGGGGTTTGTTTTGACGTGGATCAATCTAAGGGTGAATAAGAGTAATGTTGGGCAATTGGCAATGAAGCCATTCGCTTTCTTGCACTTTAGTATTTTGATGAGAGGTTGGTATGTTGATTGAAAGTTGGACAATGCAGTTGGTGGTTTCTCTCATATCTTCAAGTTCACAGAAAGGGTGTATAGAAGATTCTGCTATGCAAATTCTGTGTAGATGTTTGTTGAGGCAGTCATGGTCAGTTAATAATCGAAAAACTGTTATGGAAGATTTTCTTGGCAGTGTAATAATTCTAGTCGTTTTATGTAAATTGTAAGATTCAGCAGTTGCTTCAGCAATTAACAGGGTTCATTTTGAAGACAGAATGCTTTAAACAACTTAAGTACAAGCTTCCAGACTTGTTCTCTGTTTTCTCCTCTGAGGTCTATGCTGTCAAACAGGCTTTGATTTACATTACCTCAGCACAGCATAAACACAGTGCAATTCTAACTGATTCACTAAGCACTCTTCAGAGTATCCGAGATCGCTCTACTGAGCTAACATTAATCCAAGATATCTAAAGTCTTTACAACCAAGTTACTACAAATAATCAAGAAGTTATATTCTTCTGGATTCCGTCCCACTGTGGAATATCAGGAAATGAAGCAGATAGGGAAGCCAAAAAAGCAACTTTGCTACCTACAGTGGAAGAATTGCCAGTACTGTACAGAGATGCTCAAAGTTATGTTTTTAGCAGGCCAACTGTCAAATGGAAGCAAGACTGGACCATTAAAACATCAAGCAAACTCCACATAGTTAGGAAAGGCTCCACAAAACCCTGCACATTGCAGACTCTAAAAAGAAAAGATCAACTGATTATACCATGTTTATGAATAGGCCATTCATGCCTAACCCATTCCTTCTTACACACCCAAGTAAATGCTCCTCACTGTGAGACCTGCAATTGCAGTATCACCATCGAACTCCCCATCACTAAATGCAGAAGTTATACCATGGAGAGAAGAAGACATAACATCCCTGAAGATATATTTTTAGCTTTAAACAACCCTACTCATTTCGTAAACATTATTTTTTCCTTGAAAGACATCAAACTGTATATCAAGATTTAAATATAAGACATCAAATAAAAATGTATAATAGGTTATACTGTTCTAGCTGTCTTCAAGACCTAATAATGTAAAATATACAATGTATTATTATTGTACTCGTATGTATGGATATAAGTCACGATATGACCTAGTAGTCGAGGTGACTATAAATAAAGAAAAATAACAACAACAAGACTGCATGGTTGCATCCTATTTGGTGAAGTTATTAGCACCAAAAATTGCATGTTCATGATAAAGTTATTTTTGAACAAGGAGGATAATCCAAGATCCTAGACTTTGATTCTGGTTTTACAGAGAAACTGGGTTGTTCTATGGCTTCTACGATATGCCAATGAAGAAAATAACACAACTCTATCCATATATAATAATACAACTTCACCAGTTGCAAGAAACTGATTTGTCAGTCCACATCGAATTTTGCACCCCATGTGGTTTGAAATGGCAGTTCTTTCTATCTCTCTCTCTGCAGTACTGTATGTTGCCCTGCATGTCAGTACCTTGGAAATAAGAGGACCACTACAATGAGTTATATTTTCTCTTAAACAATGACCTCACTGATTCAAAATGACTAATGGAACTTCTGAATAAATTTGATCAACCAGCAGATGCAATATAAAAACATGGATAAATTTTTAGGTGAAAAGCCTTCCTCAGTAATAAAATGTTTAGAAAATTGTAAAATCTAGTTATATAATAACACACTTTATGGAATAAGGGAAATAAAGCATGCATGAAAATATAACTAAAAAAGAAAAAATTCTGATGTGACTTTCTCTACTCTCTAATCCTTATTAGTGGGTATACAAACTATATTTACTAAAGCTTATTTTTCCACCTCCTGCATTTAATCCAAATAAACCTTTGCAAATATAGCTACAGTACACATTTCAGCGATAGTCAAATGTGTAAGAACTGGACACTATATGCTGGCCTTAAAATTCCATAATGTTTCTAGTAGAGAACCATGAGAAACAACTGAAAATCAATGGGACTTTAAAAGAATAAGTATTGAACAATTCAAACCTTTAATAACGGATATCTCAGAAATGGCTTATGCCACAAAAACAAAAAAGCTTATTTGAGTAAATTGTATGTTTTAAAGAGATCTACATTTTTTGTGTGGTATGTTTTCATGTATCACCTAACATCTACAAGTTATACAAGGTTATACAAAATTCCTTCTGAAAGAAGAGGACTTCCTAGGTTATTCCCAGAAAATTTAAAATATACACTTTATTTGTCATGTAAATATCTTTCATATATGGTATTTTAATCAAAATCATTAGACCATTTGTTAGAAAATAAAAATTTTCAAAAAATATTTTATTAAAGGGCAGTTGGGGGGGGTGTTTTCTTAAAAATCTTTGTGTCGTATCCTTGGAAGATACTAAACTCAAAATACCCAGTTTGATATTTATCCAATTTTCGTTTTTGAGTTATGCTGTTCACAGAGACACATGTATATGTTTCCAAAAATACTTTATTTAGTTTTAGGGTGTCTCAAAACATGTATTTCTGGTGAAACTTCAGTATCAAAATTTTGGGTGGAATGCAATACTTCCTCTACTTACTATATGTAGTAGAGAAAGTAATACGCAAATAACAATGGGCAGTCAGTCATATCACAGAAATATATCAAAGAAATTTTTGTTCAAATGATTCAGCTTAGATTTACCAGACATAAATCTTCTTAGTGTAAGTGAAAAACCTTGGAAAATATTTTATCCTCCAATAAGCTGCTTCTTTTCATCGATTACTAAAACAGCTGGAAAGTCAAAACAGTTGAGAGCTTATATAATAAAAATTGTAAATAACTTAGTTATAAGTTATTATTATGTATATACAGTTGATTACTACAACAAACATGTAAATATGTTAGGTTGTACAGTACCAGTGATACTGCAAGTCAAATTATCAAGATGAATATTTCTTATTAGTGAGTTTGGAACATTACGTACTTAAGCTGTAAGGTCACTGCCGCCACACAATGTAATATGCAATATCCAAAGTTGGATATGAATGTGTCATTGCCTCAGTTTTGTGGTAATTAATTGTTTGGTAACTGTAGTAATTAATTGAGAAGGTAGTTAATTGTTTTTTTTTTTTTACATAAGCCGTGTATAGGATAAGGTTGGAAAGGTAGAATCAGACTGGAAAATTCAATGCCATAACCAGAATTCTACCTTTCCATCCTGAGTTGGATCTTTCATGCATTTGCTGAAAAATAATTAATGCTCAATGGCAACTAATGCAAACTTTTTGTTGTGCTTAATGAAAAAATGAAAGAAAATACATATTCTAACTTTTATTCTTATGCACCTAAAGTAAACATTAAATGGACAGAATAGTTTATAATTACCCCATACAAAAAGTCCACACATTTATCAAAGCATTCACTGAAAACAAACAAGAAGAAAAAGGTAAATTTTATTGAAGTATTTGAGGAAATATAATAAATCACATGATTTTATTGAAACGAGAATAATAAAAATGTATCCTATTTTTAATTAAACATTCAATAAAAAGAAATAAAAGTAACATAATTTTGGAAACACCCCTCCTGCCAAAGATATAAGTATATGATTTTGAGTGATTCAACAGCTCTCTGAGGCATGTGTGAGGAAAGATATTCAGGCAACTCTTATGATGTCTTAATTGCAACATAAATTAAATTTAGCAAAATAAGTTGCTTAAGAAGATAAAAAAGTCTGTTCTAACATACATTTCTATAAGATCGGACTTAAATCATCCCATTTGTAATTATGGATAGTCCCAGAAGTAACCGACCTGACGTATAGATAGCTGTTGTTGTTTCAAACAAATGACTATGGCAGAAAGTACCAACTTTATAAAGCTTAAGTTTGAAGTTTGACGATGCTATATTGTTTAGTAATTGTTTGGCAGCCAAGAATAGTAAACACTCTCAGCAAATTTGTAAACATGGATAAAACTGGTTATTGTTATGTGATACAATACTTTCATTTGATAGGTCTTAGTCCAACTAATATTATAGCTGAAGTAGCTTCTACTCTGGGGGAGTTTGCTCCTTCATTTACAGCGGTAAAATATTGGGTGGTGGAGTTTAAGCGAGGTTGTATGAGCTGCCAAGATGAACATCATGGTGGTCTACCAAATGAGGAGACCATTCCAGAAATTGTGAAGAAAATCCATAAAATGGTATTGGATGACTGTCGCCTGAAAGTGTGTGAGCTAGAAGACATCGTAGGCATTTCAAAAAGTGGTGTACATCGCATACTTACTGAAAATTTGGACATGAGAAAGCTGTGCGCAAGATGGGTGCCGCATTCACTCACAATGAATAAAAACAGTGTCGTGAGGATGTTTCAGTCGAGTGTTTGGCAATGTTTTGCTGCAATAAAGTCAAGTTTTTCCTCAATTCATAACCATGAATGAAACCTGGGTCCATCACTTCACACCTGAGATGAAGGAACAGTCAAAACAGTGGATTGAAAGGGGAGAATCAGCTCCAAAGAAAGCGAAGACAATTCTGTCTGCAGCAAGGTCATGGCATCAGTTTTTTTGGGATGCAGTGGGATAAGTTTCATTAATTATCTTCAAAAAGGAAAAGCAATCAATGGTGAGTATTGTGCAAACGTATTGCAGCATTTAAGTGATGAAACCAACAAAAACGGCCACACTTAGCAAATAAGAAAGTTTTGTTTTACCAAGACAATGCACCAGTTCACACATGCATTAACGTCATGGACAAAATCAATGAGTTAAAGTTCGAATTGCTTCCTCATGCATCCTATTCACCAGATCTAGCCCCCTCTGATTGTTTTCTGTTTCCAAAGTTGAAGAAATAACTTGGTGGTAAAAGGTTTGCCAACAATGAAGAGGTAGAATCTGCAGTTGAGGGCTATTTTGCAGAACTCGATGGTTCTCACTATAAACTGGGTATTGAAGCCATTGAACATCACTAGGAAAAGTGTATGGAGCTGAAAGGAGAGTATGTAGAAAAATAAAGATGTTTTTTCCCAAAAGCTTATTTTGTTTCTCCAAAATATGCATTCAGAGATTTAAATGGTATTATAATTTTTTATTTCTGTGTCTGTCCATAGAATGATCTACGTGAATGAAAATCTATACCCTTTCCACCTGCAATAATTGACAATAAAGTCTAATTCTAGACCAATTCTGAGAGCCTTTCCTTACAGATTTTCCTTAGGGGCGTAGGTGATGCCTGGAAAGAAGTTGCTAGAATTAATAGAGCCTTTTGCAAACAGGTTTTGCATTTACCAATACCACAGTCAAATGGTGCTGCACAGTTGACACTCAACCAAGAACAAAACTATCACAAGAATTATGAAATACATATTTAGAATTACCACATTGAAAGGGAGTGATATTATTAAAGAATGCTTCCATATTCATGAGAAATGTAAGTGGAAACTATTGTGGTTGGGGGACTTGTAGATTAATAGGGAATATCAAAACAGAAGTTTCTGGAAAAAAGTAAACTTAAGAGTAGGGGGATATTAAAAGACGAGGAATATTCTTGTATGAGAGAGAAGGGTTCTCTGGGGTTGCACAGGCCGATACAAATAGAGGGGACAGGGAAAAATACATAGAGATATTGTGGCATGTGCACAGATAATATTGACAAGATGCTCTCTGGTCACCGAAGGTTAGACATGGCAGTTTGTCTGTGAGTAGGGGCGAGTCAGGGGAAACAGTGTGTCTAGGTGGGGATAGCGTTACTGACGCCGAGTTGGCGTAGCTTCTTAAAAACATTCAGTGAGTAGGCTTCGGGTGAGACAGACAGGAAACTGTTAACACACGATGTCCTCGTCGGCAGGCAATGGGCAAAGGTATGTAACTAACTTCATCCAATAAATTGTGTGCCATCCACGCCTTTTAACTTTTAATTATGATAGTGTAGAGATCCTTTCCTCTCCCTTAAGCCAGGCATTGTGTTGGTGTAGTAATTATTTTGTAATCTAACTTTAGCTGCGTCCCTTCGTCGTTGCCTCGTAAATTAAAAGTTCTTTGTTTGATTAACGATCCCTCTCGCAAGCGAGTTGCTCCCATCTGCATTTCTAAGTTAATATAAAGTGAGGCATACGACAATATGTGTTAAAATGGGTCGAGAAGGATTTGCATGGGCTAAAACTAGAGTTATGAAATTAAAAGGTTTAAGACACAACAAAGATTTAGTAAAATGTCCAATTTGTAGGGAAACAAAGACAGATTTTCATTGTTTACTATACTGCAGTCAAACAAAATTATGGCAAAAAGAGCCACAGCAACATAAATGGAATAATTTAGATGGGGAAATATTATTTAAAAGATTTTAACTGTAAAAGTAGAGAAAAATAGATAAGAATGATCAAAAGGAAGGTAGATGGTGAGGTACTCATAGAAGGGTGATGGGCTAGAAAGTATACGAGTAATTATTAGAAATTATGATGTTCACCAATACACTAATAATCTGGAGTTCAATGTACTGGGACTAAATAAGTGTAGGCAAGCAGTGGCTTAGCCAGAAAATGTTAAGGGGGGGATTATGTTAATTGGTTAGGCTCCTACTTTTTAAACAATTTGGATCAATTCAAATGATAAATATGAATTTATCCTGAGTTGAAATAGTTAAATAACTTGATTTTATATTCATGGATTACGGTGCAGCAATTGGAATTAAAATTAGGAAAGGATGTTTTGCATATTCTAATAGGCAAATGTGCTGTGACTTGAGAATTGATGACTACTGTAAAGTATTTTATATTACCGCTGCAGGCCATTTTATTTCACTACAAAGTTTCTAGTTTGTTCTAAACCGTGAGATATTCCACTCATCTGGAAACCATTCAAATTTAGCATCAGAATGAAAACAGCTGCCAATATTTAACATGGTTGTACCCATGCTATCTAAAGTACAATTTTTGTTGCCATTACCTTTGGTGATATTGTCTAAGATGTATGGCATAAATATAGTGCTACCAGTGATACAATTAGGAAGCATCTCATTCCTGCCAACCTAAAGAGATGCTGTTATTTTAATGAAGCTATTTTTGCTGTTAATTTTTATCCTTCTTTTAGTGAGGGGGAGAGAATTCCAATGCCCAAAACCCCTCCCTAGCTACATCTCATAGGCATGTATCTTCAGAGAAGAGATAAGTAAGACTAACTCAGTTTAGATTATATTTTGTAATAGATTGTATACAATAGAAGTTATTAAGTATCTAACATAAATCATTAAGCTTTTATAAAATAATAAAAGAAGGATGGAGAAAAGAGAGATATGCTGATTACTGTAACAGGCAAGAAAGGGAAGGGTTAGCATGGATAAGTTTAAGTGGGTTGAGAGGCAGGAGAAGAGGAATATGCAAGCTGTGTGGAGAAAGCGAAAATATAGAGTGTTATATGGTGGAATGTAAAGAAATAAAGGTATGGAGAGAGAAAGTATAGCAAAATATGGTTAGGAAGATAGTAACTATCAAAATGTTGACAAGGAAAGAAGAAAAGAAAACCAAAGCCGTGGGGGAGTTTTTAAGGAAGGTAAAAAAAAAATGGTCTAGAAAAATAACAGATCTGAGAAAGAATGAGCCGCTAAGTGAGCCATAAGGCCTGGGAGCCAAGCAATCTGAGTGGCCAATTGTACACAAGGTATAAGAGTAAAGGAGTTATTTTTTTTTATATTTATATTATACAAAATATTGTATAACATTGTAAACAAATTGTACAAATAAATACGTTCATTCAAATATCTAATGTTGCAATGAGGGAATGAATTTCTAACTATAGCGAGTGGAAGGTAACAATCAATAGGTAGGTACTAACTTTTTCATTACATCTCAGGTTGCAAGGGGCAATAATAAACTATGCTCAGTAGTGAAAAGCAATGTAGACTCAAGTAAACAGAAGCAAAAGTAACAATACGGCTGTACCAGAAAGCCATAAGGAAGATCACATCTATGGAAACCAACTAAATCTACTGCGCTGAAATGCTTACAAATACAGCAATCTACTCACCCGTTCACAAGCAAAGAGTACAGGCGCTGTGGCCAGACCTAGTTTAAGATCTGCTGCAGTAGGTTTGCCCATGGCAGATGATGACGATACAAAGTCAAGCAAATCATCTACCAACTGGAAGGCCAAACCAACATTACGCCCATACTGAAATGCCACCTCTGAGAGTGCATCATCAGCACCTGCTAGCATTGCTGTCTGGAATACAATTATTACACATTATAAGCAGTGTCATCAAATGTAAATATAGCCAAAGATTTTGATTTTCTTAAGTATTATTATTAATTTATTTTGGAGGAATATTAACTTTATTTATATATGTTACTAGCTTAGCCTCAAATGAATTATTTTTCTATTGAAATAAAATTTTGCTAGTTATTATTTTTTTATATTATCTTTGTATTTATTTATTATATAAATTTTAATTATCATATAAATTTATATGATTGTGAATTTGTTATCATCTAAGGGATTAATGGTAATTTTGGTACTATCAGGCCCCATGGCTGAAATTATATGAGCCCTCTTCCAAATGAATATATGGGCAATCAAGCTTTTAGCGAACGTAGCCATACATCACTACATGCAACAGTTTGCAGTAGTGTTTCATTTCCACACTGAAGCTTTGTTCTATCAGTCATATTTAAAAAAAATGCATTGTCATATTCAGATATGTTTTTTGAATAGTTAATATGTAACTTTTTTCTTCAAATTAAAGAAAAAGAACACTGTATTATCTTTTCAATTTTTACTTCCCTACTCCTTATTCATTGTACAGAATGGAAGTATTGCATTTCACCTGACAAAAATCTGATGTGGTACATTCACATAACTTTCTCTACTTTCTTATCTTTATTAGTGGGTATACAAAACTATTCTTACTAAATCTTATTGTTCCATCTACTACTTTTAATCCAAATAAACCAAATAGCTACTTTACATATTTCATTATAAATACAAAGAGAAGAGTGATATTCAAATCTTTAATACTGGATGCTATATACTGGCCTTAAAATTCCAATACTGTTTCCATGCAAAAGAAACAACTGAAAACCGAGGGACTTTAAAAGAATGACAAGTATTGAACAATTCGGATCTTTAATAACAGATATCTCCGAAACGGCTTATACCGCGCATGCGAACACGCACACAAAAAAAAAACACATTTTAAGTAAATTGTGTGTTTTAAAGACATCTACATTTTTTCTGTGGTCTGTTTTCATCTAGGGCTTAATGTTTACAAGTTATATAAAATTCCTTCCGAATGAAGAGGGCTTTCTAGGCTATTCCCAGAAACTTCAAGATATACATTTTGTCATGTAGATATCTTCCATATATGGTATTTTAATCAAAATCGTTACAGCCGTTTTTAAGAAAATTAAAAAAAAAAAAAAAAATCAAACCATATAAAGTTGGGGTAAGGGATTTTCTTGAAAATCTTCGTGTCACATTCTTGGAAGATACTAACTCAAATACCAAGTATGGTATTTATCTGAATTTTCGTTTTTTAGTTATGCTGTTCACAGACACACACATGACTTTTTTATTTCAGGGGGCCTAAAAACATGTATTTCCGGTGAAATCTCTATATTGAACTTTTGGATGGAATACAATACCTTCTGTACCTACCATGTACATGGTAGAGAAAGTAATTAAATATTGGGATTTTAGCAGCAATAACAACAACGCCCCCACAAACAGCATTTAAGGAAAACAAGTGCATGTATGTGTATGTGTGTGTGTGTGTGTGTGTGCGCAGCAAAAATAATTTTAGATTTATTCATCCCCCTCGACCCAAATCATCCTTACATTAAAACATTTTTACTGCATTTGTATTTTCACAGAAATGGCCCTATACTCTGTCCAGAATTACCAACCTACTGGTAAACAGAGCATTAAATAGCCATTTGTGCAAACGCATTGTGATTGGTCATTAAAATACCATAGCTCCTTTCTTCTGCTATCGCAGCAACTGAACCAGCTGTTTAGCTTTGAAATATGTATTAAAATGCCTATCTTTTAGTGCTGATATTCTTAATGTGCAATTATAATTGTATACATATTATTTGTCATCGAAATATCTTAAACATAGAATATTTGAATCAAAATCGTTAGCCAGATTGAGAAAATAAAAAAAGAACGAAAATATTTACTAAAGGTTAGTTTGGGATGGAGGGATTTTCTTAAAATTTTGCGTGCACGCATGCGCACACCCCCCTTTTTTTTAAAAAAAAATTCTTATTGTTTATTCAGGGAGCCTCAAAAACTGTATTTTCTGTGAAATCTAAATATCAAATTTTTGGATGAAATGCAATACTTCCTCTACTTACTACAGGAAGTAGTAGAGAAAATAATAAGCAAAAGAGGATATTAAGAGTGAATAAGAGATAAGGCAGAAACATAGGGCTGGAATTCAGTGCTGATGAAACTTCATTTCCTGATGACAAGCATTTTATTTTAATTCATCTGGAAGGTAGGATATAGGATGAAAGAAGTGAATTCTACATTTTAATATGCTATTTACTCTCAAAACCAGACATAACCAAGTCTTTACAGAAGAGTTTAATCTGCTACTTACTGATTTGACGGAGTTGGCAAGGAGGCTGGCAGTTTTGCGGTATGTTTTTGTAAGGTAGTGAGCAAACCTCTCATTCTCAGTCTCTTTGGAACCCAGCTGCATGAACTCTCCTTGCACGAGGTCTGTCACTACCTGCAAACACAAATATACCATTAGTATCACTTGACCATTTGAACCTTTTTGAATTCTAAAGTCTAATCACCTGTAATCATATTTGCAATATACACTACATACATTTCCAATTTTAGTTCCTTTGCGCATGTGCACTGCAGTTTTTTTTTTGGGGGGGGGCTCTCTTTCTTTAACGAAACCTGCAAAGTATTTGTGGATTCAAACTCTATCTCAGATGAACACTTTTATTTTCTCTAACACAAACTTAATAGGTACAAAAGGTATTGTATTCCACCCAAAAAGTCAATACCGAGATTTCAATGGAAATAATGTTTTTAGGCCCACTGGATAATTAAAAAACACAATAACTTATTAGAAATAAATTATGTGTATTAAAGACTCCGCATTTGATGTGCAATAAGTTACTGTCTATCTTTTATACCCGTTATACAAAATTATACAAAATTCCTTCAAACGAAGAGTACTACACAGGCTATTCTATTTTTATAAAAATGTCTTAAATATAGGGTTTAATCAAAATCATTAGAGTATTTTTGAGAAAATAAAAAATATTTAACTTTTTTAAGTGAAGGGTAGTTTGGGGTGGGAATTTCCTTGAAAATCTTCGTGTCGCATCTTTGAAGATGCTGACATTTAATACAAAGTGGGTGTTTATCGGACATTTCGTTTTAGAGTTATGCTGTTCACAAATGCACACGCACAGGTGCTTGTTTGTATTCAGAGGGCCTCAAAACGCACGTACATTCCCTTTAAATCTCGACATCGAGATGTGTTTATGCTATATGAACCACGGGTAATGTGATTAATGTGGAAATTCTGTGTATTTTGTGATAACTATCCCACGCCTGCTCTGGAATGAGTAGTTTAAGATTCTGGTCCTTTTGCTGCTGCAGCAGCTAACCCTCCCAATGTATGTGCTGGGGTAACTAAAATTTAATATCTAGCTGCAAACCTTTTGGTGGAAAACTGCCTACTAAAGGTAGGTGGCAGAAAAAAAAACAAAAGGGAAGAAATGCATTTTCCTTTGTATCTTTCTTTTTCTCATTTCATTGGCCTTCTGCTTTACTCGGTCTTCCTGTCACTTTACTTCCTTTCTTTGTGTGTGAAGAGGATTATTAATTTGCTTTCTTGTCGTTTTACTCATATTCTTCTTACAGACAAGAAATTGTTAACTGCCTCTTGTGTTGTCTTGTCTTGTCTTGTCTTATGCGATACAGATTTCCGTCATTGCTTTCTAAGTTCCCCTTAAACGTTCCCTCGTGTTAAGATGTTTTTTCACAAGAGCATGTCCTGTGAGAAATGCAATAATTCTTCTCAGCTGAAGTCTGTTACATTTAAGTAAGCTTTCAACTCTTTTCTTACATGGTTTTCTAATAAATAGTTTACCATGTTTGTTTCCTGGAGCTTTAAGCCAGATTTTATGATGTTCCAGAGCCAGTTCTGGTCCAGTAAATTGTGAAGCTGCTCCTTGTTTTACAAGTTTATCAGCTTTTTCATTTCCCTTTATGACACCATAACCCGGCACCCAGATAAGTTGAACTTCATTCTGTTCTGCCAAGCTTGTGAGCATGTTTAGGTAGTTTAAAACCAGTCCTAAAGTTATCTTGTGGCTACTTAGAGCCTTAGGTGCAGCCTGGCTATCTTAACTGCCTCTTGCTTGAGTATCAGCTGGCATCTCAAATGTGCCGGGTTCCATTACCAGCTGGATCGAGGAGTTTTTCTTTAATTAGAATCATTCCCTAGCCTCCGCAGTAAGTGAGGACGCGTGTGACTGTGTTTCATAACAAAAAACGAAAATACAGTGTTAAAACTTAAAGTTCAGTGACCAATAATACCACTAGTTGTTTCTCAATTCAGAGCATAACCACTAAATTAAATGGGTTATAAAATGAAAGGATATCACACGGAAATTATTCAGATCTTAACCGTTATTTTCATTCTGTATCTGGCTTCATTGGATAACATTATTATATGCAAGTACTAAACAGGATTCTTTAAATTTTCAAGCTCTAACTGCGAGAGATTCTGAATTTAAGAAATTAATTGTTTTCAGCATAAGGTAAGCCATTCTAGCAGAACTCAAATGAGCATTAGAGTAACATCCTTAAAAATGTTATGCGTCGCAGTAACTGAAGTATAACGCCTTTTTACTTTCTCTACCACGTACATAATAGGTAAAGAAGGTATTACATACCACCCTAAAGATTAGATACCAAGATTTCACCGGAAATGCAGTTTTTGAGGCCCCATTGAATAAACAATTTAGAAAATGGTCCATATGTGTGTGTGTGAACAGTATAACTCAAAGAAAAGAGTCGAATGAATATCAAATTTGGTACTGAGATTCAGTACCTTCCAAAGATGCAACACGAAGATTTTCATGAAAATCCCTCCACCCCAAACTACCCTTTACATGGAAAACTTTTCGAATTTTTTTCTTTTCTAAACATGGCTCTAACGATTTCGATTAAAATACCATATATTAAATATATTTACATGACAAATAAAATGTATATCTTGAATTTTCTGTGAATAGCCTGTTAACTCCTCTTCATTCAGAAGGAATTTAGTATGCTCTTTTATAATTGGTAAACGTTAAACGATAGACGAAAATGTAGGTACTACACAAAAAAATGTTGATTTATTTCTAAACATGAATTTATTTCAAATAGCTTTTTTTGTGGAATCAACCATTTCCGACATATCCGTTATTAATGGTTCGAAATGTCCAATACTTAAATCATTATTTTCAAGTCCTGTCGATTTTCAGCTGTGCCTAGCTATGCCATAAAAAGAATATGGGATTTTAAGGCTAGCGTATAGCGTCCAGTTTTTAAACATTTGACTACCGGTATTCCCTCTGTATGTATAAGCAATGTCTAATGCAGCTATTTCCCGAAAGATTTTTCTCGATTAAAATTAAGTAGATAGGAAAACAAACTTTCTTAAGAATAATTTGTGTGCCATTTATAAGCGATAGAGGGTAGAGAAAGCAATGTGAATCTAACATAAGATTTTAAGTACTGCCACTATTCAGTTTTTTCTCGCGATGTCATCGAAAGAGTATGAAATTTCAAGGTCCGTATACAGATGGACCATTTAAGTTGAGACTGTACAGTATCTCCAAAACTAAGCGTTGTAGAAAGAAATGTCTTGAATAAAAGTTGCTTGATATTATGGGGAAAAGTAAATGCCATTAGCCGTTTTTTATTTTTAGGGTCAATTAAATTTTTTTTTAAATGGGAACCTACCATTTTACTTTCTCTACTGCGTATAGTGAGTAGGGGAAGTATTGTATTCCACCCAAAAATTCGATACCGAGATTTCACCGGAAATACATGTTTTGAGACCCCCTGAATCCAAAAAAGCATTTTTGGAAACATGTCCGTGTGTGTGTCTGTGTGTCTGTGAACAGCATAACTCAAGAACGAACAGTCGGATAAATACCAAACTTGGTATTTAGGTTCAGTATCTTCCATAGATGCGACACGAAGGTTTTCAAGAAAATCCCCCCACACCAGACTACCCTTTACATGGAACATTTTTCGAAAATTTTAATTTTCTCAAAAATGGCTCTAACAATTTTGATTAAAATATCATATGTTTAAGATATTTTCATACCAAATAAAATGTATATCCTGAATTTTCTGGGAATGTCGCCAAAAGTATTCTTCATTGTGAATGACTTTTGCATAACTGGTAAACCATAAGAGATAGACAAAAATTTACTACACAAAAATGTAGATCGCGTTAAAATACACAATTTATTTCATATACATTTTTTTGTTGAGTGAACCGTTTTCGATATATTGCTTGTTTTTCCCTTAAATTTTCCAATACTTATACTTTTTCTCAAATTCATTATTCATTTTTACTTTCTCTACTACGTATAGTAAGTAGGGGAAGTATTGTATTCCACCCAAAAATTCGATACCGAGAATTCACCGGAAATACATGTTTTGAGACTCCCTGAATCCAAAAAAAGCATTTTTGGAAACATGTCCGTGTGTGTGTCTGTGTGTCTGTGAACAGCATAACTCAGAAACGAACAGTTGGATAAACACCAAACTTGGTATTTAGGTTCGATTTTGATTAAAATATCATATGTTTAAGATATTTTCATGACAAATAAAACGTATATCTTGAATTTTCTGGGAATGTCTCCAAAAGTGTTCTTCATTGTGAACGACTTTTGCATAACTGGTAAACCATAAGAGATAGAGAAAATTTTACTACACAAAAAATGTACATCGCGTTAAAATACACAATTTATGTCATATACATTTTTTTGTTGAGTGAACCATTTTCGAGATATTGCTTGTTATTCCCTTAAATTTTTCAATACTTATTTTCTTAAATGGGAATTCGTTATTCATTTTTTGTCTTGTATATGCAAAGAGTATTAATCTGTGGTAAAGGGAATGGTGCTGCACCTAGCAACCAGCTATTAAGAGATATGTATGTGCTTAAAGGCTACTGTATTTCCAAATTGCCCTTGTAAATATACATTCCCCTTACATCTACAAAATAATTAGCAATAAGATAGAGTCTGCAAATGTTTATCTCGATTAACATGATGTAGATGGAGAATAAGCGTTTGTATAAATAGTTTGTACAAGAGTAGAGAAAGTCATGTGAGTGTAACACATCAGATTTTTTATGTTGTTTTCTCACTCCTCATCAAAAACTAAACAACATTTGTATAAAGCACTTTGCAATTGTTCTTACACCAAAGTAAATAACAACGAAAATTCTGAATGGCTGTGTACGAAGAGCGCATTGCATGGTTGGACCATCCATGGATGGCATTCGAGGGTCAAGTTATGTTTCGTAATTGGGAACCAACATTTTTTATTGTGTTTCCTTATCCCTCATCACAAAATAAACAGCTTTTCATAAACCATTTTGTAATGAGAAAACAACATACAAAATGTAGGTTTCCATTTAAAAAAATTAAAGTGGCCCTAAAATGGCCACCACAACATCCTCCAAACAAAACACGACCAATGGCATTTACTTTACCCCATAATATCAAGCAACTTTTATTAAAGACACTTCTTTCTACAACGTTTAGTTTTGGAGATACTGTACAGTCTCACCGAGTCTCAACTTAAATGGTCCACTCTGTATAATGTCTTGCTTTTCACCGTATGACTATCGATTCGATTTCCTCTATCGTTCTTGTACCTACTGTGAAATTAAACTATTTCTGCAAACCTTTATATCCATTAATATGAAGAAGATAGAAAAATAAGCTTTCGTAGGAATAGTTTGTAGAAGCTATATCAAAATAAATCACAGTGAGTAGAGAAAGTAATATGAATGCTATAAATGGAATTTTAGAAGTACACTACGTGATCAAATGTATCCGGACGCCTGGCTGAAAATGACGTACAAGTTCGTGGCGGCCTCCATCAGTAATGCTAGAAGTCAATATGGTGTGGCCCACCTTTAGCCTTGATGACAGCGTTCATTCTCGCAGGCATACTTTCAATCAGGTGCTGGAAGGTTTCTTGGGGAATGGCAGCCCATTCTTCACGGAGTGCGGAACTGAGGAGAGGTATCGATGTAGGTCGGTGAGGCCTGGCACGAAGTCGGCATTCCAAAACATCCCAAAGGTGTTCTATAAGATTCAAGTCAGAACTCTGTGCAGGCCAGTCCATTACAGGGATGTTATTGTCGTGTAACCACTCCGCCACAGCCCGTGCAATATGAACAGGTGCTCGATTGTGTTGAAAGATGCAATCGCCATCCCCGAATTGCTCTTCAACAGTGGGAAGCAAGAAGGTGCTTAAAATATCAATGCGCTATGATCGTGCCACGCAAAATAACAAGGGGTGCAAGCCCCCTCCAGGAAAAACACGACCACACCATAACTCCACCACCTCCGAATTTCACTGTTGGTACTACACACGCTGGCAGATGACGTTCACCGAGCATTCGCCATACCCACACCCTGCCATCGGATCGCCACATTGTGTACCGTGATTCGTCACTCCACACAACGTTTTGCTACTGTTCAATCGTGTAATGTTGACGCTCCTTACACCAAGCGAGGCGTCGTTTGGCATTTTCCTGCGTGATGTGTGGCTTATGACCATGGAATCCAAGGTTTCTCACCTCACGCCTAACTGTCATAGTACTTGGAGTGGATCCTGACGCAGTTTGGAATTCCTGTGTGATGGTCTGGGTAGATATCTGCCTATTACTCTTTACGGCCCTCTTCAAATGTCGGCGGTCTCTGTCAGTCAACAGACGAGGTCGGCCTGTACGCTTTTGTGCTGTACTTGTCCCTTCACGTTTCCACTTCACTATCACATCAGAAACAGTGGATCTAGGGATGTTTAGGAGTGTGGAAATCTCGCGTACAGACTTCTGACACAAGTGACACCCAATCACCTGACCACGTTTGAAGTCCGTGAGTTTCATGGAGCGTCCCATTCTGCTGTTTCACGATGTCTAATGACTACTTACTTAGGTCGCGGATAATGAGTACCAGGCACTAGGTGGCAGCACAATGCACCTAAGATGAGAAACGTATGTTTGTGGGGGTGTCCGGATACTTTTGATCACATAGTGTATTTAACGCTCGTATTTACTACACACGGTACCACAAGCGATGGACACTGATGATATCTGAACTTAAATGATATTTGGAAAGGAAATGTTCGAGTTTAAGGTTCCTCCCCGGCATTTAGTTATGATGAGGAAAACCTGACAAAAAACTGTCAGGGAGGAAGATCCTAGCGGGATATGAACCACGGACACACCGTTTAAGAGTCCGTTTCTTAACGACATCGGCCACCCGTATCTCTAGATAGTAAATTGTCTTCCGAGCTCGCGAACGCTGCTTGATCATCCGCAAATAATACTGTATTTAAAGGATACTGACCTAAGGTATAGATATATCTCAAATTGATCTTTCATGCTCTAATGGCTTCATCCAAGTATAAATTAAACAAATCGGGTCTTACTCCTTGGTTTGTATACCTAGACTCTTCTCTTATTCCCCTCCTTTCTCTCTCTCTTTTAGAAGCGTTTAACGCCCGTTCTTACTACATAGGGCACCACAGGCGGTGACATTAATATTACATGCAATTATATTTGGGAAAGGAATTTTTGGAAATGAAACGTTCCAGGCCTAGGTAGGGTACCTCCCAGGCATTTGCCAGTTATGAGGACTGAGGAAAACTTGGAAAACATCTCAGTCAAGGAGGACGGCCCTACCGGAATTTGAACCGCGAACCTCACGAATGCGAGCCTCACACATTACCACGGAGCTTCTCGCTCGGTATATCTCTTTGTCGTTTTAACTTTTACAGCATTATTTTCATATAGACTTGAAGTAGGTATTTTTCTTCAACTTGTTTATCTATTTATTTCCACACTTGGGAAACCAATTTGAAGAAAGTGTTGTTGGAGTTTACACCACGCTTTGGGCGTTAATTTGAAGTAGATTGTTTGTTACGTAATATGCTGCTACGTATGTAACACCGATTTGAAGATGTATTTTTTTTTTGTTGTTACACTCCAAGTTTAAAAAAAAATATTTAACTTTGTTTTTAAACTGGTTCTATAGATATTATTTATGTTTGTTTTTGCCTCGGCTGCTTCAGTATTATTTTAGTCATGTATCTCTTAGACAGGGCGTGCTGCGACAAGAATGTAGGCTTACCCAAATTTTAAGTTTTAAATTCACTTAGTTTTATTAATCCTTGGCACAAATTAAATAGCAGTACACTGATATTAAGAGCTGTGAGATTCTTTTATTTAAACTTGTACTTTGTTAACGCATATACTTAATTTTTGTTTCACACGAATACGTAATATTTGTTTAGAGAACACATCTTCCATCTGGTCACTACCAAGGTCTAGAGGCAACTGAACATATTTCAACCGTCAAAACCCGTAAGCTTCTGTATTTCAAGTCTCTGATTGGCTAATCCTAGTCCAATAGAATACCTGCATTTAATTAAAGCTTTTTCTGGCTGTTGATTGACTATTTTTAAGCTGTCAAAAAATTTACATTATTGTTGCTCTAATCATGACTAGTAACATTTAAACTCTCAAACTCATTATTGCCTCAAGGTTACCTCATTGTTAGCAACTTTAAACTTATTATTCTCACAGCTCTTACACTATTAAACTACATAATGCATTCACATTACATTATTAAAACATGTTTTACAATAATATAAGCATTTGCAATGATTGTTACATACATTTTTTACAAATTATTACATACATATTGCTTCAAGGCGGGCTGTTATTGAATTTACAAATTATATAATTTAATTAAAATTATTCAAGTGTTAAAAATACTGCCTCAGACTTTGTATTACTTTCACTAGATGACTCCCCACAGTCCCTCTGGAATTTTGCTATTATGAAAATCTATTTTTAGTAATTTTAAGTCTCTTTCTAGGTGGCCAATGCTTAAGCGTGTTATTTACACGAAACATCTCGCATAGGCTCTCTTTATTTCCAGTTCAATCATCATATAATCCATAGCAACGCCACTGGCTGCTAACACTGGGACTTAATATTGACTAAGGACGATATAAAACTGTTCCTTTGTGTATGAATGGTAAACTGGCTACGACGTCTTGTTTGAGGAATATTTTACAGGTAAATACTAAAATTGTAGGCGTGTTAACTTAGTGGGGCGCTTCATGTCTGGTTCACTGCCCCGAAGAACAAGGTCAAGAAAGTTAAGAGCTTTTACAAGGTCTCTTTGAAGATGTTTTCTCGCTTTTCAGTCATTAGGGTGTAAAATCTACATACAATACTTTACTTACCGAGCGGGATGGTTCAAGCGGTAACGTCTGTGGCCCGCATTTGGGAGGTCTCGGGTTCAAATCACTTGGGCCGAACAATCTGACCGAGTTTTTTTTCGTGGTTTTCCTCGTCCGCTAAGGTAAAAGCTGGATTTGATATTTAATACCATGACCCAAAGTTCCACCTTAGTCTAAAACAATAGTAAACATGAAAAATAGGTGGTAATATCGATTGCTGTGCCATATATCCGCAGACAATGAAAACAGGTAGACTGGACGGCATCCTAATGCCATCTGCACGGCACGAAGTTGCTATGCACTAAAGTCTTTGTGGACCGTGACGAAGCAAGATGCCATGGAAACAGGAATGAAACCTAGAAGGCTAGCTAACCGCCTTTCTGTATGAAAGCAGGTAGACTGCACGTCACGAAGCAGAAGATCCAGTTGCTATGCAATAAGGTCTCTGTGGACACGTGACGAAACAAGAAGGCAAGGAAACAGGGATGAGACCTAGAAGGCTAACTGTCCGCCATACATCGATCTCAGAGTTATCCTGTAACAGATCCGTCGCGAAATGACTATGTAGTTAAAGCGACGTAAAATAAATAGAGTAATAAATAAATAAATAATACTTGGGGAATAACGAAGGATGGTTCATTTTCATTAATACTTGCCATAACATGTCAGGACAGAAAGTCAATAAAGGAACTGTCCAGGATAATATAGGACGTTTAACCACCGTAACTAGGGTGGGTCATCCCCAGTCTTATCAATTATACAGTCTGAACTGAATCAGACACTGGACCAGGATAGTTGAAAGCTCCTCCAATTTTGGAAACTGACTTCCAAAAATAACGGCTCTTTGGTGAGCAAGTGCTAGGCAGTCGCACAATAGTTGGGCAGCTGTCTCATTTGTCTGTTGACACCGTCTATGGAGTGCTCAGGCGGGATGGCTCAGACGCCAACGTCTGTGGCCAGTATTCGGGAGGTCGCTGGTTCGATCCCCTGCGACCGCCTACTCTGACCCCTTACGGAGGTTTCCCGGGTTGTCAGGCGAATGCTGGAGAGGTTTCTTTCAGCCTCGAATTTCCTATTCCTCCATTTCATTCCCTTCATCATTTCATCCCGTTGGTCTCCTTCACGGTCAGAACTCGGGAGTGTTTCGGTGCAGCGTGGCAGGGAGAAAAGGCTGCTCTCTGTGAATTCTCTTCGTCCCTCGGCTTTCGACAGGCTGCCGGGGTATCCGAACCACCTTGAGGGGCGTTGGAATCCCCTCTATGTGGGACGGGACCTCCGGTCTGCACGGGTATCTACTTCTGGAAACTTAGGGATCCCGTCATTGCTGCACCGTCACTCCTGGATCCGGCCGCCCAGTGTCCCCCCTAACCTCATCCTTCCTCCCGGGGACGCCTCCTCGTGCGGCGTGGGTATAATATTCCCTTTGGATCGGTGTCGAGTCCCCTCCGCTAAGAAAGATAAGAGCCAGTCCCTGATAGCCAGCTTAACGCTGTTCCCCCAAAGATAAAATCACATCGGTTAAATCCGGGGATTATGAGGGCTATAATTCTTTACTAATTGTCCTATATTAAAATTTTTCTTAAATTAAATTTAATGGCTCATCAGCTGTATGCGCGATAGTAAAGTCTTGCTGGAAAAATCCAGATGACGTTCAACGTCGGTCAGCTATTCAAAAAATGGTACAAGTCATTCCTGTGCCTCTCTGCATTTTTTCTTCAAAAAAATATAGGTCCTATTATTGTGTATGCATTTACTGCACACCAGTTTTCCGTTATGCAAGAGTATCTCGTGTATAAAATCGGGTTTCCCTGTACTCCAATATCTGTTATTTTGCGATAAAACATAGCTATACAAATGGAACCATCGTCGGAGAAAAACACTAAGCCTGGGCCAGTTACTTACTTCCCTACCCCAAATAATATACATATTAAATTTTCTGGCAATAACCTGTGAAATCCTCTTCATTGGGAAGGCATTTCGTATAATCTTGTATAACTGCAAACATTTAGCGATAGACGAAAACGTACCACACCAAAAAAATAGATCTCGATTTTCAATTGCCTTTCGCGATGTCATGAAAAGAGTATGGAACTTTAAGGCCAGCGTACAGCATCCAGTTATATATACTTTTATCTACATGGCAGCCCTCAAATGAGGAAAGCAGTTTAAGAAAAGAAATGTTTGACTATCGTTATTCCCTTTGTATCTTAACGAACAGTGTAATGCAACTATTTACGGAAAGATTTATCTTGATTAAAATGAAGAGATAGTAAAATAAACGTTTCTAAGGATCATTTGTATACCCACTAATAAGCGATAGAGGATAGAGAAAGTGATGTGGGTGTAGCACATCGGATTTTTTTTTATCGTTTTTGCTCAATATTCACCGATCGTTCCCCTTAAATAATTCACTAGCATTTTCGTAGCAGTATTTTCTGCGCATATATTAGGCCATGAGTACTGAACGTCATAAAATATAAATGTTGTTAAGTAGCTATTAGAGCTTAAAGCTATCTATTCTTTAATTGTGTCTTTTCCTCCCCTTCAATTTAATACTCTCAGTTTAGCCATTATGTTATATGAGTGTTACTGCCTTATCGCAACGTTTTTCCAACGTGCAAGTGCTTTTCAAGTATCTAAGGAGTGTGGAAGATAGGCTTAAAAGCCTTAACCTTCCAAGAGAGAAAAAAATATTATCAACATAAACTTTGGTAATTTAAACGAGGGTATATATTTCTTTAGGCGTGTCAATTTTGAACAGAATGCACAACTATCCTTATTTTCTCATTATTTCAACGCAGTTTAAACTCCCTGTCCATTATTAATCAACGAGAAATCGTTTTAGCCATACGGATATTATATAACACAAATTAAATTTGTTCCTTCAATTAGTATTAGCAAGCTTATGCAACTTTACCACAGAGGTGAGATATTGTCACGGTTTAAAGTCGTTAACACGCGCATGTAATGTTGATTTAACTGCTGTATTTCCATTCACACAAGTACATGAAACATTTGATAACAGTAAAATTTCTACAAAAATGTTGCATTCACATAACTTTCTCTAGCCATTCTTCAACAAACTATTCTTACAAATCTTATGCTTCTATCTACTTCAGGCTAATCGAGATCGATATTTGCAGAAATATTTTATTACATATTCCCTTATAGATACAAGGGGAATAAGGGAATACAATAGGCTTAAGTGGTACTCAAATCTTTTAAGAGCGGAGCGCTGTGTGATGAATTTGAAATTACGTTCTCTTTGCATGAACAGTAGAAAACAAAACAATAATAAAGAATATCTCGGAAATGGTTAATGTCACTAAAGAATTATTTCACATAAATTGTGTGCCTCATCGAGATTTTTTTGTGTAGTAAATTTTGGTCTACCTCTTACGGTTTACCAGTCATTCAGAATGGAAAAGGATCACAAACTATTCCCAGAAAATTCAAGACATATTTTATTTGTCATGCAAATACCTTAAACATATGATATTTCAATTAAAATCATTAGAGCCGTTTATGATAAAATTAAAAACAACGAACATTTTTTTTGTAAAGGATAGTATGGGGTGGGGGATTTGCTTGAAAATCTTGGTGTTGCATCCTTGGTAGATCTGAACTGAAATACCAAGATTGGTATTTAACCGACTTTTCGTTTTTACTTATGCTGTTCACAAATATGCAATATGGACCTTTTCTTTTTATTCAGGGAGTCTCAAAACGTATTTCCAGTGAATGTTGATATCGAATTTTTGAGTCAAATACTATACTTCCTCTAATTACCATAAATAAGCAGTAGAGGTAGTAACGTTATGTATTCTGTTCTTCCCTTTTACGTTTTGGTATTCTATCATTTGTTATTCAGGTAACACATATAAGAGAAATGTTTTTTTTATGAAGCTTATTTAGGGTTGTTTTAACCTTCCTAGGCTTCCATGTAGAGTTGTTAGCAATATTGGATTACAATGATAATACTTATGCATTATGTATACGTATACAGGTTACAACTTGGTTAAATACTGGGAGAGCCAAAAGACTACGAACCGGCTGCGTGGTGTTTTTCCTGTCCGCGTCCTCGGTGCTCGTTGCCGTCTGCCGCTATCATAGAAATGCGAGGATGAAACAGTACAACATTTTTAAAACTACTTGTAAAGTCTTTACTTACAACTTTATTAAAGTGTGTTTGAGGACAGAATTATTAATAGAGATTTGTGGCCCCCTCGTTCACCTGACCTAAACCCTGCGATTTCTATCTCTGGGGTAACTTAAAACAAAGCGTACAAGAGAAACCCACACACCCTGGAAGAATTAAAACAAAATATCCGCCAGGAAATTTCTCAACGTGAACTACGGCGAGTGATGGATAGTTTCCTAAAGAGGTGCCAAAAATGTATGGACAACGATGGTGGCCAGTTTCAGCATCTCCTTTCATAAAGTTGGCAAGTAAAGCCTTTAAAAGTGGTTTTAAAAATGTTGTAAGGTTTCATCCGCGTCTTTCTATGATAGCGGCAGACCGCAACGAGCGCCGAGGACACGGACAGGAAAAACTCTGCGCAGCCGGTTCGTAGTTTTTTGGCTCTATCTGTATATTGATGTATATCAATTCCTTTAAGAAAACTAATGATTTTCTAGAAAATCTTCGTGTCGCATCCTTGAAAGATAATCAATTCAAACACCAAGTTTGGTATTTATTCGACTTTTCGTTTTTGAGTTATGCTCTTCACATTCACACAGGCACCCATAGACATGTTTCCAAAAATGCTTTATTTGAAGTCAGGGTGCCTCAAAACATATTTTCGGTGAAATCTCGGTATCGAATTTTTGGGTGGAATGCAATACTTCCCCTACTTACTATACGTGTAGAGAAAGTAAAACAGAAGCATTAACAGTAAAATTTTCGAAATCGATAGCGGCTCAATATTACTATACGTAGTAAAGAAAGTAAAAATAACTTTTTGGATTCAGGGGTCCTCAAAACATTTATTTCCGGTGAAATTTCGTATTGAATTTTTGGGTGGCGTCAATAACTTCTTAATCTACTATGTATATGGTAGAGAAAGTAAATGAACAAAGAAACCTAGAAAAAGTAAGTACATTTTACATGTCTAGTGTTGGAGTAATCCTGATTCGTTGGACTTCCCTGCATATCTGCGCAAATACCACTTAAAGGAAATCGCTAGAAGCGTAATTAAGGCGTAGAATTAGAGGTGTAAAATTTCAACATAAAAGACGTTGCTGATTACTCTAATTTCACAACAAACTGCAACAATTTACTTTTTTAAAGCAATTTCCATTCAGAAAATAGGTTCTTAATGTAGAAATATACAGCCATTAGAAAATCTTTTGCCCATAAGGGCGAAACTAAATATGCACCATCTCCCCCCCCCCCCAGGGACGCAAAAATCTGCACATCTATTCCTTCCCACAGTGAAAATAAATCTGATGTGTTACACTCACATGACTTTCTCTACTTTTGTACAAACTACTTTTACAAACGCTTATTCTCCATCTACTTCATGTTAATCGAGATAAACATTTGCAGATTCTATCTTATGGCTAATTTTCTTGTAGATGTAAGGGGAAAATATATTTACAAGGGCAATATAGAAAAACAATAGCCTTTAAGCACATACATATCTCTTAATAGCTGGTTGCTAGGTGCAGCACCATTCCCTTTGCCACAGATTATAACTCTTTGCATATCCAAGACAAAAAAATCTGATGTGTTACACTCACATGACTTTCTCTACTCGTGAACAAAATATTTTTACAAACGCTTATCCTCCATCTACTTCATGTTAATCGAGATAAACATTTGCAAACTCTATCTTATTGCTAATTTTCTTGTAGATGTAAGGGGAATATATATTTACAAGGGCAATATACAAATCCAGTAGCCTTTAAGCATAGACATTACTCTTAATAGCTGGTTGCTAGGTGCAGCACCATTCTCTTTGCCACAGATTAATACTCTTTGCATATCCAAGACAAAAAAATGAATAACGAATTCCCATTTGAGAAAATAAGTATTGAAAAATTTAAGGGAATAACAAGCAATATCTCGAAAACGGTTCACTCAACAAAACAAATGTATATGAAATAAATTGTGTATTTTAACGCGATCTACATTTTTTGTGTAGTAAAATTTCGCCTCTCTTATGGTTTACCAGTTATGCAAAAGTCGTTCACAATGAATACGTTTGGAGACATTCCCAGAAAATTCCAGATATACATTTTATTTCTCATGAGAATATCTTAAACATATGATATTTTAATCAAAATCGTTAGAGCCATTTTTGAGAAAATTAAAATTTTCGAAAAATTTTCCATGGAAAGGGTAGTCTGGGGTGGGGGGATTTTCTTGAAAACCTTCGTGTCGCATCTCTGGAAGATACTGAACCTAAGTAGCAAGTTTGGTGTTTATCCGACTGTTCGTTTTTGAGTTATGCTGTTCACAGACACACAGACACACACATGGACATGTTTCCAAAAATGCTTTTTTTGGATTCAGGGGGTCTCAAAACATGTATTTCCGGTGAAATCTCGGTATCGAATTTTTGGGTGGAATACAATACTTCCCCTACTTATTATACGTAGTAGAGAAAGTAAAAATGAATAACGAATTCCCATTTTAGAAAATAAGTATTGAAAAATTTAAGGGAATGACAAGCAATATCTCGAAAATGGTTCACTCAACAACAAAAAATGTATATGGCATAAATTGTGTATTTTAACGTGATCTACATCTTTTGTGTAGTAAAATTTTGTCTCTCTTATGGTTTACCAGTTATGCAAAAGTCGTTCACAATGGAGAATACTTTTGGAGACATTCCCAGAAAATTCAGGATATACATTTTATTTGTCATGAAAATATCTTAAACATATGATATTTTAATCAAAATCGCTAGAGCCATTTTTGAGAAAATTAAACTTTTCGAAAAATCTTCCATGTAAAGGGTAATCTGGGGTGGGGGAATTTTCTTGAAAACCTTCGGGTCGCATCTCTGGAAGGTACTGAACCTAAATACCAAGTTTGGTGTTTATCCGACTGTTCGTTTCTGAGTTATGCTGTTCACAGACAGACACACACAGACAGACACACAGACGGACATGTTTCCAAAAATGCTTTTTTTGGATTCAGGGTGTCTCAAAACATGTATTTCCGGTGAAATCTCGGTATCGAATTTTTGGGTGGAATACAATACTTCCCCTACTTACTGTACGTAGTAGAGAAAGTAAAAAGGTAGGCTAGATGAAAAGTAATGAATATTGACTAGGTTCTAGAGGTACATATTGTAAATATCCATTGTGGCAGACTAACAAAACTGGCATTATACCATTTATAGGCACAGGAAAGCTAAAGCTGATTTTCAATAATGTTCCACAATATTCAGGTAAAGGAAAACATCCTTTCATTTGTTCCACTCACGTGTATTGTTGTTTCATCAAAATATTCAAAGATATTTTGTATATATTTCGTCGTCAAAGGAGTTAACGTAATATTGGAAGGATAAGAGGTCGCTCAATATCACTCCAGTCCACTCTACTCCACTAGTGGCAGCCAATGTGATGCATTAAGGGTTTAGTTGTAGGCCATTTCAAAGGACAATAGTTTTGCTAGGAGTATATGGAAATCTGCAGTTCTTCCTACCCAACTGGAAGTTCTCTGTTAGTAGTGTATCTTCTTGTAGTGTAAAGAGGGTTATATTATAGCTTCCTTGTTAATAAGAAAGGCTGAAGTTTCTACATGTACATCCTTTTGAGTAACTCTTACTGTCATGTCACTAACATTTTATTTAAATAAGGTTGGAAACCTATCTGTTGATTTAGAAGTTCCTTAAGAATTTTTTTTCACCTCTGTTTTGAAACCAGCGAATATGTTTTTGATGTTCCAAAACTATTTATTGGCACACCTCACCTCAGTATCAACGGCTGTAACTACTGACTGGTAGGTGTAAACAGTGTAAGATATAACAGCCACCAGTATGAACTGGGATACAAGAGGGATGCCATTTGAGGCACTAATTTCACCCATTACGCCGTGTTCGAACACATTCAACAGAACACATGCTTGCATTTCTGTGGCCTTTCCTGTTTTCCACCCGTAAGCCTAAATTTTGTTTCTGCTGATAGGCATACAAAGAGAATTCATTCTGAGCACAGATCTACCCGATCGAACTAGTAATTAAGAAGGTCATTTGAAAAGTTCTCGGAATGACTCGCAGATTATAGTAGCATTTCTGAAGCAGTTATGTTTTCAAAACCAGCCGTCCTTCATGGAAACATTTTTGGAATAACATGGAGATTATTCAAGAATCATAGTAAGCTGCTTGCAGACATGTGTATACGGGAAATGTGGAACATCGAACATCATGCGATTATCAAGTACTTCGTAAAGAAGGGTATGAAATACCCATATGACAAATACTCTAGAGAACCATTTTCAAGAATTTCCAAGTGAGCCACGGAGTTTCAACGCGGCTATAAAGGCTTGGAAGATGACACATGCAGCGGAGGACCGAAATTCGACACAACAGAAATCATCAATAAAATACACGGCATGATTCTGCAGAATCGCCGAATGAAAGTGTCCGAAATTGCCGAAGCTCTGGGCATCATTTCAGGGGAATGTGCGTTTCACACTTTGAGAGAAGAGTTGGACATGACAAAAATATTTACAAGATGGATATCGACGTTGCTGACTCCGAATCAAAAGCAAATCTCTGAGTAAAGTATGTCTCATTTTCAGAGAGATCCCACCCATGACGAAACATGGGTGCGCTACTACACACCTGAAACCAAAATAGTAATATAACAATGCAAGCAACAAGATTCCCCACTAGAAGCGTAAAGACGGCAAAGTGTGTGAAATCGACCGGTAAGGTCATGCCATCGCTTGTCGGAATGACAATGGTGCACTACTAATTGATTATCTTCTCCCTGTAAGATATATTATGCTCATCTTCTGTACCAATTTATGATCAAAATACCCGAGAAAAGGTGGGGTTTACCAAAGAAGAAATTCATCTTTCATCAAGACAATGGTGCTCTGACAAAAATGGTGAAATCAACGAAGTGGGGAATGATACGTTTGAAAGGGGATATACCACACATATTCACATAGACATATAAATCAATGTTAACCAAGAATTGTACATAATAATATAATTCACCAAGAAATATGTTAGAATATTTAACAATCAAGAATTGTACAAGAGCAGATTGTAACTTAGATAAATAAGGGACGGGCGAGCTAGCTAACTCCAGGTAAAAGATAATTCTAGGTAGAGCCCACCTTTCACCAAGCTAATGAGCAAGGAACTGTAAGCAATAATGAGAAATATAAAGAGATAGATATAGAAAGAAAAGAGACAGAGATATTGAATCTGCTTTCGTACGCGTCACTCGGACGCGTATGCGAAATCTTTTGGAGCAGAATATTCTCATACATAATAAGGTAACGCGGTCTGAGGACCAATTAGAAATGTCGTTACATTTTAAGGCGCGAAGGCGAGCGTCACTAGGCTTAGGTATAAAAAGGGGAAGAAAGCCCCAGATTTTCACTCTCTTATAGAATCTCGTCGACACACAGCGATACTCTCTGGATGACGGATGCACGTGTGTGCATATGGGTACGAAGCGTGTGCAGTTAGACTAGGCTCCTAATTATTATTATGGTGGGAATTGTTACAGTGGGAAAAGCTAGCCGCCCATAAATATTTATTTGATAATAAATCACATATTTAAAGGAACTGCAGTGTATTTTAATTTGCCTCACCTACGAAAACTCTGAGACCCGTGAAATTAGCTAGATAGGTAATTATTAGGAATGGAGAAATCAGCAGTCGACGAACAGCAATAGCCGAAAACAGCAGCATAGGGCATCAACCAGAGGAACAACGTTTTCCAGCTACAATTGATACACAACGCTTTCCTGCTACATGTTGTTACATCCACCTTATTCCCGTGTCGTTCTCCGCGGTCTACGGGTACCAAGCTAGACACTAGTTCGCGAGGTCGCGGATTCAAACTCGAAAGAGGGCGATGGATTTTTTCCGGCGTAAAAATCCTTAGCATGTCTTCCTTCGGAAGGGAAGTAAAGCCTGTGGTCCCGTGTAGATTTACGGCACGTAAAAGAACCTCGAGCCTGATAAAGAGGCCTCTTTCACGCCCAATATAGATTGGGACGCTAAGGACCATAGTAGTTAAAGATCGTCCATAAATAAAACTCAGTTATTAACACCTTATTCCCCTGACTTCGCTCCATCAGACTTCCATCTGTTTCCCAAGTGAGAAAGTTTCTTGGTGAAAAGGAGTGCTCGTCCGATGAAGAAGTCAAATGGTTGAGACATATTTTGCAGGCCTGAAGAAATCTGACTTATGTGACGGGATAAACGCCATGGAGCATCGCTGGATCATGTGCATTGATGCCAGGGGAGAATTTCAAAAATCTGTAACATCACTTGGTGCTTCATTCAGAGAACTTTATACAATTGGTTAAACAAAAACCCGAAGTTGCGCCACTGAATGACGCCTTCAGAGAGTATATGGTAAAAAGGGCTACAACCTTTCCGACGTCATCGTGTTCGAAACCGTCAAGTTTGGAGAAGTTAACGGAGAGCAAACACAGAAAGGCTCAAACACGAAAGAAGTCTGTGAGAAAGCAAACACACGTGTTACGTGTGCACACGTGCACTTACCTGGCTGAGGGTTATTGTGACGTCATTATTCTGTAGCCGCGCGATCATCATGGAAGCCACGGCCAGGATAAAGTCTCCTGCCATCGCCACCTGCAACAAAGATAACAGAGATGCAATGTATAGATGATTAATTATAATTTCAGCGTTTTAGACACTAAAATCATGGCTTGCATAAATTAAGGCATTAATGGCATACATTGCGCGAGGCATAAATATAGCAACAGGGAAACTAGTCGTGATAGGTATAATCATAAAGTGAACAAAATTTATTAAAATTAATAGTTTACGCCATTATTGGCATAGTACTGAAAACCAGATTTTTCCTTTAAGATAGCAAAAGGATAGGAAACTTTAGGGTTCTTTCTTTTTTCACAATTAATGTAAATTCTTTCATCTCTATTTATTAAAATTATAACACACAATTCTGTGGTAACTTTTTATTTTCAATGAATAAATGACGCTATGATGTAAGGTCATGGTTTTACATGGTTGCCTTTTCACTTAAGAATGGCTGAATCGATTTTGAGTGAATAGCATACCTTATGTCCCAATTATAAATAAGATTATATGACACATTAATTAGTTTACACAACAGAGAGGGTTACAAAGAGGAACTAAATAAAGAAAATACAAATATCTCTTATTATTAGGGTTTTAAAAATGTTCGCATAACCAGAGATTATAAGCGTAATACTTCGACAATTTTTGTTATTTATATTAGGATAAAAGCTTTTAAGAAGTTAAATTAACTTTTCGTTACCATTATTCATGCACGCAAACCAATTGCAATATGCAATGTTACATCTTTTACTTATATTTTACTGTTTAGTAACAAATCAGAGAGAGCAGTTTTATTACCGGCTTTCAAAACATAACATGAAATAAAATGCACAGGGAAAGGGGAGAGGAGGTGATGGCAGTGGAAGTGGAGAGGGTGAAAATGGCACAGGGTAGAAGGAAAAAGAGGGTGGGATAGAGAGGGAGAAGAGTGGAGATACGAGATTGGAGAGAGAGAGGAGGAGAGCAGGAAAAGACGGGATGCAGGGACAGAGAGGAGAAAATCAGATAAAGCAGTTTTATTACCGGTTCTCAAAATATCATAAGACATAAAGGTTGCATAGAGAGGAAAGAGAGGAGATGATGGAAATTGAGGGGGTAGTAGGAGAGAGGGAAGAAAGGGACAAATAGGGAGAAATAAAGGGGGAAAGAGGGAAAACGGGAAAGAGGGAGTGAGATAGAGGAGGAGAGCAGGAAAAGCAGGAGGGAAAGAAAGAGAGAAAAGGGAAAAAACAATTTTATTACCGGTTTTCAAAAACATCACATGACACGGGTTACAGAGAGGAGAGGGAGAGAGAGTAATGGCATCGGAGGGGGAAAGAGCGAGATTGACAGAGAGGGCGGAAAGAGAGTAAGAGAGAGGATAGACGGGAGAGAAGAGGGAGAGAACAGAAGAATCTCCACATTTAACGCAATAACACATCCATAACTGCGGTGTGCTAGTTTTGAATAAATCTTAATTTTAATGCTTGCTCATTTTCCGACTATTTACGAGTTTATTGCTTCTAAAGCATTTTAAATTGTTTTATTTGCCTAGCCCCCTTTAACCTCTAAGGTCATTATATCGGAGACGTTGACTTGAGAAACAGCTGAAGGTTTCACTCGCTGAACTACAGCTTTCTTCTTAGCGTTACTCGGTTTTATTACTCTTTTTTTTTGCCATGAAACACACTGAAATTCACTTCCACACTCATACTTCCAGATTCTGCGGAGGATAGGGAATGATTCTTGTTAAAGATATTATTATTATTATTATTATTATTATTATTATTATTATTATTATTATTATTATTTCTGTTCTGTCGTCATGTTTGTCTTCCATCACTATATCATTTTTATAGGATTAAGTCATATTTTAAGTATTTTATGTCATTAGGCAAACCCTAAATGATAAACAAAATATGTCCCAAGCCGGGAATCGAAACCGGCACCTCTGGGTTGAGAAAACCATTCTTATTGACAATGTAGTCTCCTGCAAGATAACTTGAGAAAAAACTAATAATTTGCTCTATAAATCCCATTAATATTCTAGAATTATCAATGCACGTTGTGGCAGTAATTTGTATCACAATAATGTAAATGCCAGAGTGATTGTAGTGTAAATAAGCATTATTGTATGACATTGATTTGAGATGTTTGTTAATTATAAGCATTGTTAGGAAATAAGTTTACACGGCCTCACTGAAACTGACAATAGGAGCGGGTAACAATGAGCGAGGGGGTGAGTTGTTTATTAATTAGAAGAGGCAAGCAAATGACGTCAGATTGGCGCGCTTTTCTTAAAAATGGCGGGAATTTCTTCCCTAGAGCATATGTTTTCGTAATTTTTGATTGGATATAAAAATAGACGCTAATGTTGGCGCGTTTTATTAACCAATAGCAGCTCGGTTATAATCTTTAGGCATATTAGGGTGAGGGAGTATAAAAAGCTAAAGCCAGAGGCAAGTATTGCCCAGTTCAACAAAATCATCCACGCGTTACACGACGCTGAGTCCAACAGAATCATTCAGAAGTTAAACGTCACTTAGTTCATCAGAATCGTTCGGGAGTTGCACGTCGCAATTCTACAGAATCTCTCGCGTCGTAAAGCTAGTTATAAATGTGAAATACGCGAATTAATAATGTGCAGCAAATAAGTGATTATACTGATATTAGAAAATATAACAGTTTCAGTCTGGCGTGTATCAAGAGTCAAGATGTGAACTTAATTAATTGTGACGGTAATAAAAGTGTAAAAACAAATTCTTTTATCAGTGTTATCTTTGAGTAACAAATCCTTTCTGTTTACACACCCTGTTCAAGAAATGTGCTCGACCGAGAAACAATAGCTAGCCGGAGGACAATGAACCCAACATTCAAAGTAGTAAAACAATAACAGGCGCTCAGAAATAAGATAACACGAAGTTACCGCGACAAATTGGCTCCCAAACGTTGTGCAGATAAACATGAAGCATTTTCCCACTACTAACAAATATTCCACTTCAACGTACATAAAATCAACTGAATAGTGTTGATTAAATTTGTAGATGTATAAGTTATTATTTAAAAACACATACAAAAGATCACGTGGTAAAAGTATTCATAAATGAATATGTGGTCATGCTGAATACTGATATTCTAATTAGAGTTTGTTAATACTTTGGTATAATGCATTTTAGTTTCTCTTTCTCTCCATATTTCAAGTACTTTCACTTCATAGTCTGCCAAGAATAGACCTTTTATGCGCCTTGCATTGGTTTGAGCCTCATTTTTTGAAGACCATATAGCATATTTAATTAATTATCATTCGGGCTCTAGATGCTCCTCTCTGAATCAATTTCATGAATAAAATGTTCGGAGTATTTTTGAGAAACAACGGACGCTGATCACGCTAAAGTTTTTTTTATAAGTAAAAGGCTGTTAACCGCAAGGTCATGGTTTCGAGCACGGGTGGATATTAATATGGATTTCTCTTTTCTATGTTTTATGCATTCTGTTGCATGCTCTTCGATCACCCTTCCATGAAGGTTGCATCTGAATAGTTCCATAACAGTCACAAAAATTCTCAGCAATAGTTCATGGTTCTTGAGCAAGAATGAAATATGAAAGGTTCTGGAGGTTATAAAATTAGTTCAAGCCAGGAGTTTGTGAATGCAGATTTTTTTTTCTTCGTTGACAGAAATTTCATAATGTTAGACGCACGTGAACTCAGGAATAACCAAAATTACCATGGATATAAAATAATAAAGATTTTCTCAGGCAAGGAATTAAATCTGCTGTTGATAGTAGCCAATAGAAATAAGAAAATACACCCAATTAACTTAATACGCTCAATTTGTTCGGTTTTGCATTAATCATACTATAATTTTAACACTAAAATTCTGCGATTGAGTAAGACTTCTTCCAAACTTCCAGCAACAGCATCCATGTACAGTCCAAAAAGTGCGGTAAAACTGTTTACTTACACAAAATTTCGTACTGAAATGTAATGATTCGATTTCGCTAACAGAAAAATTTCCAATGTGGTTGTTAATTCACTCCTGCGCAGAAGTAATTAATTTCAGGAAGATTTCCGATCCACTGCTCAAGGAAGAGACAGCTGTTACATGCAATTTTTATAGACGATGAAATATGCGTCAAAATACGCGGATTTGAAACGCTTTCTCTGCTGAAGACAGTGAAGAATCCACTATATATGGTACTGGTGTTAACATTTGATGCCTACAGGCGGCTGAAACGTACTAAGGAAATCACACAAGGTATCATCGACTTAAATTTGTATACAGATTCCAGTTCATTGCTTTGGCTTTTGGTTTCGGCACTAAGAAAATACTTTCAATCGGATATTAGGGTTACTTCTACTCTGTGCTTCTCAAAACCATATTGACTCTAACTCCTCTACTAGTGATACCCAAGTGTGACGTCACAAATATGCTAAACAGCTCTTGTTCAGGCATGTGTGGCAGTACCTATTTAACAATAGAGCTTTGGTATAGAAAAAGCTTACTGAAGTACTTTCTAGTCGTCGGAAATGACCAATATGCGAGCCGAAGTACGAGAGCAGTCCCAGAAGTACCCGCCTTGACGTATATATAGCGGTTGTTGTTTCAAACAAATGACTATGGTAGAAAGTACCAACTTATAAAGCTTAAATTTGCAGTTTGCCGATGCTACGTTGTTTAGCAATTGTTTGGCAGCCATTAATAGTGAACTCTCTCAGCGAATTTGTAAACATGGATAAAACTGGACGTCGTTATGTGATACAGTATTTTCATTTGAAAGGTTTTAGTCCAACTAATATTAAAGCTGTGCTAGATTCTACTCTGGGGGAGTCTGCTTCTTCGTTTACAACAGTAAAATATTGGGTGGCAGAGTTTAAGCGAGCTGCCAAGACGAACATCGCAGTGGTCGACCAAATGAGGTGAACACGCTAGAAATTGTGAAGAAAATCCACAAAATGGTATTGGATTACCGTTGACTGAAAGTGCGCGACAGCAGCATCGTAGGCATTTCAAAAAGTGCTATACATCGCATACTAACTGAAAATTTGGACATGATAAAGATGTGTGCAAGATGGGTGCCGCGTTTGCTCACAATGGAGCAAAAGCAACGTCGTGGGGAAGTTTTAGTCGAGTGTTTGGCGATATTTCGCTACAATAATGCTGAGTTTTTGCGTCGATTCATAACCATGGATGAAATATGAGTCCATCACTCCACACCTGAGACGAAGGAGCAGTCAAAACAGTGGACTGAAAGGGGAGAATCGGCTCCAAAGAAGGCGAAGACAGTTCTATTTGCAGGCAGGTCATGGCGTCAGATTTTTGGGATGCGCGTGGGATAGTTTTCATCGATTATCTTCAAAAAGCTAAAGCAATCAATAGCGAGTGTTATGCAATCTTGTTGCAGCGTTTGAATAGTTAAATCAAGTAAAACGGCTGTATTTAGCAAAAAAGAAAGTTCTGTTTCGTCAAGACATTGCACCAGTTCACGCATCCATTATCGCCATGGCCAAAATGAATGAGTTCAAGTTCGAATTGCTTCCTCATGCACCCTATTCGACAGACTTAGCCCTCTTTGATGATTTTCTGTTTCCAAAGTTGAAGAAATGTCTTGGTGGTAAAAGATTTGCCAACAATGAAGAGGTGGAGTTTGCAGTTGATGACGACGGTTCTCACTAAAAACAGGGTATCGAAACTATTGAACATCGCTGGGAAAAGTGTATCTAGCTGAAAGGAGACTATGTAGAGAAATAAAAATGTTTTTTTCCAAAATTTTTGTGTTTTCTTTGTTAGGTCGGGTACTTCTGCGACAGCCCTCGTATCAGCTCATCATTTGCAGTCTTTGATACCACATCTATGATCACATATCAATCACCTCAACCAACATGCTGCCCAAAAGAAGCACAACAGAAACTAAGG
This sequence comes from Deroplatys truncata, assembly GCA_030765065.1. NCBI lineage: Eukaryota > Metazoa > Arthropoda > Insecta > Mantodea > Mantidae > Deroplatys > Deroplatys truncata. The sequence continues at coordinate 116,885,851 of CM060987.1, forward strand.
AAGAGAGGTTAGAAGGAAGGAGTACTATTGCGACGAAAGAAATGCAGGAAACAATGAGAATGAAACTGTTCTAAAACCTTTGGGCACTAATGGGTAGCTATTAAACGCCTGGAAATGGGTTAAATTGTCACGTGATTACAACTATTAAAGGTGGGTCACTCACAACTAGTCATTACCTACTGCTCATTGCTTGAACTTTTATGGTTCATTTCCTGGAACTTTAAAGCAAAGTACAAGCAACGCCTGGGAAGAATTTACTGAAGTATTCGAAGGACATATATTCATCACAGAGCAATAATTTGCTTCGGTTGGGTTCTCATTAAGAAAAAGACTGCAATAAACTTCAGTATAATAAAATTGTAACCGAAAATTTTGTTTTGGATGAATAATCAATGCTAACGTATAACGGGCTAGCATGAAACAAATAGCAATTTTAAAAACTTGCGTTTTATTCAAGAATTCCCGAAGCATTTGCCATTAATCTAGGGATATACCATTCCTCAGATATCACTAAGACTTTATGGTATCTTAATTACTTGGCCAAAAATGTGGTTCAAATGGGTCACGAAGGCAATGTTTTAAAATATACTGAGCTTATTTTGTGAAAAGTGTACGTAGCAAATTTTTATATGCATAATATTTCTGACAAGTTTTGTTATATTGAACATTTCAATAGGATGAGTATTTAAGAAGTTACACAAATTTTTCTTTCCTATTATTCTATAGTTACAAGATTGTGTAGAAATAAACTGTTTTACTTATGTTTTAATTCTATTGTCACTTCAGAAAAAGTCGATTTATAAATATCATATGACATGTAAATTACAGAAAAACGGGTTAAAAGAATAAGAATGGAAGACAAACGGAAGACTGAGGGACAGAAGGAGAAAAACGGTAGATTGGGAAAGAGAGAGAGGAGAAGAAGGTTAGGGGGAGAGAGTTAAATTAAATTGAGTTTTATTTATGGACGCTCTTTAACTGCTGTGATCCTTAGCGTCCCATTCTATAGTGGGCGTGAAAGACCGGAATTTTGCTCAGAGGCCTCTTTATCAGACTTCAGGTTCTTTTACGTGCCGTAAACCTACGACACGGGACCACCGGCTTTACTTCCCTTCCAAAGAAAGCCATGTTAAGGATTTTTACACCCGAAAAAAATCTATCGCGACCTCGGGAACTGGAGGCTAGCACGGTAACCACTACACCACAGAGGACGACGGAGAGAGAGTGAGGGAATATTATTGGGAGATAGAGGAGATAGGAATCTCCGAATTAACGCAATAATGGGAACGGAGTTGCGGGTTCTGTTGTTACTGCAATAAATGTAGGCAGGTTAGTAAATTGCAAAGTATATTAGACTCAAAGTGAGCTTCCAGGATTGAGATTTGGGGAGTTGCGTAACACTCGAGAAGTTAGTAAAATTATCTGGAAGCGAAAACAAAATCTGTCAATGGGGAAAGCAATACGAGAACTACGCTAATATATCAGCTGCCAGAACAGCACACATTATAAAGAAACTGAATTTTGTACTTTCTCTACTACGTAAAGTAAGTAGGGGAAGTATTGTATTTCACCCAAAAATTCGATGTCGAGATTTCATCGGAAATACATGTTTTGAGGCCTCTGAGCCCCCAAAAAGCATTTTTAGAAGTGGTCCAAGTGTGCGTCTGTGAACAGCAAACTGAAAAGCTAAAAGTTGAATAAATACCAAACTTGGTATTTAGGTTCTGTATCTTCCAAAGATGCGACAAAAATATTTTCAATAAAATCCCCCACTCCAAACTACCCTTTACATGGAACATTTTTTTGAAATTTTTTATTTTCTAAAAAAATGGCACTAACGATTTTGATTAAAATACAGTATATTAAAGATATTTACATGACAAATAAAATGTATATCTTGAATGTTCTAGAAATAGTCGTAAAGTCCATTGCAATCGGAAGGAAGTTTGTATAATCTTGTACTAAACAAAAAATCTGATGTGTTACACTCACATGACTTTCTCTACTCTCGTACAAACTATTTTTACAAACGCTTATTCTCCATCTACTTCATGCTAATCGAGATAAACATTTGAGAGTCTATCTTATTGCTAATTTTCTTGTAGATGTAAGGGGATAATATATTTACAAGGGCAATTTGGAAATACAGTAGCCTTTAAGCACATACATATCTCTCAATAGCTGGTTGCTAGGTGCAGCACCATTCTCTTTCCCACAGATTAATACTCTTTGCATATCCAAGACAAAAAAATGAATAACGAATTCCCATTTGAGAAAATAAGTATTGAAAAATTTAAGGGAATAACAAGCAATATCTCGAAAATGGTTCACTCAAAAAAAAAAATGTATATGGCATAAATTGTGTATTTTAACGCGATCTACATTTTTGTGTAGTAAAATTTTGTCTATCTCTTATGGTTTACCAGTTATGCAAAAGTCCTTCACAATGAAGAATACTTTTGGAGACATTCCCAGAAAATTCAAGATATACATTTTATTTGTCATAAAAATATCTTAAACATATGATATTTTAATCAAAATCGTTAGAGCCATTTTTGAGAAAATTAAAATTTTCGAAAAATCTTCCATGTAAAGGGTAATCTGGGGTGGGGGGATTTTCTCGAAAACCTTCGTGTCGCATCTGTGGAAGATACTGAACCTAAATACCAAGTTTGGTGTTTATCCAACTGTTCGTTTCTCAGTTATGCTGTTCACAGAGACACACACACACACTCGGACATGTTTCCAAAAATACTTTTTTTGGATTCAGGGCGTCTCAAAACATGTATTTCCGGTGAAATCTCGGTATCGAATTTTTGGGTGGAATACAATACTTCCCCTACTTACTATACGTAGTAGAGAAAGTAAAAATGTAATTCTCTTTAAACCACACAATTTATTGCAAATAACTTGTTTGTGGCATCGACATTTCAGAGATAACCATATTAATGGTTCAAATTCTGCAATACTTAGCCAGTCTTTTAAAGTCTTGTCCGTTTTCAGTTGTTTCCCGCAATTAATTAGGAGATTGTTGAGAAGTACACAAAGGAAGGTTGTTTTACGATTTACGAAACTAAAGCGATTATGAATTTTTTCCTGATGTACAAGAACGATTGAGATTACAACACATACAGCCGACAAAAGGGCTTATTCATTATATTACAGCTCATGGACCATTCAAAATGTATTGGAAGAAAATAAAGAAGACAGAAAACGATGTATGAAACCTATGTTGAGTAAGAGACACGCCTGAGCCCATAGTTTTTGAATGCTCAAGATATGAACAGCGATAACACTAGTGTGCATTTTCAAACTTTTTGTCAGGTGATTTCTTAAAAGTAGGTGTTCTTGAATCAAATGTTTAAGCTTATTCCAGAAATAACTTCCGTTTTTTTTTCTATCACGTCAGGTTTTTACACAAAATAAGTAATGTTTTGACAATTTTACTAATGAGTGTAGAAAAGTATTCAAATACCATTTCACAAAAGTTAAGTTTTTATTCAAGAAATATTTTAAGAATACTCTTAAGAACTCCTCTAATTTATTTCATGACTACATTTTAACAAAACAAGAAGCCAACGTGTTTCATTTAATTTTTTTCAAACTTTCTCTTCTTTGACTTCCTTGCAGATCCTTGAAGATGACTGTCCCTCCTCAACATCCAACAGTAGTCGGCCATCATGGTTTCACTCCATCTCCCCTAGTACATCCTCCCCATTTCCTTAATATCTTGGTGAAAACGTTCACCCTGCTCTTCACTATAATGTCCCAGATTTTCTGGAAAGTAGTCGATATGTGAATGCAGAAAATGCACCTTTACACTCATGTTACAATCCGTCTTCTTGAAATGTTCCAACATTGTTTCGACAATGGCCTTATAATTAGGATCTTTTGTTATTGCCTAAGAAGTTTTCAGCAACTGATCGGAAGGCGATACATGCTTCTATTTCTTTCTCATTCATTTCTTCTCAAAATCTTCATCCTTCATCAATTGTTTTATTTGAGGACCAACACAAATTCCGGCCTCTAATTTGTCTTGTGTAATGAAGGGAAATTTCTTGGAAAGGTACTTGAAGCAGGGTCCATCCTGTGGTAGAGCCCTTACAAATTGCTTCATCAAGCCCAATTTTATGTGTAGTGGCGGAAGCAATATCTTTATATCTCTATATTTTTGAAGTGAAATTTTGAAGAAACTGTAAATGATAGAAAAAAACTAAAAACAGTTCTGAAATCAGCATAAAAAAGTGAGTCAGAATCACTTATTAGTTTTCAGTCATCCGATATCATGCAGACTAATGTTATTAGAAGAAAGAAAAATGTTGGAAGGTTATATATAAAAATAATTCTGAGACATTCGGAACTAACCATTACACTTACAAATTCTGACTAATTATGTCAGTAAAAGTGCCTGTGTAAAGGATAATAAACAAGCAAGATGTTAATCTAAGTATCTCGAGAGGAAGAGGAGGAGAAGGAGGAGGAGAAGGAGAAGGAGAGGGAGAAGAAGAAGAAGAAGGAGGAGGAGGAGGAGAATCATCTGAGCCGGTAACGGAGATGAACGCTAATGTTGAGGGATGAAGGCATAATATGGAAGATGTGTGCAGTGAAGTGATTAAAGTACGGTTTGGAGTAGTGAGTGTGTAGGAATATAATGAGTGAAATTAGTGATGGAAATAGAAAAGAAAGAAGAGTTAATGTTTAGATTATTAATTTATGACAGAGGTAATTAAAATTAAATCAATTGTAAATGTATAAACTAAATAAATATACAAGTATAATAACAATATTAATAGATAAAATATTAGTAACCGAAAGTAAGAATATAATAAATATTAATTAAATATACATTAATATTACATACCATGTTTAAATTGAATAGAATTGATAGCATATAAATAATTTAAACTACAAAAATAATTACACAGCAAGAATTGTAATTAAGTATGATTTAAACTTAAATAAAACAAATAAACTAATTAATTAAAAATCTGATGTGTTACACTCACATGACTTTCTCTACTCTTGTACAATCTATTTTTACAAACGCCTATTCTCCATATGCTTCATGTTAATCGAGATATCGAGATGTCAATCTTATTGGTAATTTTCATGTAGATGAAAGGGGAATATGGTAGCTTTTAAGCGATAGTCAAATATTTTAACGCTGGTTGCTATGCGGCGCATTCCATTCTCTTTGCAAGTCCAAGACATAAAAAAATGAATAACGAATTTGAGAAAAAGTATAAGTATTGGAAAATTTAAGGGAATAACAAGCAATATCTCGAAAACGGTTCACTCAACAAAAGAAATGTATATGACATAAGTTGTGTATTTTAAGGCGATCTACATTTTTTGTGTAGTAAAATTTTGTCTATCTCTTATGGTTTACCAGTTATGCAAAAGTCGTTCACAATGAAGAATACTTTTGGAGACATTCCCAGAAAATTCGAGATATACATTTCATTTCTCATGACATTATCTTAAACATATGATATTTTAATCAAAATCGTTAGAGCCATTTTTGAGAAAATTAAAATTTTCGAAAAATGTTCCATGTAAAGGGTAGTCTGGGGTGGGGGGATTTTCTTGAAAACCTTCGTGTCGCATCTCTGGAAGACACTGAACCTAAATATCAAGTTTGGTGTTTATCCGACTGTTCGTTTTTGAGTTATGCTGTTCACACACACACAGACACACACACAGACACACACACACACACACACACACAGACACACACACGGACATGTTTCCAAAAATGCTTTTTTTGGATTCAGGAGGTCTCAAAACATGTATTTCCGGTGAAATCTCGGTATCGAATTTTTGGGTGGAATGCAATACTTCCCCTACTTACTATACGTAGTAGAGAAAGTAAAAAACGAGGATATAGGGTAATAAACAAGCAGATAATTTATTATAATACTTATATTTAAATGGTTAAGAAAATAAATAATTAATATATTGCGATATATAGGGAATTTATTGAGATAATTTATGTGTAAAAATAGAGGATATTTAAACTAAAACTATTGTATAATTAGATATTGATAAGCAAATAAAAATTTAAATTGTGGACTGATTGTTATAATTAAATAAATAATTATTAATTAAATAATTAAACGAGGAATTAATTATAACAAATAAAATGCTAGAAATTGTTTAAATATATACAGAGTAATATATTTATTAAAACACTTAAGTGTAGTTAAAATGTGCTGTATACCAGTGAATTATTTCGCTGGATTTATGCATTCAGATTTTATTTATTTATTTTGCCATTTTTCGCGATTACAAGGAAAGAGTATAGAATAAAAAGCCACCATATAGCGTCCAGTTCTAAAACATTTGACTATCGCTATTCTCTCTGTATCTATACCGAAATGTGTAATGTAGGTATTTCCGGAAAGATTTATCTCGATTAAAGTGAAGTAGATAGGAAAATAAGCTTTGTAAGAATAATTTGTATACCCACTAATAAGCGATAGAGGGTAGAGAAAGTCATGTGAATGTAACGCATACGCTTTTTCTGAGATTCAGGAAGTCTCAAAACCTGTTTTTCCATTCAAATCTCGGTGTGAACTTTTGGATGGAATGTAATGCTCTAGGAAAGTGGTAGAAAAAGTAACAACAAAGATGACGAGCATAACCAGGATGGGCTGGAGGAAAGAATAAAAGAAAGAAAAAGAAATGAAATGTCAAGCAAAAGAAAGAGGAAGGGAAAACTAGTCATAACAGTGGTAGATCTCAACAGAAACAAAGCAAGGAAGAGTTTTAAAAAGCAAAACAAAAAGGGCAGAAAAAAACTTGGACGAAGAGGGTATAGAGGGAAGGTTACACCTGCGAGGCTACCATAAATACGCTGTCAGGTTAAAAGCCAAGTAATGTCTATAGATTTTAGTGATGGACACTACGATGAATATCGCATTTCGTAACAAGGTTCCCGACATCAAATGCTTCGCGTGTCTCCTTCATGCAATAAGGACATATGACACAACGTAGACCGTTCTGGAGTTGTTGTATAGGCGGACTTCGTGGTAATTTGGTAATATATAAGGTCCACACGAGGTCAAGTTTTTACAGTGTAGGTGTATCTGAAGTACACCTTTTGTTCACACAGGTACTTCCGCGTTTAGAATACTTACCCATTCTTTATGACCTAAGATACATTAGTGAGTCATGTTGTAGTAGAGTTCCGATTATCCGACTTAAACGAGCCGTGGCCTGGTGGGATGATCGAGAAGGTCGGATGACGTGGAAAGTAACAAATACATTTAAAACTGGCAAAATATATTTATTATTTAAAAAAATTAAATATACACTATACTCCATCCAACCCAAGAAAGGGTCCTGGTGTAAACAAATGCACGTGCCAACGCCGCAGTACGCGTTTCAAGCGAATGAAAATAGTTCGTTACTGCAACGCATGTATGATCCCCTTTTTGTACTTCAAGTAACAAATAAGGTGAGTAATGATAATATTTTAATAATCGTTTCATTTAAATATAACTTAAATAACTGGCTTCTATTTATTATCATAGCCATACTAAAAAAAAACAAAAAAACAACAAACAAAACAACGCATGCGCTACGGGACATGCAGAACCTTGGCCCGCCAACCGACTGCCGGCATCATGCCCACATACGCGCGTAATGGCCATACAGACATCAGTATTCCTGCGTTGTTTATTGGAGCGAAGCAACGATCGTGCTAATCAGTATTTTGACTTTCTATACTATGTATTAGAGGAAGGGAGAACAACAGGTCATAATAGTGGTAGATCTCAACAAAAACAAGCGTGGACTAGTGGTACCGTGCTAGCCTCTAGTTCCCAAGGTCGCGGGTTCAAACCCGGCGGAGGGCCATGGGCGTAAAAATCCTTAGCATGGCTTCCTTCGGAAGGGAAGTAAAGCCGGTGGTCTCGTGTCGTAGATTTACGGCACGTAAAAGAACCTTAAGCCTGATAAAGAGGCCTCTGAGCAAAATTACCGGTCTTTCACGCCCAATATAGAATGGGACGCTAAAAACCATAGTAGTTAAAGAGCGTCCATAAATAAAACTCAATTTCATTTCATTTCAACAAAAACAAGGCATTACACCAAAAAATTCGATACCGAAATTTTACCGGAAATACATGTTTTGAGGCTCCCTGAATCCAACAAAAAGCACTTTTAGAAAGAGGTCAATGTTTGTGTGTGTGTCAACAGCATAACTGAAAAACGAAAAGTGTGATAAATACCAAACTTGGTATTTAGGTTCGGTATCTTCCAAAGATGCGACACGAAGATCTTTAGAAAATGCCTCCACCCCAGTCTACCCTTTACACGAAACATTTTTCGAAAATTTTTATTTTCTCAAAAAGGGCTCAAACGATTTTCATTAAAATATCATTTAAGATATTTTCCTAACAATAAAATGTATATCGCGAGGCCATAGAAATATTTAAACATCGTAACAACCCAATAAAAAGGAAGAATTAATCCGATTGCATAAAGTCTGGTTACCGGCATTAAAGAAATTACATATTAAACCACCAAAACACATTCGCTCTAATTGCCAAATTCCAGGCCCGGTAACGCAATGACTAGCCGTCATCCAATCGGATTAGTGCGCGTTGTATGTCCCTGGTATAAATACAGGTTGGTTACTGATTAACGAACAGTTGGTGCCAGAAGCCGCTCAGTGTGTCCTCTGAAGATATCCGCCGGAATGTCGGGCGAAACGTCAGGCGATGTTTTAAGAATTTTAATAATAATTTTTATAATGTTGACGCTGGCCGTGAAAGCTTAAGTAGTATACAAATAAAATGTATATCTTTAATTTTCTGGGAATGTCCTCAAAAGCCCTCTTCTTTCTAAATGGCTTTTGCATAACTGGTAAACTGTAAGAGATAGACAACATTTTTCTACACAAAAAATGTAGAGCTCGTTAAAATACACAGTTTATGCCATATACACTTTTTTTGTCGAGTCAACCATTTCCGAGATATTCCTTTTTTGGTTTATCCTGGACATGCAAAGAGAATGGAATACTCCACATAGCAACCAGCTCTTAAAATTTGTAAAAATAGTTTGTACAAGAGTAGAGAAAGTCATGTGACTGTACAACATATATTTTTATGTTGTGATCATTGCTGAGTACGTAGCAGGTCAGAGCAGTGTAATTAAACATAGAAGTGGTAAAGTCCTTAAATTTGTGCATAAAAAAAGTTTTGAATGTGTTCAACTTTTGTTTGGGCGTTACGACAACCTTTTTCTTTTATTCTTTCTCGGTTAACCTTCCCCATTTAGAGGACTTACAAGCCAATGCCTGGGGTTAGACGATGAGGTATAATTTTATTTATTATTTCAGAAATATTTTTCTTTGTATCCTTCGTTTGAACTTTTTACCTGTCGGGGGAGCAGACACACTTTTGGATCGGATAGAAGTACCACGATGAGTGATCAGCCAGAAGCCTGATGACATCGAGGAAGGAGATGATATGAAATGACGGCGAAGTGGATGAGGAGCAGTTGGTGGAATGGCGGTGGAAACACATCTCATATCGTCGACATTTGCACTGTTGTGCAGTATTTTTAGTGCAATACAGATAAAAAGCTAATTGGGGCAAGGAACCAAACGAAATTCAATTACTCTGACCTCTGACCTCAGAATGTATCGCTGGACAATCTCGGAAAGTTTGTCGGGGAGTTTTGTTACACCCTATATACATGTTATTCATATTAAAAGTGATTTTCCTAACCACGATAGGTTATTCAGGATATATGTTTCAAATTAAGTAGAATGGATCGAGCGGGATGGCTCATGCGGTAACGTCTGTGGACCGCATTCGGGAGGTACCGGATTCAAATCCCCGGGGCCGACCAATCTGACTGAAGGTTTTTTCACGGTTTTCCTTGGTCGCTAGGCGAATGCTGGGTTAGGGAATTTGATCCGCGAATTTTTCTATCATCCCTTTCATCATTACGTTTCATTTTCTTCTTCTCCATCGACATAACAGACATTGGCTGATCATCTATCCTACATGCTATGATCCAGAGTTTTCTTGTTACTCAACAGGCAACTGACCCAAGGCATTGGCTTGTAAGTCAATGGGGATGCAAGTCCTACAAAGAGGAGGGCAATCAGTTAAAGAAGAAGTAGAATGGACAAACACGCAGAAACAACGTTCAAGATTTTGTCTAGGTAACAAGTTCTTGATATGGAAAGAACTTGTTACTTGCTCACACGACTTTCTCTACCCTCTATCATTTATTAGTGGGTACACAAACTAGTCTTACTAAAGCTTATTTTTATAACTACTTCATTTTAATTCAAATAAACTTTTGCAGAAATAGCTAGATTACACATTTCGTTATAGACGCAAAGGGAACAGCGACAGTTAAATGTTTAAGAACTGGACGCTATACGCTGGCCTTAAAATTTCATACCGCTTCCATGCAATCGCCAGAAAGAACTGGAAATTAATGGGACTTAAAAAGAATGATAAAGTATTGAACAAATCGATCCATTAGTAATAGAGATCTCGAAAGGGCTGATGCCCCCCCCAAAAAGCTGTTTAAAATAAATTGTGTGTTTTAAAGAGATCTATATTTTTGTGTAGTACGTCTTTGTCTATCGCTTGACGTTTGCCAGTTATACAAGATTATACAAAATTCCTTCCGAATAAAGAAAACTTCACAGGCTATTCACAGAAAATCCAAAATATAGATTTTATTTGCGATGCAACCATATTTAATATATGGCATTTTCATTAAAATCAGAATCCATTTTTTTAGAAAATCAAAAAATTCCAAAAATCTTCCATGTAAAGCGTAGTTTAGGGTGGAGTAATTTTCTTGAAACTCTTCGGTCGCATTCTTGAAGATACCGAACTTAAATATCAAGTTTGGTATTTATCCGAATTTTTGTTTTTGAGATATGCTGATGGGGCGGCGCCGTGGTCGAGTGGTTAGACCACTCGCCTCTCACCAAAGCGGCACAGGTAAGCGCATGCGGGATTTGTGGTGGAACAAAGCGGCGTCTGGATGGGTTTTCTCCGATTTTTCCGGTTTCCTTCGCCACTTATTCCACCATCACTTTTCTTTCATCCATCTCACCGCCATTTCTTATCATCTCCTTCCTCGCTCTCATACCAGGTATCGGGCTGATCACCCATCCTGGCTGTTCTCTCTGATTTATAGTCTGTGTTCCCCGACAGGCGTCTGACCCCAGGCATCCCATTGTAAGTCCTACCGTCCTCCTTGGTGTAGTGGTTACCTCTAGTTCCCGAGGTCGCTAGTTCAAATTCGACGGAGGGCGATGGATTTTTTTTCGGGCGTAAAAATCCTTAGCATGGCTTCCTTCGGAAGGGAAGTAAAGCCGGTGGTCCCGTGTCGTAGATTTACGGCACGTAAAAGAACCTCAAATCTGATAAAGAGGACTCTGAGCAAAATTAGCGGTCTTTCACGCCCAATATAGAACGGGACGCTAAGGACTACAGCAGTTAAAGAGCGTCCATAAATAGAACTTACTTTTATTGTAAATCCTAGGGGTGTAAGCGCTAACAACGGGGAGGGTAAACAAGGAAAGAAGAAGAGTTATGTTGTTCACACACACACACACACACACACACACACACACACACAGAGGACCTTTCCTAAAATGCTTTTTTATTCAGGGGACCTCAAAACATGTATTTCCCGTGAAATTTCGGTATCGAATTTTTGGAAGGAATGCAATACCTTCTCTATCTATATGCACTACGTACATATAGGTAGACAAGGCTCGTACCCTTTCTGTAGCAAGTTTTTGCCGATCTTTTATGGTTTTCTAGTTATACAAAATTCAGTCAAATAATGGGAACTTTATGCGCTCTACTGAAAATAGTAAAAAATATGTACCTTTTATTGCTGATGTCAAAAATTATAGTCTAATCAACATTGGGTCATGTTTAAAATATCTAAAATAACGAGAAAAAAATCCATGTAAGGGGTATTTTAGGATAGGGGATTTTCTTGAAAATCTTCGTGTCGTCTTGGAAGGTGCTAAACTTAAATACCAAGTTTGGTATTTATCCATTTCGTTTTTAAGTCATGTTGCTCTCTGTCTCTCTCTTTCACACACACTCCCACACCCCAGATGTTTTGAAAGATCCCTTCTTGTTTTTATTCAAGCTATCTCAAAGATGTATTTCCGGTATAATCTCGATATTACATTTTTAGGCGGAATAAAATACTTCCTCTACTTGCTATAGCCAAGTGATAGAGAAACTGAAAATGAGTTTCCCATAACTAGCACTGCATATTGTGACCCTGATTAACAAGTAATTAAGGGTCTAAAAGACTTTATTTTTTTATCCGAAAAAATGTATACAAGATAGACGAAACAGCGTTTCGTTCAGGATTTAAAGGTTTTGCATCTTCTAGCAAAACATAAATCTGTTTTCACATGCAGAGAGACCATACATGTTATGCAACGATTATGAACTATGAACCCGTACAAAATGCCTGGAGTCTCTGACCGACGAATCGTCTTATATCTTCCACTTTCTCTTTTAGGACTACGAAATTTGTTAATGAAGCTTCATGAAATAAGCAGATGGCGCGTAGAAAATAACACCATGTGTGTCGTATTAAGTTGAACATTTCCTCTGTCTCGGATCAGAATTCCGGTTAGTGGTATTAAGCGGATTTAACTCTAAAAATCAAGGGCAACACACCCTTGATTATTCCATAGCTACTGTTCTTTAACAAAGGTAAAAGTGCTCTGCTTCTGCCTTCGAGAACGATGCTGCAGATTTTGGCGCGACTTCCTGATCGTTGGCTGCCTAAAAACAAACAGAGGAATTAAAGAAATGGAAGATATCCCTTCGCGGGTTCCTACACCCGTAAACATAACGTCGATGTTTACCTAATTAGCAAATATTCTCTTGGTTACCTTTGAAGACATAACGCGATATTGAGGTTCAGGTTATAACACCAATATTTAGAAAAACACAATTTCTCTATCCGCAGGTTCCCTAAACTGAGAAAGTTCTTTCGTGGAAAGAAATTGTCGTTCGACGAAGAACTTATATTGTCAGTTGAGGCTTATTTCGCTGGCCTGGAGGAATCGAACTTCCGTGACGGGATAAAGGTCATGGGGCATAGCTAGAACAAGTGCAAGTCTCAAGGGAGACTATGTTGTAAAATAATAGCAATTCCAAAATCCTGTATCATAACTTTTGTGCTTCATTCTGAGAACTTTTCAAATGACCTTCATATTAAAAGCCAACTCTTGGTAAGGACATCAAACAGGTAAACAAATATTTTTGGCGTCCTTGCCTGCTTCAAGTACCGTGGAAAATTAATAGCAGAAGCCGTCAGGAGGATATTTTATTTTACAAACAAACGCAGCCACGCTTATAAAATAAATTATAAATTGTGCAAACTTTTGAATCAATTTTATCATACTCTAATTTTCACTGCGTTTGAATGCATTCAAAACTAAATGTGATCTACGAATTATGTGTTAAAAGGCTACATTTTTTACAGCACGCCCACAAACAAAGTATGGAATTTAAATTAAATATGTATTTTATGAAATAAAAACAAAAGATAATCAGGCAGTTTTAATTGTTATTTTCGAACAAGCAGTGAAAATAAATATACAATTTTCCTTTTATAATCAGTATATTCAGAAGCAAGGCGTGATATTTTTCTAAACGTCTCCAATCTCGTAAAAATACGGGCACTTTTAATAAATATAGTGGGATTTTTAATTTAGCTAATGTTCATCTTATAGTGTTTAATAACTGTAAAGTTAACTCAGCAAGCCAATGCTTGTTATACCCTAGGCACATATACAACGTATTAACCATGTAGTTTTAAAAATATAGGAAATCTAAATTTCATGCTAAAGCCATGCTTTAAAAACGAAAGTGCCAATTTTGCATAATATGATTTTGCTTATGTGAAGTAAACGATTCTTCGCATGCCAGCATAGGCTAGAACATATTCACTGTACAATTATAAAAAAAAGAATATATAACTTACCTATCGTAGATTTAAAGGAAGTAAACTTAACATGCACATGTGATTAGTTTTCTATTGTTCCATTTGTACAGCCCCCTTTAGTCCCTATGGTCATATCGGGAGCTTTGACTTGAGAACTGATGGTGCTATTTTTCAGTTATATGCCGCATTTAACATCCAAGGTCTTATCGGCGGCTGTTTTTACCTTCGGAACAATTGTTCATCAGCAATGATGTTCATTCATTTTACTATTGTATATCTTTAGGTTTGTTTACATTGGGTTTTCTTTATAAACACACACACACTTACACTCGTACTCACACTTCCAGGCTTAAGGGAGGATGGCTAATAATCCTAGCTAAAGAGAAATTCCCCTCCTCCAGCCACGAATTCAACCCGGTACCTCTGGATTTGGAAGCTAGTATGCTAACCCCAGACCACAGAGGCAGTCTATGGTGTTATTACTATTTGAACTGTAGGTTATATTTACCTTTATTTTAAATGCATTTTTCTATTAAAATACTCCCATTCACACTTCTAGACTGTGGAGGATATGGAATGATTTTGGTTAAAGAAAAACTCCCAGTACCAGACGGGAGTCGATCTCGGAACTTCTGGGTTGAAAAGCCAGAACATTGGCCACTTATCACAGAGGCGGTCTTACTGTTTTTCCCCCCATAAAGATGAATATTAGCAACCAAATATCGCACCCACAGAAGCAACTATGTGCGTGCTTCCGTTGAAAGATTAGAAAGTAACATATTTCCTAGCGGTGAGGCAACTCAACCGACATGCATGTGTTGCAGGTAGCAGCTCAAGCATCACAGGCGTTGCAACCTGTTCTTATAGTTGCTACATCGCACTGTGGCAACAAACCGGTTGAGGTTAACCATTCTGGCGAATTATTTAATAGACTTGGTTGGGTTAGAGAGTCTGAAAGTTAAAAGGTTTGTTCGGAAGAATAGAATTACATCTTGCTAGTACCAAAATTCGAAGTGTATGAAGTATTTTGTATTGCCGACGTAGAGGCAGCCGCCAAATAGAACAGAAAGTATTCATACACCAAATTGAAAAAATTCTAGCGGACAAATTAATGAATAAAGAGGGATAATTTACAAATAACACAGTTTATGCGCTCTCGTGATTTTAAATATTTTTAATTTTATGAGTTTTACGAGTAATTTATATAAGTTATATTCAAATTAACCTCATGAACTTAGAAAGGAGATTCTTTTAAGTAATAACGAAAATGACATCCGCATATTTAAAATAACGGAACAATAATTTCCTTGTCATGAATAATAATTGAAGTTTTTGCTGGGCTTCATTGTTAATATCTCGATTTTTACAAATTTATTTCTCTGTCAAGACCATATATCTCGACATTTTTGGGTATTACATACCTAAAAGCCTGCTCAAAATAAGTGCAGGTAAGTTAGTTTTTAAAATACCGCACATAAACAAGTTTCGGTGCAATGTTTCACAGTTTATAAAAATCAAACTACTAACAGCTGAAAATCGCCAAAACACAAACTCTATTATATTTTGTTCTACGTATACATTATTTTTTCCCCTCTTCCATTATTTTGGTTGTTATAATTTTTAAAAAGTTGTATCCGAATATTTTCAGTTCTGACTATGTAAGAGCAAAATAAAGTGTTATTTTTACTAGACAGTACGTTGCGAAAACGGTAAATAAAGACAAGAATAAAATAGGTGAACCACCAGTTAGCTATTTTCAAGATATGCACAAATTGACAGTGGTCAGAAAAACAATCTCTATATTTGCAGTGAATGTTTTAAAAAGTTTGGGGTAAGTTAAATATTTTTATATATTGCTTTAATTTCGCTAAAGGATCACTGCAAATTGTTCGAAACCATAATGTTTAATGTTAAGCATATAACATTTTTAAAATCAATTTTATTCGTTATACCTGTAATGAATGCTTTTGAGTTGTATATCTTGATAATAACAAAATAATGGTACAGAAAGGCGACTGTACATCTAAGGCCATCCATCAGGAAATTCCTCAAGTATATGGCACAGGAAGCCAAAATTCAATTCAATTTAGTTTTATTTATGGACGCTCTTTAATTGCTGTGGTCCTTAGCGTCCCATTCTATATTGGGCGTCAAACACCGGAAATTTGCTCGGAGGTCTCTTTATCAGGTTTGAGATTCTTTTACGTACCGTAAATCTACGACACGGGACCACCGGCTTTACTCCCCTTCCGAAGGAGGGAAAAAATCTATCGCCCTCCGCCGGGTTTGAACCCGCGACCTCGGGAACTAGAAGCTAGCAGTAACCGCTACACCACGGAGGACGACGCACAGGAAGCAGACTATGCAACTAAAGCCATCTGTTTACACTGGCATACACTAAACCAACGAACCTAGAGTACAGTAGGGATATGGCCAAGAAATAAAAGTGAAGTTAAAAAAAATTACGAGAAAATAAAGTTTTAAAATGCCATATGCTACTTGCACACATGTGCGCACTTCCATTCAAATGTAGCGTTTGGACATTTAAATGACCAAAGTGCGGAACCGCCTGATTCTAAAATGCTTGGACAATAATTCCGTTTTGTTTGTTTCGAAAATTCAATATCGAGTACCTTAAGAGCTACAAATAACCGCTGTATTATTTATGATCTTTGGCAATTATTGTACAGAAAAAATATTTTCTATTAAGATTAAGATTCCTGAAGTGACGTGATGTTCTTTAAGCATGCTGTAGATATTTCACGTATTGGGCATTATCCTTTGAAATGACTTGAGATAAAGGAAGTGCATGGCAAGCAAAACATGTAACATGGTTCTTTAACTTGTTGATCAGCAAATAAAATTCATATTTATGTATATCTCGAATATTATGTTATTGAAATCCGGTAATGATATGGAGAGATAATAAGGACACAAAGGCGAATCTTTTTCTGAGGGAAAGTGCAGATGTTTACATCTCCTGCCTAAGGTTAGGAAGCCGCGATGGACCACGAAATTCCGCCTAACTTCTGTGAGAGCTGTAAAAGTGTTACATGGGCGCGAGTAATGTGTTGAAACTCTCTTAAAGTTCAAGTTCGGACTGTGCACACAAACTTTCGTAAGCGGCGAGCGTTCGTCCCTCATGGATAAAAAGAGCCAATTCGACATCTGACCTCTCCTTTGTTTGGGATCTTTTGCTCAAGGCTTCAAGGAGGAACATGATTCTCATGATGAACCGGAAGGCAATCTACATACCAACTACCTTATTTCGGCAACTATTAGGATTATCAAAGTCCTCACTTTCATCACCCACCATCAGACGTCATTTGGATCCTCTGTCGTCATCATCAACGATCATGAGGCAATATCGTAAATTCGCTTCATCACCAACAGGATACACGTCTATATTGATACGGTACATACCGCGATGCGATTCTTCGAGATCTGTATTAGCTGTGTGAAACAGAAATGGTAGTTACAATAAAACTGTTACTATGAAGTTTTATAAAACTACGATTGCAATGGAGTGTTTATCTTCTTCCACATCAAGCGTGGATATTTAAAAACCGTCCCGAAGCTAGGAAATTATTAAAACTGTTGTCTCCAACGTGTTCTGGGCCTTCCAACATCCCAGCTTCCCTGTGATCTATACATGAAAGCTTGACAGGTAGGCAATCAGGGGCCATTCAAACCCGACGGAGGGCGATGGATTTTTTTTTCAGGTGTAAACATCCTTAACATGGCTTTCTTCGGAAAGGAAGTAAACCCGGTGGTCCCGTGTCGTAGTTTACGGCACGTAAAATAACCTCAAGCCTGATAAAGAGACAATGAGCAAAATTTGCAGGCCCAATATAGAACGGAACGCTACGAACCTCAGTAGTTAAAGACCATCCATAAATAAAAACCTCAATTTAAGAGGCCATTCTTCTTATGTGGTTTAATAGTTTATTCTGATAGTTTTGAATGTTCTCAATAATATTGTGTGCTATATTAAGTCGTCTTATATCTTTACTCCTGATCCTGTCTCTTTGCATTATTCTCACATTTAATTTTGAGCGATGTTTTACTGCCATGTTTCACTGCCATAAAGATTAATTTCTAAGTCTTGGTTCATCTTGTTTACTGATATTTCGTATTGTAAATATTTAAGTGGCAACCACACATTTAACTTTTGCGTGTTGAAAAACTCTTTACAGAACTTCCGTTCTACACGTATTGTTCACAATTTTAATAACAATAGCTGTTATACCTTCCCTGTATCGCAGTTACTAAATAGACGATATCAAATGATACCAAATCCTGATATAATCCAATACTGCACGTTATGATTAGTAATGAGTCGAATTGTTTCATTCACTTTACTCAATCAAATTCTTTATTACAAATCGTTCATGGAATAAGCTAAGCTGATGAGTTTAACACTCAGAAACAATCTCCTTCACTATATCTCGCTCAATAATGCTTTGTAATATATTTTTACTTTCTATAACACATACTTAGTAGGTAGAGAAGGTATTGTATTCCACCCAACAATTCGATATCGAGATTTCATCCGATATACATGTTTTGAGGCCCCTGAATAAAAAAAAACATTTTTAGAAAAAGGTCCGTGCGTATCTGTCTGTATGTGTGTGTGGGTTTTTTTTTCTCCTGTGAACAGCATAGCTCAAAAACGAAAAGTCGAGTAAATACAAAACTTGGTATTTAGATTCAGTACCTTCTAAATATGCGACAAGAAGGTTTTCAGAAAACCTCACCCCAAGCTCTCTTTACATGGAACATTTTTCGAAATTCTTTATTTTCTGATTTTGATTAGAATACATTATATGAAAGATATTTACATGACAAATAAAATGTAATATCTTGAATTTTCTGGGAATATTCTGTAAAGTCCACTTCATTCGGAAGGAATTTTGTATAATCTTGTATAACTGGTAAACGTTAAGCGATAGACGAAAACGTATACACAAAGAATGTAGCGCTCTTTAAGACAATTCTTTTATTTCACAATAAGTATGATATTTTAATCCATTTCCGAGATATCCCTTACTAATGGTTTGATTTTTTAGTCCCATTTATACCCCGCCTTTAACTGCATTGGTCTTATCGGGGCCTTTCCTTTGGAACTTATATTGGCAATGGTGTTAACTCGTGTAACTCTTGTCTTTGGGTTTCCTGCACTTTGGTTTTTAATCATTAGATAACACACACATTCACACTCTGATTCATACTTACAGACTCTGGGGAGGATAGGAATTAATCTTGGATAATCTTGGATAGTTCGATTCCCCAGCCGGGAATCGAACACGGGATCCCTCGCACAACAGGCAGTTGCTCTATCGACTGAGCTATGGGGCCAGCCTGGTTTGAATTGCCAATACTTAAGTCATTCTTTTAGTCCTTTCGATATTCAATTGTTTCTTGCGATTGCATGGAAACAGTATGGAATTTTAAGGCCAGTATATAGCACCCAGTTCTTAAACATTTGTCTATCGCTGTTCTCTTTGTATCACAACGAAATGTGTAATATAGCTATTTCTACAAAGGATTATTTGGATTAAAATTAGTAAAAGAAAAATAAGCTTCAGTAAGAATGGTTTTATAACCACGAATAAAATATAGAGGGTAGAGAAAGTTCATGTGACTGTATCATATACGATTTTTAATGTTTTCAACGGATATTAACTGTCGCTAGATGCTAGGACTGTTGCATTTCTCCATGCCATCTAGCGAAGTTGTACTCATGTCTTGCCTCCGGAAGATGTTGACATATAGGAGGAGGGCATGAAGCTGTTATTGAGATAATTATTTATCTTTGAATATATTTATAAAAATCTGATGCATTACACTCACATGACTTTCTCTACTCTTGTACAAACGCTTATTCTCCACATGCTTCATGTTAATCGAGATATCGAGATATTAATCTTATTGCTAATTTTCTTGTAGATGCAAGGGGAATTGCTAGGCTTTAAGGGATAGTCAAATATTTTAAGAGGTGGTTGCTATGTGGAGTATTCCATTCTCTTTGCATTACCAGGACAAAAAAAATGAATAACGAATTTGAGAAAAAGTATAAGTGTTGGAAAATTTAAGGGAATAACAAGCAATATCTCGACGATGGTTCACCCAACAAAAAAAAATGTATATGACATAAATTGTGTATTTTAACGCGATCTACATTTTTTGTGTAGTAAAATTGTGTCTATCTCTTGGTTTACCAGTTATGCAAAAGTCGTTCACAATGAAGAATACTTTTGGAGACATTCCCAGAAATTTCAAGATATACATTTTATTTGTCATGAAAATATCTTAAACATATGATATTTTAATCAAAATCGTTAGAGCCATTTTTGAGAAAATTAAAATTTTCGAAAAATGTTCCATGTAAAGGGTAATCTGGGGTGGGGGGATTATCTTGAAAACCTTCGTGTCGCATCTCTGGAAGATACTGAACCTAAATACCAAGTTTGGTGTTTATTCGACTGTTCGTTTCTGAGTTATGCTGTTCACACACACACGAACATATTTCCAAAAATGCTTTTTTTGGATTCAGGGGGTCTCAAAACATGTATTTCCGGTGAAATCTCGGCATCCAATTTTTGGGTGGAATATAATACTTCCCCATCTTACTATACGTAGTAGAGAAAGTAAAAATTGAATTTTCATCTTTGAAGCTGTGAACGAAGAATCCGTTTGAATTACAGCAATGTTAATCACTTAGCTACACGAATACATGGAATCACGGACGATCCCTAAGTTGCTGAGTATGCTTTGTTTATGGCAGCATCGAATTGGGGAAGCTGAACATTTGTTAATAAATTCTCTCTCTAGTATCCACAATTAGATTGACTTACGTGAAATATGAGAGTATTTTTTTTTGAAACCCAGTTCATTTAAGAATTAGTTTACAGTTCACAGTCGTTATTTTGAATGATGCATTCAACAATCACATATCATAAAGAATCAGGAAGAATCTGTCTTTAGATTTCTTGCTAGTCATTTTGGATGTCGATGTAACAGAGATCGGGTGATATATGGTTTGGAGGAAAAGTTCATAGTTTGTCTGATACATGTGGAAATTAAGTAAATTCTGTTGACAGTCACACCGTCAGCTATTAGTATGGGAAGGATGAAATATTCGGCGGATATTTAAACAGATGGCTTTTGACAGTCCCTTCTTGATCGACCACGTGCGTAGCGGGAGCCTTTGCTCCTAAGGTTCATAAATTCAGTCTTGATCATCGCTGACAGCGACGACAGGCCCGGGACTTTCTCCGGTTAGCAGGCAAAGCTATCAGCTGTTCACTTGGCTATTTCCTCACACTTTGAAATGTAGTGTGTTAGTAGTCAACGCAAGTAGAATAAAAGAACAGAATTAATAATAGTAACCGGAATTACATGTGTCAATAATGGCACTCAGCCATCTCCCTTGTAACTTATGGGAGCCTCCTTGTGCCATGCTTTCCCCATCCTTAAGTAACGCTAGTTAATGGCGCCACGCTTGCGTCACATCTGGAGCAAGAAATCTAAGGACAGTTTCCTGTAGTTATGTAAATCACATCTGTCCTGAACATCTCAAACCGTATAATTTCATATTTATCAAAAATCTGTTAAAATAAAATTATAACCGTTCGTCATATTCTAATTTCCAGAGAAATATGAGATACTTAAAATATTGAAAGTTCAATGAGAAATTTTATCCCTGAAGTTTCTCTTCTGAACTTCAGAAGACTGTAAGCTTTTTATTCATTACCATATTGATATTCCATCAGACTGTGTTGGTTGATTCCCCCTCCCCCAAAGGTGTAAGACGGTTATTCCCTGTTCACTATTTCTACATTCAGCCCACATCTTGGTTCAGTGAGACACAGAGAATTAAAATGTAGGAAATTCATTGTGAAATGTTAACTTCCTCTTCTGATCTCCAGAACATTGTAAGCTCCTTATTCATTATCAGTATTGGTATTCCACCAGATTGATGGTTGATTCCCTTCCTATGGTGTAAGGCGGTTATTCCCTGTTCACTCTTTCTACATTCAGCCCACATCTTGGTTCAGTGAGACACAGAGAATTAAAATGTAGGAAGTTCATTGTGAAATGTTAACCATGAACTTCCTCTTCTGATCTCCAGAACATTGTAAGCTCCTTATTCATTATCAGTATTGGTATTCCACCAGATTGATGGTTGATTCCCTTCCTATGGTGTAAGGCGGTTATTCCCTGTTCACTCTTTCTACATTCAGCCCACATCTTGGTTCAGTGAGACACAGAGAATTAAAATGTAGGAAGTTCATTGTGAAATGTTAACCATGAACTTCCTCTTCTGATCTCCAGAACATTGTAAGCTCCTTATTCATTATCAGTATTGGTATTCCACCAGATTGATGGTTGATTCCCTTCCTATGGTGTAAGGCGGTTATTCCCTGTTCAACTTCCTACATTCAGCCCACATCTTGGCTTCAGTGCACGAAATGCAAATCCCTTAGTGTGCGTGGGGACCAACTCATTACTGTAAGACTACTGACATTTCCTTTCCTGTACCATTCCCCTCGGCAAATTTTCTAATGCATTACTAACCAGACAATGTGGTTGAGCGTAATTACGACTTCTCCATTAGAATGACAAATTAGCTAGTTACTACTTCACGCCTATGAGCATAGTAAGCAAAATGTCCTGGTTACCTATCTTTGGTTTCCTGGAGAGAATAAAAGCTAACTCGTCAAGAAAACTGGCTCCACTGTGCCATGGTCAAGACTATTCTTTCTCTTTCCGGATTCATAATCCAAGAAGTGATCTGCTTCGCAGTTTAATGGTATAAGGAAATAAAACCATAGAATTAATTTTATACGAAAGGAACCGCAGAAACACGCAATACCCATGCGCATCCTTCTCCTTGGTGATGCGAGCTAGATGTAGGAAAAAAAATAACGTAACCGCTATATTTTGAAACAGTTCGGAGAAAACCATTAAAAAATTTTGATATATACACGAGTTTTTCTAGCCAGTAATATTTATTTTTATATACCGTCTACAAACAATTATTACAAAAACTTATTTTTCTACCTACTTCAGGTTAATCGACATAAATGTAATGGTTTCATTATACATTTCGTTGTAGGTGCAAGGCGATAAAGGATGCTGAAGGGATAGGCAAATCTTTAATAAGCTGCCCAGTCTTTTTTTTCCTCTTGATTACTGGAGGGGACTCGGCACTGCTCTAGTAAGGATATTGTACCTATACCCCACAAGAGGGCGCACCAGGAAGGGAAGAGGTGAGAAGAGGTAAGAGACAACGGACGCATAGCAATGATAGGTCCCTGCAGCTTCCAGATTGAGACGCCTCGACAATGAGACAGGCAGACCGGGAACTCCTACCCCACACAAGAGGGTCCAGCACCCCGCTCTGAAAGAATATCCAGCCGAAAGCCGAGGGACGGAGAAAGTTCCATAGAGAGCACCCTTTTTCCTGTCGCACCGCACCGAAACACCATCGCCGATGCTTTCAACCCTGAAACAGACCTAACGGGGTGAAGGATGAATGAAATGATGAATGGGACGAAATGGAGGAACAGGAAATTCGGGGCCTGACGACCGGGAATGCCCACCAAGAAAGCCCATAGATTAGAGTGCGCGGTCCCTGGGAATCGAACATTTTCCTATCCACATCTTCTTAATCGAGATAAGCGTTTGCAGAAATGATTCCGTTACACACTTCGTCGTAGATAAACGAGGGATGTAGGAGGCTTAAACGAAAATCGGATCTTTGAAAAGCGGGTCGCTATGCGATGGCTTTGAAGTTGCATTCTTTGCATGACCACGAGAAAAAAAATCTAATATCGACTCAGCACATTAAATAAAGTATGATTTGAAAATTCAAGCCAAAGAATATCTCGGATATAGTAAATGCCACAAAATGTATTTAACACAAATTAAGTGATTTAACGAGATCGCACTCTTTGCAGTAATTTTTTAACTCTCTCTTACGATTTACTAATTACACCTAAAAAATTATACAAATTTACTGGTGATAATTTTTTAAAGAATTTGTGTTTCATTTTAAATTTTCGTATTTTGTGTTAATAATAAAACAAAATTTGCGACAAAAATAAAAGAAAAATGTACGCGTGGTTTGTATAATAACGAACCAGGTTTGAACCAGAAGTTTATTCGGACAAAAAAAGATTAATGTCTTTCACAATAGAAAATTATTGTATTATCCGTAAAATTGAATTATTAATATTACTATACTTATTGCGAGGTTTAGCTCATATGCAAGTTATTTTGAAACAGTAATGTTTGATAGGAAATATTAAATTAAACATTATTCAAGCCAACTGTATATTCCATGATTCTGAATTGGTACATACAAGTTACAATATTTTCAGGCGTATAACATAAAAAAACTTACTTATTATTCTTTCTCTGAAATTCAGATAGTTGCTTCCAAATCGAGATTGATATCAGATGTTTGCATTTAATTTTGATGGCTACAAAACCATGGCTTGATGGCTTTGATTACCTTTATATCGTCAGCATGTAAGTTTTGTAATTAATTTCGTGTTTATCCCATAAATAAAGACTTTCGCGGGAAATGCGTAAAAATTCAGGAAAAAAGTACAGATTTAAATCGACTACACTTATTGTGAAACATATAGATACTTCTAGTCGAAGTTGAAAAACATTTTTCGCGTTTATCATTAATAACAAAGATTCTGTTCATTCCAAATGAAGAGGACTTCAAAGATATTCTCAGAAAATTCATAGCATACACTTTATTTGTAATGCGTGTGTCTTACACAATAATATTTTAATCAAAATCGTGAGAGCCATTTTTGTAAAACTAAAAAATAACGAAGAATTTTCCATATAAAGGAGACTGGGTTGCGCGGATTTGCTTGAAAATCTTCGTATCGCATCCTTGGGAGAAGCCGAACATGAGAAAGTTATTGTTTCACGTATAGAAAAGCCGATTTGAAGTAGGAGTTGTACTGTATTTCAACTGTTGGGGAGCCGAACTTGTAGTAGTTGCAACAGCACGTATAGTAAACAGTTTCCGGTAGCCTTCGCCCCAAATGTACTTTCAGGTGGCCTTCGCCCCAAGTTTAAAAAAATATTAACTTTGTAATTTAACTATTTCTTTAAATATTGTATATTTATGTTTGCCTCGGCTGCGTCAGTATTATTGTTAGAGACACGTTTCTCTTAGCAGGTTTGTGGCGCGACTTAAGAATGTAGGCTTACACAGATTTTAAGTTCCTCTTCACTCCATTTATTAATGCTTGACACGATTTAAATAACACTTCACTGATAGAGAGCTGTGAGATTCTTTTATTAATTATTTGCACTTTTAACACGTAAACTATTTTTCGTCTCACACGAATACGTATTAAATTTCTTGAGGACACTTTTTGCGTCTGGTTAGTAACGCTGTCTGCAACCAACTGAACTGATTACCTAAACTTGTAAATTTCTGTATTTCAAGTCTCTGATTGGCTATTCCTAATCCAATAGAATACCTTCATTTAACTAAAGCTTTTTCTGGTTGTTGATTGGCTATTTTTTATAAACTGTCACTAAAATTACATTATTGCTTCCAAGAATCACAAGTAACATTTAAACTTACTAATTTATTATTGCCTCAAGCTTATCTCATTGTTAGCTCATTGTTAGCAACTTTTAACCTATTATTCTCACAGATCATACATTATTAAATTACGTAATACATTCACATAACATTATGACACATGGATACAATAATATAAAAATATACAATGATTATAATATACACTTTTTATATGTGATTACATACACATGTTGCTTTAAGGCGGGCTGTTATTGAATTATATATTATATAATTAGGCTGAAATTATTTAAGTG
This sequence comes from Deroplatys truncata, assembly GCA_030765065.1. Classification (NCBI taxonomy): domain Eukaryota; kingdom Metazoa; phylum Arthropoda; class Insecta; order Mantodea; family Mantidae; genus Deroplatys; species Deroplatys truncata. The sequence continues at coordinate 116,911,702 of CM060987.1, forward strand.
TTAAAAATACTGCCTTAAACATCAAATTTAATCTTTATCAGACATTATATTTTGGAGTATGCTGTTCAACACAAATACACACAGAGATACGCAGATAGACACAGAGACCTCAAAACGCATATTTCCGGTGAATGTCTATATCGAATTTCTGGGTGGAATGCAATACTTCCTCTACTGATTTTTATGCAGCAGAGAAAGTAAAAGGTGTTTAAGTACAGGTTTTCCATCACTTCAGAAAATCAAGGAAACATTTTGTAGAGTCTACAGTACAATGACGACAATGCTGGTTACGCAAACAGATGAAGCACGCGTGCTTCAAATGCACATTCGGTCCAAAAGAAATCGACAAGCAGAACCATTTTTTTTCACTTTTCCTTTTATTCCGTTCCCATTGTGCTTTTCGCTTCATGCTCTCGGTGAGATATGTGCAGCAAGCAGAACTGAGAACATTGGCATGACACAAACTTGGTTTCAGCTCTGGGGGATATTGAAAAATAAGCTTTATTTATGTTTACATAATGCGATGTTGCTTCTGAATCATCCAGATTTCACGCTTAAGCTTCCGTAAAATTCTTATTCCGCGCTATATAGTGGTGAAAAACTAGAGTACGAGAGTGGTCTCGGAAATAATACAAGCTGCGCCTGCGCTTTGGATGCTTGGCTAACTATGGTGTTATTAGCAGAGCCCAGATTTGTATGCATTATCAAATAGTAAAATAAAAAAATCTGTGTTACACTCACATGACTTTCTCTACTCTTGTACAAACTATTTTTACAAACGCTTATACTCCATATGCTTCATGTTAATCGAGATGTTAATCTTAGTGCTAATTTTCTTGTAGATGCAAGGGGAATTAGTAGGCTTTAAGCGATAGTCAAATATTTTAAGTGCTGGTTGCTATGTGGAGCATTCCACTCTCTTTGCATTACCAGGACAAAAAAATGAATAACGAATTTGAGAAAAAGTATAAGTATTGGAAAATTTAAGGGAATAACAAGCAATATCTCGAAAATGGTTCACTCAACAAAAAAAATGTATATGACATAAATTGTGTATTTTAACGCGATCTACATTTTTTGTGTAGTAAAATTTTGTCTATCTCTTATGGTTTAACAGTTATAGAAAAGTCGTTCACAATGAAGAACACTTTTGGAGACATTCCCAGAAAATTCGAGATATACATTTTATTTTTCATAAAAGTATCTTAAATATATGATATTTTAATCAAAATTGTTGCAGCCATTTTTGAGCAAATAAAAATTTTCGAAAAATGTTCCATGTAAAGGGTAATCTGGGGAGGGGGGATTTTCATGAAAACCTTCGTGTCGCATCTCTGGAAGATACTGAACCTAAATACCAAGTTTGGTGTTTATCCGACTGTTCGTTTCTGAGTTATGCTGTCGACAGACACACACCAAAGGACATGTTTCCAAAAATGTTTTTTTGTTGGATTCAGGGGGCCTCAAAACATATATTTCCGGTGAAATCTCGGTATGGAATTTTTGGGTGGAATACAATACTTCCCCTACTTGCTATATGTAGTAGAGAAAGTAAAAATGAATAACGAATTCCCATTTGACAAAAAGTATAAGTATTGGAAAATTTAGGGGAATAACAAGCAATATCTCGACAATGGTTCACTCAACAACAAAAAATGTATATGACATAAATTGTGTATTTTAACGCGATCCACATTTTTTGAGTAGTAAAATTTTGTCTATCTCTTATGGTTTATCAGTTATGCAAACGTCGTTCACAATGGAGAATACTTTTGGAGACATTCCCAGAAAATTCGAGATATACATTTTATTTGTCATGAAAATATCTTAAACATATATTTTAATCAAAATCGATTTTCTTGAAAACCTTCGTGTCGCATCTCTGGTAGATACTGAACCTAAATACCAAGTCTGGTGTTTATCCGATTGTTCGTTTCTGAGTTATGCTGCTCACAGACACACATACACACACACACACGGACATGTTTCCAAAAATGCTTGTTTTTTGCATTCAGGGGGTCCCAAAACATGTATTTCCGGTGAAATCTCTGTATCGAATTTTTGGGTGGAATACAATACTTCCCCTACTTACTATACGTATTAGAGAAAGTAAAAAGAACATACATTTTGCATATAAATCCGGGCTCTAATCATTAGTGAGAATTATTAAATAGGACTCTGCTGGCTTACTCAATTAAATACTTCTTTGTCTTCAAGTCACTGAAATTACGATGAAAATCAGTCCGGTCATGTCCCAGATCAATGATCTTTCATTAATATTAGAAGTTTACGTGGAGATACTCCAAAAGAAATGTGTGGTGACTGTACAGAGCAGTATAGAAACACTTCTAGACAGTCTAAACGTTTTTTTGAATGTTCCATTACTAAAGAAAGACCCGGAAGATGAATATCATCCAGGACTTCACTGCAGAAGTAGACGATTTGACCTTTTAAGAAATTGTTCGTGAATAATTTGTATTGGCTGAATGAAATTCCACAGAGGTTCTTGGAAAGAGAAAGGTAGCCGTTTCTCCACATTAATGCAAGACTATTTGATCATTGCAACTGGGAAACAGTGCCTGAAGCAACCTTGTCCAAACGTGAATTTTACTGATTATGACCTATTCCCCCAAATTGAAAAACCTACTTCGAGGTCAGTGTGTTAGGTTACATATTAAAATTAAACTTATTTTATTGCAAGAAACATACTACATAAAATATAAACAATAGTGCTTATTTCTTGTAGAGAAAACATATCCTTACAAATAGATGCACATACAAATACAGGGTTATTCAAAAAGAAGGAACAGATTTTAAATATCTATTTTTAATGAACGGCAATACATAGCAACATATACGAGACATCAGTGAATAGAGGAAAGTTCAAAGTTTTAAGCTCCCACCTATTAGTTCCATTCAGTGCCTGCAGCGGCGCTGGATTTGTTTACGAGAAAATGGCAACGCCACAGGAAAGGTCGTTTTGTGCGCTGCAGTATGCAAAGAGTGAATCCATTGTTTCTTTGCAGGTGCATTTCGTTGTACATTAAACAAAGAGCCGCCTCAACATAAAAAAACGTACAACTGATACAATAAATTCGTAGGAGATGGTTGCGTATGCAAACCGAAAAGCACTGGTCATCCTCGCATAACAAATGGTGCTCATTTTGAACACATAAAATACAATGTTGAACTTTCCTCTATTTAGTGATGTATCGCATGTGTCGCCATTTATTGTCGTTCATTAGAAATAAATATTTAAAGTCTGTTCCTTCTTTTTGAATAATCCTGTATATAGAAAATGTAATATTAAGCAATGATAAACTGGAATTAGTATTTGTGACTACAAAAACAATAACACACAACTATAATTTTAAGTTATAAAATCTAATTTGTTGTATAAATGCTTTAGTAATAAACATTTAATCTAAAAGAGAAGAAATACTACTGAGCTAAAGAAATGCTTGTACTTATCACAATTAATGCCGGGGGATCCGTGGTTCAAATCCCGGCTATGGCATTGAATTTTTCAGTCGTCTGATTCTACCTTTCCAACCCTGTTCAACACACGGCTTGTGTGAAAGAACAATTAATTCTATTAATTGATCTAATAGTGGTTGAAACTAAAAGCCCGAGACTTAAATACTTACAAAGAATGTAAGTCGCCATTGGGGTATGACATCTCAATACAATTTGAGATCTCCTTGCGGTTTACCGGGAAAAATGCGAGGCAGCTGCCGGCATGTTGCCATGGTAGCTGAGTGGTTAGAGCAACCGGACGGAGACCGGGAGATCCGTGGTTCAAATCCCGGCTATGGCATTGAATTTTTCAGTCATCTGATTCTACCTTTCCAACCCTGTCCAACACACGGCATGTGTGAAAGAACAATTATTTCCATTAATTGATCTAATAGTGGTTGAAACTAAAAGCCCGGGACTTAAGTACTTACAAAGAATGTAAGTCGCCATTGGGGTATGTCATCTCAATACAATTTGAGATCTCCTTGTGGTTTACCGGGAAAAATGCGAGTCAGCTGGAGAAATTAATGGCGTGCCGGCATGTTGCCATAGTAGCTCAGTGGTTAGAGCAACCGAACGGAAACCGGGAGATCTGTGGTTCAAATCCGGGCTATGACATTGAATTTTTCAGTCATCTGATTCTACCTTTCCAAAATGCTAATGTATTTGATTTAAAGCAAACAAAGATAATTTTCTTTATGGAAATTCATTCCTTATAATACCTTTAACTGATTTTGATTGCTGTAAATATGGATTTGTTTTAATCATTACAGTGTATACTAAACTTGGTCGAAGATTGTTACTGTGGTTGAAGGATGCAGTTATTAAACATTTAGGTTCAGTCAAGCACACAAAGTCAGATCGTTCAGTGTTAAGATTTATTGTGATATAATGGGAAAGTATTTCAATTTTTGTTCATACATGGTGTTCCCGAATCCGTCCACTTCGTGAAGGCATATCTCGTAGCGTGTACGACACGTCGGTAATGTTGGTTGTATGCTGTAGGAGTTTGGGATTGGTAAAAGCTTTAAGCGTAATAGTATGTGTATAAAACTCTGCAGATGTGCGCGGAATTCAAATTCCGAACCACTTTGCTGGAAACCGCTGCCTTAACCACTCGTACACAAAGTACAGGCTGCGGGTATGTAGGTCAAAGTAGCTACCTAACAGGTGTCTTGATTCACGAGGAACGGGACGGATTGTTATTGTTATTATACTGTAATATACTACGGAATATTACATTAGTATTCGCATTACAAACATTACAATACTATACGCACTATCCAATTACTAAATTCGGTTAGATGGATGTATTAATCAAAGCTAAATGTTAGACCACAGTGTCTTGTACGCGATGACAGTGTTAGCAATACCAGAATGCTTTTAAATAAAATAACTGAAACAGAAGTAGATATTTTATCATGGCTGATGTCATTTGGGCTGCCTATCTAACAAAATGGATGGCGAGTCAGTAACAATCGTGTATGGTTTAGGAAAGAAAACATTGTAATAAAGTTGGTGGATTTTGAGTACAGTGAATTCAAAGAATACAATGAACTATAAATTTTTCAGACACTCTTAATTAGTATTCTTTATAATAATACTAAAGGTATACTGGTAGTAATAAATTGTACCATCCTATGTTGAAGAACGGACTGAATCAAAGATAAATATACCAGACGCAAAGCATCCGTAGGCAAATACATCCGCAATGTGACTAAATGCATCATTTGGCTAAGCTGTTGCACATACACAGAGCGTTCGCTACATTACGGGGCCGCGGATCGCGCATATGCATGCTCCGCGCACTGGCTATTACACTGCGGTTTTTTTCTGTTCTAAATCTCCCGCGTTATTTAATTCGCGAGTGAAAATGACATGCACTATAATGAGTACTAACCTTGTTATAAGTGCTGCTGAAAGTGACGTTCACTGTATTGAGGCATTCCTGCCATCTTCGGATGAACTTTCCATTCACAGACATAATTGCGAAATTCTCATAACTTCTGCTCTTATATTGTCCTTAATTTCGTCTATGGTGTGGGTATTGTTCCTATAAATTTCATTACTTTTCCTCCTTAAAACATTTAGTTTTCACTTATTAGGTTTAGCGTTTAGCAATCCCGTTGTTCTAAATTTATTAACCAGACGTCTAACATTTTCTCTACCTGGAATTGCAATACCAGCAAAATTTTCCTGAAATTATCTACACACCTGTCTACATGATTCGGCTTTTTAATACGTATCGTACACAAAAATTCGTTGTACAAAGGTGAATTTGTCGGTAGACATTTCAGTGGACTAATAACAAGCAACAATAATAAGAATACTGTTAAGCAAATCACACACAACAACACATCTTGAATAAACCTTTACCCTAGAGATGCACAAACTCTAGTGCTTACAGCACGAACACAAGGTAGCAACTGCCGTAGTACGAGTACAACATAGCTGCTAAACGTCGCCTTGAGGGGGTCATTTACCACTAGTGCGCAGCAGAAAAATACCGAGGTCATTGCATGCATACACGCGATCTGTGACCCCACCATACAGTATGTTATGTGCAGGCATAGGAATTCTTAAACCTGGTTTCAACTTATGTACACTCTAACCATATGTCAATACAAAGAACGTAAACAGCGGCCAAGAATCACTGACGGCTCTGGTGAGTGCCAACAGACTGTATGAGAAATGGGGGCGACGTCCTGCCTGAAGTCCAGTAACAATTCAACTTTATTTCCTTTCGTCCTGGTTTAATTCTTAGAAATTCCTATGCCTGGTTATGCATAAATGCTGGTCTAAAATGATACTCAAATATTCTGTCTGAGAGAATTCTTTATAACAGGACATTTACAGTTATTAAGACAACAATCATAATAATGTAATTAAATGTTTACTGGAGAAACATGAGACTAAAAGATAAGCGAAGGGAATGGCTATTTTTTTAAACGAGAGAAAAGCTGAGTGCTTTAATTATTTTCATTTCACTGTTTGGTTAGTATAGGCGTCATTCCAAAATTTTCCTTCAAATAATTAAACTATGTCGTTTGCATATGAGAACTCACTATGCATTTCTAAATCCGTTTTCAATAAATAAATAATATAAATCAGAAATAAAATGGGACAAATACTACACCCTATGGAACGTCTTGATCCGAAAATAGCTGTGAACCGACATGGTGCATCCACTAAACGACATACAATAGCTATCGTAACAACACGAAATAGTCACTAATCTCCATGCAAATATTTTGAATGATGTTGATATGACTAGAATGAAAAAAATCTGATGTGTTACACTCACATGACTTTCTTTACTCTTGTAAAATCTATTTTTACAAACGCTTATTCTCCATATGCTTCATGTTAATCGAGATGTTAATCTTATTGCTAATTTTCTTGTAGATGCAAGGGGAATTGGTAGGCTTTAAGCGATAGTCAAATATTTTAAGAGCTGGTTGCTATGTGGAGTATTCCATTCTCTTTGCATTACCAGGACAAAAAAATGAATAACAAATTTGAGAAAAAGTATAAGTATTGGAAAATTTAAGGGAATAACAAGCAATATCTCGAAAATGGTTCACTCAAAAAAAAAATGAATATGACATAAATTGTGTATTTTAACGTGATCTACATTTTTTTGTGTAGTAACATTTTGTCTATCTCTTATAGTTTACCAGTTATGCAAAAGTCGTTCACAATGAATACTTTTGGAGTCATTCTCAGAAAATTCGAGATATACATTTCATTTGTCATGAAAATATCTTAAACATATGATACTTTAATCAAAATCGTTAGAGCCATTTTTGAGACAATTAAAATTTTCGAAAAATGTTCCATGTAAAGGGTAATCTGGGGGGGGATTTTCTTGAAACTCTTCGTGTCGCATCTCTGGAAGATACTGAACCTAAATACCAAGTTTGGTGTTTATCCGACTGTTCGTTTCTGAGTTATGCTGTTCACAAACACAAACATACACACAAGGACATGTTTCCAAAAATGTTTTTTTTTTTTGGATTCAGGGGGTCTCAAAACATGTACTTCCGGTGAAATCTCGGTATCGAATTTTTGGTTGGAGTGCAATACTTCCCCTACTTGCTATACGTAGTAGAGAAAGTAATAAAATGTGTGACAAATAGGTACATTTACGAGTTATTACTTTCTCTACTACGTATAGTAAGTAGGGGAAGTATTGCACTCCAACCAAAAATTCGATACCGAGATTTCACCGGAAGTACATGTTTTGAGACCCCCTGAATGCAAATAAAGCATTTTTGGAAACATGTCCGTCTGTGGGTCTGTCTGTGAACAGCATAACTCAAAAACGAAAAGTCGGATAAACACCAAATTTGGTATTCGAGTTTAACGTCTTCCAAGGATGCGACACAAAGATTTTAAAGAAAATCCCCCCACCCCAAACTACCCTTTACATGGAACAGTTTTCGGAAATGCTGATTTTCTCAAAAATGGCTCTAACGGTTTTGATTAAAATACCATATACTTTGGTATACTATGGAAAATGAAATGTATATCTTGAATTTTCTGGGAATGTCCCCAAAAGTCCTCTTCATTCTGAATCGCTTTTGCATAACTGATAAACCGAAAGAGATAGACAAAACTTTATTGCACAAAAATGTAGATCTCGTTAAAACATGCGTTATATATATATATATATATATATATATATATATATATATATATTTGGTCGAGTGAACCATTTCAGAGATATTCCTTGTTATTTGTTTGATTTTCCAACACATAATTTTTTTCAAATAGGAATTCGTTATTACTTTTGTGTGTGTGTGTGTGTGTGTGTGTGTGTGTGTGTGTGTGTGTGTGTGTGTGTGTGTGTGTGTGTGTGTGGTGTGTCCTGGACATGCAAAGAGAATGGAATGCTCCCCATAGCCACCAACTTTTAAAAGATTTGACTATCGCTTAAAGCCTACCATATTCCCCCTACACCTAAAAGAAAATTAGCAACAAGATAGTTTCTGCAAATGTTTATCTGGATTAACATTAAGTAGATGGAGAATAAGCGTTTGTAAAAATAGTTTGTACAAGAGTAGAGAAGGTCATGTAAGTGCAATACTTCAGAATTTTTTTCGAATAACTTAAGCTTCTAAACGTTAAAAGCAAGAACTTGTCAGTTATTTTACAAAACCTACGAACTGACTTAACTAATTGTGATTTTTTACTTTCTCTACTACGTACAGTAAGTAGGGGAAGTATTGTATTCCACCCAAAAATTCGATACCGAGATTTCACTGGAAATACATGTTTTGAGACCTCCTGAATCCAAAAAAAGCATTTTTAGAAACATGTCCGTGTGTGTGTCTGTGTGTGTGTGTGTGTGTGTGTCTGTGTGTGTGTCTGTGTGTCTGTGAACAGCATATCTCAAAAACGAACAGTCGGATAAACACCAAACTTGGTATTTAGGTTCAGTATCTTCCAGAGATGCGACACGAAGGTTTTCAAGAAAATCCCCCCACCCCAGACTACCCTTTACATGGAAGATTTTTCGAAAATTTTAATTTTCTCAAAAATGGCTCTAACGATTTTGATGAAAATATCATATGTTTAAGATAATGTCATGAGAAATGAAATGTATATCTCGAATTTTCTGGGAATGTCTCCAAAAGTATTCTTCATTGTCAACGACTTTTGCATAACTGGTAAACCATAAGAGATAGACAAAATTTTACTGCACAAAGAATGTAGATCGCGTTAAAATACACAACTTATGTCATATACATTTCTTTTGTTGAGTGAACCGTTTTCGAGATATTGCTTGTTATTTCCTTAAATTTTCCAATACTTATACTTTTTCTCAAATTCGTTATTCATTTTTTTATGTCCTAGACATGCAAAGAGAATGGAATGCGCCGCATAGCAACCAGCGTTAAAATATTTGACTATCGCTTAAAAGCTACCATATTCCCCTTGCATCTACAAGAAAATTAGCAATAAGATTGACATCTCGATATCTTGATTAACATGAAGCATATGGAGAATAAGCGTTTGTAAAATAGTTTGTACAAGAGTAGAGAAAGTCATGTGAGTGTAACACATCAGATTTTTTTACTTATTACGTATGCATACACAACATTTTCCCGCTGTAACTGAGGTTACAGAGAGTTCATTTCGTGCCTAAACCGAGGCCAGCAATGCCATTAAACTTCAAGGCTTGGTTTTATTATGCGTGTTTGAAAGGTAAACAATGTAAGAAAAAAAATTGCAATTTATGAATTAAAATTCATGAAAAAAAAGATCCAAACTTTTCTAACAATAAAAGCTATTTAATACTAGGACATCTTATATTAACTGATCATATAATTTGTAATTATGGTATTTGCTTCTATCGCCTATACTTTGTGAAGAGAAATTATATAATTAGGTACTCTGATACAATGTTAAAATTCTAATGTTTAACAGTCACACGACTTTCTCTTCACATTATAATGTACTTGAATAGCTATTCAAGAAGATAATCCAATCAACATTTACTACACACCTAATTCCTATTAATCAAGAAAAAAATCACGAAATTTGCTTAAATTGGGTAATCCGCCTACTATATACTCACAGAAGGCTAAGGCAACAGTCAAGTGTTTAAAAACAGGGTCGATAATTTATGCTTGTCATGATGTTCTTTGAAAAAATGGCTTAACTTTTCAAATCGTACTACCAAATTTTATTTGATGTAAAAGGATACCAAAGAATCCCTATTTTTTGCTATTCAAATTAATGACTCTCTCAGGTTTGATTCAATGCGAATAAGGAAGACCTCATATGCTACTTACAAAACATTCAAGATATAATTTTAATTTCCCATCTCAAATATAGGACATTCTTTAAAGCCATTTTGGGAAAATAAAAACAATAAAATTGTTCCACGTAAAGGGTTATTTGTGGCCAAGAGAGGGGAATTCCTTGAAGATCTTCCCCTTTCACCCTTAAAAAGGTGCCTGACTGAAGTATGAAATTTGATACATACACGATTTTTCGATTTTTGAATTGAACTGCCCAATCCCTCTACGGCGTGTACATACAAGCGCCCACACACGCGCGCACGCACTCACGCACACGCACACAAACGAATATCATCTAAAGTTGCCTTGGATTCAGGGAACCTCAAACCGCGCGATTCTATTGAAATCTCGATATTGTTTCTTTCTTTGTAATTTGTCTTATATAAAAACGGAAAATCACTCAGAAGACAACGATTATTATCCATTTATCTAATACATAGTAATATATAACTACAACCTACAGCGAACTATTAATTATCGCTAATTAAATACTAATAACACTAATGGACCCTCAAGAGAAGCTTCGTACATTATTACCATTACAATTTTATTTTTAACTTGTAAAATTATTGAACGTGTATTAAAGTACCGACATATTTTACAGACTACTTCACTTACATCACTTCTTACTACTTTCAACGAGGGAGGCAGGTTGAAAGGTTGTCTATTATTATCATCAATTTATCACTTTAGAATCAACACTTCCCTACATTGTTTTACAAACATTTTCAGAAGGAGATCGAGTTGAAATGGATGGCTGTAGCTGTTTTTAGAGGTTAGATGTTGGTTTCAATAAGAATTGTTTATCTCAAAATAAATAATTAATACTGTTTTGCATTAGTTTCCGGTCCTTTAATTCTGTAGAACCTTAGAAATTTTCGTTAGCTTTTATTATCTTTGAGATTAGGCAACTCTCATTTCCGATAATTGTTATGATGGTGAATTTTTAAACAAAATTTTTGTTTGAAAGTCAGTACAATTACTTTATTTGATAATTTGTATAACTCGCAGTACTGTTCTCGCAGTTATGTTAATTGCGGAGATTCTTCTCTCTCTCTCTCTCTTCTTACTTTACCCTTTCTCTTACTCTCTTTCCTCTCACTATCCCTTCCTTTGTCTACCTCTACCTCTCTCTCCATTCTTTCACCCTCCGTTGCCCTCACCCCTCCCTGTACAACAAAGCCGTAGTGTAGAGGGTGGTCGAACTGTTCGCAACCAAATGATGCGATCAGATCTTGAGTTTGTTTGGCTGTGTGAGGCAGGACAATTCATTATTGTTTCCCCCATAAACCTCACATAACTGGCGATGAATGTTTGCTGGCGTAACTTTTCTCACATTCAAAATAAGAATCACTGATCTGACTTTACATTCGGCGGGTCGTTCGATTGTTTTGAACATTTCCAAACGCTCTAACAACAGGAAAACACAAAGTGACGATCACTCACAGCTGCGTATGGCTTCCTAATCAATGGAGAAAGTGATCATGCATGCTCAAAATCGCGACTGCAGCGGCAAATACCTACTTTAAATGCACGGCTCATATGTATGGATAATGGTTATTATTAATATAATTTCTATGGTGTTATTCTGACACTCGTTTTGTTTCTCTAGTTGGTTTTACTCGTGACTTCGTCACTCGTAAATTTATCGATAAAATCAAAAGTCTAATGAGCTTAATACAGATACAAATTATTTAGTGTTGGTAAAAATGTTAGCTTGTAGGTTGCTGTGCAAGACGCCCCTTTTAGTTCCCATTCAAAGGATGTAAACGAGGTGGTATATAACTGGCTCTAAAGCTCTAAAAAGCAGAAAGGTATTTGTTGTTTATTTTCTTTTACTGCGCTTTTATGCCGCTCGTCCCTTCAGAGATTATAACTAGTGAGTGAAGGGTATGTAAAGGTCACCGTGTACCCCACCATCCCCTAAGCGGATTCCTACTACCCGACAGATGTTCGTCTAATGAGCTATTTATGCAGGAACGTTGTTTTCTGAGTTGCTTTTATGAAGGTTCCTGGCCTTGCTTGATGTATAGTAGAACTGACCTAAGCCAGTCTACCTGTGCTGCAAGAATTTCGGTTGCTTCGATGAAGTATTCGATAAGAAATTCGATTCCAAGCTGTAAACCCTGTAACGATATATAAGATGTAAATTTGTAAGAAGGTGTTTTGAGATAGAATCTTGCAAAACTAGACTTTACAAACTCCAATCTTTACTAACTAAATGATAAAAGGTATTCGCAAGTCTATTTCTTGCTCGAAAGCCAAATAACTTCATTGATCCATTAAAACAAGCGATCTGTCTTGAAATTTTGAGAGTTCCCAAAGGAATACGTTTAGCAATGCCACTAACATATCTTCGTACGAAACGATTTCGTTAGGCTAGATAAGATTTAGTTTCTTAATTCCCATTAAACTGATAGGTTTTACAATCATATAATCGGCAACATTTACTTCTCCCTCTCTTAATTCGCGCATGCAAACAGCATACGCAGCAAAGAAAAAGAAAAAAAATACTTTCACATTTCACATGACTTCTCTACCCTCTTATTTATTGGTGTGTAAAAAAACTATTATTACCAAAGCTTATGTTTCTATCTACTTTATTTTAAGCGAGACAAACCTTTGCAGAAGTAGCTACACTAAACATTTCGTTATAAATCCAAAGGGAATAGCGATAATCAAATGTTAAAGAACTGAGCTCTATATACAGGCCTTAAAATTTTCTACTCTTTCCATGCAATGGCGAGAAACCACAGAATGTCGACAGGACTAATAATAGATATCTCGGAAATGGCTGATGCGATAAAAAAATTATTTGAAATAAATTCTGTTATAAAGAAATCTACATTTAGCATGTTTTCGTTGTTTACCAATTATATAAGATAATATAAGAATTCTTACGAATGAAGAAGACTTCACAGGCTATTCCCAGAAAATTCAAATTTAAATTTTGTCGTGTAAATATCATTAGTATATGGTATTTTAATCAAAATCGTTAGAGCCATTTTTGAGAAAATAAAAAAATTCGAAAAATATTCCATGTAAAGAATAGTTGGGTGGGGGAATTTTCTTGAAAATATTTGTGCCGCATCTTTGGAAATACTGAACTAAAATATCAAATTCATCCGATTTTCCGTTTTTGAGTTATGTTGTTCACAGATACACACACTCATATTTTTCTAAAACAATTTTTTATTCTCTACCTACTATGTACACCCTAAGAGAAAAAAATGAGCAGAGTTTCGAAGCGTATGTTTGCCTAAGTCCAAATTGTTTCCGCGGACGGTTCACAATGGTGTATCGGGACGCGTATGCCTTTAGCTTCGTTCTATTGTCACCTTGCATATTGAGTCGCAGTCACTAAATATGCGCTGAGCCAAGCGGTTATAAGCCGGTACGTAGTAATGAGGCCTACGAGATTGTATCCTGACTATATTTTTGTTCCCTTAGGAAACCGCAATGTTTATTACGCATACTATAATGTAATTTCCAATTGCTGCGGCTTATTTGATTTTATGCTCACACATAAAAAGGGAAAACACTGTATTTTCATTTTAAAACTAAATAAGAAATAAGTAAACTATAATCTTAATTGAAAAATCCTGTGATACATTCACAAGACGTTCTCTAGACGTTATCTTTATTAGTGGGTATACAAATTATGTTTACTAAAGCTTATTTTTCTACCTACTACATGTTAATCCAAATAAGCCTGTGCAGAAATACACATTTAATTATAGATATATACAAAGAGAACAGCGATAGTCAAATGTTTAACTGGACGCTATAAGTTGGATTAACATTTTTAGAATTCTTATTAATATGGCACATATTTTGAAAAGGAAAAGAGTAATTTGTTTGTGTTTTTATGCATGCATGTCTTAAAAGAGTAGATATGTTATGCATGGAAAACATACGGCATTACCATATATTTAAAAAATTAAAACTTAAATAATAACAAAAAAAATTACTCCAAGGATTTGAAACCAGGTTGTTCCAATTACAAGACACGTGCGTTTCACCGCTCGGCTAACATGCATACAGTCAAACTGACAGGCATCCTCCTACCTTTTGCATAGCTTTGAAATGAACGCAGGGTAGTATTAAATCGTGTATTGTGAACGCAGCGTCAGCGAATGTTTCCGACGTTTTCCGAATCGAACTTTGTTGTTGCTCATTTATTTTGTCTTAGGCTGCACATGGTAGAGAAAGTAAAAAACCTCTTTGCTAACCGATAGCATTTTGCTCTCCAGAGAGTACTGCAAATTTTTCATGTTTAGTGGCAGACAGTGCTGCCACTTTCATGTAATTTGATATGCATTTACTCAAATGTACTATGGTGAAGTCCAATACCGCATTGTATGAGCTGTCTTCCAGAATTGTTAGTACTTTTTACTTTTGGGTCCTACTGCGCAACAAGAAGCCCTATGCGCAAAAAGCATCGCGTCCAGTGAACCCAGGCGCACAGAGTCACAGAGGTGCTTCTGGTAGCATAAACACAATCAATTTTGAAGAGACTCGATGAGTTCTGTGGTCAAACTTCTCTCGGCTTGAGAAAGACGACAATGCACTCCAGGATTTCCATACCACTGGAAGGTATACAATACCTACATATACAAATAAAAAAAATCCGTTACGTTCACATGATTTTCTAAACCTACTATCGCTTATCTTTATGTATTCCACAAACCATTCTTACAAAAGCTTATTTTTTTATTTACTTCATGTTAATCGAGATATACGCCTAGGGAAACAGTTTCATTACACATTTCGTTGTAGGTACAAAGGGAATTCGTGACACACAAATATTTAAGAAGCGGGTCGGCGTATGCTGGCTTTGAAATCCCATACTCTTTCCATGACATCGCGAGAAACAAAAGAATGGTTACTCAGCACTACAAAACATGTATGATGAAATATTAGAAAATCTAAACCAATGGAATTAAATATATCGGGAATAGTTAAAACCACAACTTATATATAATCACGGCACGGATAGCACATTTCAACACACGAGTCAGACGCGACAGTCGGAAAGAGCTCCCAGCACCATGGACTCTGTGTACCTTTCGCTTGTAAACGAGCAAGCTTATTTGCCCCACTTGTTGCGCACTAGCTAGGAGCATGCAAGCTTGAAGTGGTAACTCCAACATTGCATATCCATTTTATAAGCAGTGCTTCAAAATTCTATCAATGAAGATTTCTGAGTAATGCGTCTAAGAAATAGATGCTTTTAAAAGAAATCTGTATTTAAAAATAACAGACACACTTTTTATGATAAACGAGAGATCAAAGGAGGAATAAACTCAGAAAATATTGCCAATAGGAAATAAGTTATCGAAATATAACTTTTTAACTGAACAAGTGCACGAGAAAAGTTAAATAATAAAACAAATTAATTATACACCCAACAAAACAATTAGGAAAACTTAAATATTAATCTGAAGAAAAAGAACCATTTTAATCCGATTAAAAAGTAAGCTAACATTTGGACAACACTGAGTTGAATTATTTCATCTGCCGATTTGTTTGCGATTATCCTGTTTAAGTCCTCAAAGATGTGAGTGTGACATTTAGAAATAGAAGACTAATGATCTAAAACTGCGATACAATAATCCGAAATTAAAACTTAAATTTTTTCAACTAAAAGCTGAAATTTTGAGAAAAGAAACCGATGAATATCTATCAAGAACATAACAAAAAGACAAGAAGGACAGAAGATTAACACACCCACAATTACTCCCAAAATACGTCCAACAATAGATAATTAAAGTCATTACAACATTAGGTTTTAGGACAGAATAACAACAGACATTCCACAGGTTGCATCATATACGTTGAGAAACTTCAAGACATGTAGTCTAGAGTACACAGAAGATGATGGAATGCTAGAAAATGGGTTAGTTGAACTACAAACGGTGTATGATGACATCAAAGAACAAACTGCTCAAAAAAGGGCAAGATAGTTCGTTGATCGGTCATCAGAAAATGTCCTACATCACCGCCCTTTTGTCTTGAATTGTGCAAGAGACTACCAGATTGTTTTGCAACTGCGAGGAACACCGTGAAGAGAAAGTACAAATCCAAGTGACCAGATCCACCGCTTCTGGAGAAGACAGTCTGTAGCGAACATGGCCTCATGTCAAATAATATCATTTTTGGCAGCTATTATTTAATTATGCTTATCCACTCTTCCTCATATGAAGGGTTACATATCCAGTTGGGCAGATTTAGAGATATAGAAAAATATAAAGTAGCTGTTGAAAATTCCTGAAGTCCATTTTTTTCAGAGAGAGAGGCAGAGAGTTAACTTCTCTTCCTACGATTTTTTCACGAGTTTCAGAAAATGCTGAGCAATAACCCATAACACTGATGTGTTGCATTTATACAGCTTATTAGTTTCTCCATTACTTAGCTATAGTGAGTACAGCAAACATTGTATTCCCCAAAAATTCGATACAGGGGTTTTACTGAAAATACACGTCTAAATTCAAAAAGCGCACCGCATGCTGTGAAGAGAATAATTAAAAAACGATATGTCAGTTAAATATCAAACTTGGTATTTAAGTTCAGCATCTTCTAAGGATGCGACACTAACATTTTCAGGAAAATTCCCCCAACCCAAAAACACTCTAATGATATATTTGCATGTATATCTTCAATTTTCTGCAAATAGCTTGCGAAGTCCTTTTCATTCAAAATGAATTTTGTATAACTTGTAAACTGTATGAGACAGACAAAAATTTACTGCACAACAAATGTAAATTTCGTTAAAACATACAATTTATGCGAGATACATTTTTATGGCATTTACCATTTCCGAGATATTCATTGCAATTGGTTAGAATATTTTATAAATTTTCAAGTGCTGAGTGACTAGCTTTTTTTTTTAATTCCTGGTCATGTAAAGAGTGCATTTCAAGGCCATCGAATAACGACCCACTTTTTAAAGACTTTAATCTACTGTATCTTGTACCAACAAGATTAACAAGGAATAGACAGGAATAAAGCTTTTGTAAGAATAGAGTGGTTAGAGAAAGTACTGTGAATGTTTTACTATCTACTTCATGTTAACTCAGATAAACGTTTGCAGAAAAGGTTTCATTAAGCATTTCGTAGTAGGCACAAGGAGATTTAGGAGAATGAAATGATAATCTTTAAAAAGCACCTCAAAAATAATGGGAACTTCATAACGAGAACAACGAATATCTAAGGTCTATTCCATATAACTTTGCCCTGTATCTCGTAGCTGTCAATGTCACTGTCATGGAATAGGTTTTTGTGCGATACAAAATAATTCCTATTTAACATGATCATTTACCAATATATTGGAAGAGAATTGTCAAATTTACATTATCATAACAGTATGGAACAGTTAATACACCTGGAATGCATAGAAATTCTTATCACCAAATAGATGGGAAGATCCTTCGGATTAAACCTGCCTCTCAGGATGACGAAAGGCCATGTATCTATCATGGCAAGTCTTTAATGTTGCTTTTATTGTCTGGTCTTGCATTGTATACGACTTGTTTGTCACCATTCGAAGATGCACGTTAGCCAATTAGAGGAAGGAGAAGGAAACACAGTGTGAAGGAATATATGCATCATGTAAAGCCGAATTTGGTGTCACCTTTTGACGTCGTCTCCAGTATCTGCTGTTGATCCTGCTGCCGGCCATTGCATTGGTTATCTATACGATCTTTCTCTCAGGGTTGATGCAGTAATTTGTGTCATAAATTATTTAAATGTAAAGAATGATTATAATATGAATATGCATTTTTATGTGACATTAATTTGAGATATTTGTTTATTGTAATTATTGTTGAGAAGTAAGTTTATACTGCCTTACTGAAACTGACAATAATAGCGTGCAATAATGCAGCGAGGGGGTGAGCTATTTATCATTATTAGAGACGAGGAAGTTACGTAATGTTGGCGCGTTTTTCTGTAGAATTTGCTGGAACATTCTTCCTAGAGCATATGTATTCATAATTTTCATTGGATATAAAAATAGACGCTAATGTTGGCGCGTTTTATTAGCCAATTGCAGCTCAGTTATAATCTTTAGGCATATCGGGGTGTAGGAGTATAAAAGGGCTAGGTTAGAGGTAGAGTCCGTCAGTTCACCGAAAATATTTGTATGCTACACGTCGCCTTCAGTCCGTCAGTTCACTGAAAATATTTGTATGCTACACGTCGCCTTCAGTCCGTCAGAAATATTTGTAAAGTATACGTCGGCTATCGATTCGCAAGTTACGCGTAGCAGAGTTAGGAAAATTCTCAAGTGTTGTAAAGTTAATTATACAAAAGGTTGAAGTACGTGAATTAAAAGTGATCAGTAAGAAGTTATTATAACTGTTTCAGTTTGGCGAGTGTCAAGATCAATGTGTAAATTGTGATAGTGAATGTGTTCGACAATAAAAAGTGTAAAACAAGTTCTTTCATCAGTGTTATCTTTGGATAAAAGATTCCTTTCCGTTTACACAACCTGTATAAAGAGATGTGCTCGACCAAAAAGATCATAGCTAGCCGGAGGACAGTAAACAAAATAAAATAACAGTAGCATTCTTTCAAACAAACACTAATACTACCGCAAATTGCTAACACCAGATGGAGCTACAAACCTAACAAAGAATCACGTCACAAAATGGCTTCACCACGTTGAGTAAACACACATACACAAATAACATTATAAATAATACCGTTACAGGGTATGCGTGAGTATATTTTGAAAGGATAACATCCAGTTTAGTTAGCTGAGAAATCTTAATGTTCAGTTTGAGAAGAGCCGCCGACTGTTGAATTTGCGAATTAACTACTTATATAACATAATTAAGCAAAGCGTCAGTTGCCGTAAATCGCATAAATGTTACTCGGAAAGATCCCTCGCAATAGCCGTTAAATCTTATTCACTCAGACGCGTCACTAAGCGCTATACAACTTAAAAACGAAACTATCATACACGTAATCACAAGGATCGTCTTCACTCGATTAAGTCTTATGATTAAGTGAATAAGCCTCAAGAGAGAGTGAGTGTGTCTGATTTAGAATGCACGAACTTTTATTAACTCAAGCTCCGGATATCTATCACTAATCCTACCAACGTTCTTTCATGTCTTGACCAATACTAAAGGTACCTATGTGTGCGCATATTCCCTTATCACTATGCGATACCTTCCCGAATCTAATAATTTCATTTACCTTTCTCTTTTACAGAATTCTGGTCTACGTGACTGTTCAAACGTACTGAATTCACCCCTTAACTGCATTTCAGGAATCTTTAGGCCTAACGCGTTCGCTATTCACGCTGTTACTAATGGCTTTGCTTAACGTGACCCGCTAATTACTATTTTATTTCCGGACAAATATTTTAAACTCAGGCTTATTACATTACACATTGATTTTATATATAGAAATTATTTATTGCTTTATTTCTTTATGTTACTATCGTTTCTTTATTTACTTAGATCTTTCTGTCAATAGTTACGGTATCACATGTCAGCGAGGTGCGGTTGTAAGAAACAGATTTAGAAAATGCATAATTAGATAGAAATTATAATAATAAAATTTCACAATAACAGATAAACCTGTAGTTTTTGATGAATAAATGATACTAGTGTACATAATGGGTTATCCTTAAACCAAATATAATTTAAAACTGTTTTGATATGTTTGAGTGTATGTTATATTCCTACACAAGAATGGGCAAAGCAAATGTTATAAAACAGGTGTACGCATAATTCATGTTTTACTTGAAAACTGACTATACAGCAGGTTAATTATTTTGCTCAATTAATTTTGTGGGTTACAAGATAAAAAACAATTGATGTGTTACATTCACATGACTTTCTCTGTCATCTAGCGTTTATTGTGGGTATAAAGACTATTCTTCCGAAATCTTTTTTTTCTATCCACTTTATTTTAATCCAGATAAACCTTTGCATAAATAACTACCTTACACATTTCGTTAAAGGTACAAAGAGAACAGCGATAGTCAAATGTTTAAGAACTGGACGCTATACGCTGACCTTAAAATTCCATACTGCTTCCATGACATTGCGAGAAACAACTGAAAATCGACGGGACTTTGAAAGAATGACAAAGAATTAAACAATTCAAGCCATTAAAAACGGATATCCCGAAAATGGCTGATACCACAAAAAAGGTTTTTTGAAATAAATTGAGTGTTTTAAAGAAATCTACATTTTTGTGTATTGCATTTTTGTCTATCGCTTAACGTTTACCAGTTATAAAAGATTGCACAAAATTCCTTTGGAATGAAGAGGACTTCACATGCTGTTTGCAGAAAATTCAAGATGTACATTTTATTTGTCATGTAAACATCTTTAATATATTTAATTTCAATTTTCTCGAAAATCTTCATGTCGCTTCTTTGGAAGCTAATGAACTTAAATTGGTACTTATTCCACTTTTTGTTTTTGAGTTATGCTGTTCACACACACACACACACACACACACACACACACACACGTGCGCGCGCGGACATTTTTCTAATTTTTTTTTTATTCAAGGGTCTTCAAAGCATGTATTTCCGCTGAAATCTCGATATAGAATTTTTAGTGGAATGCAATACCTTCTCTACTTACTATGTGCATGATAGAGAAAGTAATATCTCGCTTATTATTACGTTGCTTGAAAAATACTATATAAAAGTCTTTAGGTATATTCGTTCTAATAAGTTTGTTGTATACGGGATTTCGATAGGAAGGACATTTAAGAAGTAAACTTTATTACTATATTTTGGGGGGCTTTAACGTCCTTGTAGGTCATATCTGACAAACGAATGAATGAAATGGGTGAAACGCTGCTCAAATGAGTCTGGTGTCCATTGAGCTTAGAGTTAAGTGGGATGCACATTTGCCCGGGAACGGAAACGGGCTCCAGAATAGGAAAAAAGGTTAAAAAACCTTGTTTTCAACTGAGCATACACGATTAATGGTCACGGAAACGCCAACGGAAAGCTATGCCAAGTTTCCTGTTTGCCATTTCCGATCAGAGCATTTACATGCTTATAGCCGTATTTGTCTTCATTGCAGAATATAATCAAGAAGTCGTGGCTCATAAAACCACTAGGACTCTCTAGTAACAGGCTTGGAAAAAGAAAACTGGGATGACTGAGCAGCTGCACGTGCTTCTATTCTAAATAACTGATGCTTCTGAAAGTGGCATTTGCTTTAACACTCACACGAAATAACGATGTCGCTTTTAAAAGTGTTTAGCGCGTTGAATTTGAGGATTGAAACAGAAAGGGGAAAAAAATCAACGGTTGGTTCGAAGCAAATGGTACTGAATGTGGAACATCAATTTTCCATATTGTTAACTATGAGGGCAGTCCCAGAAGTACCCGCTCTGACGTATATATAGCGGTGGTTGTTTCAAACAAATGACTATGGTAGAAAGTACCACCCTTATAAAGCTTAAGTTTGAAGTTAGACGAAGCTACGTTGTTTAGTAATTGTTTAGCAGCCATTAATAGTGAACTCTCTCAGCGAATTTGTAAACATGGATAAAACTGGCCATCGTTATGTGATACAATACTTTCATTTGAAAGGTCTTAGTCCAACTAATATTAAAGCTGAGCTAGATTATACTCTGGCGGAGTCTGCTCCTTCGTTTACAACAGTAAAATATTGGGTGGCAGAGTTTAAGCGAGGCCGTACGAGCTGCCAAGACGAACATCGCAGTGGTCGACCAAATGAGGTGACCACGCCAGAAAATCCACAAAATGGAATTGGATGACCATCGACTGAAAGTGCGCGAGCTAGCAGACATCGTAGTCATTTCGAAAAGTGCTGTACATCGCATACTAACTGAAAATTTAGATACGAGAAAGCTGTCCGCAAGATGGGTGCCGCGTTTACTCACAGTGGAACAAAAGCAGCGTTGTGAGTATGCTTCAGTCGAGTGTTTGGCGATGTTTCGCTGCAATAAAGTCGAGTTTTTACGTCGATTCAGAACCATGGGTCCATCACTTCACACCTAAAGTCAAAACAAGGGGGAGAATCGGCTCCAAAGAAGACGAAGACAGTTCCATCTGCAGGCAAGGTCATGGCGTCAGTTTTTTGAGATGCGCGTGGGATAATTTTAATTGATTATCTTCAAAAAGGAAAATCAATCAATGACGAGTATTATGCAAACTTATTGCAGCGTTTGAATGATGAAATCAAGCAAAAACGGCCGCATTTAGCGAGAAAGAAAGTTCTGTTTCATCAAGACAATGCACCAGTTCACACACCCATTATCGCCATGGCCAAAATCAATAAGTTAAAGTTCGAATTGCTTCCTCATGCACCCTATTCGCCGGACTTAGCTCCCTCTGATTATTTTCTGTTTCCAAAGTTGAAGAAATGCCTTGGTGGTAAAAGATTTGCCAACAATGAAGAGGTGGAGTTTGCAGTTGATGGCTATTTTGCAGAACTCGACGGTTCTCACTATAAACAGGGTATCGAAGCTATTGAACATCGCTGGGAAAAGTGTATCGAGCTGAAAGAAGACTATGTAGAGAAAAAAAGATGTTTTCTCCCAAAACTTTTGCGTTTTCTTTGTTAGGTCGGGTACTTCTGCGACAGCCCTCGAATATAATAATCGATATACTTTCTCGTTTTCATTTTCAAATGTGAATCACAAGCTCTAAAGCCTCAAGTCTTTCATTTTCTCTTCTCGTTCTGGTTCCCACTCCCGATTTAAAGGACGATAGCGTTTGAAGCCGATAAATTCCCCATTATCAAATTGAGGTTAGGATGGTTGCTTCTCGCTCCGCTCCTGTTTTGGTTCTTATGTACGTTCCGTTCCTGGATAATTGTGTACCAGACAATCTCACATCATGGAGTTCGGCTGCATTGCTATTATTCCATTACTATTATTCGTGTACTATATCGGTTACCACGAGAAATAGTAAAGTTCCCATTGCAATTTAAGCATAAGGAAGAGACAGATGTTTATATGCTGTTAAGGCTTTTATTTAGTTTTTTATTAACTCCGGAAAAAACAGATTTATTACTCGTTTTCAAAACATCATACGGGTATAAGTTTGAAAGTAGATAAAGCGATGTCGTCCTCCGTGGTGTAGTGGTTACCACGCTAGTCTCTAGTTCCCGAGGTCGCGGGTTCAAACCCGGCGGAGGACGATGTATTTTTTTCGGGCGTAAAAATCCTTAGCATGGCTTCCTTCGGAAGGGAAGTAAAGCTGGTGTTTCAGTGTCGTAGATTTACGGTACGTGAAAGAACCTCAAGCCTGATAAAGAGGCCTCTGAGCAAAGTTACCGGTCTTTTCAAGCCCAGTATAGAATGGGAGCTAAAGTTCCTTGTACACGATCAAATTTTTGCCAAACGCAATGCTTTACAAGACTTTCCAAGAGTTGCCACAGCTTCACAACGTTTCTTGTCAAATTTCTTCCAATACTTTTAAAGTCTTTGGAAGTCATGAAAGCAAATAAAGACGAGCTCTAAACGATCAAGGGTTGACAATGGTTTGATGGCCTTGACCAATAGAATGCGACTATTTACAGTGCGTCAGAAATTTGCAACATGCCTGAAAGTGAAAATAAATAAAAATGGCTATCTGGACAAGGGTTGTCATATGCGAGTTAATTGGGTTATACGAAAACTAGCCATATCTGTACGTCGTGGGCTCCGTGGATTACCACAAGATGAAAGCGAGAGCATATGAAGAAATTGCGACGGTATGTAAGGCGACGATATTAAGTTTCCCTTTTTCTTGTAAATGTGCTACTAGCAGTAGACCTTCTGTTATCTAAGGGCATTTTCCCCATATTGGTTTGATATGAATTTAAATAAATATAGCTGTCAGAAATTTCGGGGGGGGGGGGGGTTGAACCCTAAACACCCCTCTAAATACGGCCCTGAATTAATGCAATGTTATATAGTGTAGTTAATCTATCAAGTCGTACTATTTCCATTGTATTCTTTAATCGTTAACGGATTTCATGGGCTATAATACGGAAAGTGCTATGTAATATTACGTAGAGAGCAATACCTCATTGGAAATGTTATATAGTGACGCTGTAATTTTTCAATGTGTTCTGAAGAGGTTAAGTTTGAAAATATTGGTTAATATTGAAAAACATTTGACAATTTTTCTTGTAAACTCTTGAATTGAAAAAAAAAGTTTGATCATGTATAAGAGGCTTTAGGACCACAGCAGTTAAAGAGCGTCCATAAATAAAACTAAACTTTTTTTTTTTAAAGATAAAGGATGAGTTTAACGATGGGAGAAAGAGTGGGGAGGAGAAGAAAGAGGAAACCTAGAGAGGGGGAGAGAGGAATCTCCGCATTTAGCGCAATAACGCGAGTAGAGCTACGGGTAAAGAAGTAATACGAGGAAATGGCGAGAGACTTCGTCAGAACTCGTCTACAATCAGTTGAGAATCAATCTTCCCAACCATTTCCAAATATCTATCTTAACTGCGACTGATCTGCGGCAATCCTGCACCTTCTCCATCCAGTGTTGCAAACCAAACACTCTGTTGCGAAATTTTACCGCAGAAAGAAAGCTTACTGCAGGTGGTCAGCCATTTACCTTCCGTTCCTATGTATCGCAGCCACACCTAAGGCTATCATTCACCGGCCTTTGTTCAGCGTATGACCTTATTCCCTTGGAAAGTTTAATAGTCACCTGAGTAATAAAAGAGAATCCAGGCCTAGTTCATCACAATATTATATTAGTACTTACACTTAACATGCTCGTAATCTCACTATGAACTATAGAGACTTTAATATTTCAACGAATTACAGAATAAGTTTTCTTACTGTAGCTATAAAGAAAGTACAGAGAAATGCAAATGGGAGTTAACGACAAACGAAAGCATTAAACTACTGAACATTCTGAAGTGTTAACATTTACATGACGTCCTGCAGCCGCTGTCGTTTATTAGTTTACCTACTGCTTACCTATTGTAACCACGAAGTATTGCATTCCAGCCAAAAATCAGATACAAGAATTCACCAGAATATACGCTTTGAGGATCCCTGAATCCACAAAAAGTATTATTAGAAAAGGTCCGTGTTGTATGTGTGTCTGTCAGTCTGTGTGAACAGCTTAACTCAAGAACGAAAAGGCGGTTAAATATCCAACCTGGTATTTAAGTTTAAGGATGTCATACGAAGATTTTTCATGGAATTCCCACATCCCAAACAATCTTATATATGGAAAATGGTTCATTATTTTTTATTTTCTCATAAATGACCCTAATGATATTGATTAAAATACAATACATTTACATATTTGAATGATAAATAAACTTTAGAAGTCCACTTCCTACTCAAACACTTCAGTTAAATTTGTAAACGGTAAGGATAGACAAAATCTTACTACTCTAACGTTGTAGAACTCGTTAATGCACATAACTTATGTAAAAAAACTTTGTGACGTTAACCATTGCCGAGATATTCTTTGTTATTGGTTTGAATTTACTTGTAGTTTTTCCATGTGGAAGAAAGACGTTTAAATTGGTGTGGTCATGTCAGAAGAATGTCACCGGAGAGTAGCCATTAAAACTATAGTATAATTGGAATCTCCACGACAGAAGAAGAAGTCGTAAATTTACGGCACGTAAAAGAACCTCAAGTCTGATAGAGGTCTCAGCAAACTTTCCGGTCTTTCACGCCCAATATAGAATGGGACGCTATGAACCATAAGTACAGAGAGAGCCAAAAAACTACGAACCGGCTGCGCGGTGTTTTAGGCTCGTTGCCGTCTCTGCCTCTATCATAGAAAGACATAGAAACCATACAACATTTTTAAAACTACTTTTAAAGGCTTTTCTTACTAACTTTATGAAAGGAGATGCTGAAACTGGCCACCGTCGTTGTTCATACATTTTTGACGCCTCTTTAGGAAACTATCCATCACTCACCGTAGTTCACGTTGAGAAATGCTGGCAATTTCTTGGCGGATATTTTGTTTTAATTCTTCCAGGGTGTATGGGTTTGTCTTGTACTTTATGTTTTAAGTTACCCTAGAGATAGAAATCGTAGGGGTTAGATCGGGGGACCGAAGGGGCCCCAAATCTCAGCTAATAATTCGTCCTCAAACACACTTTCAAATTGTTCTCATCGAAATATTGGCCATATGACCTGTTGCAGAGTCTTGTTGAAAAAAGACAAAATCACGCTCTTTGTCTGTTAATTCTCTAAAAACAGGGGGCAACATTGTATTCACGTATGCACCGGCTTCAACTATTGACTCGAAAAAAAATTCTACTTACCAACAATAAAGTTGGTAAGTAACGCCTTTAAAAATGTTGTATGGTTTCATCCGCGCCTTTCTATGTTAGCGGCAACGAGCGCCGAGGACGCGGACAGGAAAAGCACCGCGCAGCCGGTTCGTAGTCTTTTAGCTCTCGTGTAGTTAAAGAACGTCCATAAATAAAAAGAAATTTCACGACGGAAGAAGAAAGGATGATTGGAAGAATACAGGAACATAGAAACTTAGATGCAAGAGACACCATATGGTATGAACAAACTCGCCAAAAGAAGAAGAAGAAACGTTTCAGGCTTCACTCCGGCATTTGCCAGACAGAAAGCCTCTATGAACAAAGTCTGCATGCACAAAATAGATATTCTTGCAATCCCTCGATTAGAAGTATATGAATAACTTAAAATGACTTTACGAAAAGATAATACTTAAGCATCTCATTTCTAGGGCCGTCTAGAGAATGCATTTCTTGAAGATGGTTTAAGGTCTACAACTGTACCTGTTATCTTAGCAGAAACTGCCCTTTGATCGGAAGAAGTTTAGTAAAAGAAATACATGAAAAACTAGGCGTAGCATGGGAAGAACTGAGCTGTCAGTAGCTGAACGTTACATCAGAGTTGTCACCTGTCATGCATTGTTTGATCCACCCAACAGACATTCATGAATAGTCATCAAGTCTTGTCGGACACAGGCGACGATGGCTTGTTTTTGTACCGTTTTCCGTTGGAATGACGTCATCCGAAACGCGCATCTTTGGAACGTTTGGCCCAATCCGCTACGATCCTCTAATTATCTCCAGTCATGGCCATAGTGTGACTTCTTCGGAGAAATCGTCGGCAAACACACAACTTTTGAAATGCCTCTCCTTGAGGCACAAGGTTAATTTGGATTTAAGAGGCGGAACTGCCTGCCGTTCCTTTCAGCGTTATATAGACTGAGATTTGTGTACCTCATACAGAAGAGTGGAAAGTGCATATGTTGCACGTGTTCAAGGTTCTTCCGCGGATGGTCTAATGTAATGACGTTAACTAGGGTTTAACCGTATTGTGCTGACAGTTATCTTGCACCTGACATCGCAGACACCTTCACACAATTAATGTTACCTCTAATCAGATAGCTATGACTAATAGCGTGGATGTTTGCCAAGGTTATCTTAACCATTATTACCTTCTCTACTACTTATCCAAAGTAGAGGAAGTATTACATTACAACAAAGAATTCGATATCAAGATTTAAGCGTAGTACATGCTTTGAGGAACCCTGGATCCAAAACGAAATGCCCGATAAATACCAAACTTGGTGAACTAGATTTAGCATATTCCACACGAAGGTTTTCAAGAAAATACCCCCACCATAAACTACCCTCTACATGGAAGATTTTTCGAAATTCTCGATTTACTCAAAAATGTCTCTTAAGGATTTTGATTAAAATACCATATGTTTAAGATATTTACTGGAAAATAAAATGCATATCTTGAATTTTCTTGAAATAGCCTGTGAAGCCTCCATCATTTAAAAGGAATTTTGTTTAATTTTATTTAAATATTATACCATAAGAGATACACATCTCATTAAAACACAATGTATTTCCTTAACTTGTTTGCGCCATCAATCATTCCGAGATATCCGTTATTATTGGTTTAATCTTTACTTTCTCTACTACGTATAGTAAGTAGGGGAAGTATTGTATTCCACCCAAAAATTCGATACCGAGATTTCACCGGAAATACATGTTTTGAGACCCCCTGAATCCAAAAAAAAAAGCATTCTTGGAAACATTTCCGTGTGTGTGTCTGTGAACAGCATAACTCAGAAACGAACAGTCGGATAAACACCAAACTTGGTATTTAGGTTCAGTATCTTCCAGAGATGCGACACGAAGGTTTTCAAGAAAATCCCCACCCCAGACTACCCTTTACATGGAACATTTTTCGAAAATTTTAATTTTCTCAAAAATGGCTCTAATGATTTTGATTAAAATATCATATGTTTAAGATATTTTCATGACAAATAAAATGTATATCTTCAATTTTCTGGGAATGTCTCCAAAAGTATTCTTCATTGTGAACGACTTTTGCGTAACTGGTAAACCATAAGAGATAGACAAACGTTTACTACACAAAAAATGTAGATCGCGTTAAAATACACAATTTATGTCATATACATTGTTTTTGTTGAGTGAACCATTTTCGAGATATTGCTTGTTATTCCATTAAATTTTCCAACACATACTTTTTCTCAAATTCGTTATTCATTTTTTTTTGTACTGGTAATGCAAAGAGAATGGAATACCCCACATAGCAACCAGCTCTTAAAATATTTGGCTATCGCTTAAAACCTACCAATTCCCCTTGCACCTACAAGAAAATTAGCAAAAAGATTGACATCTCGATTAACATGAAGCATATGGAGAATAAGCGTTTGTAAAAATAGTTTGTATAAGAGTAGAGAAAGTCATGTGAGTGTAACACATCAGATTTTTTAATACTTTGTCACTTTTAAAGTGCTGTCGCCATTCAGTTGTTTCGCGACGTCACGGAAATATTAAAGAATTTCTAGGCCAGCATATAGCGATCCGGTTTTTAAACATCTGCCTATCAACTCGATTTCCTGTATCTCCTTTTACCTCCAACGAAACTTTAGTAAAACTATTTCTGTAAAGTTTTATCTCACTTATAATGAAGTAGAGGTATATAGAAAAAATAGCTTTCGCAAAAAGATATTTTAGAAGCTATATCAGATTTTTTAATACTTTGTCACTTTTAAAGTGCTGTCGCCATTCAGTTGTTTCGCGATGTCATGGAAATATTAAAGAATTTCTAGGCCAGCATATAGCGATCCGGTTTTTAAACATCTGTCTATCAACTCGATTTCCTGTATCTCCTTTTACCTCCAACGAAACTTTTAGTAAAACTATTTCTGTAAAGTTTTATCTCACTTATAATGAAGTAGAGGTAGACAGAAAAAATAAGCTTTCACAAAAAGATATTTTAGAAGCTATATCGATAAACGATAGTGGTCAAAGAAATTCATGTAACAGATCAATGTTTTTTCTACATTTCTTATTTCTATGTTCCATTCTATTCGAAGAAATGTGTACGGAGCGGACAAACTTATTTCAGAAGTATTTGCTAGTATCCTAAGCAAAATACTTAGCAAGGACCACAGTTCTTCCCTAACGCAAGGCATAGGACTTGCCTTTAAGAAACTCGGTTGCAATGTTCTTCAGACATGCCATTCATAAAACATTGGCTTAAGAGGACAAGGCACTCTGAAATGGTCAAAAATCACACTTTTGGTTTTAGCCACCAATAAAATCTCTATTATTTCCAGTTTCAGAAAATACACACTTTTTGGGAGTTAAGAGGTTTTTAAGACATTTATATAAATGCTAGTCTGCATTCCTTTAAAGCTGTCATGCAACGCCCCTTTTTAGAATATTTTTGTATCTTTCAACAACGAACGACTATATTATGCCCCGCGAGCAGTTAAGCAATTAACAAAAGAGGCCAGGACCATGGGAAGGCAATCAGAAAAACTGAAGCAATGTAGGAATGAAGGTGCAGATGATTATGGCCCTGGAATGTACTGAAGTGTGTCAGAATTTTAACATTCAAACTTTAAATTCAATGTTCTCAAAACAATATTTTTGGATACTTATGTACCTTTTTCTCATAAGTATGAAAGGCAGAGAGCTGAAATTTTCAGTACATGTATACAACACATAGTTAAACTTTCTAAACCAGAATTATAATTTTACAATGTATATTAGTGATATTAGGTAAGCAACAACATTGCAAATTTTCCACCTTTTCTACTTTGCATTTTTTTTCAATTACTAGTGAACTGATATACATAACTAAATAATTGAAGTTCAGAAGATAGCTGATTATACTAAGAATAAGCATGCAAAAGTGTGATTCTGTATTGCAACTAGTATCAGAGAAAAAGGTACATGAATTCACATGTTTTAAGAGTAAATTTTATTATTTTTCTGCTGGACGAAATAATTTTTACGGACCTAACTACATAAGCTGTCAATGCACACAATCACTTGAAATAATTGTCACGATTTATAAGTAATTCATAAACATTTCAGGAAAAACCATAGAGAACTTTAAGAGCAGTGGTAGTTTACTTAAGGTGTAATTTCCATGTGTTCAGACTACCTTGTTCCCTTAAATGGCTTAGTTCCTGTAGCTTCTGTTGGAACTTAAAAGTGTTGAGGGGTTTCAATCCAGCACCTGACTTTCTCAACGTATGACAAAGGTCATATGCTTTTCTTTATTTTCATTTCAACAGCTTTGTACAACGTATCATAGCCTGCTTTCACACCACCGTATGTCAAAGATCTTCAATAATGGCCTTAGGGACATATTTACGAATGTTTGCGGAAAATTCGGTACTCGTTTTATCAGTAAGAACGCTAAGGTTTTCACGGTCTGCGTTAATACACTAAAATGTAGATTCCGGCTTGTAGGCCGTGATCGAACAGATGGATTTTCAAGCCCGGAATCTAAATTTTATTGTAGTTTCTATATTACTTCATAAAGGATTTGGGTCTTTCATATTAAATGCTTTAAAGTCACTAATAAATTTGAGCTTTCATGATAACCTGAACGTTAAAATCTAATATACTTTCGGTAGAAAAATATTCGGGTTTGAATATATTGTAGTTTTCTGGCAATCTATTGCGGATGTGCTCAAGTATAGAGATTCTGAGCCTCACATCCACTCATCCAAAAATCCACAAATCTTCCTTCAGTCACTTACAAGATCTCACAGATCGATGTAAGATAATGCAAAAAGTTTTTTTCCATGGAAGTACATGGAAAACAATGATTCACGCATCTGTGGATTCTCTTCCATAGGTCTCTATAACACTAACTACAGAAAAATAGAAAGAGCCGCGTCTTCTTGGTGCGGAATTGCCCACAAGACACGTGTTAGAGGGTGAGAGGACCCATTAACGGCCATTGCACTGTCAGGAAACGATATCCGGTCCGCAGTAGTAACGCACTGCGGTCGACCTTGACAAGGATGAAAGCGGCTGGTAAGTGGCAAGTAAAAACAACTAGCTGTTCTGCGCAACTTCCTGTAAACACCTGCCAGTTTTCATCCGTTAGTCAGCTTCACTCCGGTTTAATAACACCACGGACTCTTCATGAATTTACTTTTCCACCTTTCTCAAAATAAATGTGGTAATGGCTACAAAATTCATGGCCGCAGAAAAATTAATTCGTGGAACGAAGTGGAAATTGTAGGGCAGTTAATGAGTACACCAAGAACAAACTATGTAGGTTAAGGTGGTTATCCAAATTGCTTCTTTAAGATTCAAATTAAAGATATAATTTCGCACAAAATTTAAGCAATAAGAAGCTGCTCGGAACGTTTTGTGTCGAATAATGTAGCCAATATCTTAATGTTTAAGCTCGAAAGCCTCGGAATGTTTACGATGACTTGTGAGCAGGAAAATGCAAATAAATCTTCTACCATAACTATAAAGATTTTTGTGTTTATGAAAGCTATTCCCAAATGCAATATCTGACAATGAAAAGTAACTTTAAATGCGTTTATTTTGTTTAATACTATGCTTAGTAACAGACGACGCTGATGCTATTTCCAAAGGAGTATCTATATGAATTTAGTGCACTTTTCACTACTGGAAAGACTGCAGGTTCTGATTGCCTGATATATTTATGAAATAGTACAATATACAAGTTTATTCTGGACTATAGAAATGGGTGATTGGTTCTCTCACCTTCCATATTCGAGCAAACAACTTGACAACCGACAGATTCAATAAACCTACTGGAAAAGTGAAAACGCCTCAACGATCCGAGATACCAGATGTTCTGAATAAGTGAAAAACTGTTGATGATTTGAGTTTAAAAATCTTAGAGCTTATCCAGGAAGATGGACGTGAAGTAGTATTCCTATTATTCATATTCAATTATTACTTAAATATCTGAGAGATGGGCGGCATTACGTATTTCTGTAGTTCAAAGATATAAATTCTATTTTGCATTTGAATAAATGTATTCGGAAAAAAGTGCACACTGTAAATTTACTTTGATACATAAACCCTTTGAAATCAGTCTTCAATTAAACCTACAGTGGTCTGAATAGCAATGTACGCTTTGTAGTACCTGTCCATTCTTTCCTAAAGATATTTATAGTGCATCTTAATATTAAGCAGAGTTTTCCATAAATGATACCAATCTGAATTATATCAGATTTTTATTGATGGCTTCATGGCATGTGTCCAATTTTAGTCTAATAACTAACGCAAAGATTATTTTACTTTTTACTTTCTCTACTACGTATAGTAAGTAGGGGAAGTATTATATTCTACCCAAAAATTCGATACCGAGATTTCACCGGAAATATATGTTTTGAGACCCCCTGAATAAAAAAAAAAGCATTTTTGGAAACATGTCCGTGTGTGTGTGTGCGTGTGTCTGTGAACAGCACAACTCAGAAACGAATAATCGGATAAACACCAAACTTGGTATTTAGGTTCTTCCAGAGATGCAACACGAAGGTTTTCAAGAAAATCCCCTCACCCCAGACTACCCTTTACATGGAACATTTTTCGAAAATTTTAATTTTCTCAAAAATGGCTCTAACGATTTTGATTAAAATATCATATGTTTAAGATATTTTCATGACAAATAAAATGTATATCTTGAATTTTCTGGGAAGTCTCCAAAAGTATTCTTCATTGTGAACGACTTTTGCATAACTGGTAAACCATAAGAGATAGACAAAACTTTACTACACAAAAAATGTAGATCGGTTAAAATACACAATTTATGTCATATACATTTTTTTTGAGTGAACCATTTTCGAGATATTGCTCGTTATTCCCTTAAATTTTTCAATAGTATTTTCTCAAATGGGAATTCGTTATTCATTTTTTTTTGTCTTGGTTATGCAAAGAGTATTAATCTGTGCCAAAGAGAATGGTGCTGCACCTAGCAACCAGCTATTAAGATATATGTCTATGCTTAAAGGCTACTGTATTTCTATATTGCCCTTGCAAATACAAAACAAGGGGAACACAGTACGCCTTAAGCGATAGTCAAATATTTTTAGAACTGGTCGCTATGTGTAAAATGTAATTCTCTTTGCATGTCAAAAGATCGTTTCTGCAAATGTTTATCTCGATAAATGTGAAATAGATGGAGAATAAGAGTTTGTAAAGATGGTTTGTACAAGAGTAGAGAAAGTCATGTGAGTGTAACACATCAGATTTTTTTTTCTTTGTTTTACAGTTGTTTGCAAGGAAGATCTTCCTGCATAAAACGATTCAGCTGGTTGTCAGCTGCATCAGATATTTACTGGCATCCTGGTCCATTCCAATATCAAATTCATCTCACCATCTATCTGCTTCCACCATAAGACCCTTTCGATCCTCAATATGAAAATACTTATCTATTCCATCTATAAATTGTTCTTCGTGTCATTTTTATTAGTAATTTTATAATTGAAATCATAAGACGTTAAAAATGCATTTTAATTCATCGTGGTCTCAACACATACCTGACGGACATACTGTGCATGTTTCCAGCGCATGGAATTCCATATTGTGTTTGTGTGATGATCTATTTTACAGCAAAGGTGAACCTTGACATTCGAAATCGTGTAGCTATCTCAGTACCAATTTCATAACGTTTCTGTTTGAACAGGTGCAGCACTAAAAATCCACCGATATATTTTGTTAAAAGTAACAAATTTATTAGCAAAAATAAAGTAATAAACTTTGTGATACTCCTGTCCCTGGCACATAAGTTGATCATATTCTACATTTTATCAAACGGTACTTTAGTATCCCGCAGCAGAAAACATAGGTTGAAAATTTGCTGTTGTTGTTGTTCACAATGGCACTGGGGATTATTTTATCTGCATCATTTTCCCTCTGGCTTCCCAATATAAAGCTGTAAGTTATCACTTTTAAGGCCTTTGCATTTGGCGAGATGCGGTTTGTTCGGGATGACATCTTCTTCATAAAGAGTGCATTTGGGTGTAGGTAGGCTCGTATCTTGTAGAGGTGTTCTGTGAGGCCAGTTTTCCTTGCCATTTTTTACATATCAACTCTATCTTTAATATTCTTATAATCTCTATCTTTTAATTTATCTTCATCAAGTCTCTGATGATTTTTGAAATGTTGTTTAATGTTATTTAATTGTTTATTTATTTCTATTTGTCCTGCAGGTTTTCTTTGTTATATTGCACCTTTCTTTGCTACTGGATTCGCGTGTTCATTGCCCAAAACTCCGACATGAGCTGGGATCCATTGTAGAGTGACATGATTTCTAGCTCCAACTGCTTTAATTAGGCTTCTTATTTCTTTAATATTTCTTGTTGTTTTATTATTGAAATTTACTATCCCATCTATGGCCGATTTTGAGTCTGATAAGATGGCTATTTTTTTGTTTTATGTATGGTCTATGTAGAATGTTCTGTAACGCTGCTTTTATATCTGTTAATTCTCCATCATAGTGGTTTGACGTTTCATCTAATGTTAGATGCTGTGCAAAGTGTTTACTATATACTCCTGCACTGGCCTTTTTTATTGATAAGGGATTCATCTGTATATATTCGGAGCCATTCTTTTTCTGGGTATCTTTCATTTTCTGTAGCTATTGCTATGGCTCTCATTTCATCTGGTACATTGTTTTGTTTGTGTGTTGTATATATCAGGTCATCCTAATATTGTATATTAATATATTCTATTGGACTCGCTACCTCTGTTGCAATTATATTCTTGTATTTTAAGTTAATATGTTCTGAAGTTTATTTGAGTTTTTAAATTACTTGTAGTGTCTGCTGTTGAAAAATGGCCAGTTCGTCAAATTGCATTTACACACCTTGTTTATAAGAAGTAATATCATCTGAATATTTTAATAAAACAACTAACATCCCCACCGTCAAGCGGTACTTTGGAAACGCCTTAACGAAAAAAATAGCGCATGGATACTCTGTTGAAAAAATAATCACTTCATCACCCGATAACACACTGTGTAAAATAAAATGTTAACAGCACCGCCAGATTCACTGTCAACGGCCGTTAGTGGGTTAGTGTTTAAGTAGAGAGAGGAGAGAGGTCCAAAAATCTGATGTTTTACACTCACATGACTTTCTCTACTCTTGTACAAACTATTTTTACAAACGCTTATTCTCCATATACTTCATGTTAATCGAGATAAACATTTGCAGACTCTTATCTTATTGCTAATTTTCTTGTAGATGTAAGGGGAAAATATATTTACAAGGGCAATATAGAAAAACAGTAGCCTTTAAGCACATACATATCTCTTAATAGCTGGTTGCTAGGTGCAGCACCATTCCCTTTGCCACAGATTATAACTCTTTGCATATCCAAGACAAAAAAATGAATAACGAATTCCCATTTTAGGAAATAAGTATTGAAAAATTTAAGGGAATAACAAGCAATATCTCGAAAATGGTTCACTCAACAAAAAAAATGTATATGAAATAAGTTGTGTATTTTAACGCGATCTACATTTTTGTATAGTAAAATTTGGTCTATCTCTTATGGTTTACCAGTTATGCAAAAGTCGTTCACAATGAAGAATACTTTTGGAGACACTCCCAGAAAATTCAAGATATACATTTTATTTGTCATGAAAATATCTTAAACATATGATATTTTAATCAAAATCGTTAGAGCCATTTTTGAGAAAATTAAAATTTTCGAAAAATGTTTCATGTAAAGGGTACTCTGGGGTGGGGG
Organism: Deroplatys truncata; assembly: GCA_030765065.1. Taxonomy (NCBI): domain Eukaryota; kingdom Metazoa; phylum Arthropoda; class Insecta; order Mantodea; family Mantidae; genus Deroplatys; species Deroplatys truncata. The sequence goes on from CM060987.1 coordinate 116,948,027, forward strand.
GATTTTCTTGAAAACCTTCGTATCGCATCTCTGGACGATACTGAACCTAAATACCAAGTTTGGTGTTTATCCGACTGTTCGTTTCTGAGTTATGCTGTTCACAGACAGACAGACAGACAGACAGACACACAGACTGACAGACAGATACACAGACTGACACAGACACACACACGGACATGTTTCCAAAAATGCTTTTTTTGGATTCAGGGAATCTCAAAACATGTATTTCCGGTGATATCTCGGTATCGAATTTTTGGGTGGAATACAATACTTCCCCTACTTACTATACGTAGTAGAGAAAGTAAAAAAGTACAGGAATAATCGGAATGTTCTGGAATCACAAATAGGAAATTGGCTGGAATGGATCTTTCTTGGTCTCAAAAGTGTATTTCCATATGCTTTGGATATATGCTTTTGAGCAGACGCTATATAGAGAGGCAGCCAATGTTTGAGGCATTGGTCGATTAATATTGAGATGTGAAATGGCGAATCGAAGCGAGTGACGAATGTTATAGGCTAGTGAAGTCAGTAGTCCGAACGGTGTTGTTGTTACGATCTGCATGTAACCATCTGTTAAAAAGCTCTTCAGTACTAAGGTAGCGTAATCTTCAGTTCCAGCCTAAAGGAATTGGTTGTAAAGGAACAAGTGTGCAAAGTGGTTGCTATGAAAACAGAAAACTCCGCACAAGGGCTATATACACCATTTGTAAAAACAATATTCAGTTACAAGCTTCATCACTTCCGCCCGGTAAGGATATTATCTCTTACTATGTGAAAATAGGAATAGAAGAAATCCCATTTATTTTCTTTTGTGTTGCATCTTCAGTGTACAGTTTACAACATTTTAAATCAGGGATTAAGGATGAATTAGTTTGTATTGAAGGAGTTGTATTATATTTCAACTGTGGGGGAGCCGAACTTGTAGTAGTTGCAACCGCACGTATAGTAAACAGTTTTCGGTAGCCTTCGCCCCAAATGTATTTTCAGGTAGCCTTTGCCCAAAGTATAAAAAAATATTAACTTTGTAATTTAACTATTTCTTTAAATATTATGTATTTACGTTTTTCCTCGGCTGCGTCAGTATTTATTTTAGAGACATGGATGTCTTGGCACGGTTGTGGTGCGACTTAAGAATGTAGGCTTACAAAGATTATAATTTTACTTCACTCCTTTTTATTAATGCTTGACACGATTTAAATAACACTTCACTGATATAGAGCTGTGAGATACTTTTATTAATTACTTGTACTTTTTAACACGTAAACTTATTTTTCGTCTCACACGAATACGTATTAAATCTCTCGAGGACGCATTTCGCATCCGGTTAGAAACACTGTCTGCAGGCAATTGAATTGATTTCAACCACCTAAACTTGTAAATTTCTGTATTTCAAGTCTCTGATTGGCTATTCCTAATCCAATAGAATACCTTCATTTAACTAAAGCTTTTTCTGGTTGTTGATTGGCTATTTTTATAAACTGTCACTAAAATTACATTATTGCTTCCAAGAATCACAAGTAACATTTAAACTTTCTAATTCATTATTGCCTCAAGGTTACCTCATTGTTAGCAACTTTTAACCTATTATTCTCACAGCTCCTACATTATTAAATTACGTAATATATTCATATAACATTATTACACATAGATACAATAATACGAACATATACAATGACTGTAACATACATTTTTTATATTTTGTTACATACACATATTGCTTTAAGGCGGGCTATTATTGAATTTACATATTATATAATTAGACTGAAATTATTTAAGCGTTAAAAATACTGCCTCAAGGAGGAACTTTGTTTTGGATAAGATGAGCCCTTCCGCATATGGATTCTCTTGCGCTAAACAAGGAATACCTTGGCACTGGGCATTTAATAGTCGTATGATTATGAAGAGAGCGGAAGGAGCAACCACACCCACCGTGCTACGTTACTGCACATGGAAGCTTTGGGGCAACAGCCCCATTAAAGGGTGATACTGAGCATTTTTAGAATGCCATGTTTCTAAAAACAAATGAAATTTGTTTATATTCGACAGCTAATTTCTAATGTTTTGTGAATTGATTGGCGTGTAGTTTGCTCGATTTGCTCCAATAGTGCGTTAATTATCGTCATTTAAAGATTTTGCGTTCACCCAAAAATGAATTTGACTACAGAACATTTCCGGGCTAGACCTTTTACGATTTTAAATCGTCATTAACGCCTAAACAATGTAAATATCGGCTTAGAAATGCATTTGACGAAGAAGCTCCATTTAAAGCAACAATTTATAATCGGTGCAGTGCATTGAAAAGATATCGGTGTTTTCTTAATGAGGAATTTCGTGAACGACGCCCAAGAACTGCTGTTACTGATGAAAATATGCCACTGTTCCAACAATGCTTGAAGAGGATCGACAGACAATTATTCGGGTAACATTGGGCAGTGGTATGAGTCAAATCCAAAACATTTTACATTAACAGTTAGCTTTGTTGTCGATGGATTCCACATAAACTAACTCCCAACCAAAAACAACAACGCATTGATTGGTGCAAAAACACTCTGGACAAATTCAAGGCGTCACTTCAAATTTGGTTTGGAATATTGTTACTAGTGATGAATCTTGTATTTAATGTTATGATCCTGAAAAGAAAAGTCAATCAGCTTAAAGGGTCTTTCTAACAGAACCTAAGCCTACAAAGGTCCGACAAATTTGCAGTACTGGTAAGAAGATGGTTGCTATTTTTTTTCTAAAACGAGCCATATAGCATTAGAAGATAGATGTACCGTTTCTGCTAATTGGTACAGAAATGTCTGATTACCGTAAAATTTTGAAAAAATTGTGAAAAATGCACAAAAGGAGAAATAATGTTACATCATGACAATGTCGTATACAGCAAAACTAACAACTGAGTTCTGGATGCCCTAAAGATCAGCACCATGTACCCTCCTCCATACAGTCCTGACCTAGCACCTTATGATTTCTTTTTGTTTCCAAAAACTAAAGATAAAATTGTAGCGTATTGTTTGAAATTGTCTGGTATGACGTCAATCCTGTCTGGCTTGGCTAGACATGGTTAGCGGGGGGGGGGAAGTTAGTGTCACTCGAGAGTAAGTGGTCGTTGGGGCAAGACGCGTGTGTGGCCGGTCTTCGGTCTGTGGCATCTCCCTTCATCCTGTTTAGTTTGTTAACTACGTAGAGAAGCCAAATGTTTAATAAATCCCAGGTAATGTGTGTTATGTCATGTTTTTGTGTCATATAAAACCCACGCTTCCGCTTATTTACACACCAAGGTCCCGGACTTCTAGCTGCTATCGTGTTGCGGTGATCTAAATTGATCATTTTCTGGTAACCCTTTTGGCCTTCACCCCAGCATGTAACCACTTTTCTGTCATCAGATGAAGCAGTGGGACATAATAAAAGCCTGGTTTCAGAAGTGCCTCAGGAAGAGTGGCATCACTGCTTTAAGAACTGGTTTCATTGAATGCAAAAATGTATTCATGTTAAGGGGGAATATTTTGAAAAACAATAAAATCATTTACACTTTTTAAAACTAATTTTTGTTTGATTTTCTAAAAGATTTCAGCATTGACCTCGTATGGAGCTAATCGTAATCTGGTCAAAGAGTGAGAATCACCAGCTGCATACCCAGGTTTTCATGTTTGTTTTACTCTAAAGGTAGCTATTGCACAAGGGATTTGGAGTAACCACAGGCGAGGATGATGATACCGACGACTGTTTCCGCAGTTGTTCTACATGCCCAGAAAAGAGCAGCGACTGGGAGAGTGCACTTACTTTTATCACGGTTACATTAGCCTTTGATGTTCTTTGTTCCTTATCAGCATATACATGCACTTTATGTTAGGCTCGACGAAAACTTTTCCGCATTTCTAGAGTGTGGCTATAGTCATGCAATATCTTCTTAAACGTGTACGAACAGGTGTTTAATAAAGCTGGTTTTTCAAACAAATGAGAAACCACTATTGGGGGTCAGTCTTACATGTCAAATAGACCTGTATGTTGGACACCCCTATGGTTCTATCTTGGACAATTCTTTAGTTCTGTTGTGCATTTCTGCTCTGTATGTACCTGTTAGGGTTAAGTGATATTCAACTTCATGCTGCAGACAATACAATGCAACAGAATTTGCAAGAGCAGTAACTATTCTTGATGCCATGGGCCATGGAAAGGTGCATGCAAAATACAACAATGAAATGTTTTATGCAAGTAGAATATCTACAAGAAGCAACTGCAGAGACAGAAGTAGAAAATATCAGTGAGAGTATTACTACAACAGAAGTACACCCCATTGAGAACATCTTACTAAGTGACGAAATAAAGTGCCTTCCCGAAGTTCATCGTAGCCAACTTCCTACCATTGAAGCTAATGGGAATTTTGGTGACACATTAGAGATCCGGAAGATGTTCCTGCGACCACTCAAGAAGTGCTAGAGAAGGTTTTATCAACCGATGGTAAGAATGGAGAAATATCTTCAGATGAAGATAATGCAATTTCTGTTCCTGAAAATCCACGGAACCATCAACTAGCTCTTGAGTGCATTAAGGAATTGGAGAATTAGGCATTTGCAAATGCTCAGCCACAAATGATTCAACTTTTATTTGGACTTGAACGAGGTATTAAGGAACAGTGGGCATTGTTAAATATTAAAAATACCAAGCAGTGTCTTTTAACATACTTTTTCAAAAAGCAGTATTTCAACAGAATACAATTTAACATGCATAGAACCGCAACACAGTACATACGTAATTTTTGTACGATTTTTGTAGTCTTTTTTACTTGATACAACAGCTGTTTGGCATTATGAAGCTTACACCCATTTGTTTCCATTAAATGAAAAATAACATTTTACTCCCTCTTTGTTGGACACCCCGTTAGGTTGGACAATTTTTTTATTGAACCATGGGTGTCCAGGTTAGAGAGGTTTCACTTCACTAACAAACGACCAATCGTAATGGATGAAAAAACATTGAAAAGGAGCAAGAGAGAAAATCAGAAATTTGATACAGTATATAACATTCTTATTTGTATACTTCAATTTACTGAGAAAATACCTTAATATTTGTCAGAACACACCATTTATTTAATATTTTTTTCATGCGTGTTAAACAATATAACTAATGCTGTATTAGGAATTAACTAAATACTATGAACTTGCAAAATAAATTAAGTAAAGTTGTAAAAGAAACATGACCATGTTTGTACAACTTTTCTATTCGTACATTAGAGGTAATAGTTTAATAACAGATCCCACTGAAAATCTAAAACTTTGTTGTTGGGTATCCCTTGGCTTTAATAACTGCCTCACACCTCTTCATAGAAGTAACCAGGTTATTGCATTCTTTTGGGCTGATTTTATTCCATTCTTCTTTCACAATACGTTTAAGCTCTTGTTTATATTTTATTCTGCTTTTACGGACTCGTTTCTTCAGAATTGTCTACAGATGCTCGATTGGATTCAAGTCTGGACTCTGAGGAGGTGTTTGTAGTAGTTTGGATACATTCCATATCAAGCAATTCATGTTCAGTCTTGCCTTGTGTTTACTGTCATTATCCTGCTAAAACCTATAGCCAGGTACTATGCCCATTTTCTGGGTACTCTGCTTTACATTGTTCTTCAAAATGTCAAAATACACATGTTTGTCCATAGACGTCAATAAATTGTATATTACCAACAACGTTGGATGACATGCAGGCCCAGAGCATAATGGAAGCACCACCATGCTTAACTGTGGGAAGAGTGTTTCTGGGGCGATTTTCAGAATTTGCTTTTCTCCAGACTCTGTTTATCCCATCTGTCCCAAAGAGGTTTATCTTAGTCTCGTCTGACCATTACACGCTGTTCCAAAAGTTCTAATCCTTATGAATGTGATCTTTAGCAAATGTAACTCGTTTCTTCCTGCTTGCTGCACTTACATAAGGCTTCTTCCTTGGGTTCGGCTATGGTATCCATACTTCCATAAGACATGACGAAGAGTTTGGTCAGACATCTTTCCAGGCACATATTCTACTAATAGTTGTAATTGAAGAATGCTTAATTTTGGATTTTCTCGGATTCGGCTTCCAATGAAAAGTTCCTCTCGTGCATTCAGCCTGCTTTCTTTAGGTTTTCCTGGTCAATTCTTTGTAGAACCTTGCTTCCTAAATGTTTTTGACTAGTACTGAATGGTAGAATACGGTTTATTTACTGTCTGTCCTATTTTTCTGAGAGAACACCCTCTAAGTGCCATCTTTATAATTACTTGCTTCAGATCAGAACTAAGCTATTTTTGCTTAACCATTTCGATCGCTACTGACAGAACATATACAACTGTGACCTCAGTAGCCTAAACGACCTTTGAAACACGTGCATATTGAAACTGTTTACAACGCAGAGGTTATTCCTGTAAGAATAGGAAAGTTGTATAAATTAGGGGCTACTTCTTTAACATTGCTGTTTCATACAATGGTGTAGGTTTTGAAAAGCATTTTAATTAGAATTTGCTTAAATTAGATTCATTAAGTATGTATAAATGACTTACAAAATAACACAAGTTTTTAAGCAAGTAGAGAATGACTTTTATTGAACCTGATTTGTACGAATAAGAATGTTATATACTGTATAAAGAAACCGTGACAGTTTAATTTAAATTCTGTAGCTGACAAGATCTTTTTCCAATCACATTAGCGTTCACATAACGAGATTTAACAGCCACTTTAATAAATAGATACGATGTTCTATTTTCTACGTTATACGAAAGACTTTTTTGATTGCATAAGACCTACCGATAGTGGTCAGTGTAAACCTATCCTTTGTTCATCTATTTATAAAACCAACGTGCTCCAAGCTGAGCACGTGTCATGTTGACACAATGGTTAGACGAAGTCATTTACACATTTTTATATCAGAGCGCACCTTTCACCCTCGTGCCGCACAAATTGGTTGTCCTAGTAACCCCAAAATGTATCACCAATTGTGTTTTGTTCAACTGGACAGGTGTATGAAAGAACTGAACGATATCGATTGCAGGAAACATTGATGAAGAAAGAAACAGCTTTCTGCCGTGTACCGACTAAACGGATTGGATTTTTTTTCTTTCTTGGTTTCCTTCTGTCGCAGGGTAAATTAAATACTATATTACCATAACTTAAAGTCCTAACTATACAGAGTAAAATAAATATAGGTAAAATAGATGATTAAGGAAGACGACTACCTTCCGAAGGCCATCTATCAAAAAGTTACTCAAGCAGATAGTACAAAGCTACCGGCTGACCTCGTAGCTGAGTTTGTAAGGCACCAGGCTACTGAATGAGGGTTCCCGGGTTCAATTCCGGGCTAGGAAAGGGGATTTTTCTCTAACCAAGATTATTCCCTATCCTCTCTAAAGTCTGGAAGTATGAATGAGTGTGTGAATGTGTATGTGTATGTGATCTAATGAATAAAATCAAAGTTTACCAGAAATTCAACGGAAGTGAAAAGAGTTATCACCATTGCCTATGGGCAATAATATGTTCCAAAGGAAAGACCGCCCATAAGACCATAAAAATAGTCACCATGTAACTAAGCTAAGGCCTGATTGCATGTACGTACCCACAGAATAACAGTTCCAGGATCACAAAAATCCCAGGTACGAATTAAAGGCATTAAAACGGATGACCCAGAAAGGTGCTGGCACAGCTAAGACCAGTCTGGTACAGGGGAGAATCCAGAGCTTTCTTTCTATGCGGGGTTACCAAGTATTTTAATTAAATAAAAACAATAATAGGAATAGCAATATAATACCAATAGTAATAATAAAAAGAAGACAATGCTGTGTTCATTACACTAAAGTCTAAAACAAGGAGAAAATTTGCACGAAGGTATAGAAATTAGAAATTAAACCTTCAGTAAAAAGGTTTTGTGTTTACAACAGGTATTTACTTACACTGTGATTACTAAGCTATACAATTTGTATCAGTCTACAAAGTAAACTTTAAGACCCCAGAACGTGTTGTAATACATCAATAAACTTTTCTATATCACATTTGTATTTCTGTGTGAATTTGAAATAAACAAGTCAACTAACACTAAAACTATAACGGAGGGGCAGCTGGGATTGCCTCTTTTGTCCTTCATGTGTCATACACTGATATATAGGGTTTTTCTACAAGAGTGTCCTATCTTTGAAATTACATAAAACACATTCTATAAATGATAGAGGTTTATTTCTTTTTTTATTTTGGAACATAATTAATGTCATTACGTGTGGAAGAGAACATTAGTTAAGTGACCGCCGCGACTTCGTTGGGTTGCGCGTATACGGTTGACCCAATTTTCAATGACAGAAGAACGTAAATTAGGTCCAACTTCACGAATAACACGCGTGATGTTATTCATAAGAGCATTTACTGTTTCTGGTTTGTTGACATAAACTCGAGATTTAACAAGAAGTAATCCAAAGCGTTAAATCACTTGACCTCGGGGGCCAGTTAAAATCACCACCACGGGAAATGATGAAACCTCTGAACTTCTCCTTCAAAAGATCGATTGTTTCGAGAGCAGTATGACATGTGGCACCACCTTGCTGGAACCAGATGTTTCTGAGATCCATACCATCCAATTGAGGCCAAAAATAATCCCTTATAGGAGCCCGGTATCTTTCTCCATTGATAGTTAGAGCTTCTCCATCTTCATCTTGGAAAAAATATGGACCAATGATTCCACCATACCAAAATTCACACCACACAGTAACCTTTTGGGGATGAAGTGGTCGTTCTTGAATCTGTATTGGATTGTGATTGCTCCAATAGCGGGAATTTTGTCTGTTAACACAACCATCCATCCAAAAGTGAGCTTCGTCACTGAAGATGACTTTTCGACAAAAATCCGGGTCAGCTTCCAATTGCTCCATAGCCCAGTCAGCGAATACACGGCGCAACCTATGGTCGTTGGGCTTTAGTTCACACCATTTTGTAAGCGTGAAACTTCAAGTTCAGATGCAGAATTCACCAAGTTGTGGTCGGCGAAAGCCCCAATTCTTGCGCTCGACGAGCAATTGATTTGTTTCCGTTCTCAGGAACGGCGCCTATGTTTTCGTTGGAGCGCTTACGTAGATTACGTACAGGCGTTCTTTGATCACTGACAGAACCATTTCTTTCAAATTTATCGATCAAACGCCGAATCGTTCTCTCGCAGAGACGATTATGCACACCGTAAACTTCACGCAATACAGGGAAGGTTTGGCGAACAGATGATCCATTTCGATAATACATTTTCGCAATTTCTACGCGTTGCTGAATGCTGTAACGTTCCATGGCTATTTGTTAATAAAACTGTAACCACATGAAAAAAATTACTGCTGTAACTCATAACAACGGCATCTATCACATGTTAAAGATAGAACACTCTTGTTGAAAGACCCTATATATATTTTAGACAACATGGCCTAAAAGTAAAACTTCTGACACATCGCACTAGTGCGATAATCTGCATTGTGACAAACTTTAGTTTCAAGTCCAATCACACGGCAATTACCCTTTGCATTTGCACATGTGTAATAACTCGACTTGATTTGATACTTTTCATTGTCTTTTTACATGATTAATTTCTCATGGCGCTCGCATTATCTGTTCACGATACAAACAGTAATATTTAAATTTATCGCATTTCTTTGTAGAGTTAACCTATACGTCATATTGGCAGCTTCTTTGATCTGAAACCTTACTCATTTATCTCACCTACATAAAGAATGGCGGAAATTATGAATTCAGAAGGAATTGAAATGTAAGTGAAACTACAGAAGCAGCAAAAAGAATAACACTAGAAGTAGGTACTTACCCAAAAAATCCAGGAAGCAATATGATAAAGTATTTAATTGGCTGGTGTAAGGGAAAACGTGGTGAAAATAATTTCACTGAAAATGACAGTTTTCAATGAAAAACAAAACATCTGACATCTTGCTTTTTTAATGCTATTTCTCTTGTTTCAAGAACGCGTTCTAAACATATCTCTGTTAGTTTCAGGAAACAATATATTATTGATAGTTTACAAATTCGAGCACTGTCTAAATAAAAGTGTATGCCACACGTATTAAACGTGGTTTTATTTTGCTCTGAGATTGCGAAATTCGGCCTACGCCTACGTTTAGTAAGCATTCCTACTCCAAAAATAAACCCCTACTTTTATCCTTTGTATCACAATCTACTATTATGGAAACCATTTCTGGCGAATATTTATTACGATTAAGAGGAAGTAATTGCAAATATGTTTTAGTTTATAATAGCCATGAAAATAAATAGAGAAAGTCGTGTAATTAAAAAGTATTCGGTTAGTAATATCAATATATTTGGGGAACTAAATTTTCGGGAGCTCTAAACCACTGAAGAATGAGGAATGGAAATGTGAATTACATGTGGTAGAAGACAGAAGATATGCAATTTTAGCCTACTTCAACACTGATGCTAATGTGAGAGAATGCGTGTATGTTTGGAAAAGTGGTCCTCACTTTGCAAATGTCGCCGAATTTCACCAGTGGAAGTTTCTCTCGAGTAAGGAGATTCGTGAAAAGAGATCCATGACGTAACGGAAGATGAGAAGTAGGTTAATCTTCCAATTAGCGAAACTTGCTACCAGAAACTGATTACGGACATATCTGTCAGTAGCACAGTACATGTCAACAATAGCCGGATGGCGCAACTGCTCGACAGAGCGTGGTTAGGATGACAAAGGACTAACGCCTTTCATCACATTGTTCAACGCAGACCAACCGCTGACGCCAAAGGGAAAAGTCTTCAAATGCTCCATGTTGTCCCAAATTTAACGGTACCATTGCTGTCTTCCTCGCTTTGTCAAAAGCGTTTCACTTGTGTGTTCCATAAGCTAGCGCACAAGAGGTCAATTTAATTCCATCCTCTCTCCATCCCTTGGTAATCAACATTAAAATCTTCTTTCATCTCATCTCATAAGCAACATCCAGTAGCAAATTTCCTCACTTTAAAACCCGAGGTGGCGCCTTAGAATACTAACAGAAAATAGGATTCTAAATTTCTAAAATCTGATGCATAACACTCACATGACTTCCTCTACCCTCCATCATTTATCAGTGTGTATACAAATATTATTTCGAAAGTTTATTTTATCTACTTCAATTGAGATAAACATTTGCAGAAATAGCTACATTATGCATTTAGTTATAAATACAAAGGGAACCGAATGCTATTTACTGGACTTAAAATTCCATACTCTTTCCATGACATCGCTAGAAACAACTGAATGTCGAAAGGACTTTAAACGAATGAGAAAGTATTGAACAATTGAGCGGATTTCTCGAAAATACCAACAAAAAAGTTGTCTGAAATAAATTGTGTTTTTTAAAGAGCTCTACATTCTTTTGTGTACTAGTTTTCGTCTACATATCGTTTAACGTTTAACAATTATATAAAATTCCTTCTGAATGAACAGGACTTCCAGACTATTCCCCGAAAATTCAAGAAGTGGTTTTTATTTGTTATGTAAATATCTTTAATGAATGATATTTTAATCAATATAGTTAGCCATTTTAGAGAAAACCAAAATTTTCGAAAAATGTTCCATGTAGAGTGTAGTTTCAGATGGGGGATTTTCTTGAAAATCTTCATGTCGCATCCTTGAAAAACGCTGAACATAAACACTAAGTTTTGTATTTAACGGGCTTTTGGTTTAACCTACTTACACGAACAATTTTTCGTTATTTTTTATTTTCTCAAAAAACGGCTCTAAGGGTATTAAGATACATACGTTTAATATGATAAATAAAGTGCATATCTTGAATTTCTGCGAGTAGCCTGTGAAGTCCTTTTCAAAAGCTTAGTACACAAAAAATTGTAGACCCTGTTAAAGCACATTAATTCATACGAAATAACATTTATTGTGGTGCTAACAATTTCCAAGAGATTCGTTGTTATTGCTTTGAATTTTTAAATACTTATACTTTATCAATGGTAAGTTGCAATTCGTTTTTTTCTCGCGATCATGCAAGGAGCATGGAATTTCAAAGCCATCACATAGCATCCGCGTTTTATAAATCTGACTATTACTTAGGCTATTGTATCTTTCTTAAACATACATCGATGCGTTCTCGATTAACAAGAAGTAGATACAAGAATTAGTTTTTGTAAGAATATTTTGTAGAAGAGCCAGTAGGGAAAGTCACATGAAAGCAACACATATTACTTTCTCTACTACGTATAGTAAGTAGGGGAAGTATTGCATTCCACCCAAAAATTCGATACCGAGATTTCACCGGAAATACATGTTTTGAGACCTCCTGAATCCAAAAAAAGCATTTTTGGAAACATGTCCGTGTGTGTGTCTGTGTGTGTGTCTGTGTGTCTGTGTGTGTGTGTGTCTGTGTGTGTGTCTGTGAACAGCATAACTCAAAAACTAACAGTCGGATAAACACCAAACTTGGTATTTACGTTCAGTATCTTCCAGAGATGCGACACGAAGATTTTCAAGAAAATCCCCCCACCCCAGACTACCCTTTACATGGAACATTTTTCGAAAATTTTAATTTTCTCAAAAATGGCTCTAACGATTTTGATGAAAATATCATATGTTTAAGATAATGTCATGAGAAATGAAATGTATATCTCGAAATTTCTGGGAATGTCTCCAAAAGTATTCTTCATTATGAACGACTTTTGCATAACTGGTAAACCATAAGAGATAGACAAAATTTTACTACACAAAAAATGTAGATCGCGTTAAAATACATAACTTATATCATATACATTTTATTTGTTGAGTGAACCGTTTTCGAGATATTGCTTGTTATTTCCTTAAATTTTCCAATACTTATACTTTTTCTCAAATTCGTTATTCATTTTTTTATGTCCTGGACATGCAAAGAGAATGGAATGCGCCACATAGCAACCAGCGATAAAATATTTGACTATCGCTTAAAAGCTACCATATTGCCCTTGCATCTACAAGAAAATTACAAATAAGATTGACATCTCGATATCTCGATTAACATGAAGCATATGGAGAATATGCGTTTGTAAAAATAGATTGTACAAGAGTAGAGAAAGTCATGTGAGTGTAACACATCAGATTTTTTTTACTTTCTCTTCTACGTATAGTAAGTAGGGGAAGTATTGTATTCCACCCAAAAATTCGATACCGAGATTTCACCGGAAATACATGTTTTGAGACCCCCTGAATCCAAAAAAAGCCTTTTTGGAACATGTCCGTGTGTGTGTGTCTGTGAACAGCATAACTCAGAAAAGAACAGTCCGATAAACACCAAACTTGGTATTTAGGTTCAGTATCTTCCAGAGATGCGACACGAAGGTTTTCAAGAAAATTCCCCCAACCCAGATAACCTTTACATGGAACATTTTTCGAAAATTTTAATTTTCTCAAAAATGGCTCTAACGATTTTGATTTAAATATCACATATTTAAGATACTTTCATGACAAATAAAATGTATATCTCGAATTTTCTGCGAATATCTCCAAAAGTATTCTTCATTGTGAACGACTTTTGCATAACTGGGAAACTATAAGAGAGAACAAAATTTTACTACACAATAAATTTAGATCGCGTTAAAATACACAATTTATGTCATATACATTTTTTTTGTTGAGTGAACCATTTTCGAGATATTGCTTGTTATTCCCTTAAATTTTCCAATATTTATACTTTTTCTCAAATTCGTTATTCATTTTTTTTGTCCTGGTAATGCAAAGAGAATGGAATACTCCACATAGCAACCACCGCTTAAAGTCTAGCAATTCCCCTTGCATCTACAAGAAAATTAGCAATAAGATTAACATCTCGATTAACATAAAGCATATGGAGAATAAGCGTTTGTAAAAATAGTTTGTACAAGAGTAGAGAAAGTCATGTGAGTGTAACACATCAGATTTTTATGTAAGAAATAGTATTATAAAACTCCTTATTCTTAAGCCAAACTTACACTCCTTGAAAATGTTGAATTAACAGGTTTGGAACTGGAAAACTCATATTGTAAACAACACTGCATCAGACTGAGAAAAGTTGGCATGGAGTCGGACAAGATTGTCAGCTTTCACCCATTTCCTTAATTTATACATGAGCGACGTCGTAGCAAGTTGACAGAGAAGATGAGCTTCGCAACTATTTGTTTACATGCAGATGACGAAACGCAACGGAAATAGCGACTATACATTATAAGAAGATATACTGAAATTAAATATCAATAGAGCACTGTCACTTTAAAGTAATGATCAAGAATCAGGATGGCAAGAGATATTGATGCCCCTTACGAATCACCCATACTGTTCATCACCAGAGTGGAGAACTGTGTGAAAATTTGTTTTTTCCGCTACCTACCTGTTGTACATCATTCTTGAACTGATTTGAGTTACGAAAGTTGTCATTTTTACACGCTATTTATGAAAGAAAATAAACATTTCATTCAACATAACACACAACAGAATTTTCATTTATTTAACAAATTAATTGTTATTGCACTGCTGATTTATGTATGCCATCAGGTGGAATAACTCTTTCTCGCTTTCCATGCTCATTTTATTTAAAATCTGATTTAAAAACTCGTATGTTATGCAGCTTTCATTAAATCAATTCTTACTAACTCCACCGCTAATTATCAGGAGCCCTTGATCATTAATTCGTATTGCATCTGCTACACTTCAAAAAGGACAAACTACGTACACAATGACATATTTTTGAGTTAGGTAGCGGAAAAAATTATGTACGCAGCTTTTATAGAAAGCTTCTTTTTTGAATTTGCGAGCTTGTTGCCTCCTTCTGAAAATTTCTCGCGCGTTCAAAAATGTACTGCTTTCTATACCTACTGCATAATAGCTATTTCGACGAAAGTGTTTTTTTATCCACTTCCCGCTCATGCTACCATGCATGGGAAGCTGAAATTCCTGCATTCGCGCGTTTTGTATTTTTACTGCATATGTTAATAAAATGTACCTACTTAATTTTCTATTGATTTGTGATTGTTAATTTTTACTATGATCCCTTTGTTTGTTAACATTTACTTACGTTTTAATTCATACAGCATTTAAATACAACTCTTTCGGCGCAAGCAGTCAACTCACCTTCAGTTGTTGACTGGCTAGGTGACTAATTGATCACCAGTTCGCAGAGGCTAGAGTGGTCGACCTTGATACTTTTGGACAGCTGAAGTAATTAATTTTATTTTGCAGTAAATATTCCTATTATTCACCACAGTCGAAACTGGAAGTTTCCGTCTTGTATTTTCAAAGTTCCTAGAAATTGTGAAGCAGCATAGGCATGTAACAGAGTACAGCCGGACAAACTTTCATGGAGTAAGCGAAACCAAACGGGGGGAAACTTGCGATACGAACGGTGGATTGGAATGCTATGAAACAACTTTGATAGCTCTACATGCTGTAAGTTTTGAGATGCCGGAAAAATCCCAAACTGCAGTTAGCTTGCTTTCATTTGCACACAACTTAAATGTTAAGAGAACCATTGTTTCTGACCAGAGAGCTTTGTTACTAAAATATAACGCAATATGTTATTCGTAGATGTGGCGACAATAAGTGCGAAAATGCAGTATGAAATTTAAATTATGGGCATGCCAAATTCATTTTTGCATTTTACCAGTTGGTTTTATGTTTAATTGTATCATCAATAATTTCTGGTACCATCATTGCCGACTGTTTACTCAATGGAAATCTCTCGTAGAACTCTCGGTCATTCCATACGTGAATGGAACGAAATGAGAAGGGGAATGGAGGCGGCACTGATCCAGGGAGTCCGCACATTGCACTACCGGGAGGAAGGGATGACGCGAAAGGAGACGTCGGGCGGCCGGAACCAGGAGTGACGGCACAGCAGTGACAGGGTTCCTAAAGTTTCTAGATATAAACGCCCCGGCAGACGGACAGGTAGACCGGGGACCCCGCTCCAAATGGGATCCAACGCCCCCGCCGGGGGCGGTTCTTATACTCTGGCAACCAAGCGAAGGTCGAGGGATGGAGAAGGTTCACAGAGAGAATTTTCCCTGCCACGCTGCCCCGAAACTGCCATCGCCGACACTTTCAAACCGGAAACAGACCAAGCCGGGTGAAGGCTGAATTAAATGATTAATGGAATGAAATTATCCTTCCCGGCATTGGTCTGGTGACCCGAAAAGCCCCGAAAAAAACCCATAGCTCAGGAAGGTCGGCCAGGGAATCGAACCCGCGAGCTCCCGAACGTAGGCCACAGACGCAACCGCCTGAACCATCCCGCTCGGTTCCATACGTGAAAGTGCATCCTGAGCATTCACTGACATCTTCTGTTGTGCATTTCCTCATCATTAATATCATCTTCTTCAGATAACACGGCTAAGCCACAGCTAAGCTTAAGCCACAGTCCAACACGGTTTAAGCCACAACATGTATAACCTCAACTTATCGCTTGAACTACGTACTGTAAAACTCCACTGTAGCTTAAGCCGCCTCCGTTTAAGCCTAGGTTAAGCTTAAACTGTGAAACCGGGCCTTGGAAACTTACTATTGGAGATAAACAACAAAAGCATGAAAACGCTTAAAAATATATTTGCCAAAATGTTTGGTATCAAATGGAATATATGTGGCGTTGTCTCCCTTTTTGTTCTCTGTCATGTTTCAAACAGTTCCAGGCAAGTTTTTGCTAAAGCAAAGGCTGACTTACTTAGCAATTTTTAACGCTTCTTCTACTCAAGATCTTATAACTTTCCCCCCTCGTGAAAACCTTGAGTTCAATACACGGAGATTTTCCAATGAGAAGGCTGCAATCTTGCATCCGTTAAGTGCAGTTTTCAACGTTGCTTCGGTTCTGAAAATCGAAAGTTACAACTCTTCATTTTTATGATGAAATATTTCTAGTAATTCAGTTCTTTCTGTCACAAAATATCAATAGTTTGAGATGATCATTAATATTGACAATGACTACCACACCAGGGATTAGTTAAAACAACTGAGCAAATAGTGAACAACGCAGGATATTACCACAACAGTGAATTCATTGTTGTAATTTTCTCCTCTGTTGTAAGGCTTATTTCTTTCTTGAAATGACTTTAAAATGTAGGTTATGTTCTAAACTTTGACCCCCTCACAGTTTGGATCGATGGAAATGCAATGTCATAAAACACAGATAAGTCTTTTGCAATCCATATTAAGTGTATCTAGCAGAATTTTGCAAAATTAAAGTAAATTCCCCCTACTGATGTGTTACTTTCACATGTCATTCTCTACCTACTATCGTTTACTTATATATACATTCCTACGAAAGCTTATTTTTCTGACTACTTGATATTAGTTGAGATAAGCATTTGCAAAAAGGTATCATTATACGTATCGTTGTGGGTAAAACAAGGAAATGAATCGATGTAGGCAGATGTTGAAAAGCGAGTGGTTATATGCCAGCCCTAAATTCTATAGTTCTTCCATGATATCGCGAGAAACAATAGAATAATGACATCACATTAAAGTTGCCTTAAGTATTAAACACTCAGACCAATAGTAACGCAAATCACGGAAATGGTCCATGTAAACGGTAGTTTGGGTGAGGAGGATTTTCTTAAAAATCTTAGTGTCACATCTCTGAAAGATACTGAACTTGATTAACCAATTTGGTATTTATGGGACTTTTCGTTTTCGAGTAATGCTATTCGCCGGCAGACAGGTAAGTAGGTAGGGAATCAGGCACATCAATTGGAATGATAACCGAAGAGACATGACGTGTATTTTAACCCGATTTGAAATTTAGAGACTTCATCTGTGTTCCATCTCATGTCCGCTATAACATATCAACTTACCGATTATTTAATGCTAAGGCATACAACCAAGAGAGTTAAGCAGTCTCTTTCAAAACCTTAGATGATGCAATGCCTTATTCGTTTGTTTACCTTCGCAGAAACTATGGTTGTTACTGTCTTATCCCACCGTTCAAATCCTTGTATTTCTACCATTTTAATCCGGTGGAAAGCTATTCGAGAGAATAATCGAGGGAGCTAAGTGTCCTCTTCAAAAGTTAGAAGACAGGCCTTATTGTAGTGATGATGCCATGCGAAGAAAAACTAGAGCAGTTGCATGATACTGTCTTAATCCGTCGTTGAACTCTCCATTGCATTTCTATCATTCGTAATGAAAGTTGTGCAAATACTGAAAGAGACAAAAAAGAAAACGTACCAATCTCTTCCAAAAGCTGAAGAGATTCCCTAATGCTTAATGCGAATGATGACCTCCATACGAAAGGAAATTAGAAAATTTTTACGTGTTACTGTCTTAACCCACTGTTGAAATCATCGTGCGTTCTTTCGTGTTTTGCCAAAGGCAAAGTTATCGGTTGGTGGGAAAGAAGAAGCAGACACCTGCGCTGATACTTTGGTCAGGAACAAAGGATGCGCGAACGTAGGTGTCTTCAGGAGCCTTTCACTTTTACGAGTAGTTCACCATATGATAAGATACAGTGTTTTACTGATGAACGTAATTGTTTAAACGATCAAATTAATTAGTAAAATATTCTGTAATATTTTTAACTTCATATAATACATCAGCACGTTTCATTGGTTTCCACTGTTGTAACTTTTGATTCCAGTGAACCAATTTCAGCAATGTGCATGGTACAGTAATATCTATTCAAGCCCATAATCCATTTGAGGCGACGGTTATTTAATTTTGCATATACCAAAATACCATTTAAGAGTAGTTTAAGCAAAACAAATGTATCGATGATAGCTTTAGGATGAGGTAATTAAAGTACTGACAACAAAAAAGATAAAATCTCATAATTCGCATCCAATTTAACGAATTGCTTTTTTTTTTCATCCAAGTTGTCATCCCTATTTCATTACTAGCTCACAGATACGTTATGTATCAGATATTAACGAAAAGTACGAACATACATATTTAGAAATTTTAGTATATCATCTAACCTTACTGATCAATATACAGAGCAAAACAAAAATACGGACAAATTGGAGGACAAGTTCCTAATATAAAAGTGATAAACAAATAAGTCGGATAAACATGTCGCTGGGTCTCAGAGCACACAAAAATTACTTCTAAATTGTTTTTCTGATAATAGTTGAATACAAAGTCATTATATTACCTGAAATTATTTTATTGTGTCGACTCCCATGATGCTCTCCTGAAAAATTAGTTTACTGGAAATAGAGTATCTGTATACTGAGACAACGATATCCTACCGAAAACTGCTTTGAGGCTGGCGCTATAAAATAACCATATGCCGTATGTCAATTCTTTTCTTGATGGAATGGCAACTTTTTAGTGCAAAAGCAAATAACAACACGCCGTTACTCCTTTGTTTACTGCACTACCGGTATGAACAACAAGCAAG
The DNA here is from genome assembly GCA_030765065.1 of Deroplatys truncata. Lineage (NCBI taxonomy): Eukaryota > Metazoa > Arthropoda > Insecta > Mantodea > Mantidae > Deroplatys > Deroplatys truncata. The sequence goes on from CM060987.1 coordinate 116,967,344, forward strand.
AAAAGAGACAACTCAAGTTATTTTACAGCATACATTTAAAAGATTTTTCTTTCTTATTTTGTAGTGAGAAACTTGCTACCACAGTTTTCCCTGCACTTTTGTTTATTCTCTCTTTAATTATCTTGTGTAATTAAAGCAACACACAACCTAGGTGGAAGCTTTTCAATGACCGAAAAAAATAAACAACTGGAATTGAACCTAACATGCTTACTAAGAGCGCTGAACAGCACGCAAGAGTGACAAGCAAATAATAGGCCAAGAAAGTATAACAAGCGTGATTGTGGTTTTAAAATGACTCTTCTAAACCTCACGAGGGTGAAACTGATGCTGGTTTTTTACAGCAAGTTTTTTCAGGGGTCAACAAAGGATATTCCCACAGTCACTTTAAAGTTATTTATGAAGAAGCAAAACGAACACAAACCTCCTGTCCTTATTATGAAGCTGTCATTACGCCAATAAGAACACTGCTATTTACTGTATCACTACAGAAATTACTTATCTTGAAATCCTTGTTGAAGAAAGGACTCCTATACGTTTACAATGAATTATCAGTGATATAGGCATTGGTGGAAATGAAGTAGCAGAGTGGAAATGAAAATAAAGGTGGAACGTTTATTCAATCTTTTACCAATAAGTAATTTAAATTCTTCATGGAGCTTATCGATATTTAAACTTCTTTGTTCTTCGAGAAGGAATTAATCATAAAGATATTGGAATTAATAAGATTCCAATAAAATTACCTAGTTGATTGATAAATTTAAAGCTTACATATGAATATCTCACTAGCGTTAGTAAAATTCCAAATTGAAAGCTGTAAGGAAGAAGACAACGCAAAATGGTCAATCGAAGATACGCTGCAAACTCAGTGCATTCCAAGACATATTTTATAAAGGTTAACACTTAACTGCAACCATAATTAAGTAGGCATCTAAACATATTTACTACTCTGTGAGTGGGAGATGTTTCAACTACTACCATACTATAACATTTATGTTACTACGCGAAGAAAATTACGAGTGTGGCACGTAGGTATTTATGGCCGTGTTTGCGTAGCAAAACGCCTTAGAAATCAACCATGGAAAACTTAAATATAATGCACCCACACACTACTTGAGTGTTATACGCACGACTGGAACACTCACAGAATATTTGGCAGTATTTTACAAAATTAAAACCTACTCAAATAAGAACAGTTTGGGCACCTTGATTAATTTTGGCATAAAATTATTTTACGAAAATAAATATAGCTTCATGAAAATTTCGTATTTTCCTGGAACTATTCCGTGAAAAAGTTATTCATTGTTAATTTACGCGAATTTAAAGCGCACCTTTTTTTACTTTCTCTACTACGTATAGTAAGTAGGGGAAGTATTGCATTCCACCCAAAAATTCGATACCGAGATTTCACCGGAAATACATGTTTTGAGACTCACTGAATCCAAAAAAGCATTTTTGGAAACATGTCCGTGTGTGTGTCTGTCTGTGTGTCTGTGTGTCTGTGAACAGCATAACTCAAAAACGAAGAGTCGGATAAACACCAAACTTGGTATTTAGGTTCAGTATCTTCCAGAGATGCGACACGAAGGTTTTCAAGAAAATCCCCCCACCCCAGACTACCCTTTACATGGAACATTATTCGAAAATTTTAATTTTCTCAAAAACGGCTCTAACGATTTTGATTAAAATATCATATGTTTAAGATATTGTCATGATAATTAAAATGTATATCTCGAATTTTCTGGGAATGTCTCCAAAAGTATTCTTTATTATGAACGACTTTTTCATAACTGGTAAACCATAAGAGATAGACAAAATTTTACTACACAAAAAATGTAGATCGCGTTAAAATACACAATTTATGTCATATACATTTCTTTTGTTGAGTGAACCGTTTGCGAGATATTGCTTGTTATTCCCTTAAATTTTCCAATACTTATAGTTTTTCTCCAATTCGTTATTCATTCTTTTATGTCCTGGACATGCAAAGAGAATGGAATGCGCCACATAGCAACCAGCGTTAAAATATTTGACTATCGCTTAAAAGCTACCATATTCCCCTTGCATCTACAAGAAAATTACAAATAAGATTGACATCTCGATATCTCGATTAATATGAAGCATATGGAGAATAGGCGTTTGTAAAAATAGATTGTACAAGAGTAGAGAAAGTCATGTGAGTGTTACACATCAGATTTTTTTTGACCAAATGCAGTACTCAAAATCGTGGTGCGTATTACATTCGAGAGTAAATCCGTTCCGTAGAACACCAGTAACTTCATTCAAATGTTTCGTTTATTGCGTCACAATGGATTGCTGGAGTTAACATGCATCCGGAAACTCGCGACAAGCTAGCCGCTCATTTATCATTGGCCTATTATTGAGCGTTTTTAGTTACGATATGGAGGGGAAGGGTAAACAGAGAAGAACGTCTTTTATGATGCTTTTTTAAAGCAGAAAGTAATCCTTTATGCTGAAAAAATGGCAATAGAAAGGCAAGAAGGGAGTTCAATGTATCAAAGAGCAATGTTCACTTGTGGAGAAAACAGAAATTGGCATTATTTGCTACTAAAGCTAGTAGGAAGATGTTTACGGGTCCTCGCAAAGGAAGACATCCTGAAGTTGAAGATAAAGTGTTGGAATTTGTGCGTGAAAGGAGGAAGAATGGGCAACCTGACTAGTGACACTAAACGAAAGAAAGCTAAAGAGGAAGTTCTTGGTATTCCGAAACAAGAGTTTAAGGCTAGCCATGTCCAAGACACCAACAATGTGCCAGAAGCTTCCTACAGAGTTTGAGGACAAACTACAAACGTTCCAGCGCTGTCATTTCACTTCAGGAGGGAAAAAAAATTCCATGGGGCAAATAGGCAACGCTGATGGGACGCCAATTTAGGTTGATATGCCCTGGAACTACATTATTACTGAGAAGGGCATAAAGGAAGTTATCATCAAAACAACAGGGTGCGAAAAACAGCGCGTAACACTAATTTTGTTCTTTAACAATAGAGTATGTCGCCTAACAATCGGGCACTTTCAATTTTATAATTTGATGGTTTATATATACGATAAATCCATTTTGTATTAAATAACTTTAAATAAAATACCTATTACATATTTTCTGTCATTAATGTGCTTTACATTCGACACAAACCCTTTTTACTTTTTCTACTACGTATAGTAAGTAGGCGAAGTATTGTATTCCACCCAAAAATTCGATACTGAAATACATGTTTTGAGACCCCATGAATCCAAAAAAAGCATTTTTGGAAACATGTACGTGTGTGTCTGTGTGAGTGTGTGTGTGTGTGTGTGTTGGTGTGTGTGTGTGTGTGTGTGTGTCTCTGAACAGCATAACTCAGAAACGAACAGTCGGATAAACACCAATCTTGGTATTTAGGTTCAGTATCTTCCAGAGATGCGACACGAAGGTTTTCAAGAAAATTCCCCCACCCCAGATTACCCTTTACATGGAACATTTTTCGAACGATTTTGATTAAAATATCATATGTTTAAAATATTTTTATGACAAATAAAATGCATATCTCGAATTTTCTGGGAATTTCTCCAAAAGTATTCTTCATTGTGAACGACTGTTGCATAACTGGTAAACCATAAGAGATAGACAAAATTTTACTACACAAAAATGTAGATCGCATTAAAATACACAATTTATGTCATACACATTTTTTTTGTTGGGTGGACCATTTTCGAGATATTGCTTGTTATTTCCTTAAATTTTCCAATACTTATACTTTTTCTCAAATTCGTTATTCATTTTATTTGGTCCTGGTAATGCAAAGAGAATGGAATACTCCACTTAGCAACCAGCTCTTAATATATTTGACTATCGCTTAAAGCCTAGCAATTCCCCTTGCATCTACAAGAAAATTAGCAATAAGATTAACATCTCGATATCTCAATTAACATGAAGCATACTGAGAATAAGCGTTTGCAAAAATAGTTTGTACAAGAGTAGAGAAAGTCATGTGAGTGTAACACGTCAATTAACATGAAGCATATAGAGAATAAGCGTTTGCAAAAATAGTTTGTACAAGAGTAGAAAAAGTCATGTGAGTGTAACACGTCAGATTCTTTTTCATAATTTTAAGTTTCAAATATGGGATGCGCATTAGATTCGCGTAAATACAGTACTTTGACTTCGCCCTTCAGAAATTCTTTACCTTTATTTTAGGGAATGCCAAACAGGACAGTTTACGAAACAGTGTGAAGCCGTTTGAACTTTGGCCTGAAATGAGCAGGTCCTATTTGTTCTAATCGTCGATGACGCCTGACTGTTTTCAGTACTGTGCCACATGGTGTTCAGAAACTTTTAATCGCCAAACAATCTCAAGAATGTAACAACGTGTGAAATGTGCAGTAGAGAAATAGGACCCATTGTTTTGGAAGAGATAAATCTCCTCTGATAAAGCGACGGTATTGTGAAGGAGGATGATTATGGCTTCCTAACCAGGCTCAGCTGTTCTTTCACCTGCCGGCAGCAGTGTGTGTAATGCCGCGAAGTGAAATTAAGTTGAATGAAACCCGCTTCTCCCAGACTAGAACGTCCTTGACTGACTTGAGGAGAAGTGTCGTAACAAAAGTGGTCCAGACGTGTATTCGCAACCATGATAGAGCTTTTTGTACTCGGTAGCAACATATGTCGGTCCGTGCGTGCTGTGTTCATCAAGGCTGACTCATTGTTAAAAAATCCTTTGTTGCGATTTCCGTAAACGTTTAGTAAGGTAAACTAGGATATATTTAAAAAGTTGTTTCCCAAGTATAAGTGGCCAGCAGAATTGATGCCAAAAGGGAACTTTCACATTGCAGTGAGGGAAAAGTGCCTTGTGGTAAGCCCGAAGATGCAAACTTACCTGCCCTCCAAAAATATATATTGCGTGTTACATTCATATGACTTTCTCTACTCACTAACGTTCATTTTGAGATAACTTCTACAAACCAAACTTGTGAAACTTCATTATAATCGATATAAAACTTTGCAAAAATGTTTCATTAGACATTCGTTTTAGGCACAAGAGGGATAGAGGAATCTGAATAGACATTCAAATGCTGGCGTATAAATTCATAGTCTCCACGACATTGCAAGTGTCAACTAAATAGCGCCAGCACTAAAGGATGTGCCAAAATATTGATAAACTCAGACAAATAGCAACGGACTTCCGGAAATGGGAGATGCCACAGGAAAATTTATTTGAAACAAATTTTGCGTTTTAAAGAGATTTACATTTTTGTGTAATAAGAGTTTGCTTATATCTCACGGTTTACCGCTTATACGAATTTATATACAATTCCTTCTGAATGAACATTTCAGTAAATATCTTAAATATAAAACATTTTAATCACAATCGTTAGAGCCATTTTTGAGATAATGAAAAATTCCGAGAAAAAAATTTTCATGTAAAGGATACCTTGGGTAGGGACTTTTTTAAACTTCCCTGTCGCTTCTTTGGAACATGCTGAACTTAAATACAAAGTTTGTTACTTATCCGGCATTTCGTTTCTGTGTTATGCTGTTCAAAGACACACACATACACACGAGCTTTTTCTAAAAACGCTTTTTGTATTTATTCACAGCCCTCAAGACATGTATTTCCGGTGAAATGTGGAATTTTTGGGTAGAATACAGTACTTTCTCTTGCCTACAAGTGAATGAAAAAGTAAAAAACTAAACTACAAGCTATGTAAATACACCTACGTCTTTCGGGGTAGAAAACGTGGTTAAATGTTCCTTTTATTACTTTCTCTACTACGTATAGTAAGTAAGGGAAGTATTGTATTCCACCCAAAAATTCAATACCGAGATTTCACCGCAAATACATGTTTTGAGCCCCACTGAATCCAAAAAAAGCATTTTTGGAAACATGTCCGTGTGTGTGTGTGTGTGTGTGTGTGTGTGTGTGTGTGTGTGTCTGTGAACAGCATAACTCATAAACGAACAGTCGGATAAACATCAAACTTGGTATTTAGGTTCAGTATCGTCCAGAGATGCGACACGAAGGTTTTCAAGAAAATCCCCCACCCCAGATTACCCTTTACATGGAACATTTTTCGAAAATTTTAATTTTCTCAAAAATGCCTCTAACGATTTTGTTTAAAATATCATATGTTTAAGATATTTTCATGACAAATAAAATGTAGGTGTATCTTGAATTTTCGGGGAATGTCTCCAAAAGTATTCTTCATTGTGAACGACTTTTGCATAACTGGTAAACCATAAGATATAGACAAAATTTTACTACACCAAAAATGTAGATCGCGTTAAAATACACAATTTATGTTATATACATTTTTTTTTGTTGAGCGAACCATTTTCGAGATATTGCTTGTTATTCCCTAAAATTTTTCGATACTTATTTTCTCAAATGGGAATTCGTTATTCATTTTTTTGTCTTGGATATGCAAAGTGTATTAATCTGTGGCAAAGGGACTGGTGCTGCACCTAGCAACCAGCTATTAAGAGATATGTCTATGCTTAAGGCTACTGTATTTCTATATTGCCCTTGTAAATATGTATTCCCCTTACATCTACAAGAAAATTAGCAATAAGATAGACTCTGCAAATGTTTATCTCGATTAACATGAAGTAGATAGAGAATAAGCGTTTGTAAAAATAGTTTGTACAAGAGTAGAGAGTCATGTGAGCGTAACACATCAGATTTTTTATAGCTTTTATGCGTCTTAAGCTTATTTTCGATAATCAGAATATAATAATATTGCAGTATATTTTTCCCTCCTGATATGGAGAATGTTTACGTGATGTTAGAAACTTTCAAGGATGACTGAAAAGTTCAAAGGCTTCGAATAAAAATGTTCAAGTTTTAGGCCAAAATAGCAGGATGCCCACTAAAACTGGGGAAAATACTGATTTTTACATTATCTACTATAGTAAATAGAGAAGTATTTCATTCAGTCAAAAAAATCGATACCGAGATTTCATGGTATGCAACTTTTGAGACTAACTGAATTCAAAAAAGAATGGCATTTTTATTAAAAAGTGTGTGTGTTTGTGTGCGCGCGCGCGTGCGTGTGTGTTTGTGAACAGCATAATTAAAACAAACGAAAAGTCGGTGAAATATCAAACCCTCAAGTCCTCTTCATTTGAATTACTTTTGTATACATGGTGAATCGTAAGAGATGTACAAAATCTTACTACACAAAACGTGTATCTCGTTAAAGCACACAATATTACCAAGCAACTTTTTTTTATGGAGTTAACCATTTCTGAGATAATCTTTGTTATTGGTTTGCATTTTCAAACATGTGCAATTTGTTGAAGTGGTACTCGTTATACGTTTTTACTTTCCCTGTCACCTGCTATAATGGGTAAGAGGAAGTATTGTATACCATAAACAAATTCAATGTCCAAATTTCATCGGAAATACATGTTTTGAGGCCACTTGAATGTAAAAGCGCATTTTAAGAAGAAGGTCCGTATATATGTATGTACTTGCGCGCGCGCGTCCTCGTATGACTACAAATGTTCGATAAACACAAACTTTTTCCTCAAGAAGATCCCCCACTCCCAGGCTACCCTTATGTGAAAATTGTTTAGTTATTTTTGATTTTCTAAAAGCTAGCTCTAACAATTTTAATTAAAATACCTATATTTAAGATATTTGTATGACAAATGAAATGTATACAGTGTGGACCATTTAAGTTGAGACTGTACAATATCTCCAAAACTAAGCGTTGTAGAAATAAATGTCTTTAATAAAAGTTGCTTGATATTATGGGTAAAGTAAATGCCATTAGTCGTGTTTTATTTGGAGGACGTAATGGTGGTCATTTTAGGGTAATTTTTTTTAATGGGAACAATTAGGCTCAATTTAAATTGAACCTAAAATGGTCATCACAACGTCCTCCAAATAAAACACGACTAATGGCATTTACTTTCCCCCATAATATCAGGTAACAACGCTTAGTTTTGGAGATATTGCACAGTCTCAACTTAAATGGTCTACCCTGTATATTGAATTCTCTGGGAATAACCTGTGAAGTCCTTTACATTCGGAAGGATTTTGTATAAGGAGTAAACCAAAAGAGATAGACAGAAACGTACTACTATAAAGTGTAGACCTCTTATAACACAATTTATGTGCAATAACCTTTTATATGGCATCAGTAATTTTGGAGATGAAAAGGCTGAAACCAGTTTTGGTTTGATTTTTCAACGCATGTCATCTTCTTAAAGTGTTGTCGCTATTCGGCTGTTTCTGGCAATGTCATGGAAGAAGTATGGAATTTCATGACCAGAATATACCGATTAGCTTTTAAATCTATCAATCTGGGTTTCCTCTGTCCCCCTGGTATTACAACGAAATCTGTAATGCAACTACTTCTGCAAAGTTTTATTTCTTTCGCAAGAATAGTCAGTAAAAGTTACTTAAAAATGAACAATATTTTGTAGACTAACACTTCAGATTTTTCTCGTGGCCACACAAAGGGCATGTGATTTCAAAGTCATCACATAGTGAGCCACCTTTCAAAGGTGCACATTTGCAATGAGAGTTTATCTAGATTATGAAGAAATATATAGAAGAATAAACTTTTGTACAACAGTGAGCAGAAAACGTCATGTGAACCGAGCAGAATCTGTGGCCCGCATTCGGGACGTCTGGGGTTTGATCCCCGGTGACCGTCCACTTTGACCCATAGATTTTTAGGGGGTTTATCCGGGTCGTCAGGCGAATCTTGGAGTGATTTCTGTCATCCTCCGAATTTCCTATCCCTTCATTTCGTTCCATTAATCATTTCATTCATCCTTCACTCCATTAGGTCTATTTCAGTGTTGGAAGTGTCAATAATGGTGTTTCGGTGCAGCGAGTCAGGGGAAAAAGATGCTCACTGTGAACTTTCCCCGTCCCTCGGCCGGGGTATAAGGACCGACCCCGCGAGCGCTGGACCCTGTGTAGGGCGGGGTCCCGGTCTGACTGTCCAACGGCAGGAGCGTCTATAGGTATCTCGAAACTGTAGGGACCCTGTTATAGATGTGCCGTTACTCCTGATTCTGGCCGTCCGATGTCTCTCTGCACCTCATCCCTCCCTGCCGGGGGAGGCACCTCGTGGGACGTCGGTACAATATACGATACTCAATATACAATATACTGCCTCCGCTTCACAATCCAATACATGAGAACGCAACACACATTTTTACTTTCTCTACTACATATAGTAAGTAGGGGAAGTATTGTATTTCACCCAAAAATTCGATACCGAGATTTCACCGGAAATATATGTTTTGAGACCCCCTGAATAAAAAAAGCATCTTTGTAAACATGTCCGTGTGTGTGTGTGTGTGTGTGTGTGTGTGTGTGTGTGTGTCTGTGAACAGCATAACTCAGAAACGAACAGTCGAATAAACACCAAACTTGGTATTTAGGTTCAGTATCTTCCAGAGATGCGACACGAAGGTTTTCAAGAAAATCCCCCCACCCCAGATTACCCTTTACAGGGAACTTTTTCGAAAATTTTAATTTTTTCAAAAATGGCTCTAACGATTTTGATTAAAATATCATGTTTAAGATATTTTCATGACAAATGAAATGTAGGTATATCTCGAATTTTCTGGGAATGTCTCCAAAAATATTCTTCATTATGAAATATTCTTCATTGCATAACTGGTAAACCATAAGAGATAGACAACATTTCACTACACAAAAAATGTAGATCGCGTTAAAATACACAATTTATGTCATATACATTTTTTGTTGTTGAGTGAACCATTTTCGAGATATTGCTTGTTATTTCCTTAAATTTTTCAATACTTATTTTCTCAAATGGGAATTCGTTATTCATTTTTTTGTCTTGGATATGCAAAGTGTATTAATCTGTGGCAAAGGGAATGGTGCTGCACATAGCAACCAGCTATTAAGAGATATGTATACGCTTAAAGGCTACTATATGTCTATATTGCCCTTGCAAATACAAAACAAGGGGAAGTCTTAGCATGTCAAAAGATCGTTTATGCAAATGTTTATCTCGATTAATATGAAGTAGATGGAGAATAAGCGTTTGTAAAAATAGTTTGTACAAGAGTAGGGAAGGTCATGTGAGTGTAACACATCAGATTTTTAATATTTAAATGTCCTAAAAATACCAACACTAAAATCGGGTAAATGCTACGCAAAGCTTCTATGAAATGTTTTCATGTTGAATGTTCTAAATATAACTTTTCTCCCCCCCCCCCGTGGTCATATCGCAACGAATCTGCTAGTAGACGCCTCGTGGCTCGGTGTGTGCCAGACAGTTAATTCTTCTAGGTCTCATCCCTGCATCATACAATCTTGCTTCTTCACGTGTCTACGGAGACCTTAGTGTTAGGCTACTTTACTTCTGTTTCTATATGTGAGGGACGATAACAGCTTTGTCACGTGTCCAAAGAGGCCTTGCTGTCAGGCAACTGTATCTCTGCTTCTACATGTGCCGGACAGATGGCATTAGGGTGCCGTATCCAGTCTACCTGTTTTCATCATCTGTGGACAGATGGCACGGCATTCGCTATTACCATATATTTTCATTTTTACTACCATTTTAGACATGGGATGGAACTTTGGGTCGTCGTACTAAACATCCAACATACATTTACCTACGACAACTAAGGTAAACTACGAAAAACACCCAGTCAGATTGATCGACCCACGGAATTTGAACCGGGACCTCCTGGATGCGGCCACAGACGTTAACGTCTGAGCTATCCCTCTCGGTAAGTACGAGTACAGCTTCAATTGCACTGGAAATGAACCTTTGCCATTCAAGCTCTTACATATCCATTGTGATTAGCGTTTGCATTAATCACTGTTCAAACAATGAACATGCCATAAAAACTCGGTACTGCACAGCAGGATGTTCTTTAATGGAGGTTGTCGGTCGCACCAAGCAGCTGTTACATGACCTCGATCAAGCCCAAACAGAGCAACAAAACAATCTCCAGCCACAACACTACGAATATTACGTAGCCCCAAGAACGAAACAATTAGATTTCGGAACAATATTGCGTACAAGGGTCCTTTCAGTTGAGTTGAATGTTCGTTCTTGCAATCTAATTCAGTTTGTGTGTTTCTGTGTCATTGTGAAATTTGATGGAGGGGATTTTGAGTTCTAATGTAATTCAGGCCATCAAATATGTGTTTTTCTAGATACTGATTCACCGCTCTTAAAGCATCCCAGATACACATTGTCGCGGTAATCTGTTCGTGTTATCTTTTTTACTTGGCGCCTATTATTGTTTTACTATTTTGAATTTTGAGTTCTTGGTCCTCCGGCTAGCTATTATTACTCAATCGAGCAAATATCTATGAGCAGGGCGTGTAAACGGAAAGGAGTTGTTAATAAAAGATAACACTGATAAAGAATTTGTTTTCACACTTTTATTACCGTCACAATTAATAGTTCACATCTGTAATCTTTATACACGCCTGACTGAAACTGTTATATTTCCGAATGTAATTACTGTCGTAATAGTTGTCGCGTACTTCACATTTTGTAGCTAACTTTACGACGCGAGAGATTCTGTAGAACTGCGTAATGTGTACCTCGTGAATGATTCTTTAGCACTGCGTAATGTGTACCTCGCGAGAGATTCTGTAGAACTGCGCGATGTTTACCTCGTGAATGATTCTTCAGAACTGCGCAATGTGTACCTCGCGAGAGATTCTGTAGAACTGCGCGATGTTTACCTCGTGAATGATTCTTCAGAACTGCGCAATGTGTACCTCGCGAGGGATTGCTGAGAACTGCGTAATGTGTACCTCGTGAATGATTCTTTAGCACTGCGTAATGTGTACCTCGTGAAAGATTCTGTAGAACTGCGTGATACTTGCTTTTGGCTCGAGAATATATACTCCCTCACCCCGATATGCCTAAACATTATAATAGAGCTGCTATTGGTTACTAAATCGCGCCAACATTAGCGTCTATTTTGTCAGCCAATCATAATTACTAATACATATGCTCTAGGGAAGATATTCCCTCCATTTCTAAAGAAAGGCACGCTACCCTGACGTCATTTGTTTGTCTCTTCTTAGTGATAAACAACTCAACCCCTCGCTTCATTGTTACCAACTCTATTGTCAGTTTCAGTGAGGCCGTGTAATCTTATTTCCTAACAATGCTTATGGCTAACAAATATCTAAAATCATTGTCATACAATAATGTTAATTTACACTACAATCACTCTGGCATTCACAGTGTTGTGATATAAAATACTGCCTCAACATCCTACAGCAGTAAAATATGCTTACGTATAAGGTTTCCACAAACAAATCATTCTCGGTAATGAATACCACTCCCAATTATATAAAATGCTTTATCGCAACAATTTCTCTATTTTAACAGAAATAGGTCTATAGTAGTAGAATATAGTAAAGATTAAACTCCAGAATAGTTTTAAAATTTTTCAAAAAGGACCCTCCTTTTAATAATAAAAAGAATCTAATCGTAGTCCTAGATACGACGCTTTCTAATCTCAAATTAGAATGCGCACATAACGTCTGTGAATTTGCATGTATCAATAGCAAATTTGATCATACAATGCCTCTGAGTAAAGAACTGTAAATACTTCCCTTAAAGGAAGATATCATTTACCACTGTCATTATAAAGCCCTCCGTGCTACATAATACTAGCTCTTGACTTGTATACAGAGTGTATCTTTATTGGTGTCATATACTTGAGGGACGTGTTCCTGACATCAAAACAGTAAAAAAAGTTCATATGTACATGGGTCTGAAAATCAACCGTTTCATTGTTTAGGTCAAAGAAGATGTATGCCATGAGTGAACAGGCGGATATGCACTACACGTATGGCCGTGCAAACGGCAATGCAGCACGAGCACGTGAACCTTATGCAGAAAGGTACACTGACAGGCCGTTACCGTGTGCAAGAACATTCGCACGAATTCACCAATACTTGAGAGATGTTGGCGCATTTGAGAGGAGTACTAGGGATGTTGGGAGACCAAGAGCGGTACGAGACATTGAGCTTGAAGAACGAGTTCTTCGTGCTGTGGATGCAGACCTATCGCATCGCACAGGATGCATGATGTAAGGGAAAGAGTTAGTCATATGACTATCTGGAGAATTCTACATGAAAATCTTCTGTATCTGTATCACCTTCAACGTATGCAAGGATTAAATGAGGCGGGCTTTGAGCCAAGAAGACGTTTCTGTCAACGTATGTTACAGCAGTGCGTTGTGTTCATCAATTTCCTAGTCTGTATCTTATTCACGGACGAGGCTGGTTTTACTCGCGACGGCATCTTCAATTTTCATAACACTCATAACTGGGCATTTGAAAATCCTTATGAAGTAGACAGAACAATCAACAACAGAGGTTCTCTCACAACGTTTGGGGTGGAATCATTCATGATCACCTTATTAGTCCCTACTTCTTCCCTCCGCGTCTGGAAGGACAAACCTATCTCCAGTTTCTCAGAAATGAGTTGCATCACTTAACTGATAATGTGCCTCTGGATATCATCCAATGAATGTGGTTTTTACACGATGGTGCTCCAGCTCATTTCATTATGATAGTTCGTAAGTTTTTGAATGATCGATTTCCGCAAAGATGGATTGGTCGAGCGGGACCCATTGCATGGCCTGCTCGATCGCCTGATTTGAATCCAATGGATTTCTTCGTCTGGGCACATTTGAAGTACTTGGTTTATGCGACTCCTGTACCTGATATTGACATTTTGAGAGGGCGTATCCAAACTGGATTTGACCAAATACGAAACACACTAGAATTTCAACAGAGTACGCCAGAACATGGAACACAGGCTTACTGCATGCATCGAAGCAAGCGGAAGCCATTTCGAGCAATTTTTGTAACTTTCGATTTTGTGTTGTAACTGTGAAATAAATTATTTTCAGACCCATGTTCGTATAAACCTTTTTACTTTCTCTACTACGTATAGTAAGTAGGGGAAGTATTGCATTCCACCCAAAAATTCGATACCGAGATTTCACCGGAAATACATGTTTTGAGACCTCCTGAATCCAAAAAAAGCATTTTTGGAAACATGTCCGTGTGCGTGTCTGTGTGTGTGTGTGTGTGTGTGTGTGTGTGTGTCTGTGAACAGCATAACTCAAAAACGAACAGTCGGATAAACACCAAACTTGGTATTTAGGTTCAGTATCTTCCAGAGATGCGATACGAAGGTTTTCAAGAAAATCCCCCCACCCCAGACTACCCTTTACATGGAACATTTTTCGAAAATTTTAATTTTCTCAAAAATGGCTCTAACGATTTTGATGAAAATATCATATGTTTAAGATAATGTCATGAGAAATGAAATGTATATCTCGAATTTTCTGGGAATGTCTCCAAAAGTATTCTTCATTGTGAACGACCTTTGCATAACTGGTAAACCATAAGAGATAGACAAAATTTTACTACACAAAAAATGTAGATCGCGTTAAAATACACAACTTAAGTCATATACATTTCTTTTGTTGAGTGAACCGTTTTCGAGATATTGCTTGTTATTTCCTTAAATTTTCCAATACTTATACTTTTTCTCAAATTCGTTATTCATTTTTTTTTGTCCTGGACATGCAAAGAGGATGGAATGCGCCACATAGCAACCAGCGTTAAAATATTTGACTATCGCTCAAAGCCTACCATATTCCCCTTGCATCTACAAGAAAATTACCAATAAGATCGACATCTCGATATCTGGCTTAACATGAAGCATATGGAGAATAAGCGTTTGTAAAAATAGTTTGTACAAGAGTAGAGAAAGTCATGTGAGTGTAACACATCAGATTTTTTTTACTGTTTTGATGTCAGGGACACGTCCCCCAAATATATGACGTTAATAAAGATACACCCTGTATTTGTAGTTACCTCAAGCTATTAAGACCCTACCATCTCTCGTCACCAATAGCAGCTATATTCATTGCCATTCCGTTTATCGCTCTCGAAATTTGGAATTTTCTACCAGTTCAAGCCAGGGATTGACAGAGTGTAAAAGCTGGTTCACAAAAACCCGAGAAAGGTAACCGAAACGCAAACGAGAACCGGTAGCAATGCGACATACACGATTTTGGCTTACAATAGCGCGGTAACGAGAACGGGAATGCATATCGATCGCAAAGTGGATTTTGCGCATTGCGATTTCATTTGTTTTTAATTGACCAATTTTTCACCTACTTCCACTTCAGCCAACTTAATGTGCATAAGCCAACGTAAAAATTCGATAGAGTAAACATTATAAATGCAGATCCATTATATTTTCTATGCCTCTGGTCGTACCAGCTTTGATTCCTTTATCTGATAGCGTCATTAAACTTGTTTGTTGTTCTTTGTTCATTTCTACCGGTTTATGCTGTTCGCTGTACATTTTGTTATTGTTTTGAGGCAATAGCCAGTTTTAAGTTGCATGTAAACAAACTATCACCTGAAGAACCGACGCTCAATGTATTTAAGGGTTGCAGGACGCACTTATGCTAGAATTTCTTCCAGTTTCATGTTTTCAGGTTGCGACTAGAGAGAGCACTAGCCGCTGTTTCATATCAGGGCCGTCTAGAATAATCTCCACAGTTAAGAGTTTAATATGGGCAATATTAAACCGGGGACGAGAACGAGAAAGTTAAAACTTGGAAAAATCTTCTTTCGGGGACCTGGAAAGCTTCCCATCAATTTGTGAGCGCTACAATACATGTATTTTAACTTTGTCGTTCTTGTTCTGGTTACCGTTCTCGCTGTTGTGAATCAGCCTTAAAGTTTGTGGGAGTTAAAATATTTGACACTTAAGTTTATGAAAACCCATCGAACTGTCAACTCCTTACGTGTTGTGTTAACTATGGAAATTCCATTTTCTCTCTCTCTCTCTCTCGCTCTCTCTCTCTCTCTCTCTCTCTCTCTCTCTCTCTCTCTCGCCCACTCTCGTTATGTATGTATATGTGTGTGCGCGCGCCCCTCTTTCTCCCGTCTTACTCCACTCTCACATTCTCTCCCCTAACATCTTCCTTTATGGGTCAGCGGCATATTTACGCATTCAGAAACGTAATATTTACCAAGGTTAAAATTTATCAAACAACTGGTTTGAGCCACCTAAAATACACAAAATAACAAAATTTTCTTAGTATCAAAATTGGTCAAAAGCCCTTCCCGTGTTTGTGTGTGTGTGTGTGTGTGTGTGTGTGTGTGTGTGTGTGTGTGTATAAGTACTCTCAAAAACCACTCAACCAATTTTGACAATTCTTTCATCATTCTTTGAACATTCTATAAATTGTACAGTACGTACATAAAATACGCTTTTATTAGTGAATTAGCCGCAATTAACACCATAAACGTTCAAGGATTCCTGAGTATTAACAATAACATATTGAAAATACTTTGAACATAATTTTACTGCCCAGAGTAACCAAAGTCTTACATAGACCGATAATCCCTGTTACTAAAAGAAAGTGCTGGACAGAATAATGTCTGTACCCCTGACATAAGGTCAAATTTCATTCGTTCGCTCTAGTAACCTCTGATGTTTGCAAAAATGGAATCATCTACGGAAACTAAACACCTCAGCTTAAAAAAGCTACAGAAAAAATACTGAACGCTGGAAAGTGGAGGGGATCCCTCTTTCTAGAGAATGTCCTAATCAAACAGGAAGGAAATCGGAAACCCTTTCTTGACTTTCTGTAATCGAAGAAACTCGTTTGACAACTTCTGAAAGAAGGAAAGAAAGAGAGGTTAATACGTTAAATGAACTATATTTCGCTCTATATGAGACTCTGTGCTAAGAAAAAAAATTTATAACTGGTCTGGTATGCCTTTTCTCAAGCCTTTCAAAAAGTGACTGGCCAAATAATCGCTACCAAATTTCCTGATTAACCAGTCTAACATAAACATGCATGCAACAAAAGCATTTTATGACTCGAGGATATGCAAGATTAATCTTGGCGATAATTTCAGGCGGAAGTTCTCTGTAATAAAAGTTTCTCTCTATGGATTTTATTCAAATAAAATCCAATCTTTCATGAAGGCACACGTTTTCATCTTATACGAAATTTCAGGAAACTTATCAAGGCCTACAGGTTTTAATATTAAAAACTATTTGGTCTATAGGAATCCCTAATTTCACAGTTGCGAAAACTATGCCAATAAACAGGCTACCAATACTTGGCAGCCCCTGTTTTGATTACGACCGTCATACTTTGGAAGCGTCCGGGTGAAAAAGTATTTGGGAGTGCACACATCATCCCATTAACTGGGAAGTTCGCATCATACCAAATTCATTTTTCATTAACCAAATCGTAACCGTTGATGAACAGAAAATCCTCTCTCAGGACCAATATCCCGGGTTTACTTGTATATCACTCGTACGTTTGTTGACCTGTGCCTTCGCTGTGTGAGTGACAAAGCTCCCACTAAACTCAAAGCACTTCAACCCCTTCAGATGACAGACATGCTCGCAAAGAGGGGCTCGAGTATTAAATTCATAGGACCCGAGCCCTTTTGTGGCATGCCTCCCAGAAGAATCAAGTATGAGATAACTCAATTAACAAGTAGGGCTCACCTTGAATATTGAAAGAGATAAACTACACTGGTGTGCAAAACCTAAGGACGAAATGGGTAAAGTAACATAACAAATGAACTACTTGGTGGAAATAGATGAAGGTGCGGGAGCATGTTGCCAGAGGTCTCTCACACGTACACAGAAAGCTGGAGTCGTCCCCCATGGTGTAGTGGTTACCATGCTAGCCTCTAGTTCTCGAGGTCGCGGGTTCAAACCCGGTGGAGGGTGATGAATTTTTTTCGGGCATAAAAATCCTTAGCATGGCTTCCTTCGGAAGGGAAGTAAAGCTGGTGGTCCAGTGTCGTAGATTTACGGCACGTAAAAGAACCTCAAGCCGGATAGAAAGGCCTCTGAGAAAATTACCGGTCTTTCACACCCAATATAGAATGTGACACTAAGAACCATAATAGTTAAAGAGCGTCCATAAGTGAAACTCAATTTAATTTAATAGAAAGCTGGACGTCACATGGCGTGAGTTTAGCGAGCCTATAGTGCCAAATGGGTCTGGTCTCGCAACACGGGGCAGCTGACGAAATAGGACAAGACGGTGTGTGGCAATTAGCGAGCTCTTACGCTGCACTGTAGTGGTGTTCTTCATTGCAACATGACCCGTAGACACCATTTGGATGACTTCACACGGGGAAGAGTCATCAGGAAGCTGGAAGAAGAGCGAAGTGTCAAGAGTGTTGCTCAGTAGTTTGGAATTACTCACAGCATTGTTTCACGTGCATGGGGAACCTTCCAAAGCACAGGCACTGCTGCCCCAAGGAGAGGTGGTGGTCGACCACGCTCAACTACAGCAGCAGATAACCGCTACATTGTGCAACAGGCAAGAAGGGATCCACGCCAAACAGCGGGTGCAATTGCAACCACATTTAACAGGACAGGTAGGCACGCAATCTCACGATACACAGTGACACGGCGACTACACAGAGGTGGTCTCTTTGCCCGACGGCCAGTACGTTGTGTTCCATTGACATACGCACATCAGCGGCACCGTTAGTGATGGTCCCAAGAGCATCAAAATTGGACCAACGAGGAATGTGGTCGTGTGCTCTTCTCGGATGAGAACAGATTCAGTCTAAGTAGTGATTCTCGACATACCCTCATCTGGCGAGAGGTGGGAACACGTAATGAACCCAGAAATGTCCTTGAACATGATCGTTTTGGTGGTCCGGGTGTTATGGTTTGGGGAGGCATAATGTTGCATGGGCGCACCGACCTCCAAATCTTTGAACACGGTACGCTCACTGGTCAACGTTACTGTGATACTGTACTCCTGTGCGTCTTTTCAGAGGTGCAGTCGGCCCTGACTTCATTTTATGGATGACAATGCGCGACCGCATCGAACAGCGCAGGTGGAGGATCTCTTGGAATGAGAGGATATTCGGCGAATAGACTGGTCTGTACGTTCCCCCGATTTAAATTCCATCGAACACATGTGGAATGCTTTGGGGGAGACGCATTGCAGCACATCCACATGCACCAACGACCATCCAACAGTTGTCAACAGCGCTGATGGAGGAATGGAACGCCCTACCAAAAGATCTGCTTACCAAACTTCTGGTCAGCATGGGAGCACGATGCAGAGCATGCATTGCTGTCCGTGGTGATCAGACACCCTTTTAAGCAACATGTATCTGTTTCAGTAAATCTAGAGCGCCATCGATGTCGTATTGACTTTAGTGTAGCTTATGGTCTATGAATAAAAGTGGCATTTCTGTTCGTCTCATTCCATATTTCGTTTAGCTGCCTACTGTAGCAGTTCCCTCTATGTATGATTCAAGTTTCATCGAGCTATGTTACTTGTCAGTGTCACAGCATGTGAAGATTACTTTCGTCTTCAGGTTTTGCACACCAGTGTACTTTCAGGCAAGCCCAAGTGGTAAGTGTAAGTTTCTTTTGAACTTAATTAAACCTAAACTCAGAGGTATTGTCGGTTATCTCATGGGACACAATACACTGCGTAGACATATCCACATAATGGGACTTATACATGACGCTTTAAGCAGCAAATGTGGAAGGAGGGATGAAACCTCCCAGCATATATTATGCGTGTGCGAAGGTTTTTTTTTTGGATAGGGTCTAATTTTCTAATGTTCTCTATCTACTAGGTGCATGATAGTGGAAGCATTAAGCTTTAGTCCTCCCCAAAAGTATATATATATACGCGAATTTAACGCACCAGGCATTTGCCTTATTGTTTTTCTGGATGCCAGAAGAGCGTCTATAGCAAACACTCGAAAAACTTAAATGTACTTGTGCACGTTGTATACGTATAACTAAGACTTATTGTTTAATTTGAAATTATTTCTTGGAAAACCTCTATCGTGAACCATCTAACGTAAATGTAAGATTTAATTAGTATAACATATGTAAGACATACACAAGAATTTGTAGAGAAAGTCGTTAGAGTGTAGCAAACAGGTTTTTAAAACGGTTTCCCTTCTGAAATCTTGTTATAATAGTTTATTCTTGAAGGTGTTAGTACAGGACGCGAAATCACATCAGATACGCTTCTTTTTTTACTGAAGAAATAGAATATATACCCTGACAGCTTGCATGTCATGGTTACCTTTCCAGCTAACTCTGATCTCCTTTCACTCTCAGCTGATGTAATCACATCCCCTTTGTTTGAAGCAGTGGAGCGTTCAGGGAAAAGACCCGTGCTCATACCTAGCCATGCATTTAGTGTGTCTTTTGTTTTATTTATTTAGCGCTGGTGACAAAGCAAATCTTCGCCGCATTCACAGTTCCTGGAATGAGCCCAAATGTGGAGTGTGTTTCCAGTAATTCGCTGGTGGTTTGCTAAAGAGCTTGTTAGAAATTGACTCAGTATGTTTGGGTACAAAGTGCACATTTCTGCACAGAGCAGCAACTCCTTTGGATGTGACTTGGGATAACTCCGACATCGATGAAAGCCTTGCCTCACCCTTTTGGTACGGTATGTGACACACTATTGTGAACACACGTTTATGCATCTCTGTCCCAAAGAAGAAGAATTTGCTTACTCAAGTAAGTGTTGCTAGACCGAGCGAGGTGGCACCGCGACGATGACCCCGGCGATCGCCCATTCTGACCCATGGGTTTTTCTGGTTTCCCGATTCGGCAGGAACAGACTAGGGTGGTTCCTCTCTACCACAATTTCCTTTTCATCTTTAAGGGTCGTCCAATAAGTAAGCTTCCCTATTTTATAAAAACCATCACACACAATTGATCATGTTGAATTAATGTTATTTATATTGTACAATCCTTTTCTGCATAGTCGACATGCTTTTTCAAGCATTTTGGAGACGTGACACAAGTTTCTCAGCCAGTTAAACGCTGAACACTTTTTCAATCCCTGAACTCAACCTTCCAGAAACCAGATTACAACAACGCTGGAGAGATGAGTCGTTGGTCTTTTACAGACAGCCATTAAAGCTACCTCTTCTCCTTTCATGTCAAAACCCCAAATCAAAAAAATCATTCTGCGTTTACACACCCCCAACATTTACGTCCTTCACAGCAGGTAGGTTACAGTTACACTCGAGTTGTTTAGAGCTGACTATCAAGTGCATTAAAGTGATTTCTGTACTATAAAAAGGAGTGATGCAGAATACATGGAATATTTTCTTAGTTGATGATTACACCCCTTGTGTTTGGGTTTTGAAGTAAGCGTATTTCCATCATGGCAGTAGCAGAGATGTGATTTGTTTTCTTGAAAATGCAACTGAGGAAACACTTCAATAGGTTTATGTCTACATACAAAGATTGTTGGCATACTAGCAACATCTCACGTATGCTTTAATTGCATGTCACGCGTGCGGGCGCTGGGGCGTGAAAAGATTCTTATCTCAAGGACGGTTTTCTTGATACTCCATTCAGAAGATGTCACAGAGCTTCCGTTTCCCATAAAGCGATGTGAGCAACAAACGATTTCTCATATCGGCTTGTACATCTTGCCTTCCTAATTCCTTTGTGTTGTCGATGGTTTTGTAAACATCGTGGCTGTTACAGAGATGGGAATTACCTACATTCCTACTTTGTGTGCATTGACTCCCTAATTGCTCAGCCCCTGACACGCTTATCACATAATTTATCTTATCGTTCAAGAGTTTCGTGCAACCATCTACAGAATGTGGAATAACACATCGTTCCTCAAATATTATTTTATTCCACTATGAGAAATAATTATTTGCTATACCGCGTCTCATACTTAAAAGACAGTACAGGTTAAATGGAGCACAATGTTGCCACTATACTTACGCTCGCAAATTTGACGCCCAACTACGATCGACCTACCAAATTAATGTCATCTTGTGAATAATAAATCATCAAATAGCGAAATATCTGTACTGCTATTTAAATCAATTGTAACACATTTAATTTCCAGCCGCACGTTATCCTCTTCTTTGTATTTTTAGTACTTCGAGATACGATTTTACAGGTATAAAAATTTATATTATCAAAGAAATATGGAAATATAAAATGATAAAAGCTATAATTCGGTAGGGTATCATCACCGTTTATCTTGACAAAATTACATTCAACGTGGGTGGAATATTTCCAAATAGCAATGAACGATGCGCCACACTCCGTTGCGCTATTCCATTACATTGCGTTAACATATTCTATTTTTGGTTTCCCTATCCTTTTTTTGCATTCTTTTGATGGGTCCTTAGATGTCCTTTCATTTGTTCCTTTTTTATTATATACACTACTGTTTTTGAACACCCGGGTAGCCTTAGGTGTTTCTTTTACTGCCTTACTAACACTTAATTTTACTTTAATAGTAACCTATCACATTCATTATTACTCTTCTTAGTTTACCACATTTCGTCTCTTCCTAACCCCTCTCTCCATAACCATAAATACTTACGTTAAGTGCTAAATAACGCATATAACACTTCACACTATAAACATGTCCACTTCCTTACAACTGATATTAACCTTTACTGACTTCTACGTCGCACCTGGTCTGTTAGCTGAGGAGATGGATGATTTGTTTGTCATACACAATGAATGCAAGAAGTTACACGATTCTGGCTTCTTAGAAAACTGTCTCCAACCCTCCTCAACATTTTCCCTCGCTTGGTCTCCGTTTTAATCCAATAGCTTTTCTACTGCATAAAGTATTCACATTGGGCAGGTATCAATAGACTAGTTTACTCCACCTAAGAAATGTTGTTGCATTCTACCTTTTAATCTATTAGTTACTGCGTGATAAGCACAGAAACAGCAAATATGGGCTTTTACTGAAAAACTCGTTTTCTCTAGAAATTTGTGCCTACAAAAATTTGATAGAGAAAAATATTCTGCATAGGATAATTTACTCAAAGCTGAAATTTATAACAAATTAATATTTACAGCATGTTATAATCTATTAGCAATTTGGCCACAGCGCGAGAGTAGTACAAAAGAACGAAGCTAATGGTAGTATGTATGTGTTAGATAGAGACAGATATCCCATTTACCTCCATACTGTGTTTTGAAGTTGAGACAAATACAGATGATATTCCATACTGGCCAACAGTTCTCCATATAATTATTGAAATGCGCAGCACTGCAATGACCTTAAGATGGTTTGGACGATTTGCTGTTGTTCACCATACACAGTGGTCATGAAACTCTTAAGCTTCGACAGCAATTCATTAGCAGCCGCAGCTATGGCCATTCGAAAACCACGAGATTATTATCTACTGTGCACATTACTGTAATACGACAATGATAAGATCTGTGACGTAATCTACAACGCAGCAGAGGAAGTCATAATTACTGTTGACGCGCGAAATAAACGTGGCTGGATGGGTATTCACATATTTCCGCTTCCAAAACAAATGGGGTGAATGGTTCGAGTCGTAAATACCTGCAAGGCTAGACAGAATCAATTGGTACAGGTTACATTACCGAGCATAATGGCTCAGGCGCTAAAGTCCGTGGCCCGCATTTGGGAGGTCGTGGGATCGATTCCCGTGGCCGACCTTCCTGACCCATGGGTTTTCTCGGGGTTTCCCCGGTCGCTAGGCAAATGTTGGGAAGTTTTCATTACATACCCCGTATTTCCTGTCCCCCCCCCATTTCACCAACATTCTCATTTCACTTCACCGTTCCCCTGCTTGGTCTCTGTCAGGGTTTCAGGGTTGAAAGTGTTGGCGGGAGCCTCGGCGTTGCATGGCAGGGAAAAAGGATGCTCTCTATGTAGCCCTTCGTCTCGGAATGGGGCAGTATGGGAGTCCCGGGCCCTCCAGTGGGATGTATGAGCCTGCAGGAGGAGGGGAGCTGGTTGCGTTAGCAACCATCCGGGGAGTTTCAATCTGTAAAAGGTAGGGACCCTGCCCTCTGCCCTGTCGTGCCTCCTGATCCGACCGCCCTCTCTCACCTCTTACACGCCCCTTCCACCCTCCCGGGGCCGTTCCGTCAGGGGTTTAGGCACAAAACATCCTTTAGGTCGAGGTGAAGAGTCCCCCGTCACAGTGTCGTCCTCCGTGGTGTAGTGGTTACCATGCTAGCTTCTAGTTCCCGAGGTCGCGGATTCAAACCCGGCGGAGGGCGATGGATTTTTTCGGACGTAAAAATCCTTTGCATGGCTTCCTTCGGAAGGGAAGTAAAGCCGGTGGCCCGCGTCGTAGATTTACGGCACGTAAAAGAACCTCAAGAGGTCTCTGAGCAAAATTTCCGGTCTTTCACGCCCAGTATAGAATGGGATGCTAAGGACCGCAGCAGTTAAAGAGCGTTCATAAATACAATTCAATGCAACCCTTCCACAGTTTAGTCCTGCTCCTACATTAGGCACATATGCTGCAAAATCGGTTTTATGAACGTTACAGCACAAATGTTCACACTTAGCACAGGGATGTCTAGTCACATTCAGGCCAGTTGGCATGCATTTGCTTATTACTTTCTCTACTACGTATAGTAAGTAGGGGAAGTATTGCATTCCACCCAAAAATTCTATACCGATATTTCACTGGAAACACATGTTTTGAGGTGCACTGAATGCATATAAAGCATTTTTGGAAACATGTCTGTGTGTGTGTCTGTCTGGCTCTTAAAATATTTGACTATCGCTTAAAACCTACCATATTCCCCTTGCATCTACAAGAAAATTACCAATAAGATTAACATCTCGATATCTCGATTAACATGAAGCATATGGAGAATAAGCGTTTGTAAAAATAGTTTGTACAAGAGTAGAGAAAGTCATGTGAGTGTAGCACATAAGAATTTTTTCCTGTGATTAAATGTTCAACGCGCTATCAATGATAGACGTACATAAAGCTGAGCAAGAAATAAAGAAACTTAGAGAAAGAAAACAAAGTAAAACTAAATAAATTAATATCTGTTCTGAGCAGGATTTATAAAAACCCAACGCGAAAAAAGCCTTATCTGGTAATTCGAGTCCAGCCGGTGCATTTTGCCTCTCAGTCGTGTTAGGATATGGTTTGTCCAACTTATTTACAACATAGTTTGAAATAGGCAGGGCAGTTTATGGTCCGTATAGCAACTGTTCATTACGTTCGTGTACCGAAGTACTCGTTATTCGCATTTGTGTTCCTCTCAAGAGTTTTTAACATTGAATTTATACACATACTATTTATTTCTGTCTTCTAAGTGTCAACTCAAACATTGGTAAGTTTCTGCTAACATAGATGGCAATGAAAGGTCGTTATCGTCACAGCACAAGGTTATTCGATTATAATCTTTAGGCTTAGTCTGATATTAATAGGACATAATCAGGGAAGAATGGACTTGATCTATGGCGTATTACGCTTGACAGACAGATCTAATAGTCAGCGTAGGTAATTGCTTTTCGGAGATCCTTGGTTCAGTTCCCCGACGTATGCTCAGAATTTGATTTTAGAACACACTGAAGTGCCTTTGGATTTAAAGAGGAATAAATGAAAATGCTTTTGAGTTACTTCTATCTAGTTGACAAATTATTACCAGGAACTATCACATTTGCATCGTCAGCAAGAACTCTAAAAGAGTTCAGTGGCGAATACAAATCGTTATCAGGAAAACTCGAGATGTAGCCGGAAAAGTGTGGTAGAGAAAAAGTCCAATCCCGTTTTAATAATTGAAACTGTTAGGAAAAGATGCAACAAGTTTGTGAATAGGGCAAAATAAACATGTGCCAATGACTGTTGTAGACTGTAAAAGGTGAGTTAAAGAATGTCGTCACATGGGCCAGAATGTTTGGAGAGTTCGCCGCACCCAATATAACTTTCTCCTGCTGGTGGCCACGCAATGAATATCCGATGATTTTCTGCAGCGGCCTCACCTGTATATTTATTTCTATCATCCTTTTCTCCCTAACGTTTAAAGCTGGTAGTACGGAAAGTTTAGAGATAATCTTTGTCATAATTTGGAAATATTACCATGAGCGTGCCCGGAAAGTAAACATGCATGGTTTATGTGAGTTTCATTATCCTATTAATGTGCAGAAATGAATTATTTTACCAAAGATAAGCTCTTTGACTTTAGCCGATGATGCCCTTTGACTGTAACCAATTTGAAAATATGAATAAGCGAATGAGATTTAATTTAAAAGCCCGGGAAAAACAGCACCTGTAAACGTCATAGCTAGTGTTGATAAAATGTACGTAGTGCGGGTGTTCCAACATTATATATATGTAACTCTTGTCGTTGGGTTTCTTGCAATTTTTGGTTTTTTTAGTCATTAGATCATACACACATTCACACACTCATTCATACTTCCAGACTCTGGGGAGGATAGGGAATCCCACTTCCCAGCCGGGAATCGAACCCGGGACCACTCGCACAGCAGGCAGGGGCTCTACCGACTGAGCTACGGGGCCAGCCACAATATTCCTCTTCGTACTCAATCTTTCTAAATGGAAGTGTTCACGGATTGGGAAGCATACACAATAATCATAAACAATCAGTGTTTATTCATCCATCTACACAACCACACCTGAGATAAGAGCAAATAGCCAGAACAACGAGACTAATGACACATGGCAAAGGAAACTACATTTTTGCAGCAAATATCAACCCATCCACGGACACATCGCCTATCCACAACCAACCTTCCACAACAAATTAAGTGAATTCGTTCAACACCCTGTGCTTACTGCTTTATTTCCGAATCAAAGAGTCTTTTTTTTCTCAAAAGGTATAGGTATGCCGGCAGCAGAGAAAGTTTGACATAGCCAGATTTCTAGTGCAGAAAAACCAGCATGCAGAAACGTCGTCATGCGGGCGTGTACTGGGGAAATTTCCTTTTTAAGATTTCAAAATACGTAACTATCCGCCGCTTAATCTACTGGACTTTTATCTTTATGCATACGGTATCTGATTGGTGAAGACTGGAATCAAAGCACGCCACTGAGCTATATGAACAACTGATTAATTACGAATCGTAAGGAATAACACAGCATGAAATCAATCGTCAAACTAAGCTGAGGAATGTAAGGCCAATGAACATTGGTTGCGGATTTCTTGCTAAGGTTTCAACACGCGAGGTTCAGTTTTCATATGAAAAAATAATTTGTTTCAAACTATCTGGAATTTCATTCTTTTCCGTCTCCAAACCAGTGCGACAAATTGAACTTTCGTACTTCAACACCAACATATGAATACATTGGCCCTGCGATGAGCATATGAAAAATATGACTGCGTCCATGTCCAACACAATATGTACCACAATATTTAACCAATAACAAAGTATTTCCACATAGCATGAACTAAAATATTGTACGTAACTGCAGAAAAGTGTTTTTTTCAGAACTTGTCCTGAAAAAAAAACTCACTTTCCTATACAGTTACATAAATAACTATTCCAGTGAAGTGACAAATAGGGAACGCTCTTTCGACACCACATTAATACTCCATCTAGGTTTATTTCATAAACTGCAAGTAGCATTTTCTCCAGCGTTTACACTTTATGCCATAGATGTTATTGGAATACTAATGACTGTTTTCTTCTTTATGTACGCAAATGCTGGGTTTGAATTTAAAATTCATATTATTATGTTCTTTAGTACTGTCATATATCCCTTAAGGGTACTGGGTAGTCGTGAGACAGGTTCTGACTGCTGTCTGCTGATCGAGTGCCGACTTTGATTTTAAGTTTCTCAACAACTGTTTAACATAAGGAAATAAAATTCTACACTGAATACAGAAGTGTTTTCCATATATAATCCGTGAAAAAATTGCCCATGTATGCTAAAAATTAATACGACATACCTATGAACAAAATTAAAAATTTCAAAATTATCACTGTTATGGGAATATTTAGGTGCACTTTCCTCTAAAACTATATATTATTTTTAGTGAATTTGTTGTAAGTTTTAACACTTACATTACTTCACACTTTCAATCTAAATTTTCTTCTTACATCTGAGGACATCTACCCCCAAAAATGTTTATATTATGAACACAATTCATGCTAAATTTTACAAGCATATATATTGTTAATAAATTACGATTAGCAATGCGAGGAATAATTTTAGTTGCAATAGTAGGTCTTGGACTGAAAAATGAGCAGTAAAACGTTCATCCATGTAGCTTAATGGTTGCAGAGAAAAGACCTCAAGTATGATAAATACGAATTAAGGTAAACTGCAATTAAAGATAAATGTGGACATAACCAGCAGTGACTCTGAGACAGAATGTGCCCGAATTAATTTTATTATGTGCTAATTTATTTAGTGTTTAATTTGATATATAAATGATATATGTGTACACTGAACACCATGTAAATAGTCATTTTTTGTATAATGTAATATTTGTCTTGTACATAATTTTCCTGTTTAACTAAGTTTAGAATGTCTTGAACTCTGCGGTTAGGGTAGAAATATGCTGTTCGCATGTGCAGCGAAAACGGGATCTTTTGTGTTAGAATCGAAGGGTAAGATTTTATGACTATTTGTCTCGGCTCCGGAAGTATGGAGTGAAAGAAAATAACACAGAACGGCAGTTTACCAAGAGAAGTCCGGGGAAAAGGTCACATGATATATACAAACTAGCCAATAGGAATCTATATAAATTAAATAATATTTAGCCACGCTGAGAGAACCGCGAAGAGTCGTCCAATGATAAATCAGATCCAAAAATTTTAGGTGGGAGATCGTGGTCTTTAAATGGTCGAGATTTACCACAAAAAATTGAGAGTTGACTTGTAGATACAGACGAGGACTCCACGCTTCTCCGCCAAACAAAGTTGACGCGCAAATGATGTTCTATATAAAGTGATGAGTAAACAGGAACATTATGCAGTGTTAGAGTGAAGTGACAATAAATAGGATAAGCCCAACATTATGTTGAGTAGTGAATTCACCTCTGAGCTCCTTTGTACCACAAACGAGATCGACGAGCTTATTAGTAATCCTGATAGGCAAAGTCCATGCACACATCTCCGCTGAGAACCAACTAGCCAGGGCAACAGCGTGATTTACAGTACAATTAAATAACCAGCCAGGACGACAAGACGAAGCCACGTCGGGTGGAGAACATAAAGCAGGCACAGCGAATTTTACCATTACTCCTGTATCTACTACTACAGCGCGTTCGACTCCAACCCGCGCGGGCATCGAACCCGGTACTGCAACCAACGGCGCAGTCTTCGAAGCATAGAGAGGCGAGGACTGACGCAACTCATCATATTTAAATGCCCAAATTAAAGCCCCTTATTAATATAAAATTCCAACGTGACATATATATTTTGAACGCTGATAGTTTCGAGTTTTTTAAGCATAAAAATAGATTTTTTGTCCGAAATAGCTACCTACTGTCGGTATAGCCGGTGACATAGATCATTGGGATAAAAAGAGGTATAACCTATTGTGAGCACCGTTTAACATTATTATTCTATAGAGAGCAAACTACGGCAGGCATATAGACTTTCTTTAGAGCGAGGTGGCCACTCGCATTCGGGAGGTCCCGGATTCGATCCCGGCGACCGCCATTCTGTTTCTAGGTTGTAGGATATGGCAACGGTGTTCGACGGGTTGTGGCTGAGAGGTGAATGCGCGCTTTGTACAGGTTTCTTCCCTGGCGTCGATCCGGACTGCCCAGCCACTTCCGAAGTACACCCCACCCAGGCTAGCGGCTCGTAGGTGGAGTTGGGGTCGTCGGATGCGTTCTATCTGGAAACGTTAGGGACCATGTCCATGCTTGCGCCAGTCGACATCCGGATCTGGTCCTCCCTCATCTCTCTCTCTCCCCTCATCTCTACCTCCCAGGGGTCACGTTAGAAGCAAAAAGGCCCGTTATGGCCTTTTGGAGTGCTCTGCCCCTATTTCGGGGCCCCTAATATGTACCTTTAGCTTTCAGACTTTCTTTTCTGTTTTTTACGCTAATATAACCAACCACATCTACCGAAACAAGTATTCAATATTCATTGCTACTAAGTAGCAATTATTTTAAGGAATTATTTTATGTTTCAGTTTAGATTTAATAAAATTTATATCTGTTGTTAAGCTTCATTAAGGGCAACCACTTGAGCGAAAACTACGGACTTTAGAAAGAAGCAAATTAAATTATAAAGTTCAGTAAACAGTTTTCCATGTAACAAAAAAGGGATGTGAAAAGGTAAAGTGTATAAAGGTGTTTTTCCACTCTACTTGTTTATTTCCTTATTCTTCCAATTCAAGGTTTGGGCGATGACCAAGGACAAATGGCTAACTTCATGTTGGTCACTCCAACTTCTCCGAGGTCTTCCTAAACTACTCGTTCCGTCCGGTCTATATATTAAAGCTTGCTTAGAGAATCTGCAAGGCGGCATTCTGTAACATACTCTTTCCATTTTTCTTTTTTTGGGGGGCAATTATATATTTCCTCCACGGTGTTCATTTCCCCCAATTGTGCACGAACATCCTGGTCTCTAGTTATATCCCATTCTGATTATATAATTATTTAATTATATCTTGTTTCTCCAATCAATGATCTCATAAAGCGCATCTGTGATTCCTCTAAACGTCGGCCGATCCCGAGCTCGTAGAATCCATGTTTCGCTACCATACTTCAAGGTTGGTTTACAGACTATATTATATATTTTTTGTTTAATTTCCATTCTCATATTCTTACCAAAAGACTATTTATATATCCATTTAAATTATTATATTTTATCATATTTGCTTCCAGGTCAGTGTTCTTATGTTCTATACTTGACACCCCAAATACACAAAATAGCGTTACTGTTCTGCAAGTTCATTTACTATTACTATTACTTTCTCTACTACGTATAGTAAGTAGGAAAAGTATTGTATTCCACCCAAAAATTCGATACCGAGATTTCACCGGAAATGTATGTTTTGAGACCCATGAATCCAAAAAAAAAAAAAAAAAAAAAAAAAAGGATTTTTGGAAACATGTCCGTGTGTGTGCCTGTGAACAGCATAACTCAGAAACTGACAGTCGGATAAACACCAAACTTGGTATTTAGGTTCAGTATCTTCCAGAGATGCGACACGAAGGTTTTCAACAAAATCCCCCCACCGCAGATTACCCTTTACATGGAACATTTTTCGAAAATTTTAATTTTCTCAAAAATGGCTCTAACGATTTTGATTAAAATATCATATGTTTAAGATATTTTCATGACAAATGAAATGTATATCTTGAATTTTCTGGGAATGTCCCCAAAAGTATTCTTCATTGTGAACGACTTTTGCATAACTGGTAAACCATAAGAGATAAACAAAATTTTTCTACACAAAAAATGTAGATCGCGTTAAAGTACACAAGTTATGTCATATACATTTTTTTTTGTTGAGCGAACCATTTTCGAGATATTGCTTGTTATTCCCTTAAATTTTCCAATACTTGTACTTTTTCTCAAATGGGAATTCGTTACTCATTTTTTGTCCTGTTAATGCAAAGAGAATGGAATACTCCACATAGCAACCAGCTCTTAAAATATTTGAATATCGCTTAAAGCCTACCAATTCCCCTTGCATCTACAAGAAAATTAGCAATAAGGTTAACATCTCGATATCTCGATTAACATGAAGCATATGGAGAATAAGCGTTTGTAAAAATAGTTTGTACAAGAGTAGATAAGTCATGTGAGTGTAACACATCAGATTTTTTCTCCTCTAACCTTCTCTAGGCTCAACTTAAGCAATGGTCAAAAGGTGCACGAAGAGAAAAATGGCAAAAAACCGGTTTCTTCACAAACTTAACCTACAGTTGGCATCGAACCAGGTCTGCTTGGAAGAAAGTCTATTGGTAGTCCGTGAAAGAATAAAAGGAATAAGGCAGAAGTTATTGGCGGGGCTTCATTGCAAAACAAGACTGCCATGAATGGAACCGAAGGCGTAGGTATATCCGGTCCTCGGGTAGTAAACTTGACCTTGAGTGGCGCAAGAAGGAAAGGGGAAGTGGAGGAGGAAGTTGCGCTTAATGGGTTAGCGCTCGGATTTCCGCGTCAAAGATTCCGCACACATTGTGAGGAGCGCAATCGGTCACCGGGTCATACTAAACCGGTTCTTAAGCAAATGCCCTGGCGTCCTTCCCAATAGCTGCCCTTTTGCGCAACTCGGAAACCGTTCTCTAGACGTGGTGAAACAGTAGTCCACTGCACCGTGTCAGCATAAATCCGGAGCAGGTTTGGTTCTGAGTCACTGCACGGTGCATTCGTTTAATATCCGTTGCCAACAAGGCACCATTACATTTCCCACGCGATAGCAGAAACTGTTTTCAAAAGGTGTCGACCTTTCCCAAACTTACACTCGAGTGGCAGCCTACATGTTCTAAGGCTTCCTAATGTGCAAATTAAATTAATTTTTGCAAAACAATGTCTTATTTTATGAGCCTAAGAGGTCAACGTTCATATTTTAAGGGGAGATTAACCACCCTTCACTGCCAATTAGCTCATTTAAAGACCCGCTATTTCAGGATCTAATATATTTTGAAATTTTTATAGGATAAAGATACAATATTTGTAAGTAAATGGACCCACATTATCAAGAAACAAATATGATTTTCCAATTTATTATTTATTTGTTAAAATTATTTTCTCCATCGAAATATTGTGGCCAAACTAATATACGGCGGCGCCGTGGCCGAGTAGTATTTGTGGTGAACAAAGCGGCGCCTGGGCGGGTTTTCTCCGGGTTTCTCCGGCCATTCATTCCATCAACTGCTCCATCATTATTACTGTTTCATCCATTGCACTATCATTTCATATCATCTACTTCCTTGCTTTTATACGAGGCATCGGGCTTATGTCCCACCCTAGACATTCTACCTGATCCAAGGTGTTTGCTCCTCGACAGGCCTCTGTCCCGAGACACGCGTTTGTAAGTCCTGGGAGGCGTAAGTCCTACATACGAGGGTAAACAGGGAAAGAAGACAAATTAATACACATACAGTATCGAACGAGATGGCTTCGCGGTAACGTGTGAGACCATTTTCGTCGATTGCCCAATCGAGTATGAGTTTTTCATGGTTTTCCCTGATCGGTAGGCGAATGTTAGGGTGGTTTATCACCTACCACGATTTCCTGTCCATAATTTCTTTTTCATTCTACTTCGTTCTCATCTTTCAGGTGTGCTTTTATGTGTGGCGGACAGATGGCACGGGTGCTTGCTCAAAGGAAAGAGTACGAACACTAGAGGGCTGCTTGGTCTACGGGTCGTTCATCGCCCTCTCTAAGCAGCTCCAGAGTGTGGCGGGTCTTCGAGCCTGGAACTGCTAGGGACTTCCGCGCGTCTCTGCAGCCTGTAGCCTCTTGTGGTTCCTTCACTTAGTCCCTTCCTCCTGGAGGAATTCTTGCACTATAGATGTATGTACGCAGTGCGCAAGGTGTCCCCCTCCGTTGTATAACTATACCTATACACCTCGGTTAGGAATATGTTTTCAAAGGGAGGCAGCTAAAATAATGTATAAATGAGAAAACGTAAAAGTGAATTTTCATATTGACCTGAAATTATTTCATCACATTATTACTCCCAACTAATTATGCATTATTTAATGTAATAAACCAATAAATGAAACAAGTAAATAAATAAGAAACACAATAGATGCCTAGCGTACTAACATCTTTGAAAATACATTTAAAATACTATAAACTTGCTTACAAACGTAAATGACATACCAAAATAAGCAGACATTTCAAATATCAATACGACGACAACAACAACATGCAAATTTTTTACGAAAATCATCGGTTAATCAGTAAAACAATCCATAACACTTGGTAGAGGCGATTACAATAACGAAAATGGAGATAACCTACTCACGAGTGATACATTCTTGCTTTCTCTACCACCTACCTAGTAGATAGAGATAGTATGTTATTCCACCCGAAAATTCCATATGAGATTTCACGGGAAATGCGAGTTTTGAGATCCCTGAACCCAGAAATTGCATTTTAGAAAAAGGTGCTCGCAACCGCGCTTATGCATATGTGAACAGTATAACTCAAAAAACAAAATGTGGATGAATACCAAACTTAGCATTTAAGTTTAGCATCTTCCAAGAATGCACCACGAAGATTTTCAAGAAAATTCCCCAATCCGAACTACCCTTTAATTGGAAAAATGTTTACTATTTTTTATTTTCTCTAAAATGGTTCTAACGATTTTGATTAGAATACCATATGTTTAAGATATTTGCATGACAAGTAAAATGTACTTATATACTAAATTTTCTGCGAATAGCCTGTAAATCCATTCTTATTCCGAATGAGTTTGTACAAATTCACATTTCCAAAACCTTTTTCTAAAAATGTTTTATTTAGGGCACCCCAAAACATATATTTCCGTGTAATCGTCATATTAAAATTGGTGCAATGCAGTACTTCCTTTAGTTGCCATAGGTATGTGCTAGAGGAAGTAAAAAAAAAACAGCTTCCTTTTGTCCCATTAAGAGCTTTCATACAAACGCTCGAAGATTCTTGGGGTTACAAATGAAAGATCTAGAACACATTACTCACCATGCTCACTTCTTCCCCTGGAGAAATATACACCACTTACCTGTAAAAAAAAAGAGAAATAAATTGAATAAGGCTATCATAAAATATTTATTGATAGAATGTACAGCAGAGTCAGAGTAATGCCCTTAAACACAAGCTCAACGTTGATGAACGGTTGTTTCCGGGCTGATATCCCCCCCCATGGGAATTAACTCTTCACATTTAACGCCGACACTGAGTACCTTTAGAGGATTCTCGTAACATAGCTGTTTTCATAAGTTAACACATCAGAAGTCATGTTTTATTTGGAGAAAATAGATCGGAAGCAAGATCTTCATGCAGAAGCCAACCGTGAAAGACTTGGCTCACTCTCAAGAGAGATGCTCCAGAAGCCAAACATAAAGGAAATAAACCCCTCCCATATCTATCTAGAAGAAGTGTTGTGATTAATAAACATAATGTTCTTTATTTCATCCAAGTTTCGCAGTAAAGAACTTCAAAAGAAAACCATCTAGACACATAAAAAAGAAACGATTCGGGTACCATTGTTTGGATGTCAAGATGCCCCTGTTCCCAGAATGAAGTCTGAGAGAAGCATCGCTGGGGAAAACATGTAAATCCATCCCTACGATGAGATTATAATAGTTTTCCTTAACCCTTCAGTATTCCAAGATTCTTGGAGTTGTTGACGCAACAATCACAAGCTATAGGCAACAGAAAATCTTTGTAATTTCCTGGCACCACTTTAACTATCAGAGGTTCTAAATCGATTCCTCGAAAATATGTACTTGCTCGATAAAGAAAACTGTTCGGGGTTACCTTTAAGGTGAACTAGATAGTATCTTTACGTTATTTGCACCACGCTTTACGCGTCAATTTGACGTAGGTTGTATTGAAGGAGGTGTATTTTATTTCAACTGTTGCGGAGCCGAACTTGCAACCGCACGTATAGTAAACAGTTTCCGGTAGCCTTCGCCCTAAATGTACTTTCAGGTGGCCTTTGCCACAACTTTAAAAAATATTAACTTTGTAATTTGACTGTTTCTTTAAATATTTAAAATTTATGTTTGCCTCGGCTGCGTCAGCATTATTATTAGACACGTTTCTCTTAGCAGGGTTGTGGCGCAACAAGAATGTAGGCTTACAAAGATTATAATTTTACTTCACTCCTTTTATTAATGCTTGACACGATTTAAATAACACTTCATTGATAGAGAGCTGTGAGATTCCTTAATTAATTACTTGCACTTTTTAACACGTAAACTTATTTTTCGTCTCACACGAATACGTATTAAATCTCTCGAGGACACATCTCGCGTCCGGTTAGGAACACTGTTTGCAGCCAACTGAATAGATTTCTAGCGTCTAAATTTGTAAATTTCTGTATTTAAAGTCTCTGATTGGCTATTCCTAATCCAATAGAATACCTTCTTTTAACTAAAGCTTTTTTCTGGTTGTTGATTGGCTATTTTTATAAATTGTTACTAAAATTACATTATTGCTTCCAATAATGACTAGTAGCATTTAAAATTTTAAATTCATTATTGCCTCGAGGTTACCTCATTGTTAGCAACTTTTAACGTATTATTCTCACAGCTCCTACATTATTAAATTACGAAATACATTCATATAACATTATTGAACATGTATACAATAATATAAGCATATGCAATGACTGTTACATACACTTTTTATATATTGTTACATACACATATTGCTTTAAGGCGGACTGTTATTGAATTTACATTATATAACTAGACTAAAATTATTTAAGTGTTAAAAATACTACCTCAAAGGGTGCTCGATACTGAATTTTAAATAACATTTAGAAAAGGAACCTCTGTTTTAAAATTCCCATTGAAAAAATCCTCCAACATTGTAGAATCAGGATCAAATTGTGGTTTTGTGTTTCTGGAAATTTAAATGCCGAAACAAAAGCTGTGAAAACATGAATTTCTTTGAATCTATTTAAAGAAAGACATTTTATTAAAGTAGCTCCTTGCCTTTCGGGAAGCAGCTCTTGTACAAAATGATTTGTCAACACCTTATGACATCTGGCATGTCGAATGATTTTCTACATAGCTTTCTTCATTCATTTTGGTTAATATAATGTACTAAACTTCTTCCCGTTAAGGAATTAATGGCAACGAAACCAATGTTTGTTTACTGTCCTGTCATAGCAACGCAACCAATCTTGAATACTTCGATGCAAGACAGCTTCTTTTGCACTTGATGAGATTTTAGAACTCGCCTTCGGCTCTTTGGCATTGCAAACACAAAGATCAAGAAGCAAAAACATGATGCTTTCTGAACTTGC
The DNA here is from genome assembly GCA_030765065.1 of Deroplatys truncata. Lineage (NCBI taxonomy): Eukaryota > Metazoa > Arthropoda > Insecta > Mantodea > Mantidae > Deroplatys > Deroplatys truncata. Next base: position 117,004,054 of record CM060987.1, read on the forward strand.
TGCATAAAAAAACTATATTTTTAAGTTCCATTCATACCCCGCCTTTAACTACAATGGCCTTACAGGCAGTCTTTCCTTTGGAACACATTATTGCCTACTATAGGCAATGATTCGTATACGCTTGTCATTGGATTTCTGGTAAACTTTGGGTTTTATTCATTATATCACACTCTTGATTCATACTTGCAGACTGGAGAGGTTAGGGAATAATCTTGGCTAGATAAAAATTCCCACCCCAAGCCAGGAATCAAACCCGGACCCCTCGCAGCAGGCAGATACCCTACCGAATGAGCTACGAGACCAGCCTTTAGCAATCTTGTTTTCTTGCACTTTTGTCACATAATTCTCTTCTTGGTATCACATACCTACAGTTTGGATTTAGGGTTTAATAATTTCGTATATGACTGATTGCTGGTTTTAATATTACCAAAACTTAACGCTTAATTGAAAGAACTATATTCGAGGAATAATAAACAAAATTCAAAAGCTTAAAATACTCATCAGGTGGAGTGTTTAATATATGATTCACTTTGCAGTTTTTTGAAGTTCTTTTCTTGGAAAGTTAGGTACATAGGACCATAAAAAATAATTTTTATTATCATTAGGTTGATATACCTGTAATAAGGGTTTCAGGCAAATTGGCTGAAATTTGTAGAAATTCAAACACGATTGATCTACGCATCCCAACCTGCCTGGTTGAGAGATTACCTGGGTTGTATCATTACCTAGCTTGTATGAATTGAATTTATTGTACAATTTGTTTTACAATATATTCAATGTATATTAACATATTACTCTACCCCTACATCTTATCTACAATTTGTCTGATGCTTGTTTTCTTATTGAGCCTCTCAGATTGCTTGGCTCCTAAGCCTTACCGCTCACTGAGCGGCCCTTGTCTCTTCTAGATCATTTTTCCTTTACCTTCCTTACAAATTCTCCCATGCCCTTGATTTTCTTTTCTTGTTTCCCTGTCAACATTTTTATAGCTACTATTTTTCTATGCAGATTTTCCCATTTCTTCTCCCACACTTTTTCCCTCCAGCTCCTTATTTCCTTACATTATGTTGTATAGTATTTGTACTTTCTCTTCCTCCACACAACTCACATATCCCTCTTCCGCTGCCTCTCATCCCTTTTAAAATACATTGATCCCGTTCTCATCCATGCTAAACCTTCCCTTTCTTGTCTATTATAGCAATAAATGTACCTCTCACTTCCCCACGCCTTCTTTATCACCTAGCTTGTATGTTGTATCATTGCCAACGTGATGCAGAACTCATTTGTGTATCATTTTATAGGACAAAGTTTTGTGAAGAACGATGCCTTCTCAAAATGTTTCCAGATAATTTGTGAGTAAAATCCTGGCTAATAAAACTACTTAAATTTCTCAAGCAGTTTTGTTACTTATCTTACCTATAATAAATACATACTTTGAGACTTATTGAGTTCAGCATTAACCTGATCATTAAATGCAGAAAATCTGGGATCCAATCTTCGACCGCTTTGCAGCAACAAAAACAGTGTGTAGTATTACTCATTAAAACTGCATAAAAACTGCTATAATTGACGATCTTACGATAGCACACGACCTCAATAAGCTTACTGGTTATGGCAACTACACTGCGTTTATGTCTTGAAAACGTCAAGTATCAATATTTATAAAGAACTGTTAAAACATGATGCAGACAAGTAAGGTTGAAGGATCTCCGCATCGCCAAAGATGACAATCTTGCGAGTCTGATGCAAGTGTTTACTTTAGTTCCACTCACTGAGATCGCACAATAGTGTTTATGCTTAGTGAACAAGTCTTCTTGTCCACGTCATTATTGCGATTATAGGTCATTCCATGGTACTCCAAGTTAAAAAGAAACTTATGCGTACACTCGCATGACTTTCTTTAACCAGAACACACTCCCCTGTGTATTAGAGTATTCATATACAAAGTTATTCTTCTATACATGTTGCATTATTCATTATACATTTTTGCTTAAAATGTTTTCAAACCAAAAAAAATAGTTGTTTATTATACATAACATCCGAAAATGCATTAATAAAATGCTGATGATGCATTTACATCATCTATTAGTGGGTACACAAATTATTTCTATTAAAGCTTATTTTTCGATCTATTATATTTTAACCCAAATAAACCTTTGCAGAAATAGCTACATTACACATTTCGTTACAGATTCAAAGGAAAGTTCAAAGGAAACAGTGATAGTCAAATGTTTAAGGATTGGACGCTATATACTGGCCTTAAAATTCCATACTGTTTCCATGTAATTGCGAGAAACAACTGAATGCTGAAAGGTCTTTACAGAGGACTCCATTTTCTACGAAGCAACACACGTCTGCTTATTTTAGACGCTCTCAGTAATATTTTAAGAAACAAATGACGACGAATTTCAGCGATTATACCCAGAATATATGTAAGACTTGGATGCAAACAAGAAATCTGTGATTAGAACGCTATCTCTGCACAAAGTCATGGACTTATCAATCCACCCTCGTAGTTTACGTCGCGTCGTTGGTTTCTTTTACTGATGGTAAAATAAAATGAAGATATGGTAGTTTTAGTCTCTTTTATTTAATCTTTAAGTAAAATGATTATATTTATTGTAACTTTATATACTGTGAAATAAAACAAAAATGTTTCTCTTAATTGTTACAGTGAATGCTTAGGTTAGTAGGTGTTTTTGTTGTTGTTGTTGTTGTTGTACCTTGACAGTTAAAAGCTACTGTACCATTTCGTTTTTAAGTACATTTAAGCAAATGTTTAAGTTAAAGGACTCATTTTCTGTTGTATTTTCATTACAGCATTAAGAAAGTCAATTTCATTAATTCGCTGCAAAAATACGAACGAGCTGCATTGAGAACTAAATAACAACACAAGTTAAATATTATTTCTTGTTTCTACACCGTGTTATCGAGATAAACATTTCTAGAATTAGTTCCACTACACATTTCGTTGTAGGTGCAAAAGCCGAGGCGATAGTCAAATATTCAAAACATTCCGAGAAACAGCTGAATGACGGCACTTCAAAAAGTATTGGAAAATTGAAACTAGCAACAACGAACATATCGGAAATGGCTGATGCTACGATAAAAGTCATTTGAAATAAATCGTGTGTTTTAGAGATCTGCTCTTTTTTGTGCAGGAAATTTTTGGCCATCCCTCATTGTTTACCAGTTATACAAAATTATACAATATTCTTTCAGAGAGAAGAGAACTTCAAAGGCTATTCCCAGAAAATTCAAGATGCACATTTTATTTGTTATATGGTACTTTAATCAACATCTTAATGCCGTTTTTTGAGAAAATAAAAAAATAACGAAAACTGTCCATGTGAAGGACAGTTTGAGGTGGGGAATTTCTTCAAAAGTTTTATGTCGAATCTTTGGTAGATACTGAATTTAAATACGCAGCATGGTATTTATCGATATTTTGATTTTGAGTTACGCTGTTCACAGACACACGCACACACGGGGTTCAAAACATGTATTTTCGGTGAAAATCTCGATAACTAATTTTTGGGTGGAATACAATACTTCCTCTACCTATTAGGTCCGTAGTAGAGAAAGTATAAATTTATGAAAGATGGAAATAAAGTAATAATCAAATTTTCAATGTACTTATCGAGATGTCTGATTTAAAGGATGGCATATTTCTCTCGTACTAAGTAGGGCAGGAGATTAACTCAACCTCGATTGAAGCAAATGCCCCTGGAATGGAAAATAGGACATGATGTGGCAATATGCAGGGAGGAACAGTAGAGCAATCTGCAGTTCTGTAAAAAGGCTTAGAAGAAGATATGAACACAGAGGTTCCCTCAGATCCTGTTGGTACATCCGCTATACATAAAACTTGAGTTACGAAGGCCGTTTACTGTTTGTAGAAAGCTTATTAAGAAACATCGCAGACCACAAGCGGCGTTTGCCGGTAGTCAAGGATTCATAAAATGCTTACCAAACCTTAACTGTCAGTAAAATCTACGTTATTGTGCGGTAATCAATCTTGGATAAACAAATTTCTCGTGCTAGTTAGCCTTGAAGAGACAGTGAAGTAACCGCCGTGGTGATGAACATAGATGTTCCTGGTGAGTACCTTAGTTTACGACCTCGTAATTACCTTAGTGTAAAAATTCGTGGATTTTAAAGCCCATGACACTCCAGAACATCATAAACTTTATTTGAAAAGCATACGAAATTGCTGTGTCATTGCCACAGGGCAAAATCACGTTCCGCTAAACAGTAATGCCTTTGAACTTAAGTAAAATTTCATATTATAATAGCAACCAACCACATATGTATTGCCTATAACGAAATGTTGCGGACGTATGTATTCTGGTATAAAAAGCTATTGAATTAATGTCCTCTTTTTTAGGAGCGTTCCTTTTAAGATATGTCACTTTTGACCTCTCTGTGGTCAAATATCGGCAACCGCAAGTCTACAACTGCACAAAAGAGTCACTTGATACTTCTCACAAGACAGGAATACATCTGTTTCCAAATGTTTATGGGTTTAATATTATTATTATTAATAATAATAATAATAATAAATAACAAAACTGCACTATAATTCCTTTGAACTAACCCCCCCATAAAACGCTACATGTTACGGAAACTGAAGAGTAATACATCAAACATGATATCTATTTTTTATGAAAATAAATTCTATTATTCTTCTCGATTCACAACATATATGGCTTATTGGATGTCTAAAGGATTTGCAGCTTCAGAAAGTTACTTAAATGAAATGCACGAGTTTTTAAGTTTGGTTTGCCACACCCCCTCCTATTTGAGTTCTTACAAGAGAAGTACCAGACTCTTCATGCCGAAACCCACCCTGAAATTTCTGTGAGAGAATCAATGTAGTATAAGGCGGCCACAACTTAGACATCAGCTGCCAACTTTGACTACATACCCTCGAAAACGAATTCTAAATCGTCCATATAAACTACATATATTGAAATAATATTAGATATATTAATTATTTCGACTGGTCAGCTCTGACTGCTTACTGAATTAAATTTCATAAGAGACAAACATAAAACTGAAGTATTATTAACACCTGAATTCCTGTAGTTCATATAAAATATAATGTCCTAAACTAGTAAAAATGAAGCTATCTGCTTCAAGCAGTTTCTGAAAAAAGGAAATAAAATGTCATTACTTTGGTTGAATTTATTTTAATATTATTGCAGAAGTTAATATTTTTTCCAGCCTAACACGAAACTTCCCAAAGAGATAACTGCATGTATAGTGAGACACTAATCTATCGAGCATATCCATAAAAATGTATTTCCTTGGCTGAGTGCATTTCCGTATAAGACACAGACATTCCACTCACCATAAGGGTAGTCAGTGACTATAGGTACAAAGTGAATCATAATACGTTCTACTGCATCCTATAACTGTATTTAAATGGAAATAGTTGTGATTCTAAGAGCATATCTATATTTTATTATTTTCAAGAAACTAGCATAAGTTGAGCTGTGAAGATTTTTGTTTTCCGAGTAACATGAATTATATTTTTCACGACGTAAACGTGAAACTTCATCTGGTTAACAGCCACTGTTTTGGGAATAAGAGTCGTTCTCTTCCTTACAACTTAAAAGCGGTGTACCAGTTCACTAAGGATATGTAATTACTTTATATTCTTTGGGCTATCAAAATGTATCAGAAGCAAGCAAGAGCGGTGGCCTGCATCCAGTTACCGTTCCAGCAGTTGCCTCTCTTCTCTTCCACTACTACTTTATGAACTCTTACGTGAGACAGAAAACGTAACTTGAAGGAAAAAATAAAAGTATTACCTCATTCACGAAGAGCAATGGTTAACCAGGGAAGCGTCGCCTCTGAAAATACAGCCTGTCCATAAAAATACTGTCATAATTTGAACTAGTATTGCGTCGCTTTGGATAGTCGTATTTGGGCGAAGTTGATGATATTCGAAAGAATAACTAATATTTTTGTGCATGTCAACAATGGACGGGATATGGGAATCAAACACAGAAACTAAATTCACTCACGTTTGTGATTAGTCGATATGGGTTCATTGTTGGATATTTAGCAGGTAGGTTCCGTGTGAATGTTTGCTTTTAAATATTGTGTTGTTATTAAAGAAGTTTTAAGGAGTTATGCCGAACCCACAAGAAAGTAGTTGATGTGTTTTGGGATATCATAGCACGCAGTGTCTGATGCAGGTTCAGCGTGCTTTTAGGCGAAGGTTTCAACATCAAGCTCCTACACACACGTCAATTTTGAAGCGGTACCGTGTTTTGGGGATCGCGGCTGCATATGTCATCAAAGGAAAGGCCATTTAGGGGGACCATCTATCAATGCGGGAATTGTGGAACAAGTGCGGGAGGCATTTGCACGTAGTCCTAAGAAGTCTGTCCGTAGAGACAGTCAGCACTTAAACATCCCTAAATCCACCCTATCTAAAATCCTACGTACGCGACTGAAGTTTCACCCCTACAAACTGCAATTAATGCATAAGTTGAAACCTGATGACCTTGCAAAACGATTAGATTTCTCCGAACAATTATTTATATTAATGGAGGATAAGGAAAATCTGTTAGAAAAAATAATTTTCAGTGATGAGACAACATTCAACGTTAGTGGAAAAGTGAACAGGCATAATGTTAGGATTTGGGGAGCCAGAATCCACATGGCATTTTGGAAGTTCAAAGAGGCTCACCTAAAGCGAAATTCTTTTGTGTCGTATCGAAACGTCAAGTCTATGGCCCATGTTTCTTTCGAGAGGCCACTGTCAAGGGTCCAACTTATCTTGACATTCCCACTAAATGGTTATTTCCACAACTTGGAGAAGAAGAAGGCAACAAATTCATTTTCCAACCAGATGGAGCACCTCCTCACTGGCATTTACATGTTCGGTTACACCTGAATGAGCGGTTTCCAGGAAGATGGATTGGACGTACCGGAAATGATGTCTTCTACAAATGGCCGCCAAGGTCACTTGACTTGACCGTCTGTGACTTCTTTTTATGGGATTACATAAAGGAATGTGTCTATGTACCCCCATTGTCTCAAAACCTGCAAGAAGTGCAATTTCTTCACTGCTGTCATCCAGTCCATGTCATCAGATACATTGGAGCATGTGTGGCGTGAATGGGAATATTGCCTTGATGTCTGCAGCGTCACTCGCGGGGGCCACAATCAATCAATGTCTATGAGGTATAGCAAAAATATTTTAGTTTTTCTTTCGAATGTCACTAACTTCACCCTAATGCAGCTATCCAAAGCTACGCTAAACCAGTTTAAAGTATGACAATATTTTTAAGGACACTGTATTTAGTTGGAAATTGGACAATTTAAAAATACCTCTAGTCTAACTTATCTGCCGTGCGTATTTTAAACGACCTTTCTGGGTCTAAATCAATAAGGAATGTCAGACAAAATTCAGCACTCTTCTAAGATAAGAAAGAACGCATTTTGTTTTAATTTTACAAAGTTGCTTCAACTTACTGAAACCACAATACATGAATAACTTAGACTATATTGTAACAAATTAAAACACTGATTATACACAAGAGCATAACTTGATCTGTACCACAAGATTCCACCATGACTACCTAGGTCCCCCCAGGACCAACGAGATTAGCAGAGATGCCGCAATGAAGCCTTTGGACGTCTATAATTTAACAAGGAATACTGTTTGAAAGTCGATCTTGTATAGGTAGCAAGGTTAACTGACCGAGGTGCTGTACTTTTCACAAACTGAAACGGTTTTGGGTCGTAGTGATACGCTTACAGCCGCTTTGAGAGGCCTTTTGCTTGACCGTTGAAGGAATGTAAGAATTGGAGAAGTCGATATCAAAGAGAGTGCTCTGGGTTCAGCGTGCCAAACACCGAGCTGACCTCTTAACAATGTCAACGCTCGAAAACTACTCTAAATGTCGTTTTGGGTCAAAATGGTATCAATTTCTGGGAAGGCTGCCATAGTCAGTAACGTTGCAATCCGAACGAAATTCCAGTTTCAAAAGAAAGAGTGTTCCTTCTAAGTACTGAGTTGTAAGAATGGAATGTGAGGCAGTATTTTTAACACTTAAATAATTTCAGTCTAATTATATAATATATAAATTCAATAACAGCCCGCCTTAAAGCAATATGTGTATGTAACAATATATAAAGAGCGTATATTACAGTGTATATTATTGTATACTAATGTATACATTTCAATAATGTTATATGAGTGTATTACGTAATTTAATAATGCAGGAGCTGTGAGAAATAGGTCAAAACGTTGCTAACAATGAGGTGACAATGAGGTAACCTTGAGGCAATAATGAGTTTGAGAGTTTAAATATTATTTGCGATTCTTGGAAGCATTAATGTAATTTTAGTGACAGTTTATAAAAAAATAGGCAATCAACAACCAGAGGAAGCTTTAGTTAAATGCAGGTATTCTATTGGAGTAAAAATAGCCAATCAGAGACATCAAATACAGAAATTTACAAGTTTAGACGGTTGAAATCTATTCAGGTGCCTGCAGACAGTGTTAGTAACCGGATGCATGATGCGTCCCTGAGAAATTAAACACGTATTCGTGTGAGACGAAAATAGTTTACGTATTAAAAAGTGCAAGTATTAAATAAAAGAATCTCACAGCTCTCGATATCAGTGAAGTGCTATTTAATTTGTGTCAAGGATTAATAAAAAGGAGTGAATTAAAACTTAAAATCTGTGTAAGCCTACATTCTTGTCGCATCACGCCCTGCCAAGACTTCCATGTCTCTAACAATAATACTGACGCAGCCGAGGCAAACATAAATATTTAATACTTAAAGAAACAGTCAAATTACAAAGTTAATATTTTTTAAACTTGGGGCAAAGGCCACCTAAAAATATATTTGTGGCGAAGGCTACCGGAAACCTTACTATACGTGCGGTTGCAACTACTACAAGTTCAGCTCCCCAACAGTTGAAGTATTATACAACTCCTTTAATACAGCATCTACAAATTGGCTTTCCATTCGTAGCAGCAACAACGTAAAGACAATAACTACTTCAAACTGGCGTCCATACGTGGAGCTAAATAAATAAACAACTCCAACAAAACACCTCCTTCAAATGGCAGTGATTTTATTACATAAATAGGCTGAGATTCTCGTGAATGGATAACTGCAGTGTGTATGTAACGTAGCCTGGGCAGAAGTACCTGACCTCGACGAACTAGATATTTCATTGGTTACCTGAAACTGTGGTTAGAGCTTTCGGCATTGCTACTGAATGTGGAACTCTAATGCAATTTGCACCACTTAAAAATTGTATACTTGAGATCATTAATTCGCATTTATAGAGCATGAAACCATATATTCCAAGGAATTTTACTACTGAGTTGGTATCTGGGTGCTTGCTTACGCGGTTCTAGTAACCACCTAATACAGGTGCAATTGGCATAACCAAGCAAGCAAACCGTGATGCTAATCTTGGTCAAGTGTTCTGCAAAATATGTATTTTATGAAGGTAAAGTAAACCATATCTGATATATTACATTCGTATTAGATTCGCCAACCATTATTGTTTATTACTTTCTCTACTACGTATAGTAAGTAGGGGAAGTATTGTATTCCACCCAAAAATTCGATACCGAGATTTCACCGGAAATACATGTTTTGAGACCCCCTGAATCCAAAAAAAGCATTTTTGGAAACATGTCCGTGTGTGTGTGTCTGTGTGTCTGTCTGTGTGTGTGTCTGTGAACAGCATAACTCAGAAACGAACAGTCGGATATACACCAAACTTGGTATTTGGGTTCAGTATCTTCCAAGGATGCGACACGAAGGTTTTCAAGAAAATCCCCCCACCCCAGAGTATCCTTTACACGGTAGATTTTTTGAAAATTTTAATTTTCTCAAAAATGGCTCTAACGATTTTGATTGAAATATCATATGTTTAAGATATTTTTATGACAAATAAAATGTATATCTTGAATTTCCTGGGAATGTCTCCAAAAGTATTCTTTATTGTGAACGACTTTTGCATAATTGGTAAACCATAAGAGATAGACAAAATTTTACTACACAAAAAATGTAGTACGCGTTACAATACACAATTTATATCATATACATTTTTTTTGTTGAGTGAACCATTTTCGAGATATTACTTGTTATTCCCTTAAATTTTCAATACTTTTCTCAAATGGGAATTCATTATTCATTTTTTTTGTCTTGGATATGCAAAGAGTATTAATCTGTGGCAAAGGGAATGGTGCTGCACCTAGCAACGAGCTATTAAGAGATATGTATGTGCTTAAAGGCTACTGTATTTCTATATTGCCCTTGTAAATATATATTCCCCTTACATCTACAAGAAAATTAGCAATAAGATAGAGTGTGCAAATGTTTATCTCGATTAACATGAAGTAGATGGAGAATAAGCGTTTGTAAAAATAGTTTGTACAAGAGTAGAGAAAGTCATGTGAGTGTAACACATCAGATTTTTTTTAAGTAGCTTCTGCTTGCTAACTATCCCTATGAAAGCTCGTTTTTCAAATTAGTTATCGAGACAAACATTTGCAGAAATAGTTTCCTAATGTTTAAAATGTTTAAAAGCTACTGACTATATGCTGGCTTTGAAATTCCCTACTCCGTCCATGATATCGCGAGAAAAAACAAAATAGCAACAGCACTTTAAACATGACGTATTAGTGAAAAATTCAAACCAATAATAACGGATATTTCGGAAATGACTGATGCCACAAAAACGTTATTTGAAATGCAAGGTGTGTTCTAAAGAGATCCACATTTTTGTGTAGTACGTTTTTTCCTCTCTTGACGTTACCACTTACATTAAATTATAAAAAAATCCCTTCCGAATGAAGGACTTCACAGGCAAATTCCAAAAAATTCAAGATAGACATTTGTCTTGTAAATAGCTTAAATATATTATATTTTATTCAAAATATTTGGAGGCATTTTTGAAAAAGTCAAACATTTCGAAAGTGTGACACAAAGATTTTCAAGAAAATCCCCCTACACCAAACTATCCTTTATATGGAAACTTTTCAATTTTTGTATTTTCTAAATAAATAGCTTTAACGATTTTGATGAAAATACCATACATTAAAGATATATACATGACAAACAAAATTTATATATTGAATTTTCTGGGAATAGCCTGTGAAGTCCTCTTCATTCGAAGGAATTTTGTATAATCTTGTATAACTGGTAAACGTTAAGTGATAGACGAAAACGTACTACACAAGAAATGTAGATCTCTTTAAAACACACAATTTATTTCAAATAACTTTATTGTGGAATCTGCCATTTCAGAGACACCGTTATAAATGGTTGAGTTGTTCAATACTTACCGATTTTTTTAAAGTTCTGTAGATTTACAGCTGTTTCTCATGGAAAGAGTATGGAACTTTAAGGCCAGTGTATATGGTCCAGTTCTTAAACATTTTACTATGGTTGTTCCCTTTGTATATATATATATATATATATATATATATATATAAAATGAATTGTGTAATGCAGCTATTTCCGGAAAGTTTTATCTCGATTTAAATGAAGTAGATAGAAAAATATACTTTCGTAAGTATAATTTGCATACATACTAATTAGCGATAGAGGTAGAGAAAGTCATATAAATTAATACATCAGATTATTTAGTTACGCTGTTTACAGACAGACCGACACATATACACCCGGAACTTGCGCTAAAATGATTTTTGGGAGGGGGGCGGGGGATTCAAGTAATCTCAAAACATGTATTTCTGGTGAAATCCCGATATTAAATTTTTGTGGAATTTAATACCTAATAAAGAGTATTTAAATTGTTATTTATAACATTTGTCGAGTAAAAATAACTTTTTGGCATAAATATTGTTTGGGTATGTCTACAACGTATTCGCTCCACAGCTCAACAGTTTAGACTGTTTTATATCTATATATATATATATATATATATATATAATTTATTTGTTTAAGGTCGCTTTAACCATTTTGGTCTAATCGCGACGATTTAGGTTCAGTAGAACGATTTTACAAACATTTCTTACCATGATTTTACAAGAACATAACAATTCACATTGAAAATAACGACAACCTCACAATTACGGTTATTACACGTTAAACATAACAACGGTTTACAAGAATAATTAATACACAATGAACATTACAGCAATTTTAGAATAACAAAAACAATTTCTTAATTATTTTGATTAAATATGTTTATGTAATTCAATTGCTTTAATGAATTTCATAATATTTCGACAGTGAGAAGGATTATTGAGTGCTGCATGAAGGTTTATTGGTATACCAAATTGTTTTCTCTGCTGTTGAAACTTTGAACATCTCAGTATAATATGTTCTACTGTTAGTGCTGTTGGACACTCATCACAGGCGGGTGGAGGACTTCTGTTTAACAGGTAGGAGTGTGTAATTCTGGTGTGTCCAATTCGTAGGCAGGTTATTCTAATTTGGTCTCTTACGTTTGAGGTTTTTAACTGGATACTCTGTAGTAGAAGTCTAAAGGCAGGTTTCCACATTGGGTACTGGGTTGCTACTGTGCACCCACTGAGCCTTTTATGTGTTTTGGAGCCGCACAATTTAAGCGGACAAGGTACTCTGAAATGGTCAAAAATCACATTCTTTGTTTTGTTTTAGGCGCCAATAAAATCTCTATTATTTCCAGTTTCAGAAAAAATATACTTTTAGGGGGGTTAAGAGGTTTTTAAGACATTTAAATACGATTTAAATACTAGTCGGCATTCCTTTAAACCTGTCATGCAACGCTCCTTTTTAGAACATTTTGGTATCTTTCAACAACGAACGACTATATCATGCCCAGCGGGTAGTTCAACAATTAACAAAAGAGGCCAGGACCAAGAGAAGGCAATTAGAAAAGCTGAAGTAATCCAGGAATGAAGGTGTAGATGATTATGATCCTGGAATATACTCAAACGTATCAGAATTTTAATGTTCAAACTTTAAGTTCAATTTTCTCAAAACAACATTTTTGGATACTTATACACTTTTTTCTCAGAAAATATGAGAGGTAGAGAGCTGAAATTTTCAGTACATGTATACAACACATATTTACACTTTCTGAACCACAATCATAATTTTATAATGTATATTAGTGATATTAAGATAGCAACAACTTTGCAAATTTTCCACATTTTTTACTTTTTGAATTTGGAAATAATTTTTTTCAATTTCTAGTGAACTGATATACATAACTAAATAATTGAGGTTCAGAAGATAGCTGATTACACTAATAACAAGCATGCAAAAGTGTGATTCTGTATTCCAAGTAGCATCAGAGAAAAACGTACATGAATTCACATGTTTTAAGGGCAAGTTTTATTATTTTTCTGCTGAAAGAAATACTTTTTATGGACTCAACTACATAAGCTATCAATGTAAACAACCACTTGAATTAATTGTCATGATTTATAGAATAATTCATAATCCTTTCAGGAAAATCCATTGAGAACTTTAAGAGCAGTGGCAATTTAACACACTTAAGGTGTAATTTCCATGTGTTCAGACTACCTTGTCCCCTTAAGATGGCTCTCATGTTGTATACTCATATGCCACATTTTGCACCTGTTGTGCTGTCGGCAATCACTCCTGATTCTGACGTACGATAGTGACCGACACACGGCAGGAGCAAGGTAGGCAATGTGGAAACTGCCAGGGGACACTGGCTGGTCGTCTTAGCAGCCTCTCACATGTTCAAACAATGCCCTCTTCGCCATGCTTAATGTATTCCAGATAGCAAGATTTACACAGATACAGATGTCAAGTATGAATCTAGCCGGTGTACAGTCGGCTATGTGGAAATGAACACGACGGAATGCTGTGGGACCAGATAGGAACACGGTACCTTATGTGGAAACTGTCCTTTAGCATGCGTGGCGGTACTTTCCTATGGCGCCTATTTGCCTCATTCAAGGCTCACATAGTCATGACTTTATCTATAATTCAAAACATACCATGAAGTTTCTGAAGGTGGTGTATTGTAGTTCAAATGTTGGAGAGCCGAAATTGAAGTAGTTGCAACCAAGTTCCGGTAGCCTTCGCTCCAATGTTTAAGAATCAACTTTGTATTTTTATGTTTCTTTAAAAATTATTTATATTTAGGTTTGCCTCGGCTGCGTCAGTATTAATTTGTAGATACATGTCTCTCTTTGCAGGGTGTGGTGCGGCTGAAGAATGTAGGCTTATACAAATTATAATTTTTACTTTCCTCTATTTATTAATCCTTCACACGATTAAATAACACTTCACTTATATGTAGAGCTGTGAGATTATTTATTAATTACTTGCACTTTTTAACACGTAAACTTTATATTCGCCGTAATGAATTTTGGTCTCACACTGAATACGTATTAAACTTCTCGAGGACGCGTCTCGCGTCCAGTTAGGAACGCTGTCTACAAGCAACTAACTTCTGAATTTGTAAATTTTGCTCCATTTCAGTTTCTGAGTGGCTAATCCTACCCCAAATAGAATACTTTTATTTAACTTTCAGTTTTTGTGGTTGTTGATTGGCTATTTATAAACTGTCTCAAAAATTACATTATTGTTGCTCCAAGAATTACCAGTAGCATTATTAAACTTTCCAGTTCATTATTGCCTCAAGGTTACCTCATTGAGACAGGTGTGGAGGCTATTGGGTTGTATTAAACTTACTATTTATTGACTTCAATGGTCCGTGTGAATCACTGTATGGTTTTTCATTTTTGTTGTTGTCCTTGCACTACAATTCTCACTTAATGGTCCAAGTTCAGCTTGAAACAATTTCAGGAGAGTTTGTGTTGTATTGAAAATATTTCAACGTCGTTTCTTCTACCACGAAGGCACAACCAACCTGATCATTTCATTATTGCCAGGTATTTGTTTTAATGTTATAGCGTATATTTATAATAGCCAATGTGTCGGTTAAGGATACATTTTCTGAGTGGATTACGGCAGAGTACTTGTAGATGGTGCTCTCATCTTCATTAATATTTACATTTAACGTGAACCTTGAAGCCTCCGAAGAGACAGTTGCTGACAGTGTGATTTTTCGTTGAACATGGTTAATACTGATCAAATTTAACATTCAATCTGATAATGAACCCTTTATCTCATTTAAAATAATCATCGGCAACTATTCTGTTCCTTCAATGTATCTTTAATATGACGCCGATACAGTACAAAGGCTGCCATGTAAACCTGGGTGAGAGTAGTGTTTCTATTGGAACAGGGACGTGCAAGAATTTTACTTTGGGGGACGAAAGTAACTTGCATACAATTTAACACTTTGATATGAGACACAGCCATAATACACTGACACATACACACACTTGTCAAGTTATTATTTCAACCAGTACACCCTTTGGGTTCTGAGGGAGAAATTTCCAGTTTCTGGGTGGCACATCCATATAAGCACACTGATTTCTACAAAGTGGATTTTGCTTAATGTTTACATGTGTTAACATATTTTCAATTTAAATTTTTAGAAACAATTTGAAAATACAAACATGGTTCATAATACAGAATCAAGTCATCTTGGAACAGTAGCAACCGTATCCACAAGTTCATCTTTACACGTATGAATATCACAGTGAATTGACAGTAAAACAATTTAATTTAATTCATATGCATGGCATTGCTTACACATAGCATACTATACATATAGTATACACGATGCCATAAACAAAATATATAAAAAGTACACAAAGTTGTACATGTCAATAACAAATAAAATATAAACAGATAAAATTACAAATAAAATTCTACGCATACCTTGTTTTGCTCTGAAAAGAATTCACTTAAACTGTAAAATGTTCTGTCCAACCGCCACCCCAAAGGACGATCTATCCAACTCAAATATATAAAATGGAAATGTTTTGCTATTTTGGGATCAGGTGTACATAATTATTCCTTATCTTTTCTAATTTGTATCTAGGCAGATCAATATTATCATAATATTTGTGTTGTAGTTATGATCCTTTTTGTGCTTAGGCAAATTCTGAATATTATCCTTCACCCAGAGTACTACCTCAAGAATTTATAAGAACATATAAATTCGTAAGGTAGACAAGCGCAGATGTTGTGCTTCTTAAAAATGTCCTTAATTGCCTTATTGTGGATAAATTCTTTCTACAGAAGCAGTGGAAACTGGCAAAATGGTTAATATCTTGAGAAG
This sequence comes from Deroplatys truncata, assembly GCA_030765065.1. NCBI lineage: Eukaryota > Metazoa > Arthropoda > Insecta > Mantodea > Mantidae > Deroplatys > Deroplatys truncata. The sequence goes on from CM060987.1 coordinate 117,020,227, forward strand.
AACCACAAAAGTCGTTCTTTGAAGCTTCCTATATTGTCAGATTGAATTGTGGAAATTTCCCTTTGAAGAAATTACATTGAGTTTTATTTATGGGGCTCTTTAACTGCTGTGGTCCTTAGCGTCCCATTCTATTTTGGACGTGAAAGACCGGAAAGTTTACTCAGAGGCATCTTTATCAGGCTGGAGGTTCATTTTATGTGCCGTAAATCTACGACACGGAATCACCAACTTTACTTCCCTTCCGAAGGAAGCCATGCTAAGGATTTTTCCGCCTGAAAAAAATTTATCGCCCTCCCCGAGTTTGAACGCGCAAACTGGGGAATTAGAGACTAGCACGGTAACCACTACACCAGTAGGACGACAATTCCTATGAAGAAATACTTCCCTCTGGGAATGATTTTAGTTAAAATATTTGCGATTGTCTTTTCTTATCAAATTATTTTTACTGTTGTATCGGGAAGGAAGAAACTTCTGTGGCAGGACCCCCTCGGCTACCCCTTAAATACGACATGAAAAATGTGCATACATGTAAAATTAGAAGCACAAAATCCAGGCGGTAAAAAGTTAGGTCCATATTCTCAATTTCTAAAGGCACACCTCAATTCATGAACATGGTAAGGTTTATTTATGTTCAACCCACGTATGGAAAATAACACTGTTCTGAGAAGACAGGTGTTCGGTGACCTAGAACTTGGATCTATTGTTAACTGAGGTATTATTGCGTCATCATGACGCGCGTGAGTTCCTAGCAAGCAAATCATGCCGTTGCTCCGAGACAAACGCCACGTTCATCTTCCGTAAAGCCTTATTCAATAAGGCGCAGTGTTCTTCGGCTAAGGGAATGAATTATGTACTGGCCGCGGACGTATTATGTGAACGATTTTGAAGCAAATGATGGTATTTCCGCAGTCTTCAGATATCCTTATTACTTTATTTACCCCAGATTTCAACCATTTTTTTTTTCAATTACGTGAATGAGCTATGTGTGCTTATACGCCGACTGACTTGTAGAATGCACACTACGCTACTTTTAATTATGAGCATCACCTCTCATATTTAAAACTGACTCAACATGTGCGTTCACTTAACGCTTAGATCGGTAACGTGAAAGATTGCAGTTTGTTAACATTGCCCATTTTTATTTTCTCTACTACGTATAGTAAGTAGCGGAAGTATTGTATTCCACCCAAAAATTCGATACCGAGATTTCACCGGAAATATATGTTTTGATGTCCCCTGAATCCAAAACAAAGCATTTTTGGAAACATATCCGTGTGTGTGTCTGTGAACAGCATAACTCAGAAACGAACAGTCGGATAAACACCAAACTTGGTATTTAGGTTCAGTATCTTCCAGAGATGTGACACAAAGTTTTCAAGAAAATCCCCCCACCCCAGATTACCCTTTACATGGTGCATTTTTCGAAAATTTTAATTTTCTCAAAAATAGTTTGTACAAGAGTAGAGAAAGCCATGTGAGTGTAACACATCAGATTTTTTTAGTTCCATTTATACCCCGCCTTTAACTACATTGGTCTTATCAGCGCGTTTCCTTTGGAAAATGTTGCCTGTTGGCAATGGTGTTAACACGTATTCTCTTGTCGCTGGGTTTCTTGCACTTTTTGGGTTTTAAGACTGTGGGGAGGATAGGGAATAAACTTAGCTAGAGAAAAATTCCCACCCTCAGCCAGGAATTGCACCCGGGACCCCTCACACAGCAGGCACGTGCTCTACCGACTGAGCTACGGGGCCAGCCCAACACTGACTTATTTTCATAGGATATGCGTATTTTGAAGAGGGAATGGAGTGCACAGATGCTAGCTGGATTCTGAAACATCCTTAACGGAACATTTTTAACAATTGCATTTCATTTTTTCTCCCACGTCTCTTAGAAGAAATGTTTGCGCAACGAACGTTTCAAAAGCGTGGTTTGGATGTTGCTTATTAAGCTTATTTAAATTTATTTATTTATTTGTTTAAGGTCGCTTTAACCATTTTGGTCTAATCGCGACCGATTTAGGTTAGTAGAACGATTTTACAAACATTTCATACCATGATTATTCAAGATCATAACAATTCACATTGAAAATAACGATAGCCTTACAATTGCAGTTATTACACGTTAAACATAACAATGGTTTACAATAACAATTAATACGCAGTGAACATTACGTAATTTTAGAATAACAAAAATAATTTCTTAATTCTTTTGATTAAATATGGTTATATAATTCAATTGATTTAATGAAGTTGACAGTGAGAGGGTTCATTCAGTGGTGCATGAAAGTTTATTGGTATACCAAATGGTTTCTCTGCTGTTGAAACTTTGAACACCTCAGTGTAATATGTTCTACTGTTAGTGCTGGGTGGAGGAATTCTGTTTAACAAGTAGGAGTGTGTAATTCTGGTGTGTCCAATTCGTAGGCAGGTTATTGTAATTTGGTCTCTACGTTTGAGGTTTTAAACTGAGAAGTTTACTGTTACTGATCTGTAACCAACGCAAAATAAGTGTGTTCACGCGGGGTAATGCTAAAAGAAACGGGGTTTGTGCAAACACTATTTATAATCCAGAAAAATTCTCCAGTACTACTTTGAATTTAATTACCTCTGGGAAGAAAAGGAAAATATAGACATCGTCCTTGTCTTTTTAAAGAAGGATGACCCTATTTTACAGAATTTGTCGGTAAGTTAATGTATCAGCTCCGTAACGCGAACAAACCAATTGTCATGTGCAGAACGTTGTCTCTAGTGTATCCGGTGTGACAGTTGTTTCTGCGTCTTGAGTTGAGGTTAGGCATCCTGAAATCCCTAAGTTCTTGGCGTAACCAGAAAGAAACCTAACCAAACATCTTTAAGATGTTTTGTAACGGTACTTGCTGTTCCCGGATGATCACAATCTCATTGGTGTAGAAATGTGGGACGTTAAGTACCAGAAATGCTTATTTTGCGTAATTTCTGAAGTTATCACACATCCACATCACTGATGGTGTCTTAGTTTAACTTTCGAATAATTAAAGAGAAACTCCCTTACGCATTTAGTCTTTCTTTCATAGACTCAGTTTTGAGAAATCTTGAGAGATCTTTTGGTGGAGTTCCAAAAACAATTCTGTTTATACTGAAACAAGATGTCTGTGAAACAAGTGATTTAAAATCGAATATAATGTGGCAATTTGATGACAATCCTGCTCAGTTTTGTCCCATTAATTACATGAAATACAACCAACAACAATCGCTCTTCACGATGCATGAGCAAAAGGTCAATGGCGACATTTGTTGTCCCAACACTTATAATGGAAGCCAGTAAAGAGGAGTATATTATAGATTGTAGAGTATATGAAGGAAGGAGCATATGTTAATGTCATCCTTAAGGACCGGCTCATGAGTTGCACCTAGATTAAAGTCAAAGCGTCTATCTTATCGTGTCTACAGCTGTATGCTTTCATCTGGTAAATTCAACTTAACATGTTCAACATGCAAGCATTAGGGTACGCAATGAAGAATCCACCCGCACCCAAAAAAGGTTGAATGAAAGCACATTAGCAGCGCATATTCTACTAAAGGTGGATTTTCTTCAAACACACACAGCCGAATGAATGTTAAACACAGCATGTTGAACTCAACGTTGAAGTGTGGGTTGAACTGAAGGTGAAAAATGTCGGGGTATCGTTCGTGTTATCTTATTTGCTGAGCGCCTGTTATTGTTTTACTATTTTGAATTTTGGGTTCTTTGTCCTCCGGCTAGCTATTATTACTCAGTCGAGCAAATCTCTTGAACAGGGTGTGTAAACGGAAAGGAGTTGTTACTAAAAGATAACACTGATAAAAGAATTTGTTTTTACACTTTTATTGCCGTCACACTTTATTAATTTCACATAATTACTCTTGATACACGCCTGATTGAAACTGTTATATTTTCGAATGTAACTATAATCACTTATTTGCCGCGCATTTCACATTTTGTAACTAACTTTACGACGCGAGAGATTCTGTAGAACTGCGTAACGTGTACTTCGTGAATGCTTCTGTTGAACTGCGCGACGTGTAACTCGTGAATGATTCTGTAGAACTGCGCGACGTGTAACCCGTGAATGATTCTGTAGAACTGCGCGATACCTGTCTTTAGCTCTAGAATTTATACTCCCTCACTCCGATATGCCTAAACATTATAACAGAGCTGCTATTGGTTAATAAAGCGCGCCAACATTAGCGTCTATTTTGTTTATCCAATCAAAATTACGAACACATATGCTCTAGGGAAGATATTGCCTCCATTTCTAAAGAAAGGCACGCTACTCTGACGTCATTTGTTTGCCTCTTCTAATTGATAAACAATTCACCCCCTCGTTTCATTGTTATCCGCTCCTATTGTCAGTTTCAGTGAGGCCGTGTAAACTTATTTCCTAACAATGCTTATAATTAACAAACACCTCAAATCATTGTCATACAATAATGTTAATTTACACTACAATCACTCTGGCATTCACAGTGTTGTGATATAAAAATACTGCCTCAAAAACGATAATGAACGAATGCTCTACGCAATGCCAAACTAATGCCACCAACATTGTGGGCAAAACCTTGACTAACCTGAGAATCCTCCTGCTTCCATTCACCCTTATATCCACAAAAGGCCACTATGCAAGCTTTGCATCGAACTGTGCTTTCGAAAAGCAAACGATTCATACCAGAAGACGGTAGGCAATATATATTGCAACTATAGTTCAAGAGCAAACCAAAGTCCTCCAGTGGTACTCACCGTCCTGTCAGCTGGCTAAGGTGTCTCAAGGGGGAGGCGGTTATTATATACAATTAATGTAAATATTACTTTGTACCACGAACGTTTCAAATTCTGGGCAGTACACCAGCTCAGTGAGCAATTCTTGCAACCCAAGCGATCCCATTTTCGAAAGAGCTTGTTCCTTGTTAAGTCCTTAAATGACGAAGTGTTTCCTTGCCAGCCTCTCACAAGGAACCCCTTGAGTGCGAGGTCGTAAGTTTAAATCTGTAGTCAGGCTCATTTGAAAGTATTATATTAACAATTAAGACAGGAAAAATATTAGCCGCTAATGTCTCACCATGTGCATCAAGAGGACGACAGAACATTAGCGCCCAGGAGGTGCAGAGATCAAACTTTTTTGGGATGTACGTATTACACTTCACAAAATGGACATCGTCGACATTCAAGAAGTGTTCGAAACAGACCACTGTCTTGCACCATGAACACCGAATGAAAAATGACGCGCCACAGTGATCACAAATGTTCGCACCATCAAGATCGAACTCCTTGGGAGTAATAAATTGTTCAGGACGTTCAGCTAGGTATCCTTTCTTAAAGAATGCATACACGCGGTGATTTATGAAAATCTGACACATTTCTTTCTTTAATTATTCTGTTAGAAATTCCCTCAATGCCCCAATTTTAGCACCACATTAAGCAGAATGTTCTGGAGTTTCGATTGCCTGTCCTAGATGCGCAGATGTTATGTTTTAATCATGATTGTTAGTTTTATTGTCGGCAACTGTTTTTGAGATTTTGTTCTAGACAACGTGAAAATGGAGTACACATTAAATGAAGTTTTAAAACAATACTGGATTACGAATTCAATTACAACTACTCAAAGGGCATACCAGAGAGAATTTGGTGTTCGGAATCCTCCCCAAATAAACACAATACTGGGACTGGTAAACAAATTGGAAACAACTGGATCTCTGGTGAGTGAAAAAGACAAAACTCGTTCATCTAGGCTTCCCACGGTTGTTGTTGACGTAAGAGCACGACTGGATTAGTCACCAAAAAAATCATTAAGACTTTGTCGCAGGAGACAGGGTACAGCTACTCCATGTGCCAGAGAGCTGTGAAAAGTGCAGGCCTAAAGACGTCCATCAGTTACAAGAACCAGATAAGGATAGACGACTGAATTATGTCGTTGGTTTCAGTCGTTCATTGTGCAAAATCCTGCCAAATTGTCCATCACATGGTTCACAGATGAAGCAGGGTTCCATTTATCCGGCTATGTGAACTCACATATGCACCCGGTTAAAATCGGAGTTTGGTGCCAATATCCGCACAGAGAATAGTGGGACCAATTTATTTTTAAAACAATGTGAACACTGCAGAGTACCGACAACTTTTCAAGCAGTTTGCTGAGTAACTAGACGATGTAGAGTTGAGTCAAGGATATTTTCAGCTGGACGGCGGTACATGCCATACATCAAATGAATCCATAGCACTAATTGCAAGTTTCTTTGACGACCGGATAATTTCCAAGCACCCGTGGCCACCGAGATCTCCGGATTTGACATCGCCGGACTTCTTTCTATGGGTTACTTAAAAAACAGGGTTTATACCACACGTCTCCAGACATTGGACGATCTGAAGCACAACATTACACAGGAGATTCAAGCTATTGACAAAAGAGACCTCCAATATAGTGGCTAGTAACATAGAACGACTCCTCTGCATTTCAGGTATAAGTTGTCGCTAGCATAACTCGTTTTGAAACAATTAAAGAAATAAATGTGTCAGTTCTTCATAAATTACCCTGTATAATCATATTGGTATAACGTGGTGACGAGAGCTGATGGAATTTGACGACATGCAACCGAATGCGAAATAGTGTGCCGTGGAGTTTATCGTGGAACTGGCTACCCTTGGCGTAGCTGGAGATGGTGGAATGTTTTATATGCAGGAAAAAACATTCAGAGGCTGAATTTGTCCAGTGGTTCCGGGTGATATGAACTACAATGTCACACACCCTTCAGAAGGGAGAGTCTGCTCTAAAGGAGAATGATTTTTATGTGCAGACCACCTATGGATACCTACAGTTCCGCCCTCTCTTGCCATTAGCAGCCAATATTGTGATTGAGCGGTAGACAATATGTAGGGGTTCGAATGCGGTAAACATCATTGGGCGATTACGATCTCGCACTCAAGGTGTTCCTTGTCAGATTACTTATGTAAACCACGTTATGGCAGTAACTATACTTCTTTGTGGAACAAAATTACGCACAATCTTCCTGCACCGTTCATACACATCGCCTAAATTAAGTGTTCTCAGTATATGAAGTGACCAGAACAAGTGTATTTCTTGATTTCTCCTGTTTCCTCTCTCGTAACATGTTACACCGCACTGACGCCTCATAAGGAAACTACAACTTTATGCAGCAATTTCTCTAAGTGAAAGCCCATAACGTGTTAAAGCTAAACGCCTTTTTAGTAGTCTTTTTGCTTATGCTAAACCTTATTACATTCATTTAATGAACTGACGAAATTAAAAAAAATCTGATGTGTTACACTCACATGACTTTCTCTACTCTTGTACAAACTATTTTTACAAACGCTTATTCTCCATATGCTTCATGTTAATCTTATTGCTAATTTTCTTATAGATGCAAGGGAAATATGGTAGACTTTAAGCGATAGTCAAATCTTTTAAGAGCTGGTTGCTATGTGGAGCATTCCATTCTCTTTGTATGTCCAAGGCATAAAAAATGAATAACGAATTCCCATTTGAGAAAAAGTATTGGGAAATTTAAGGGAATAACAAGCAATATCTCGAAAATGGTTCACTCAACAACAAAAAATGCATATGACATAAATTGTGTATTTTAACGCGATCTACATTTTTTGTATAGTAAAATTTTGTCTAAATGTTATGGTTCACCAGTTATGCAAAAGTCGTTCACAATGAAGAATACTTTTGGAGACATTCCCAGAAAATTCGAGATATACATTTCAGTTGTCAGAAAATATCTTAAACATATGATATTTTAATAAAAATTTTCGAAAAATGTTCCATGTAAAGGGTAATGTGGGGTGGGGGGATTTTCTTGAAAACCTTCGTGTCGCATCTCTGGAAGATACTGAACCTAAATACCAAGTTTGGTGTTTATCGGACTATTCGTTTCTGAGTTATGCTGTTCATAGACAGACAAAAACACACACACACACGGACATGTTTCCAAAAAAGCTTTTTTTGGATTCAGGAGGTCTCAAAACATATATTTCCGGTGAAATCTCGGTATCGAATTTTTGGGTGGAATACAATACTTCCCCTACTTACTATACGTAGTAGAGAAAGTAATAAGTCTAGTATTTTTATTTTATTACTTTCTGTGCTACGTATAGTAAGTAGGGGAAGTATTGCATTTCGCCCAAAAATTCGATACCCAAATTTCAAAGGAAATACATGTTTTGAGGCGCCTTGAATCCAAATAAATCATTTTTAGAAACATATCCGTGTGTTTGTCTGTCTGTCAGTCTGTAAACAGCATAACTAAAAACGAAAAGTCGGATAAATATCAAAGTTGATATTTGAATGTAGTACCTTCCAAGGATGCGACACGAAGATTTTCGAGAAAATACCCCCATCTCAGACTACCTTTTACATTGAAGATTTTTCGAAAGCTTTGATTTTCTCAAAAATGGCTCTTACGATTTTTATTAAAATATCATATGTTTAAGATATGTTTATGTCAAACGAATTTTCTGGGAATGTCTCCAAAAGTCCTCTTCATTCTGGATGACTTTCGTATGACTGGTAAACCGTAAGAGATGGACAAAACTTTACTGCACAAAACATATAGATCTGGTTAAAACACACAATACTTTTTTTTTTAATGTCAGGGTATGCAAAGGGAATGGAATGCTCCACATAGCAACCAGCTCGTAAAAGATTTGATTATTGCTTAAAGCCTGCATCCACAAGAAAATTAGCAATAAAATAATTTGTGCAAATGTTTATCTCATTAACATGAAGTAGATGGAGAATAAGCGTTTGTATAAATAGTTTGTACATGAGTAGAAAAAGTTATGTGATTGCAACACATCAGAAATTTTTTGTAGTATAAAACGTTTTTGACTGTTTAGCAAATAGCCTCTCTTCGTAAATACAAATTTAGATCCCGAAACTGTATTCATGTTCCCATTCATTCTTATTGCCACGAATTCCTCTCGCTTCTTCGCAAGCTTTCCACTAAATATCGACTTAAGTTGATACCTAACACATTCTTATACATACTTCGACTCTTTTTAAGTATCTTTGGTTAATCATCCATGCTTCAAAATAATATGAGAGACTTGGCAAAGCCTTAACATTTTAAAGTAAAACGCCGGATATAATCTAGCCATTGCAATACTTACGAGAGGAACCGCAATCGTTCGGTAACGTTTGGTGCTCTTTCTTTCAATTGCATAATTTGAAGGCTTGAATTTTGGGTGTTATTCGGTAACTCGGAACTGTTAAATGCATCTCTCAGTCTATTTACCTACATATAGCTTTGTTTTTATAATAAATTAATGATTTCTAAAGGAAAAACTGAAAGAAAAAAGAAAAGCCATGGGCACGTTGATTAAATGTAAAGAATAATTATAGTATGAATATGCATTATTATGTGACATTGATTTGAGATGTTTGTTGATTGTAATTATTGTTGGGAAGTAAGTTTATACTGCCTTACTGAAACTGACAATAATAGCGTGCAATAATGCAGCGAGGGGGTGAGCTGTTTATCATTATTGGAAACGAGGAAGTTACGTAATATTGGCGCGTTTTTCTTTTAGAATTTGCTGGAACATTTCCCTAGAGTATATGTATTAATAATTTTCATTGGATATAAAAATAGACGCTAATGTTGGCGCGTTTTATTAGCCAATTGCAGCTCAGTTATAATCTTTAGGCATATCTGGATGTAGGAGTATAAAAAGAGTAGGTTAGAGGTAGACCCCGTCAGTTCATCAAAATTCTTTGTACACTACACGTCGCATTCCCGTCAGTTCGTCGAAAGTATTTGTACGGCACACTTCGGATATCAATTTGCAGGTTACGCGTAACAGAGTTATGAAAAATCTCAAGTGTTATAAAGTTAATTATACAAAAATTTGAATTACGCGAATTAAGAATTATTAGTAATGAAGTTATTATAACAGTTTCAGTTTGGCGAGTGTCAAGATCAATGTGTAAATGTGATAGTTAACGTGTTCGACAATAAAAGTGTAAAACAAATTTCTTCATCAGTGTTATCTTTGGATAAAAGATTCCTTTCCGTTTACACAACCTGTATAAAGAGAAGTGCTTGACCAAAAGGATAATAGCTAGCCGGAGGACAGAGAACCAAAATTAAATAAAATAACAGTAGCATTCTTTCAAACAAAAACTAATACTGCCGCAAATTGCTAACACCAGATGGAGCTAACAAACCTAACAAATGAATCACGTCACAAGATGGTTTCACCGCGCAAAGTAAACACATACACAAATAACATTATAAATTTACCATCGCAAATTGGCTCCCAAACGTGGGGCTCAACAAATTAAAAAAATATAAATAACATTAAAGTTACTTCAAATTGGCGCCCAAATGTGGGGCTAACAAATACAAACATATACAAATAATACCGTCACAACGTCCATAATAAAAACATCTCTATCAGTGCTGTCCATGGTGGAGCTGGTAATCACAGGACGACATGCAGAAAGAAAAAGCACAGCAAGAAATAACTGAACCATCGAAAGCGCAAGCACACGCAGTAAGATGAAATTAGATGAAAGTGCAAAACGGAGATGCCATAAGATCTATGGTTAACATGTTGGCAATATTAAGCAAAGACAGTGCTGTGCTCCTCTGCTTTTATGGTCAAAATTATGATTAATTCTTAACAAATTAATGATAATATGTTAGGATGTCCTTTTTTGGTGGGGATATGTTCCACTGCAGTAGTAACACTTGCATCAGGCAGAATGTTGTTTCTCTTTGCCTACGCACGTTTTAACGGAACTAGGAATTCCGTAATAAAACCGTTCCTTTATAAAAAAATAAGTTCTTCAGGCTATTTCTAGAGAAGAATATTAAAATCATCAATAGTATCTGTTAGCGAACCAATTGTAAATGCAAATCTGGATTATTTCCATAATTGACGTTACTCTTCTAGAAGATGTTATCGGGCAAATCCCTATCTATATAGAGGGTGAACCATTTAAGTTGAGGCTGTACAATATGTCCAAAACTAAGCGTTGTAGAAAGAAATGCTTTTCATCAAAGTTGCTTGATATTATGGGAGAAAGTAAATGTCATTAGTCGTGTTTTGTTTGGAGGACGTTATGATAGCCATTTTAGGGTCAATTTAATGTTTTTAAATGGAAACTTACAAGTAGGGTAAAACTGACCCTAAAATGACCCTCACAACTCCTCCAAACAAAACACGACTAATGGCATTTGCTTTCCCCTATAATATCAAGCAACTTTTATTCAAGAGATTTCTTTCTACAACGCTTAGTTTTGGAGATATTGTACAGTCTCAACTTAAATGGTAAGTTAAGTAAAGATGGTAAGACCAGAAACATTTGCAAGTTTTCGGAAGCTGGTTAGTAGTACACAAACATGAAAGATTCAATGACCTATTCGTAACATCCTATATTTGTTTTCCTACAATGTGCAGATACTCGGGAAACAAGATTTGTTAACACGAAAAAACGAAACATATAAGACAAACGTGACGAAAGTGCCAGCTTGAATGCGTACATGCAACTTCCACATCACCGAGCAGCTGGTAAGCTGCACAGAGCACTATGACGTAACCGCTAGTCACCTTTCACCTTTTGGTCACCTCTAGCTTAAGAGATAAACAGTATTTCTTTCAAAATATTACAGGCATTTTAAGAGGTAGGGAGAAGTATTGGTGTTTGCAATAAAAATCTACAAATGATCTGTGACGGTTATGTGGAAACGTACACCCAAATCTGCGGTGTTTAGTGAAATGTCCCGAATATGGAGAGAAAAAGCGTGAAATAAAAAGTAAAATAACCTAGATCTACTAATTTGTGCTTTATAAAGTTTGGAAATAGCACGAAAGTATTCTTAAAACATTTGGTAACTATAGGAAGGACAGGAATGAGGCTTGGAGGGAAGGTCGAGGAAAAATTCAGGACACAGTAGATAAGAATGCAGTAAACTTAAAGTTAAAAATTACTACAATAAGGGTAATAAGAAAGGATGAAAATCATAGTACACAAACAACCAGTGAGTTAGTTGAAAAGACTATTTAGCATCAAACTGCACCAAGTACAGCGGTATATCTCGTTCTACATAACGCAATGAAGTTTTTGAAGAAAACCTAATGTGTTACATTCGCATAACTTTCTTTACCCTCTATCATTTATTGATTGAATAAAAACTACTCTTACGAAAGCTTACTCCTCTATCTACTTAATTTAAATCGAGATAAACGTTTGCAGAAATAGCTACATTACATTTCGTTATAAATGCAAAGGGAATAGCGAGTCAAATGTTTAAGAACCGGATGCTAAATGCTGGCCTCTCTTTCCGTGCAATTGCGCGAACCAACAATGTCGACAGGGTCTTAAAAGAATGAAAAAAGTATTGAACAGTTCGAAACATTAATGCCGGATATCTCGGAAAAGGCTTATTCCAGAAAAAAAAATTATTCGAAATAAATTGTTCGTTTTAAAGATGAATGTAGTTTCTACCTCACGTATGGAAAGTCAATTTGAAGGTGTATTATATTTCGACTGTTGGGGAGCCGAACTTGAAGTAGTTGCAACCGCACGTATGGTAAAAAGGTTCCGATAGCCTTCGCCCCAAATGTACTTTCCGGTGGCCTTTGCCCCAAATGTTTAAAAAATGTTAACTTTGTAGTTTTGACTGCTTCTTTTAATATTATATATTTATGTGTGCCTCGGCTGCGTCAGTATTTATATTTTATTTTTTTAGAGACATGAATGTCTTAGCAGGAAGTGGTGCGACTGAAGAATGTAGGCTTACACAGATTTTAAGTTTTTCTTTACTCCATTTATTAATGCTTGACACGATTTAAATAACACTTCACTGATATAGAGAGCTGTGAGATTTTTTTTATTAAATACTTGCACTTTTTAACACGTAAAACTATTTTCGTCTCACACGAATACGTATTAAATTTCTCGAGGACGCATCTCGCGTCCGGTTAGGAACACTTCTACAACTAACACTCCAGTTATGAGCGTTGTCTACAAGCAACTGACTTCTGTATTTGTATATTTTGCTATATTTCAATTTCTGATTGGCTAATCCTACTCCAATAGAATACCTTCATTTAACTAAAGCTAACTAAAGCTTTTTCTGGTTGTTGATCGGCTATTTTTAAACTGTCTCAAAAATTACATCATTGCTTCCGAGAATCACAAGTAGCATTAAACTTTCAAATTCATTATTGCCTCAAGGTTACCTCATTGTTAGCAACTTTTAACCTATTATTCTCACAGCTCCTACATTATTAAATTACGTAATGCATTCACATAACATTATTAAACATGGATACAATAATACAAACATATACAATGACTGTAATAAACACTTTTTATATATTGTTACATACACATATTGCTTTAAGGCGGGCTGTTATTGAATTTATATATTATATAATTAGACTGAAATCATTTAAGTGTTAAAAATACTGCCTCAAAGAGATCTACACTTTTTGTGTGGTACATTTTCGTCTATCGCTTAACGCTTACCGGTTACACAACATTATACAAAATTCCTTACAAATGAAGAGGTCTCCACAGGTATTCCCAGAAAATTCAAAATATATGTTTCAATCATCATGAAAATATCTTTAATACATGGTATTCGAATCAAAACCGTTGGGGCCATTTTTACGAAAGTAAAAAGAAGTCGAAAAATGTTACATATAAAGGGTAGCTGGGAGTGGGAGGGATTTTCTTGAAAATCTTCGTGTCGCATCTTTGGAAGATAGTTAAACTTAAATACTACGTTTGGTATTTACCCGACTTTTCGTTTTTGAGTTATGCTGCTCACAAACACATAGACAGACACACATACACGGACTTTTTTCTGAAAATGTTTTTTGGGGTGTTCAGGAGGCCTCAAAATATGTATTTTCCGTGAGATCTCGACATCGAATTTTTGGGTGGAATGTATATATTATGTATGCAGAAGAGAAAGTAAAAGAATTACCCAGTAACTGTTTTTCCTTAAATTGGCATGTTTATTGTCGTTCGCGACATCCTGTCTATTACGCGCTCATGCTCAAAATAAATGCCCGAGCTCCGCCGTCTTCAAGTAACCGCTGACGGCAGGCACTTTGGGGTTGGAGCCGACAGCCTTCCTGCTTCCTTGGTAGTACGCCGCTGCATGTTCATGACCATAAAGCCAACCTTAGCAATGAAGGCAATGACCTTAATGATGGATTAGGTAACATGGTTAAATAACTAAAATAAAAGAGATACAAGTGCGAGAGAGTGGAATGCCGAGAGAAGGCGAGAGTGTAATTCGTCACCGAGTGATATCCTGTTCATTGTTTGGCAGGCTAACCCAGACCCCCCCCCAGATTTCAGAGTGAAATTTAATTTGCGACTAGACCCACGCTTGGCAAGGTACCGGTCCTAAGGCAGTACTTTCTAATTTCTACTAGCTAGGCGTATTACGTCACGAAGAAATGTACACTTTCCACTATATCTTTGATACACCTGGAACGTCAAGTGCAAGTTCACTAAAACAGGATACAAAGTTGTGACTAGACATATCCAGTGGCCTGGTCAACGTGACGAATTATATTGCATTTAAAACTTGCCAAATAATTCACTTTCGTGTAGTTGACAGGGATATTAATAATGTGAAGAGTGTTTTGAAAGTGATAGCGATTCCGATGGACTGCCAGCGACTACGTCAAATGGTGATGATGGTTCAATCCAGTCACGTGGATTAGTCCTCAACATACAACTTTCACAACTTATTCTGAAAACATACACCGGAAGTCAAATCTTTAGAAATTAAATTAGCATCTATCAGCATGAAACAGTTGTCAAATCTTCCCTCCAATGGCGTTAAATGAATTAACTCGTAAACTTTAAATTATAAATTTACCTGAGAAAATGTTAGCAGAGGATCAAGCTGTTCTAGTACATTCACGAAACGAGATGGTTAGCGAGTAGGAATTCCCTTGAGATAAACCAGCAAGATGGCTCCGCGGCAACGTGTGAGACTCGCATTCGGGAGGTCCCACGTTCGAATCCCGGTGGCTGCCCACTGCGACTATGGATTTTTCGAGGTTTCCCCTGCTTGATATAGGCTCCGTAAGGGGGGGTCCGACCTCTTCAGCTGCCGCGGTGCGGGCGCTACATACCCTGAGCACTCGTGGTACCTTTGGCGTTACGAGAAGTACGCTGGGCCGAACATTTGGGCCCCTCCCGTTGGAGAGTTGTTCGGATTGGGTTGGACTCGACGGGGCAGTGGTTCCCGAAACCCATGGGAGATTGTGTATATCTGTATAGGTTTCCATACCGGCGGGGTTGTGAGACGCCTCAATGTCCTACGGTACCGCCCTGGATAGCCGGTAGACGGCATGCTAGATTGCTGTCGGCTCTACCGAGGTTTTCGGTAGTCACCCTTCCGGGATGACATGCGTAAGTGACGTATCCACTTCAATCCTCGCGTAAGCGGGGGGGGGGCTTTTTAGACTCTAGGTATTGGCCTCATAGGAAATACCCTCGGTGGGAGAGCCCCTCTGTTGGCGCCACACCGTGGGCTAGGAGGGGGGCTTTGCCCCGGGTAGACCTTCGCTCTTATCTCTCCCTGCTTGACAGGCGAATGCTGGAGTGGTGTATTCTATCATGGATTTCCCCTCTCCCCCATTTCCTCTCGTTTCATGTTTCAGCTTGGCTCTGGGGCTGTGATTCGATCGGTGTCGGGCAGATGGCGAGAGGCTTGCAATTTGGAGCTTTTTCTAGTCTCTGCTAGAGCAAAGCCTATCGAGCCCTCACTGCTGGGTTGTGTCTGCCCGGTCCCACTAGAGGGACGACTCCGAGCGACCCTCTGTGGCCAACCCTGGAACTCCGCGCGTCTCTGCCGACTTGCGCCGTCTTCGCTTTGCAACCCACATCCTTCGGTTCCCTTTCCTCCCTGAGGTGTACGCACAAAAGTTCCATTGAGGTTAAGGTATTAGGTGTACCCTCCGTTAACTAGTTCTATCCTATCCTAACGCATGAGGCTCGCATTCGGGAGGTTCCGGATTCGATTGTCAGGCCGGTCACTGACCTTGGGGTTTTAGTGGTTTCCTCGGGTCGGTAGGCGAATTCTGGGGTGTTTCCCCTTCTACCACGAATGTTCGATTTCCTGTACCCAACATTTCCTTTCATCTGTTTCACCTTATTTATTTAGGGCTATAGGACTAAGCGTCTATGGTTAGTGTGTCGCGGCAGGACGGTGGAATCTGCACTCTGGAAAAGTTCTCCCTGGCACTTGGCGACATTGCTGGGGCACCCTTTCTTCCTGAGAGCTGTCTCGTCTATTCCGAGTCCAAGAGGTTGCTGGTGGCTAAGGCACGGCTAACTGGCGTCAGAATTGGTGTCATTAGGGACAACGTCCTTGCTAGCGCACATCATCGGAGGATCTGGTAGCTCTTTGGATCTCTCCTTCATCTTTTCCTCTCAAGGGTCACGTTGGGAGCACAAAGGTGCCACTATGGCCTACGCGCGGTGGGGATATAGCAACTTGAAAGGGTGGCGCAGGCAAGATTTAAACCATAAAGATGACACTCTGACTAGAAGTAAAATGCTGAATAAAAATTCCGGGAAGACAATACTCGTGAGCCGTGGAGAAAGTGAATTCTCTAAGGAAAGGACAATTCCAAAAAATACATCCCAGACATAACATATCCGAAAGGATATTTTGGAAATCCGCCTATGTATCATGAATACTAAAATAAATATTAAATGACAAATTTGACTCAAGGTTTTATAAGAAGGGAGAAATCATGTATACCGAAACAGCCCTTAACTATCGATGGTGAGGAGAATATTTGGACGACCCAGGGAATCGCTGGAGGGATCTGCGGAACCTAAACAGGCAAATAAACTTAATGGAATAACGATGAAGCAGCAACAGAATAATACGAAAATGGTATTCAAGTTAGGCATTCAGAATTTAATCGTTAGGGCGAATATTGTTTATGTAGTCTCATACAGTTTTTACTAACTTGTGTGTTCGAGGTAATCACCGGATACACAGCTAGACTAGTTTTTATAAAACAGATGCATTTCTTGCCTAGATCGACAGTAGTTACTCATGTCCATAGTAAGCAAAGATTTAACAGTTATCGGAAATTACTTGCCGAAAAAACAAGTAAAAACTACAGGTTGTAAAGTGCTTGTGGTTACTGATTACCTTGTAGTATTCATACTTAAACCACTCATGTCATGCAACCTTGAGATTCGTTGAAGATTTATAATGTTAATGGTGGTCTTAAAATGTGCTGGAAGATTTACTACCAGATACCGACGAGAAAAAAAAAACTGTAACAAAAAGTTGGTAGAAGGTTTCACTTCAATGATCTCTTAATTCAACAGCCTGTGTGCTGAATTCTATCAATGACTTTCAAGTAAGTGATTTACATGGCGCAATTGTATCCTAATCTGTAATATTTGTACAATGAATCTAATTACTCTTTTTTATTGTTTCATGTTCTTCTCCATGGATTAGACTTACGGCCGTATTCGTAGATTTCATGTTAGTCTGGACTATCTCCAACCGAGATGATTCGATACCGAGATTTCACCGGAAATATATGTTTTGAGGCCCCCTGAATAAAAAAAAAAAGAATTTTTGGAAAAATGTCTCTGTGTGTGTCTGTGAACAGCATAACTCAGAAACGAACATTAGGATAAACACCAAACTTCGTATTTAGGTTCAGTATCTTCCAGAGATGCGATACGAAGGTTTTCAAGAAAATCTCCTCACCACAGATTAGCCTTTACATGGAACATTTTTCGAAAATTATGTTCTCAAAAATGGCTCTAACGATTTTGATTAAAATCTCATATTTAAGATTATTTTCATGACAAATAAAATGCATATCTTGAATTTTCAGGGAATGTCCACAAAGGTATACTTCATTGTGAACGACTTTTGCATAATTCGTAAACCATAAGAGATAGACAAAAGTTTACTACACAAAAATTGTAGATCGCGTTAAAATACACAATTTATCCCGTATAGATTTTTGTGTTGAGTGAACCATTTTCGAGATAGTGCTTGTTATTCCCTTAAATTTTCCAATACTTATACTTTTTCTCAAATGGGAATTCGTTATTCTTTTTTTTTGTCCTGGTAATGCAAAGAGAACCACATAGCAACCAGCTCTTAAACTATTTGACTATTGCTTAAAGCCTACCAATTCCCCTTGCATCTACAAGAACATTAGCGATAAGATTAACATCTCGATATCTCGATTACCATGAAGCATATGGAGAATAAGAATAGTTTGTACAAGAGTAGAGAAAGTCATGTGAATTTTTTATCGACGCTAAGGACCATGTAGTTAAAGTGCGTCCATAAATGAAAATCTCCATTTAATTTGTATGTGTTATTAACTATTCTGGTACAAGTACGTCTGCTGAAAGATCATCTTCTACAATGAAGAGGGTTAAAACTTACTTGCGCAGCATCCAGACACAAGAAAGATTCGCCAAACGTTTTTTTCTTGCCACCAAAAAGCACTGCTAAAAACATTCGAGAAGGCACCTATTTTTCATGATGCAGTAACTGATATGTTTGTTGCAAAAATCGCCGTTTGAAGCTGATTTATATGCGCAATAGAATACAAAGCGGTCATTGGATGCGAGAAGGCAGACTGTTATTGTAAGTATTAAGTCAATAGTACATTTATTGGGTTATGTTTACATTTTGCATTCGTATTTTCCTAATAAACCTGTATTATGTCAAAATTAGCATACCTAACATGCACTTTTTGTTTTGGTACAAGCCACATAATGCTACTGGTAACACTTGTCCAACATTCACGCTCGTCACTGTAGCGGTACATCACATGAATGCCTCTGAATTCTTTTTCCTTAACCTTTGTGCAGATCGCACATTAGTTTCTTATTGGACCAACGAATTCTAAATAATTTCGGTAGCTGCAGTTGAGCGGTGTTGTTTACAGACTGTATTTCAATTATTCACCGATGTGGCGAGTCGGTTGTTTTCGGTGCCTGGGTCCGGTCGTGAGCAGTTCGATTCTGCCAGTGTGAATGGACACATCTCTCCCTTGATGAGTTTCTTGTATGGCTTAGTAAGCCGAATATTTCAACTGCTAGAAAGGTATAGACACCGAATTGTTCATCCAGCTCTGCCTATTGCCATTTTCGACATGCTTACCTTCGGCATTAAAATGTAGTTATTTTGCGGAGCCAAAGACGTGATTTATTTTTGTTAACTTTGTATCATTGCCTTTGTTTTTTCCTGGTCTCCATCCCTCTTTCCCTTTGTCAGTCCATTACATTCTTTATCCCTGTTGAAAAAAAAGAGCCTACGAGGGCTGTTTGATAAGTCCATGATTTTGACGAGAGATAGCGTTCTAACCACAGGTTTCTCGTTTGTACCCAAGTCTTACATCTATTCTGGGTATAATCGCAAAAATTCGTACTTATTTGTTTCTTAGAACATTGTTGAGAGCATCTAAAATAAGCAGATGTGTGTTGTTGCTTCGTAGAAAATGGAGAAAAGTGAATTTCGTGTTCTGATAAAGCACTACTAAGACGGTGAAGGAAACGGAAAAAAAGCTGAACAAGTATTATAGGGACTCTGTACCATCACATGGCATGGCTCATAGAATTTCGATGTGGCCGTTCGAGCTCAAGAGATATCGTGCGCACAGGATGGCCGGTGGAAGTCACAACAGAAGAAATGGTGAACAAAGTTCACCATATTGCGTTGGAAGACCGCCGAGTGAAAATCTAGGATATAGCCAAGGCTATAAACATCTAGAGTGAACGGGTGTATAACATTCCGCACGAATGTTTGGGTATGAGAGAGCTGTTAGCAAGATGGGTACCGAGACTGCTCACAGTTGAGAACAAGCGGAATCGTGTGACCATTTCACAGGGATGTTTGAACATGTTCCAGCGCAACCCAAATGAGTTTTTGCGGCGTTATATCACGGTTAATGAAACTCGGATCCATTACTATAAACCTGAATCCAAACAACAATCAAAGCAGTGGATTTCCTTCGGCGAACCTGCTCCAAAGAAAGCGAAAACCATTCCGTCGGCAGGAAAAATCATAGCAGTTGTCTTTTGGGATTCACAAGGGGTGATAGACATCCACTACCTGTAAAAGGGTAAAACAACCACAGGCTCATATTATGCAGCAATGCTGGACCAGTTTCACAAGGAGTTGTTAAAGAAACGAACCCATTTGGTGAAGAAAAAGGTTCTCTTTCACCAGGATAATGCACCCGCGCACAAGTCAGCCATTGCCATCGCAAAATTTGTGGCACTGGTCTGTGAACTGCTACCTCACCCATCATATTCTCCAGGTTTGGCTCCGAGCGACTTCTTCCTCTTCGCAAACCTGAAAAATTGGCTCTTTGGGAAGAAATTCACGTCCAATGAACACATCATGGCAGAAACAACCTCATATCTTGCAGACTTCGAAAATAAAATTTTTGGAAGGGTTAAAAAAATTGGGGAAACGTTGGACAACGTATATTGGATTGAAAGGAGACTATGTTGAGAAATAAAATTGATTTTTTGGAAAAAATTATTTTCTTTAAAACGTCACTTGACGTATCAATCCGCCCTCGTATAACTGTGTGATTCAAGTAGGTACGACACCGATGTATATATCCGACTTTTCTTTTTTTCAGTTATGCTGTTCAAACATACATACCTATATATATATATATATATATATACACACACACACACACAGAACGTTTCCTAACGTTCCTTTTGGGGCGTCCATTGGACCTATAAACATGCATTTCCAGCGAGGTCCGGATATCGAATTTTTTGTTTCGGTTGGAATAGAATACTTCCTCGTACATGAAGGTAGTAGAGAAAGTAAAAATAAGTTGTGTGAATAAATCTCTAAAATAACTACGAAAACAAATAAGTAGTGAGGACATTCGTCAGTCTCTGAATTTACGGACCGAGTTCTTTTTCTTTAGCGGAACCGCAACACCACAACGCATTGTCTGTTTCGACATAATGCCACAGACACGATTTGTTCTGATACCGACTGGGATACTAATCGGAGAAGTCTGGTGTAGAGCATGAGAACTCTGACCTTTACTCTATCCTCTGCACGATTTGTAGCATCCTCCTCCCAGTTATTGCAACATTGAGCCGTTCTCAAGATGTTTAAGCCGTAACTGGTGCACCATAAATCTTGAACACATAAACTGCGTCACGGGATAAGTAGAAAGTAACGCTAGTATTGCAATAGACGAGAAGGCGTAATACTTCAGGTAAGAAATTAGCAGAACTGCTATAAGCTTACTTATGGTGTGTTGAAAAAACTGGATGCGCTTTGAGAACTCTGTGAAAAACTAAGTGAGAAAAATGAGTGTTACATCCAACATCTATGACGAACGTTGCATAAGAAATTCTTCATACTGCATACGTACTGGATCAAAAGTAAAACACCAGTCATCACAAAAACAGAATGTGTGTGTTTGTAACATTAAATTCTGATGTGTACGGAACTTGATTTTCTCTGTTAATATATTTGTAGAGATATTCTTCGAATTATTTAATTTTAGGTTAACTACGATAAAAGTTCTCCACGGTAATATTAATTTTGTAGGCCGAGACAACATTCAAGTGTTTAAAAATATATTATGTGATCTTTGCCTCTGTTCTTACATTCATTGTTTATTATTTTGTAATTTGTTAATCGCCAAAGAGTTACTTGCATAAATCGTGTATCTTACAAGCTTCCATATTTTTCTATAGTAGGATTTTGTATTTGTATATTTATAACTACATAACATTCAAGAATAATCTCAAACACCATTTAAAGATACATTTTTATCCACATTCAATACATTAAAAACACGCTGTTTTAATCAAGATTGATAGATAAATAATTTTAATAGAAAAACTACGGAAACTGTCCCTAAAGCTGTGGTTTGGAGTGTGTGTAATTTTCTGAAAACTAACCTTAAAGGTTACCTATTTTGAAATTTGGTATTTATCCCACTTTAAATTTTTTAGTTATAATGTCTGCGAGTCTCAGAGACGTAGGCGCACACGTCACTTAGAATGCAGCATAATACAATACAAGTATTACCTAATTACAGCCATGATACAAATTACAAACGCTCTGTTTAGATCCCTGCTTATTCACGAAATAGGTTTGTTGCCGGAGTATATGAATTCAACAAAGCATGAAAATAACACACATACAGTGGTAATTGATAAAAACATATTCATATGTAAAAGTAAGTTCAATTAAATAATAAAAATGGAATTAAGTAGACCAGGAAGTGTGAAATTATTATATTTGAGATTTCATGTTTATAATTAGTAGTAATTTCTACAACAGGTGGATAATATTATTATGGGACGACTGTTTTACTAAGATTATCCACGAGTTGGTTACATTTTAAGCAACATTTTATACATACAATGCGTCCCTCCCTGCATTTCATTTTTATTACCTAGCGTGTTGAACCGATAAGGAAGGCAGCCACTTGCATGTATTCCCTTCCCATCTTCGTTGCTCAGAGAAATGAATATCACAGAATGGTTTCATCTTCTCTCTATAAGCCATGTCACCCTGGAATACCAGTATGAAGTTATTACTACAGGAAATACATAATTGCTATTATTGCCAATTATGTACGATATTGAATACAATAGCAACCTCTTTGTATTGGTAGGATTGCGTAAAACAAATTACGTGACTCGTCCTGATAAGAATAGGTTTAATATATGCTTTAGTGGACGACTGAAGCGTCAAAATATTCATTTACGCGATGTATGCAGCTTTGAAGGTTGGTTTCTCCCAATCTTTTCATTGGAATTTTCGTATTTAGTGTGTATTTTTTCTGGTCTCAAAAGCAATGGGCACACAAATGGAAGACAGCAAATGAGGCAGCTAATGGGTACTCTGTGTATCTGAGGAATTTGTAAGCAAAAATTAAATTAAACTGAGATTTATTTATGGACGCTCTTTAACTGCTGTGGTCCTTAGCGTCCCATTGTATATTGGGCGTGCAAGACCAGTAATTTTGTTCAGAGGTCTCTTTATCAGGCTTGAGGTTCTTTTAAGTGCCGTAAATCTACGACATGGGACCACCGGCTTTACTTCCCTTCCGAAGGAAGCCATGCCAAGGATTTTTACGCCCGAAAAAATCCATCGCCCTCCATCGGGATTGAACACGCGGACCTCGGGAACTAGAGGCTAGCATGGTAAGCACTACACCACGGAGGACGACATTTGTAAGCGAGGATCATACTTCAAGCTGAAAGTTCAATTGATATTATCTTGAAATTACATTTTCCTAAACGTATTAGCTCAAAAACCATAAGGGATATAAAACTGAGTGTTTTGATTCTTTTAAACGATCATTCGTTAACCGAGCCAGACTGGAATTAAACTTTTCAGTGTTAAAATATTGAACATTTTGGTCTTAACATTTTAGGCATACATTTCAATTGAATTTCTTCAGACAAAGAGATAGAGAGGGAGAGAGAGCGAGGCCAATTTCTCCAGACCATAGGTATGAAACAGAATGTTTTGAACTCCAAATTCTCTACTTAAGACAGGCTCTGAGATAAAGACGTCAATGATTTTTAGCATTTTTCTATAAACATATTTTTAGAAGTTAATGTTATTTCCAGACTAAATATAAAGGTAAAAGTACAAACGGAGGGGTCAGCGCAACCGGGCAGAGTACTACAAGTAGCCCGCAACGGCCCTTTTTGCTTCTCTAGATCCGGATGACGAAAGGCGCGAGCATGGACGGGTCCCTACGTTTCCAGATCGAACGCATCCGACGCCCTCCGGGCCCAGCCACAGGCCACCGAACCCGAGGCGGACATCGTCCCATAACAATGTCAGGAAAGAAACCACTACAGAAAGCTCATCCACCGCCCAGCCGCAACCTGCCGAACACCGTCGCCTGATCCTACAACCCTGAAACACATAACAAGGAAGATGATGGACACAGGAAATGAGGGACAGGAATGTCGAGGTAGCATTCGCTTGCCTACCCGGGGATCGAATACGGGACCTCCCGAATGCTAATCGCACACATTACTGCGGCGTCACCTAGCTCGATTATTTTCAGACTAACCATCAAACTATGAACACGAAACTCCCAGACATATTGCTGCAGGTATAATGATCATTATGATCATCATACAAACAAGGATTAGACCACTGGTGATCTGTTCTGTCTCCAAACTAAAGTTGTTCCATCATCTTCTAGCAGGTCTTCCCAGGCTTCGTTGTCCTCTTGGTTTATAATTTAGCGCTCTTTAGGGAATCCTATCATATTCCATTCTGCAGACATGTTGCACCAGTTTTTCCTGTATTCTGCTATTTTTTTTAAATATTCCCAGTTGTTCTCTGATATCTTCACTTCTCTGTCTGTCCATTGGAGTATAACCTGCTGTGAATCTTAAGAATTTCATTTCCGCAGCTTCTATCCCCCTCAAAGAATCTTTATTTAGAGTCCAACATTCAGACCCATATAATAGTACAGGAACTGCTAAAACCTTATAAATTGTTTATTTTTAGTTGGATCCGTCCAGCTAATAATTTGGAGTTTATGAGGAATTTTGTATTGATATTTGAGTAATTTAATATTGCGCTATATTTTTAAACTGATCTATTAGTACACCCAGAAATATGCAGGTTTCCAGGTTCAGTGCATGCTCAGATAAACCAGTTTTTTCCAGCCGCTTAAAACAATGACATTAAATCTGATTCTCTTAATTTTCTTTAAAGGATTACCCTCTACTTTGTAGTTCTTACGCCCTCAAGGACTTACAAGCCAATGCATTGGTTCAGTAGCCTGTCGAGGAGCAAGCGAACTCTGGATCATTGCATATCCAGGATGGGTGATCAGCCCAATGCATGGTATGGCGATGAATGAATTGTAGTGATGAAAGGGATGATAGGAAAATACGCGGATCAATTATCCAATCCAGCATTCCCCTACCGACCGAAGAAAACCGCGAAAAAACCTTCGGTCAAATTGACCGGCCCCGGGAGTTTGAACTCGCGACCTCCTGAATACGGACCAAAGATATTGCCGTCTGAGCCATGCCGCTCGATCAATCTGATTGTCTTTGGGAATAAAATTATTAACGTCACTTACATGTACTTTTAAAGATGCGAATTATTATTTTCACAACCATTAGGGCATTATGAAATGTAAAGCAGTGAACCTTAAGCTGATAGTAACATGACGATTAATGGTGCTGAAAACGATCACGATGATGCCGGAGGGTTCGACAAGAATAAAAATTGATGTGATACATACACACGACTTTCTCTACCCTATGTCGTTTATTAGTGGATGCACAAACTATTCTTGCTAAAGCTTATTTTTCTATATATTACATTTTAATCCAAATAATCCTTTGCACAAATAGCTACTTTACCCATTTCGTTATAGTCAAATGTTTAAGAAATGGACGCTATACGCTGCCTTAAAATTCCATACTGTTTCCATGCAAACGCGAGAAACAAGTGAATGTTGACAGGACTTAAGAGAATGACCAAGAAATGAACAGTTCGAAACCTTTAATAACATATCTCAGAAATGACTTATGCCGCAAAAATAATTTGATATAAATTGTGTGTTTTAAAGAGATCTACATTTTGGTGTAGTACATTTTCGTCTATCGCTTAAGGTTTACCAGTTATACACGATTATACATTTCTTCCAACTGAAGTGGACTTCGACAGGCTATTCTCAGAAAATTCAAGATATACATTTTATTTGTAATCTAAATATTGTGGCGTATTATTAACTTTGTCATTACCAGACGCACTGTTGTGTTGTATTGTTGCTACCAGACGTAGCATTATTGCGCCACTTTAGTTATATTTCGGCTTATTCGGTCTCTCCCTTTGGCGCGGACCACGCCAAAGGGAGGGATCTGTTTGAAATTGTCTGGTGTATTTTCGGTAAATCTCGGTATCGAAGTTTTGGGTGGAATGCAATATCTACTCTAGCTACTATGTATGTGGTAGAGAAAGTAAAAAGGAAGGTTTATTCTGAATTAAAACTAAACCAGTAAATGCATGTTGCGAAAACTGAATGTACAAAAAGAGCTATAAACTCATGTCTGGATAAAAACAGTTAAGTTAATAATCTCCGAGACACGTTCCACAACAGGTAGCTTCCTCAATGATTATCTCATTGCAACATGGGCTTCTACGGTAGATATGTGACTTACGAGACTAAAACGAGCAGGAGAAGGGATAATTATTACTGTCTTTTCCCTAGGGGCAAATAATTAACACAGGTATACCATTAAATTAGATACATTGCATGAACCGCATAGGTCAAAGAGTTCAGTCTCTTTCGTATTCGTATACTACAGCATACAGGAACAGATGAGCATTAAGTAAATAAAACATCCTTTCACAAGTCCATGAGCGATAACCGAGAGAATATATCGACAATTTGAATGATGACGCCTTTATTGCAATACCTGTGCGTGGATGATGGAAGGAACCAAACAAGGGATACTTCACCGGTGACGTAATCATACGTACCTTATACATGTGAGGCAATGTAATATATGCAATCACTTCCAAAATGTGTCTCTGATAAAAAGAAGAAACTAATGGCGGTGGCTTTGGAAAATTCACTGCCTAATTGTAACATTTTAGCGTTTTTGGCAGTTATTTACAATTCTGTGCTTTAAAAGAAGTCTATCAACTGTACATTGGCATCATCATACCGCTTATTATTACAGAATACTAGTGATGGGACGATACCATTATTTCTCGATACTCGATACCGATTTTTGAACAACGATATTCGATACTCACTTTATAAAAAACTGTAAAGGCGATAGCTTGTTCACTTTATCATACACCTGTAACCAGTTTTGTGTTGTGTGCTTATTCCTAAATTGTTCCTGTTTGACATTCGCCAATTGAGAGCAATTTTTACTTTCTCTGCTACGTATAGGGGAAGTATTGCATTCCACACAAACATTTGATACCCAGACTTCACCGGAAATATACGTTTTGAGGCACCCTGAATAAAAAATCTTTTTAGAAAAAGGTCCGCGAGTGTGTATGTGTGTAGCATAACTCAAAAACAAAAAGTCGAATGAATACCGAACTTGGTATTTAGGTTCAGTATCTTTCAAAGATGCGACACGAAGACTTTCAAGAAAATCCCCCACCCCAGACTACCCTTTAAATGAAACATTTTTCGAAAATTTTGATTTTCTCAAAAATGGCTCTAACGATTTTGATTAAAATATCATATATTTAAGATACTTTCATGACAAAGGAAATGTATATCATTAATTTTATGGGAATGCCCCCAAAAGTCCTCTTCATTCTGAATAACGTTTGCATAACTGGTAAACCGTAAGAGATAGACAAAATTTACTACACAAAAAATGTAGATCTCGTTAAAACACACAATTTATGTCATTACACTTTTTTTTTCTTTTTCTCCAGTGAACCATTTCCGAGATATTCCTTGTTATGTGTTAGAATTTTCCAATACTTACACTGGACATGCAAAGAAAATGGAATGCTCCATATCGCTTAAAGCCTACCATATTCCCCTTGCACCTACAAGAAAATTAGCAATAAGATTAACATCTCGATTAACATGAAGTAGATGGAGAATAAGTGTTTGTGAAAATAGTTTGTACAAGAGTAGAGAAAGTTATATGAGTGTAACACATCAGTTTTCTTTCTTGATAATGCCACATATGTACTATCCGGTAATAACACTTGGAAACATAGTAAGTTTGTGGATTAAGCCTCTACTACTCACACTCATACATTAGTATATACATGCTTAATACAAAAGCTATATTAGACACAATTATAAATTAAAAGAAAAAAATCAAGGAAGTGAGATATGAAGGAATCAAAGATTTTTGTTTAAGAACACGAGCATTCCTGAAAGAACAAATATTTCCATACGCTGTATTATTTCACTTCGTAAGTTCTGATTTGCGTTTGCTGGAGTCACCAATCCAGGCTATTGCAGAAACGTGATTAGCTGCGTCAGTCAAATTACTTCATTCACAACTCAGTTAACACTGCATCTACTCCTTCTCCCCATTGTTTTGCATGTTTTCATTTAGACACAGGAGTTATGGAATGTTACACTCATCGCAGTCAAGATCTATCAGGAATTATAGTCCAACAATTCTTTGGGGACACATGCGAGGCAATAGCATGAATGAATTCTCCACTCCTTTCATTCCTTATCTAGCATGAAGTTAAACGCAACAGCTTTCGATAACGAAAAACTTAAAAATTTAAAAATATTGAAGATTTATCCCAAAGTATTAGACAGAGTATCGAGAGTATTAAGCTCCCATCCCTACAGAATAGCAAAGAATATCGAGGCAATCCCACAGTAATCAATATCTGCCGCATCCACTTCGGTATATTAAAAATCTGATGTGTTACACTCACATGGCTTTCTCTACTGTTGTACAAACTATTTTTGCAAACTCTTATTCTGCATCTATTTCATATTAATCGAGATAAACATCTGCAGAAACGATCTTTTGACATGCAAAGAGAATTACATTTTACACATAGCGACCTGTTCTATAAATATTTGACTATCGCTTAAGGCGTACTATGTTCCCCTTGTTTTGTATTTACAAGAGCAATATAGAAATACAGTAGCCTTTAAGCATCGACATATATCTTAATAGCTGGTTGCTAGGTGCAGCACCATTCTCTTTGCCACAGACTAATACTCTTTGCATATCCAAGACAAAAAAATGAATAACGAATTCCCATTTGAGAAAATAAGTATTGAAAAATTTAAGGGAATAACAAGCAATATCTCGAAAATATTTCACTCAACAAAAAAAATGCATATGACATAAATAGTGTATTTTAACGCGATCTACATTTTTTGTGTAGTAAAATTTTGTCTATCTCTTATGGTTTATCAGTTATGCAAAAGTCGTTCACAATGAAGAATACTTTCGGAGACATTTCTAGAAAATTCAAGATATGCATTTTATTTGTCATGAAAATATCTAAAACGTATGATATTTTAATCAAAATCGTTAGAGCCGTTTTTGGGAAAATTAAAATTTTCGAAAAATGTTGCATGTAAAGGGTAATCTGGGATGGGGGGATTTTCTTGAAAACCTTCGTGTCGCATCTCTGGAAGATACTGAACCTAAATATCAAGTTTGGTGTTTATCTGACAGTTCGTTTCTGAGCTATGCTGTTCACAGACACACACACGCACATGTTTCCAAAACAAATTTTTTTTTGGATTCAGGGATCTCAAAACATGTATTTCCGGTGAAATCTCGGTATCGAATTTTTGGGTGGAATACAATACTTCCTCTACTTACGATACGTAGTAGAGAAAGTAAAAATTGGTCATTATGTAGTGTATTATAACATTAATTATTGTATTTAGCCTTCTGTTGCTTTAAAAGTGTCATAGCAAGGGGTGGGCTATATGAACGACAGCTTAAGGCAGCGTGATCGAGAGGTACAGTAACCGAAAATCTTGTGTCTGATGTCCAAAGAATTGTTTGTTACTCTAAGCTTACAGATATGTCATATTAAATAACTGTTTGCATATTCTGGGACGAAACTTAAAGTCGTTCTCCGTGGTGTAGTGGTTACCATGCTAGCCTCTAGTTCCCGAGGTCGCGGGCTCAAAAACCCGGCGGAGGGCGATGGATTTTTTCGAGCGTAAAAATCCTTAGCATGGCTTCCTTCGGAAGGGAATTAAAGCCAGTGGTCCCGTGTCGTAGATTTACGGCACGTAAAAGAATCTCAAGCCTGAGCAAAATTACCGGTCTTTCACGCCCAATATAGAATGCGACGCTAAGGACCATAGTAGTTAAAGAGCGTCCATAAATAATAAAAAAAAACTTAAGGAAGTGCGTCCAACTATTCTAGCTTACTTATAAGAATACTTGATGTTTCTGTATTCATCCCGTTCTGATGAGAGAAGTTTTCGATGCTGTGAATATAACTAAAAATTTGAATAAAAGCTTATATTTATAAAAATGGCAGGGGCTCCATTGCCTCATCTACGGCCTCACGTAATGTTCCCGCTCCGGGTTGTTGAATAAGAAATGTCAATGCGCCCTGAGAGCATGGATTGCTCATTTGGCTGGTAAGGACTAATGGAAACAAACAAGACTGAGTCATGAATGGCCCATGACCCATGCCCAATGCGACTCCTCGCTCTACTAATGTATGTGTCTATCTGAACGTCTTTGTTTCGAGGTAAAATTAAATTAAACTGAGTTTTATTTATGGACGCTTTTTAACTACTGTGGTCCTTAGCGTTCCATTCTGTATTGGACGTGAAAGACCGGTAATTTTGCTCAGAGGCCTCTTTATAAAGCTTGAGGTTCTTTTACGTGCCGTAAATCCACGACATGGGACCACCGGCTTTACTTCCCTTCCGAAGGAAGCCATGCTAAGGATTTTTACGCCCGAAAAAATGCATCTCCCTCCACAGGGTTTGAACCCGCGACCTCCGGAACTAGAGGCTAGCAATGTAACCACTACACCACGAAGGACGAATATTCGAAGTAGTTTAGCTATGTAAGCAGTAGGATCATTTGGAGCACACTTTCCCTAAATTTGTATTAAAAACCATTGCCTCTCATAATACGCAAATTTTGCTACCTCAGATTCTTGTAGTTAATACAACTTAGCCAACGAAAGACTAAATACGAGGTTTGCTAACATGTCTTTTCAAAGTAGTTTGTTATCGACATCTTAGTGTTAATTAAATCCTATTGTAATTATTGAACAAAAGTATGCAACGCTTGCAGTGAGGAAATAGTGTAGTGAGCTATATCATCCAAAAATTTTGGGTTAATAAAACATTTTTTATTCATTAATCAATTACTCAGCACAGCTAAATGCTATGTAAATCGGAGATTTCCTAAGAAATAAAGTATCGTTCTAAAGAATGCAAATTAAAGGAGATGCTCATATGCGAGTCTTCAAATCGAACACAAGTCAATCAATGAGAAGAGAAAGTAAGGAAACAAGTATACCACACTGTGTGATAATATTTAACCAGGGAATCCATCAGAATCAAAGATGTTATTGCTTCTCAATTCTGACGATTTGGTTCAATCACATTCAAATGGCACTCTAGGTACAAGCGAGCTCCAACCTTGCATTTCAAAGACAACATTCGGGGTCTTGGGAGAGAAACAGGGCATGGCTAGTCATTAACCTGAAGATATGTGCTAATTATACGAATGAAGATCAACTGTTTTTGACTATACTGTGTATTTTGTCAGTGCTTTTTAAAACTACAAGTATTATTTTATGTCAAGCATGTCACATGCGCTGGCTATTAGTTCCATCATCACCTCTGATGGTGATGATGATGTTGAGATGGGGTTTAAGGGCGCTAAACATCTAGGGTCATCAGCGCCCTTACAATGTACAAAATTTAAAATCCAAGAACTAAAAAACGGGACACAAACCAGCGATGTCCAAAAAACTAAAACACAAAACACCAAATTCTAAAAACCAACACACTAAAAGCATGGTCAACAAAAAAGTAAAACAACGTGTCAAGAACTGTAGAATGCGAGGGACATGAGCGCCACATGTCCACTGGGGAGTAGAGGCCCCATTAAAAAAGACAATATAAAATCACACAGCCAAAAGACGCTCAGCGCATCAAATGCGTCGGCTAAAACCAATGTCACTGATAAAACGTAAAAGCCATTCTACAGCACGCGCGTCGTCTGCCAGAACGTTGGCTAGGCCAACAGGCAGACCAACGAACGCGCAACGGAGCTAAAACTTGACACACTGTTAAAATGTGACGCACCATTAAGGGCGCATCACACTGCTCACAGAGTGGTGCGGGGTCACCACTGAGCAGGTATCTATGACTAAAAAGGCAATGTCCGATTCGTAAACGAGTTAAAAGTACCTCTTCCCGACGCACGAACGAGAAGAGGTACCCCAGACTAGCGGAAGAGGTTTAACCTCCCGCAACTTGTTCCCAAAAGTGATGGTGACACCCATAAATAGATACAATTCATGGGCATTGCGGTAGAATAACAGAAGTAAGATACAGACTGCTGAGATGAAATTTCTGAGAGCATTAACACTTATGTAAAACTTCGAGGGAAATGAAGCAGAGAACGCCCAAGATTCCTAAACAGGCGATAGAGGCTAATCCTTTAAGCAAAAGATGATACGAGTTTCTATTAAAACTGTATGCTATAACAAGTATGACGAAATCTACATTGTGTCCTGGACATCTCGACGGAACTGTTATCAGCATTCCGTAAAAAAGCTAGAGAATATGATATATTCACAAACTACTTTTTTTAACGACGTTCTATACAGTTCTTGATTAACCATCGTATTGCCTGAGCATCAAATTGAATGTTCGAAAATGATAGGCATATTCCAGTTGATGCTTTGAAAAATCCGAACAAGATTTCTCTGCATTTTCGACACACATACACACACACAGCTTGAGCAGTCTTCAGCAGTTGTTGCCTAACTCTTCTAACAAAGCATTTTGCAATCATTCAGATGTAAGTAAACCTCGAAAACTTTCCAGAGCGGCTGGATAATATATCAGAAGATTATGACAACTACGAAAGATGCAAAAGAATTCCCTGCGTTCTTCATACGCAAACCAAATTGCTTCATACTAGTGTAAAAATACTGCAGCACTGTTACAAAACAGTATCCGCATTTAGGCATTCGATACTTCCAAAATAATAATTAGTAAGGCTACCAACTCGAATCACTGGCCGTGCCCGTTCAATCATTCATTCCTCTCAACAGATGGAACAATGCAGGTAAAATTGCAGTTTCCTACAAACATACATCTGGCTTTATGTCCAGAAAGTTGATTGATGACTCATCTACCATATGGTGTCCAAGCTTTATGGTCTTTGCACAACATCTCTCTCCAGAATGTATCTTATTTTGTAATGTATGGTTTAGCAATTTACCACAAAGCTCACTTTGGGCAACAGAATCCACAAACTGTTGAAGCGTTTTCTATTAAACACTGAACTGTAAAGCTAGGAAATATAGAATTCATTTTATTAACATTCAAAATTGTTGTTTTTTGTCAATCTGGAGGCAGAGGTAAAAATTATGAATCCTTGGTTGATATGGATTAGTGAAAGTAATCCAGTGCACTCGAATTTGGACTGTGTATCACTTATGTGTAACGGGTTGAGCATAACATTTAACCATAGCAAAATATACTTACAAGAAAATACAAGCCAGCTATAAACTAAAGCGCAAAAGCAAATAGCTGATATAATCAGCACATTTAAAATATCCTGTTTTGAGGTTATACATCCTTAAGACGAATTTGCTAAGGATGCTCCAGTTGAGATGAACTGAAGAATTCGTTCAAATTTAAGTAAGGATGGACATCTGCTTAGGCAGTACATTCCAAGTTAACAATAGATGACACTTTTATTGTTCCTCCCACGGGAGCTTCGTTAATAATTCATATCAGTCTCTCTCAATCTTGTTTTGGCACGTTAAGATGTTTATCACTGTACAAAACATAACATCCTGAATTGCAAGTACACACCAGGGCGGGAGCGATGCCGACATTCCAGGGGAGGAGTAGAGAAAGTGCAGATGCCTGCATCTCATGATCCATGAAGGACAACAAACATTTATGGAAAATAACTACTACGTTACTTTGTCGCTGAAAATAAGCAAGGAGAAAGCCCTTGATTACCGTAACATTGAGAAACACGGGAACTATTTCACCATTGTTATGCTTGTCAAAATTAACACACGAGAGATCGTGCATTCCGCAGAAAACACGCCTATCGTGCACGTCTTCCTGTAAGATTAGGGTCCTTCTTCGGGGTTTGATCCCTCTTGATCCACTAATGTAGTATTAATTTATCCATTGATAAATAAGTTATCGAGCGAGTTGCTCGACGGTAACGTGTGAGGCTCGCAATCGGGAGATCCCGGGCTTGGTTCCCGTCGGGCCGGCAGCGCTGTCCGTGGATTTTTTCTGCTTTCCCCGAGTCGATGGGCGTAGCTGTGGTGATTCGCCTTCTCCTACGAATTTCCTATCCCATCATTTCCTTTTCGTACCTGTCTCAGGGTTGTAGGACCAGACGACAGTGGGTGGTGTGTTACGGCGGGACGGTGGAATTTGCGCTATGGAAAGATTTCTTCCTGGCACTTGGCGAGACGCTGAGGTCTTCTTCCTTCATGGGAGTGTCTCGTTTGCATTCGGATCTCCAGGTTGCGGGTGGCTAAGGCACGGCTAAACGGCATCAGGTTTGGTATCATGCTTGTATCGTTAGGGACCCCGTCCTTGCTAGCGCATATCGTCATCCAAATCCAGACGCCCTTCGGGTCTCCCCTAAGCCTCCTTTCACGGGTCATATTCGAAGCATTAAGGGCCCACTATGGCCTATGCGCCTTGCTGTGCTCCAGTTACACGAGGCCCCTCCTTCTAACCCCCTTAACGCCTACTATTAATTTTACCCCGCTTTTTAATTTTACCTTCCATTTCTATTCACTAGTCTTGGCTACTGCTATAATCCCACAGGTAACAAAACCTGTAGGAAACCTCTGAAATTTTGATAGAGTACATAAAGACTGCCTAAAACCTCATAAATACATGGTCTACGAAGGCGATACTGAAAAATTTTAGAATGCCATGTTTCTAAAAACAAATGAAGTTTATTTATATCCGACAGCTATTTTCTAATGTTTTGCGAGACGATTATCGTGTACTTTGAATGATTTGCTCTAATAATTTTCTAATTATCATCATTTAAAGATTTTGTGTTTATTCAAAAATGAATTTGACGAGAGAACATTTCCAGGCTAGAATTTATGATTTTAAATCGTCATAAACGCCTAAACGTGAAAATCGGCTTAGAAATGCATTTGGCGAAGAATCCCCATTTAAGACAACAATTTGAAATTGGTACAGCGAATTCAAAAGAGATCGATTGTTTCTTAGTGATGAATTTCGTAAAGGACGCCCAAGAACTGCTGTTTGTGATGAAAATATTGCCGCTGTTCAAGCAATGCTTGAAGATCGGGACATCTTGTGAATTTATTCGGGTGACATTAAATGGTAGGAGTCAAATCCGAAACATTTTACATCAACAGTTAGACGTGAGAAAGCTATGTTGTCGATGGATTCCACATAAAGTGACTCCCGATCAAAAACAACGCATTGATTGGCGCCGAAGAACTCTGGAAAAATTCCAAGGCGGCACACAAATTTGGTTTGGAATATTGTTACTGCTTGAATCTTGGATTTATTATTATGATCCTGAAGAGAAAAGTCAATCGGCTCAGTGGGTCCTTCGAACAGAACCAAAGTCCGACGAATTCATAGTTCTGGGAAGAATATGGTTACTAGTTGTTTTCTAAAACGGGCCATATTGCTACTGTAGCTTTAGAAAAAATGTTTATAAACATTTTCCGAATGATACATAAATGTCTGTTTTGTGAAACTTTTTAAAAATTTCATGAAAAATGCTCAATTGAAAAGCAATGCTATATTGACAACGCATCGTCGCATACAGCAAAATTAAGACTGATATCTGGATACACTAAAGGTCGGCACCTGGACCCTCCACCATGCAGTCCTGACCTAACACCTTGGGATTTACTTTTGTTTCCAAAAATTAAAAATAAAATTAGTGGAATATTATAAAAACCTGGTTTCTGAAGTGCCTCAGGAAGAAGGTATCATTGCTTTAAGGACCGGTTTCATCCAATGCAAAAATATATTTATGTTAAAGGGGAATGTTTTGAAAAACAATAAAATCATTGAAAATGTTTAAAACTAATCTTTGTTTGATTTTCTAAAAATGTTCAGTGGTGTTCTAGTATTTCGCTTATTTCCTGAGCTACAGTCTCCTTATTGCCAAACCTCATAACCGAAAGGTTTGTAAGAGTTTCTTGTTCATGAATATTAAATAAAATAAAATTAAGAATAAAAAAATCTAAATAGTTGTGTTGTGAGGGTAACCCCGTGATTTTAAGACTGGGTAGAGAAAATAGCATGATATTTCTTAAAAACTTTAGACTTTACTGCTTTCTAGGGATTTGTAGATTTTCCAAAAATAGGTTTTATTCTACAAAAACAAAATAAAAAAATGCGTGTAAGTCCAAAATTATAACACGACATTTCATTCGCTTTGTGAGATTAAGTTCGGGTCTCTGAAACAATAGATTCGGTGGCTGGAATTTCCGCCTGTTTGAAGGATGCAGTTGTTTCCTTGCACAAATTGCAATTATGTGCCGGTTTTCGTGGGTTATATTTGTCTTGATGTACCTCGTCAAATGTACCTAATGAGCTCCCTTTGTTCGACTCTGTTTAGAAAGGGG
Source organism: Deroplatys truncata (assembly GCA_030765065.1). NCBI lineage: Eukaryota > Metazoa > Arthropoda > Insecta > Mantodea > Mantidae > Deroplatys > Deroplatys truncata. Next base: position 117,056,580 of record CM060987.1, read on the forward strand.
AACGAGTGGGAAACATTGCGGAAGTTTAGAAAAATATGTAAGGACTTCTGTGAGTAGTCCTGTGTAAGCTTTACACAAAAATGTACTCTTAATTATTTAATGTGTTAATTTTCAATCAATAATATTTAAAAAATCTGATGTGTTACACTCACATGACTTTCTGTACTCTTGTACAAACTATTTTTACAAACGCCTATTCTCCATCTACTTCATGTTAATCGAGATAAACATTTGCAGACTCTATCTTATTGGTAAGTTTCTTGTAGATGTGAGGGGAATATATATTTACAAGGGCAATATAGAAATACAGTAGCCTTTAAGCACATACATATCTCTTAATAGCTGGTTGCTAGGTGCAGCACCATTCCGTTTCCCACAGATTAATACTCTTTGCATATCCAAGACAAAAATGAAAAACGAATTCCCATTTGAGAAAATAAGTATTGAAAAATTTAAGGGATTAAGAAGCAATATCTCGAAAACGGTTCACTCAACAAAAAAATGTATATGACATAAATTGTGTATTTTAACGCGATCTACATTGTTTGTGTAGTAGAATTTTGTCTATCTCTTATGGTTTACAAATTATGCAAAAGTCGTTCACAATGAAGAATACTTTTGGAGACATTCCCAGAAAATTCAAGATATACATTTTATTTGTCATGAAAATATCTTAAACATATGATATTTTAATCAAAATCGTTAGAGCCATTTTTGAGAGAATTAAAATTTTCGAAAAATGTTCCATGTAAAGGGTAATCTGGGGTGGGGGGATTTTCTTGAAAACCTTTGTGTCGCATCTCTGGAAGATACTGAACCTAAATACCAAGTTTGGTGTTTTTCCGACTGTTCGTTTCTGAGTTATGCTGTTCACAGACAGACACACAGACAGACACACGGACATGTTTCCAAAAATACTTTTTTTGGATTCAGGGGGTCTCAAAACATGTATTTCCGGTGAAATCTCGGTATCGAATTTTTGGGTGGAATACAATACTTCCCCTATTTACTATACGTAGTAGAGAAAGTAAAAAATCATTTTGGCGCGGGGAGGGGGGGTTTTCAGTGAATTGCGAAGCCAGTATTTCCGGTCAAATCTCGATATCGGATATTTGGTGGAATAGAAAACTTCCTCCGTAGGTAGATGGTATAGAAAGTAAAAAGGGAATTATTTAGTATATTATTCCTTATTTTATAATTTTACTGCGCATATTAGATGTTAAGGTAGCAAGTTTAATAAAAGTGGTGTCATTTCATCGGTAATTACCATTTTCGACTGCCTTCCATTTCTCTAGTAATTAATCAGTAATTTTCATAGCTGTTCAATTCACGTTTAGTTCCACGTTCAAGAAGCATTCATCGGTCATGAGAAAAAACAGTGAATAACCGTTTTAACATTTCAAAAAGAGGTCTTAATATACTGTAAAATTCAAATCAAAACATAAAATATCCAGGAAATTGTTTATGAGACAATAATTTATATTTAAAATACATTATGGCAAACAAATGAGATATCAATTTTTCCTGCAGTCACTTTTTGTCACTTTCAGTATGGAGTATCGGTATCCCACACTTAATATTTATCGCTTACAAATAAATTTTACGAAAGTTTATTTTCCTAACCACTTCATTTTAATTTAGATAAACCTCTGCGGAAAAAACTGCATTACACATTTCGTTATACTTACAAAGTGAGGCGATAATTCGGATGGTCAGAAAAGAAATAGTTAAATATCACTCATTAAAATATTATCAGACGTTAATTAAAGTCAAAATTGACGACATTCCACAGTTGTGGCATTATGGAATTGAAATTAGCTCGATTAGAAAGCCCGCAGAAAATAAAGTAGGCGACCGTTCGTGTTTTTGTTACATTTCAAACACGGTAGCGTGGGTGACGCGTAGTCTATTGTATACAGTTAGGGGCTTCAGCGAGCCGTTGGGGATAAACAGCGTCTTTTAAAAGGCAGTTAAAAACACAAAATGTTTGAAGTAACCAATGAGAAATCACAAAAAATTAGCAGAAAGGAAAATAGCCAATGAGAAGATGATAAAGATTGGCGACGTGTAGAAATCAGGAAGGTTTGCTGCTAACAATATAAAAAGATTAGTGGGGGGATGAAACAGTCAGTTTTAGTTCAGCGTAAGTGGCAGTTTTTAAGCCGATGCCTAAGAAATATGTAACCGCCAATTTCCGCGGGAGGAGATCCTCAATCCCTCGCAGTTGAGTAGTTACGTGCAGTGTAACAAATTGTGAATAATTAACTAGAGAAATATTACGCGTGTGAGCTGTTATTAAGATAAACCTAAGTACAGTGAGTGATAAACAATAAATCCTGTGCGAGAGTTAAGTGCGCGAGTGGTTGGGAGAACAAAAGAATGGCAGCGCAGCACAGGAAAATGTTTTAGCGCAACTTATGCATTGCAAGTAACACGGTGATTCTAGTGACTTGGTGAAAGTGAGCCATCAACTTACATCCCCATCCTTGGACTACCCAAAATACAGCTCATCATAGCCGAGGAGAGAAGGGTCGACCCTGGGATTGAACCTGGACCATACAACTCGACGACTCTGCTGGACCGAACACAACATCATCACAGGTAATAAACCCACTTCATATTCTTCGAAGAGAAAAACACTACAAAAGGGAATAGCGACATTCAAATGTTTTAGAAATGGACGCTATATGCTGGCCTATACTCTTTCCATGACATCGCGAGAAACAGCTAAAAATCGACAGGTCTTTAAAACAATTGCTAAGTATTGAACAATTGGAACCATTAATAACGGATATTTCGGAAATGGCCGATGCCACAAAAAATGTTATTTGAAATAACTTATGTGTTTTAAAGAGATCCACATTTTTTATGCAGTACGTTTTCGTTTATAGCGTAAGTTTGCGAGTTATACAAGATTATATAAAATTCCTTCCGAGTGAAGAGGACTTCACAGGCTATTCCCAGAAAATTCAAGATATATATTTTATTTGTCATATAAATATCTTTAATACATGGCATTTTAATAAAACTCGTTAGAGCCGTCTTTTAGAAAATCAAAATTTTCGAAAAATTTCCCATGTAAAGGGTAGTTTTGGGGTGGGGGATCTTCTTGAAAATCTCTGTGTCGTATCTTTGGATGGTACTGAACGACGTTTCGTTTTTGAGCTGTTCACACACACGCACGCGCTGACTTTTTTCTAAAAATGCCTTTTTTATTCAAGGGGGCTCAAAACATGTATTTCTGGTTAAATCTGGTATCAACATCTCTACCCACTATGTACGTGCTAGGGAAAGTAATAAGCTGTAATTATAGTCATCTCCAAAGATCTGAAATAGGTCTTGAATAGTCTCCTCAGACATGGCCTTCAAATCTTATCTACGTGAAAGTCAGACAAATTGCTTCACCTGGCGAAAGTAAGACATCACAGTACCTCTGATATTTAACATTCCAATGTTTACGAGCTGGTTTCTTTCGTCGATCATAAGCACTCGCTGAATATGAGATAACACTAAGTGTAACATTAGTGCAGCAAAACCGGTCTTGTGGAATCTTGATTGCAGCTTTTACTATATGCATTTCTAAATCCTTGAACTATATAACATCACTGGTCAGTCTACAGAAGATTTGTACTCTTTCTGCACTTTTTATGCTATCAACATAGTAATAATTAAATTACCTTGCCATGCAACAGATGTAATAATCTTGACAGTCACCTTCACTCATGTACTTCGCTCTTCAGATCGATTCACTACCCAATGCAGCGTCAATAAAGTTCTTTGCTTCTCGCTTTGTTTACTCTGCCTAGATTTATGATTTATGTACGTGAGGATTGGAGAGAAGGTGGCTATAGTGAATGTGATAACCACTTGATGTTTGAGCTCGGACACTTTCATATTTTTGCTAACAACGATACTACTTTCAAGATGCTCGCAGTGGCTCCACATGGCAGTTCATTGAGTGACTATTTCATGTCTTGACATCAAGCTTTCATTCGCTAGGTCTTCATAAACGCGAGATAAAATGTAGATTTTTGGTCGACCACACTATAATACTTCAGCGACTCATGATCTTAATCGGGGGCACGAGCAGCTCCCATATCGCCCATGCCTTTTAACATCTTCAAAGCAGCAGTCCCAATTTCAAACATTCCACTGGGATCGATTCACCAGATAAACAATGAAATATGTGTATTTAAAATAAAATAAATTATGTCCATTGTAAACTGATTTAATTTTCTTTGCTTCAATATTTTGCTTTCACCTTACCTGCAAAAAATCAATAAATACGGTATGGACTCAACACTACTTGCAAATACGTTCAAGGTCCTTCCATCAGTGCTGACATCCGATCAGCATTTAGTTACACACAGTTAACAAGATAAGATCGTTTTGTACAAACTCAAAGTTTTAACATTATAGTGTGGTCGATCAGAAACAGTCGTATACAACTTGACTATAAATGACTCGCTAACACTCGTTTCATAAACATGCTCGCATCTTAAATTCTGCCATTATAGTCTTGTTGCGTAATATACTATTATGCCACGGGTAGGGCTACCATACATCCAGGTTTCACTGGGCATGTCATCTTTTCAGGGTCTGAATCTTATGACCGGGCAGATTTTTAGAATGTCCGGAATATTTACTTATTCATTTCTTCACCTTCCTTATAAATGTATTATTTAGTTGTACCAGCAAATTTCAATTCTGACATTATCCCAGAAGTTCTGTAAAATTCTGGGAGGTGGAACGATTGTATTGAGTACGCATCCTATGAAATACCTAAATGGGATGCCACTGAACCAATTGCCAAGCTTCTAACTGAAAAAGGTGTGTCCACAGATTATATTATATCCTTTGACCAGGTCTATAATCTGAGGAAATTCATGCAGCTAGCACAAAGAAATGGGGGCTTCAAAGATTCACAAACACACTAGAAATTGACAAAATATTTTCAGAAATGAAAAAGGATTGCCTGTTCTGAACTTTTGAAGATTGTGCAGCATTCCCTGCAATATCCGCTCAAACGCAAAAGTGGAAGGAGTATTTTCGTTAATGCAAAGTTTTTAAGGGATAGAAACAGCTTGGCTGTGGAGTCTATTTGAAACATACTTCTTGTTCAGTATAATTCCAAATTTATTACTAGCAAATATATTCATTCTTACCTGAAAAGCAGTCAATACGTGCTAAACAATATGCGATCTAAAGTGAAATATGCATAGGCAAATCAGGTTGGAACAGAAAATGCAGTAAAAGGTGACTAGCAGCTGATAGTACTCATTTTCACATGTTCTAATAAATTGTTACCTTTATCTACTACTAACATATTCCTTAATGCTTTCAAAATCCTTTTTTTCTTTCAAAGCAAGGTTTGTAAAACTTTTGTGTTTTTCTTTTGTTAATGTGAATAAAACTATAGATATAAGTATTTCGTGTATGTGTAGCAAAGACTGAAACCTTATACAAAAATATTTTATACTAACATAACCAATAACATTAACTATAGACACCAAAGCAACACCTATTATAACTATCGTCTCTAGGGTGTGCTCTTTTTCTAAAGATCTAATACGGTAGCCTTAATCATAGGCTTTAAGACCCGCGTATATAGTCTGTTTCCCTCTCAGATCTTGAACAAAACATGCAGAAAAATAGATCACGCCACAATGCTTTTTAATGTAATTGAAAAGATGAGCAAATGTGCTTAATTTTTGTTTGTTTTCTCATTTCTCATTCGTTCACCTCTTGTATGTACGTTAAAATAATCCTTAAAAGGGTCAACTCTGCTATCTGTATTCTATTAGGTAGTTGGTGGTCTGTTGCATAAAATATTGTGGAAACCCATTGCTCCATAAAATCTTAAAATTGCATTAATATTGGTTTTGCTATATGAAGTTCCTTGAGATCATTGAACAGCACAATACGTGGTCTTCTCTGGTTCTAAACCAGTAATTCTCAAAGTGGCGTTATGAGGGATTTCCAGACGGGCGCAGATGCTTTACTAGGAAGAAAAATTATATAATAAACATAGAAATTATTATTATTATTATATTGTAAAAATAACAGTCACATCTTCAACTCCAGTTCATGGACTAAGTAAATTGCCTGTTCCGCCCTTACAGTTGTTGCTCCCATCTTCTCATAGGCCTTCCTAAATTCCTTTTACTCTTTGGTTTATAATCATAGGCTAGTTTAAGTACTCTAATAGGTTCCATTTTTATCAGATATTGGTTCCTTTTTTTCTTGATATTTCTTGATTTTAAATTTATTGAATATTTATTTAACCTTATCTCAATACGTATTCTATCTAATCTTGCACAGTCTGTGGTTCTTCTGGGAAAGTTCATCTCTGCAGCCTGTATTCTACATTCCAAGTTCTTTGACATTGCCCAGGTTGCGCAGCTATAAAACAACCTAGGAATAGCTATATTTATAGTTAATTTATAAATTACTTAAAATTTCATTAGTAATGTGTATGACTAAAACGCAATTTATGGAATACAACAAATTGCTCAGTGTATTTTGTTCTGTCTTAAAATATTGCCTTGTTGGATGTTTATACAAATGTATCCAAGAAATTAGGGATCTCTCTTGGTAGATTTGGTACTGTGATCTTCAGTATGAAAAGTATACTTACTCCTGGTGTTATAAGCATGCATTTAAGTATTAATTTTGCTTTTATTATTGGTTTATGACACGAGAATAATTCCTAAAATGTACAAAGAAAAATCTTTTACATCGTGGTGTTATGCAACCTTGTAGATTCATCATACGAGAAGTAGCTATTTTTATGCATTTTAATTCAAATTGTTTTTATAAATGTTCAGGCAAATTAATACGAGCAGAATTAATTAATTTAGATGAGCGGTTATTTGAACTTTTCTTTAGGCAGACACTTTGAATTTAATGGACCAGTTTGACACTGACCAATTGCTGATGCATATTTTTACTTTCTCTACTACGTATAGTAAGTAGGCGAAGTATTGTATTCCACCCAAAAATTCGATACTGAGATTTCATTGGAAATACATGTTTTGAGATCCCCTGAATCCAAAAAAAGCATTTTTGGAAACATGTCCGTGTGTGTGTCTGTCTGTTGTCTGTGTGTCGGTCTGTGAACAGCATAACTCAGAAACGAACAGTCGGATAAACACCAAACTTGGTATTTAGGTTCAGTATCCTCCAGAGATGCGACACGAAGATTTTCAAGAAAATCCCCCCACCCCAGGGTACCCTTTACATGGAACATTTTTCGAAAATTTTAATTTTCTCAAAAATGGCTAACGATTTTGATTAAAATATCATATGTTTAAGATATTTTTATGACAAATAAAATGTATATCTTGAATTTTCTGGGAATGTCTCCAAAAGTATTCTTCATTGTGAACGACTTTTGGTAAACTGGTAAAGCATAAGAGATAGACAAAATTGTACTACACAAAAAATGTAGATCGCGTTAAAATACACAATTTGTCATATACATTTTTGTTGTTGAGTGAACCATTTTCGAGATATTGCTTGTTATTCCCTTAAATGTTTCAATACTTATTTTCTCAAATGGGAATTCGTTATGCATTTTTTTTTGTCTTGGATATGCAAAGAGTATTAATCTGTGGCAAAGGGAATGGTGCTGCACCTAGCAACCAGCTATTAAGAGATATGTATGTGCTTAAAGGCTTCTGTATTTCGATACTGCCACTGTAAATATATATTCCCCTTGCATCTACAAGAAAATTAGCAATAAGATAGAGTCTGCAAATGTTTATCTCGATTAACATGAAGTAGATGGAGAATAAGCGTTTGTAAAAATAGTTTGTACAAGAGTAGAGAAAGTCATGTGAGTGTACACGTCAGATTTTTTACCTACTTCAGTCCTGTAGTTTTTGTTAAAATTAGCTACTGTACTGTTATTTTGAAATCATCTTATTTATTCTACATTATTGCCAAAATAAGTATATGTTAGAAAAATATTAAAAGCCGAAGGGTGGTCTAGTAAGCGTAGAGTTTAGAACAGAAGACGCCAGCTGAAATAGTATGGCAACCACTGGTCTGGGCCCAGAAGCTTTCAAGTCGTCCTCATATAACCTGCTGTTAACGAGCTTGGTACAAGTCTTACCCGACAGCTGTTTGTCATAGGTGTTCTTGAAAAATATTCCCAACTGTGATTTGATAACATCATCCGGATTTTCGGTTGCGAACGCTACCAAATAGAACGTGGTGAAAATTCTCAGATGGCGACCGAGTTAACAGGAAAAACCGCATAACAGCGCCACGGCTCGCGATTGACACTGAAATCATTATTAAACTTTCTAGAGGTCATTGGCGCCGGTGAAACTCTGGCCGACTTGAAGGTCTTCCACATGATATGAGAACAGTTTCTGCGTCTCAGCTGTATACTGTGATTGCATTTGAGTTGACAGATGTAATCTATAAATGGGCTGTCTCTGAAAACATAATTTACTTACGTGAAGGATAATCAATATAAGGGACTAAGAAACACAGACATCCTTTCTCTTTTGGATTCAGATTTGTCACCGTCTTCATCTTCTATGTAAATTCAGGTACTCCACTTTGGAGATATTGTTGTTGATGTTTTTCCAGCGCTTTCTTGACTGGTCCATGCTTCTTCCTGTTAGTTTACAGCTGTTCTAAACATTTTAGTACTCCTCATTTCTCAACTAGAAAACTTTGTCTAAGAAGGCAAAACTAACTGGCACATGACCTAGTTTAGGCAAGGGACCAACAAAGGAACACCGACGCGATCCCTCAATATTCACCGTTGTCAGTTTGGGAGCAATTTGCTATGGAGCAATTCCAATACACAGGAAGAGGGTGAGACAGGCAACGTTATAATAAAAGTGGCAACAGTCGGAAATGTCCCTGTCACTGTGGTTAACAGGGATAGGGTAAGGCTAGGGCAAGGTTTTCTACTCGTGAAGTGAACATCACATGGAATTATACCCGCGTTCTACTATAGGTCTATCGTGTGCAACTAACAACTTATATATTCATCATAGTTATTATATAACAACGCATAAAATGTTAAAGGCTTAACAATTGCGTTATCTTTATAGTTTCATTATTAAAGCTTTTAACTGCTATGGCCAAATCGGTGGCTTTCACTTCACTTGGTGTTAACTCGTTTCCGCTGGGCTTTTGCTTTAAGTTTATTTCTTTTACTCCAAAACAGACTCCTTTCACTTTCGCATCATAAACTCTGGTAAGCAGGAGAAAAGAAGGGATGTGGCTTAGGCAGTAGTGTCTGCGGTTCGCCTTCTGGAGCTCGCTGGTTAAAAACTCCTGTACCGGCCATTCTGACTGGGAATTTTTCGTGGTTTCCCTAATCACCAGGTAATACTGGACTGAATATTCAGTACTCTAATCCAAAGTTCCACCTACAGAACAGGAAGGGCAATCACGCAACTAAGGTTATCCGTTCAGTGTCATACTGCCTATGAATATATACACACAGAACAACATAAGTCTACCTTCACTGTCGTGTTATGACCTAACCTAACAAGCAAACAGTATTTAAAAGTTTCTGTCATTCTGTGATTGCTTCCTCAAAGTACAATTAAACAAAATGGAGAGATGATGCAACAGCTGTTGTCTAGCCCCTGTGGTTGTCTTTCATTGCTTGTTTTTCCTCTATTTGCTTTACATATTGCATTCGCTTGTAGATTCCAGATTACTCCTCAAAGATACCGAGGGAAGTTTGAGACATTTAACCTCATCAAGAGACTTTGCTTCTTCTTCTTCTTCTTCTTCTTCTTCTTCTTCTTCTTCTTCTTCACGCAACCAAGTGTTAGACTATCAGGCCTGTTACGATCTCACAAGAAATTTTCGCTGCATCTGTTCTTGACGGGCTAGTGATGTCTTTCCCCTAGGAATGTACTGCATTATAGTTTTGGGAATGGATTCTGAGCCCATCCAATGCAGGTGCAGTCTCCAGGTGTATTATATTCCAGGACCGGTTGCATAATCAGCTCTGTAAAATAGACTCATTTGTCTTTAGATCCCACTTAGTATAACCAGATCTCCTTACGTGAACTTCATCTTTGCAGCGGTTATTCTGCTTCTGTTTTCTTTAGGGTCTAAGCCTCACTGCCATAGTATAAGACAGGTCTTGCTAAGCTTTTTTTTCTACAGCCTTAGACGAGTGTCCTTTTGTACTAAAACTGATTTGAAGACACTGTTAATCATTCCTACTGTCCTATTGAACTTTATCGTTTATATCAACTTCATGAACAAATGAGAGTTTGTATCCAAGGTATGCAAATTCATTTATTGTTTCGAATGTTGTAGATGTTATATAAATTTTCCTTGGAATTGGATACACTTCCTTAAATGCCAATATTTTAGTTTTATCTAATGAAATTTCCATATTGTAGCGATGCGCTGTTTTACGTAGATTGTATGTAGATCGTTGTAAATCGATTTCATTACCTGCTATTAATACTAGATTAGATTAGATTGGATTGCGTTCTGTGAGTTCACTAGCAGCCATAAAGGCTTGTGAACATAGAACATGTCAACGAAATAATCAAAAATTACATACAAACATAAATATTACACAGAATATAGAACATTTGAAATAAAATAAAGACATGCTATACGCGTGTCAAGGAAATGTACAATATAGTTACACATATTCGTAAACACATAGAATACAGAACATTTAAAATAAAATATTATATAAAAATGAAATAAATCAGGTGTAATTTTGTGCAAAATCAAATACCTCCCTACCGTTATAAGGCTAACATTATATTTATAGACAAGAACAGTTATTTAACTTTCATTAGGCTCGTACCTTTTGTTTGTCTCATCATTTTGTTCTATTTGATTTGTAATGCATAGCATTTACTGTCGGTTCTTAGTATACATACATTTAAATAGCCTCATTAATTCTAGAGCAGGCATCATATGTAACTGGTAATTGTCATTAATATTTACTAATACTACTTACAGAGGTATATATGTATTATCATCGGGATAATTTGTCATTCAGATAATCTTTTACATAATAATATGCGTTTGAGCGTAGGTATTCTTTAACAGCAGTTTTAAAGACTTTGAAATTGTCTACTTTTCCCTTAAGATCATTAGGGAGAGTATTAAATATTTTATTGTCTCATAATATACACCTTTCTGGAAGCAAGAGAGCTTTGCACTGGGATGATGGATGTTACGCTTTTGTCTAGTGTTTATATATCTGCAAAACGAATTATCATCAACTTTGCCAAATGGAATGTGCAGGGACTTTCTTATAAAGAGTATTTGCGAAATGTATAAATGACATGAAAACTTAAATATTATATAAAATCTATTGTCTCATATAATTAAATATAATGGGAACCTAGATTGATCCTACCAAAACTAGTACGTAATACAATTTTACGTAATTCTATGTTTTATTTTGACAAGTGCAAAAGGAAAGCTTTTGGCAAGACTACGGAATAATAAATGAGTCTCTTGTTATTTTCACCAATTCTTCTGCCACAAAACAGCAGTTTAAAAAGCCGCAACAACTCTCTTAAGGCAAATCAAACCGAACAACTTTCTCAAGTGGCACTTAAAATGTAAGAATTTCATCACTACACCGCAGATATTACTGTGCCGCTATCATTAATAGCTAAAGTAAAAGCTGAAAATGCCGACTGCACTTTTCTCCAGCGATCGTTTGAATGTCGAAGAATGCGATTCACAAAACTGATATAAACGTGGTGATTTTGGCTTAGTCGTAGAAGCAGTGATTTATATAATGAGATGATATATTAACGCGTGAGGATTAGTTGGCATATCTTAGCTATATCAGTCAAAAATTCTTTAAGTACATGTATTATCGGTAAAACATTATTTACAGTCTTAGCTTTAAAGTCTCGAAGTTTTTGAATGAAGTTAAACACGGCGCATATTTTTGAAGTGCAAAGAAAAACTCTGATAGTTGCATTCGCATGACTTTCTCTATCCTTGAGGCAGTACTACTAACACTTAAATGATTTCAGTCAAATTATATAATATGTAAATTCAATAACAGCCCGCCTTGAAGCAATATGTGTATGTAATAATTTGTAAAATGTATGTAACAGTCATTGCATATGCTTATATTATTGTATCCATGTGCAATAATGTTAGCTGAATATATTACGTAATTTAATAATGTAGGAGCTGTGAGAATAATAAGTTAAAGGTTGCTAACAATGAGGTAAAAATGAGGTAACCTTGAGGCAATAATGAGTTTGAGAGTTTAAATGTTATTTGTGATTCTTGGAAGCACTAAGGTAATTTTAGTGACAGTTTATAAAAATAGCCAATCAACAACCAGAAAAAGCTTTAGTTAAATGCAGGTATTCTATTGGAGTAGGATTAACCAATCAGAGACTTGAAATACAGAAATTTACAAGTTTAGACGGTTGAAATCTATTCAGTTGCCTGCAGACAGTGATTGTAACCGGATGCTTGTGCGTCCTCGAGAGATTTAATACGTATTCGTGTGAAACGAAAAATAGTATATGTGTTAAAAAGTGCAAGTATTAAATAAAAGAATCTCACAGCTCTCTATATCAGTGAAGTGCTATTTAATTTGTGTCAAGGATTAATAAAAAGGAGTAAATTAAAACTTAAAAAATCTGCGTAAGCCTACATTCTTGTCGCATCCCGCCCAGCCAAGACATCCATGTCTCTAACAACAATACTGACGCAGCCGAGGCAAACATAAATATTTAATACTTAAAGAAACAGTTTAATTACAAAGTTAATATTTTTTTTTAAACTTCGGGCAAAGGCCAACTGAAAATACATTTGGGGCGAAGGCTACTGGAAACTGTTTACTATACGTGCTGTTGCAACTACTACAAGTTCGGCTCCCCAACAGTTGAAATATAATACAGCATCTACAACCTGACTTTCAATACGTAGCAGCAACTAACTACTTCAAATTGACGCCCAAAGCGTGGTGCAAATAACGTAACAAACCACCTACTTCAAATTGGCGTCCATACGTGGAGCTAAATAAATAAACAACTCCAACGTAAAGACAATATCCACTTCACCCTGTATCATTTATTAATTAGTAGATTTTTGGATTTATTTATTTCTCCATATATTTAGATACATACATAATTCATTCAGTTTTTACTTGTTACTACTAATAACTAGCATAAAAGCAACTGGTATCCAGGTGCTTAACTAGCAAAACTTACTACTAGACTAAAACCTATGCCACTGGTATACAGCGGTTACTTACTAAACTTCAATACTATATTTCCTTCATTTACCTTTTTTATTAAAATCATCCACCTTTTTAAATCCATATAGATATAATTATTTCATAACACATTTATTTTATAATTTAATTTTCCTTTCCTACTATCTGGATGCTAATATATTAATTATGCTATTCTAGGAGTTGCTTGAGATAGGATCATATACACTTAACACCGTGGTTGTTTGTGTATATGTACCCTTCATTTTACTATGTAAATTTTCCAAAACTAGCAATTTAAATTATTCTCCTCATCTATTAATTTACCTATATCATCACTTCTGTTATTATATTCCTCTTTTTCTTTAATAATTCTCCTCCACCATTTCTCTCTTACCTTCCCTGTATATTTACCCAGACACAGACACATTTTTTTAAAACTATTCTTTGTATTCAGGAAGCCTCAAAACGTGCATTTCCGGTGAAAAAATCCCTATCGAATTTTTGGGTGGATTGTAATACTCCCTCTACTTGCTATACGTAAGTGCGAGGGCTGTCCCAGAAGTACCCGACCTAACAAAAAAATTTGGGAGAAAAATATCTATTTCTCTACATAGTCTCCTTTCAGCTCGATACATTTTCCCAGCGATGTCCAATAGCTTCGATACTTCGTTTATAGTGAGAACCGTCGAGTTCTGCAAAATAGCCATCAATCTCAAACTCCACCTCTTCATTGTTGGCAAATATTTACCACCAAGCTATTTCTTCAACTTTGGAAACAGAAAATAATCAGAGGGGGCTAAGTCTGGCGAATAGCTGCATGAGGAACCAGTTCGGACTTTAACTCACTGATTTTGGCCATGGCGATAATGGATGTGTGAACTGATGCATTGTCTTGATGAAACAGAACTTTCTTTTTCGCTAAATGCACCCGTTTTTTGCTTGATTTCATCATTCAAACGCTGCAATAAGTTTGCATAATACTCGCCATTGATTGGTTTTCCGTTTTGAAGATAATCAATGTAAATTATCCCACGTGCATCCCAAACAAACTGACGTCATGACGTTACCTGCAGATGCAACTGTCTTCGCCTTCTTTGGAGCTGATTCTCCCCTCTCAATCCACTTTTTTGACTGTTCCTTCGTCTCAGGTGTAAAGTGATGGACACATGTTTCATCCATGGTTATGAATCGACGCAAAAACTCGGCTTTATTGCAGTGAAACATCGCCAAACACTGACTAAAACATCCTCACGACGCTGCTTTTGTTCCATTGCGAGCAAATGCGGCACCCCTCTTGCGCACAGCCTTCTCATGTCTAAATTTTCAATTAGTGTGCAATTTACAGTACTTTTTGAAATGCCCATGATGTCTGCTAGCTCGCGCACTTTCAGCTGACGGTCATGCGGTACCATTTTGTGGATTCTCTTCACAATTTCTGGCGTGGTCATCTCATTTGGTCGACATTGCGATGTTCATCTTGGCAGCTCGTACGGCCTAGCTTAAACTCTACCACCCAATATTTTACTGTTGTAAACGAAGGAGCAACTCCTCCAGAGTAGAATCTAGCTCAGCTTTAATATTAGTTGGACTAAGACTTTTCAAATGAAAGTATTGTATCACCTAACGAGGTCAGGGTTTATCCTGTTTACAAATTCGTTGAGAGTGTTCACTATTAATGGCTGCCAAACAATTATATATATATATATATATTGCGGGTAGAGAAGTCATATGAATGCAACACATCAGAATTTTATCTTTAAGTTTCAAAACTTAAACTGAATTTTTAACAACTTTCGTGTGGAAGTATAAAGTCCATAGCTTTGTACACATCAGAATCAGAACTTAAGAAATGGGATTACCTCAATGTATATGGAGTAAGTTTCATGTAAACATGCCACACACAGCGGTACACACACACACACACACACACACACAGCGGTACACACACACACACACACACACACACACAGCGGTACACACACACACACACAACATAAATCATCAGTGTTATGCACACAGCGAAGGGCGACGTATCCTTCCTACACATTGTTCATTTCCCCCACATAGTAAACAAGGTGATTTTAGGGCAGACACCCGAAGTCACTACTAAGTATCTTTGAAAGAATGTGTTAAGATAAGACAGGTGGCTATAGAATGGAAATCGAAGGTCTTGAGGACATACATATGGAGATGAGCGAGATGTCCATGAGAGCTGCCGAATAAGGACACGATGAAGATGCTTCCTGGTTTGATGTAACAACACCCATTCCTTGTTTATATAGCACATGTGTTGTAACCAGTGCACTCCAACTTAGAGTACTTGTATCGTGGATGTCGTACTCACTGTCAGTGTCAAAAACGCCTTGTCAACTGATCTTGAATAACACCCGCCTTCCAAGTGTGGATACCGAGCGTTGATGAGTAAACCATCTGACGTATTTTTAGATTTTGTTTCCAGAATACTTCAAGAAATAAGTGGATAGTGTTTCCTCGCCAATCTGACGTGCCTCACTAGTTCCCGACCACGGTATCCGCCCGGGTTTGATCCCACCCAACGGGGTGAGGATTTTAAGTCCGGTTATAAGTGCAGCGGCCACTCAGCATTATGAGGAAAGCGAGCTGTGATAGCCAGCGACCCTAGCCTCGGAGGCCAAAATTCTGCCTCCCCGTATCGGTTGGATGATCTCCCACCTCTGTCGTGCGTACGTGAGCGTGAGGTCGGTAGTCGGGTTGGCAGGTCTAGGCCCTTCGTGGGCTATAGCGCCAGGGATTATTATTGTTATTGGAATTAATTGTTCTTTCACACAAGCCGTGTGTTGGACAGGGTTGGAATTGTTATTATTTAATATGCCATGCCTCCGTTGACTCATGTTCTCTCACCAACAAACTACCGACAAGATAGCTGAGCTCGTTAAGGCACGGATTCATGAATGTGAGTTCTGCGGTTGAAATCCCACCAGGACCACCTTCCTGAGGTTTTTTCCAGGTATTCCTCAGTCTTAATAACTGGCAAATCCTGGGAAGGTAATCTAAATTTGGGCCTATGTTGCCGTAGGCAATAAGAACGGTTGTTAAATACTACTAAAATAACAATAATAATATAAAAACAACAGATTTCCCACTTCAACAATGGGTATGCAGGCTGCAGAAAGAACAAGTATAACAGTTACACAATTTCTCGACTTGGTATAGTTTTAGAGATTTCGTGGGATGTTTTTGAAAACGCCTATCTAGGTATTTTTCTACCTACTTCTTCTTATTCGTTTACCCTCCTCGTATGCAGGACTTACACCTCCACTCAGGACTTACATTC
Source organism: Deroplatys truncata (assembly GCA_030765065.1). Lineage (NCBI taxonomy): Eukaryota > Metazoa > Arthropoda > Insecta > Mantodea > Mantidae > Deroplatys > Deroplatys truncata. The sequence goes on from CM060987.1 coordinate 117,073,103, forward strand.
AGGTGCCTAGGGTCAGAGGCCTGTCGAGGGGCAGACACTTTGAGTCACATAGAATATCCAGGATGGGTGATCAGCTCGATGGCTGGTATGAGAGCGAGGAATCTAATCGTGTGCATTGCCCTTTGAACATCGTCCTCATTATCGGTTAATACGAAGGCGACACTGAACATTTTTAGAAAATCAAACGAGGATTAGTTTTAAAAAATTAAATGATTTTATTGTTTTTCATAATATTCCCCTTTTACAGTAATACATTTTTGCATTCGTTGAAAACAGTCCTTAAAGCAATGATGCCATCCTACCTGAGACAATTCAGAAACCAGGTTTTTAAATACTCCCCTGCTCTATCTGATAACAAAACAGTGAGTTTATGCATTTTACCTTTCATTTTTGGAGGAAAAAAAACAAATCACAAGATGCTAGGTCAGGGCTGTATGGTGAAGGTTCTATGGTGCTGACTTTTAGGGCATCCAGATACTCAGTTGTTAGTTTTGCTGTATGCGGCGATGTGTTGTCTGGTGTAACATTATTTTTTTGGACTTTTTCACGAACTTTCTCAAAAAGTGCGTTAAGCCAACATTTTTTTGCCAATCGGCAGTAACGGTACGTCTTACATAACAATATGGCCCGTTTTAGAAAAAGAAAACTAGTAAGCACCTTCCTACTAGCACTGCGAATTCGTCGGACTTTTGTAGGCTTAGGTTCTGTTCGAAAGAACCATTGAGCGATTGACTTTTCTTTTCAAAGTCATAATAAATCCAAGATCATCACCAGTAACGATATTCCAAATCAAATCTGAAGTGCCACCATGGACTTTTCCCAGAGTTTTTCTGCACCAATCAGTGCTTTGTTGTTTTTGATCGAGCGTTAGTTAATGTGGAATCCATCGACAACAAAGTTTTCGCGCGTCTAACCGTTAATGTAAAAAGTTTTGGATTTCACTTATACCAATGCCCATCGTCGCCCGAATCAATTCAGAAGAAGTCCGTCGATCTCTTCAAGCATTGCTCGAACAGTAGCAATATTTTCATCAGTAACACTAGTTCTTGCGCATCCTTCATGAAATTCATCACTAAGAAGTAACCGTCTCTTTTAAATTCGCTGTATCAATTATAAATTGTTGCCTTAGATGGGGCTTCTTCACCAAATACACTTCTAAGCCGGTCTTCGCATTGTATAGGCGTTAATGATGATTTAAAATCATAGCCCGGAAATGTTCTCCAGTCAAATTCATTTTTGGATGAACATAAAAAAATCTTTAAATGATGGTAATTGTATTGTATTTATTGTGCTAAGAGTTTTACAATTTGATTGTCTACTGCACTTTGACCCTCGCCACTCATTCAGTAGACAATCACTACAGTTTATTTACATTTTACAATTTCCCGTCAACGCATTCTGTAGACAATCACTAGAGATTATTTACGGTTTACAATTTCTCGTCAATAAGTTATCTTGTTTTTTCATGTCCCATTTCCACTTGTTTTTCACTTTTCACTTATTGATTACTTAACCATCACACATTCACTATAGTTTTCCACTCAAAGTAAGATACGCTACCTCTTACTTTTCTCTATCCACTGTCCAAAGCCATTTAATTTTACTTTACACAAAAACTGTCCAATGCTTCTAGCGTCCTTGCACATCATTTCGATCATAAGCGTATTTGTATCCCCCTTCAACCACTTCTTATTAAAAATTTCTTTTCTCCAATTTTCTGTTCCTTGGCACTTAAATACTATGTGTTCAATGTCTTCATTACCACCACATGTCGGACATTGGTTCTGATGAATACCCTGTCTTAACCCTCTTAGCCTCCATGCTCCGGTTCTTACCCATGCAATAGATTGTCTCTTCTTTATTTACTAGTCTATATATTTTTCCATATCCCATGTATTTTTCATTGGCCTATAACAAACTAATGAGCTCTTTTCGGCAATCTCACTGAACATGATTTGTATTTCTATGTCTTCCAGTCTTTTCCTCGCCTTTTTCCAAAATTTTTCACGTTATTTTCTCTCCTTCATCACATGTCTCCTAACCCATTTTTCTCCAAAATGTTCCGTAAATTACTTACCCATGCAACATTCATTAAGCTATTCTCTTGGTATTCTATACATTGTCTTAACACATTACTTTTTCCTAGATTTAAAGTTCTGAACCAAAATGTCAACAAAATATTAGAGCAAATCGAACAAACTACGCGGCAATCAACTCGCAAAACATTAGAAAGTACCTGCCAAATATAAACAAATTTGCTTTTAGAAACATGCCGTTCTCAATGTTTTCAATATCGCCTTCATATCGCTTGGTCATCTGCAAAAACTTCAAAAAGTTCGTCTCTTCTTCAAGAGGTAAGAATTTAGCAATAATAAATTGCTCACTGTATTTAACCTTGACCGTAACAGATATATCAGCATACAAGTGGTTTCATTTCATTAATTGTATATTTTGTTATGCACAGAAGACTGAGAGAATAGAGAATGTTAAACTAGGCAACTTATGCCTTCCTTGGGTTCATGAGAAACAAAAGAGTGACATTTCAATATTTTCCAAGTATGTTACTTCAATATGGGAATGTGAACTACAACGGTGAACAGGAAGATTTATGCTCCACACCCCCCATAAGGTTGACAAACTGAATGTTTTAAAGCAGGGTGGCCACTGGAAGGGACACGAGGTTTAACCCATCCCCTGTTTCGTTCTTCGGTTTGTCTACCATCCAAAGAGCTTCTATTCTATCAGCACTGTATCGTCGTACAGTCCGACCACCCCCAACACATGAAGTTGGAGGGAGAAAGGAGGAGAATGGCACCGAGTGTATCATCACCAGGGATGCAAACCGATAACGGGATGATTGAGGCGGTGACATCTGTGGCCCGCATTCGGGAGATCCCCGTTCAACTCCCCGGGGCCCACCAATTTGACGGAAGGATTCTTTCACGATTTTCTCGGACGCAAGCGAATGCTGATTTGGATAATTTATCCGCGAATCTTCCTATCCTCCCTTTCATCTCTATATTTCATTTTTCCTCTTCTTCACCGTTATATCAGGCATTGAGCTGATCACCCATCGTGGATATGCTCTGGTCCAAACTTTGCTTGCTCCTCGGACAGACTACTGACCCAAGGCATTGACTTTATAAGTCCTAGGGGGGTGTAAGTTCTATAAAGAGGAGTGCAATATGAAGAAGAAAAGAAGTATTCTTGAGAAAATAAAAATCAACGGCAGTCTTTTGAAATATAGTACAGCTATGTGGAAATTTTCTGAAAATGTCCTTGCGGATGTATTCACGCATTCAGCTGTATTCTATGGAATTCTACCCAACATTTTATGTCAGAACGATTTCTGGATATGACTGTCATCCTGGACGTTCTTTGAAGCACATGTTTTAGCGACAATACCCCTTGTTTCGGATCTTTTCTTTTCAGTGCGTTAATTTTTACTTTCGATACCACGTATATAGTAAGTAGACAAGGTATTACATTCCACCCAAAATTCGATACCGAGATTTCACCGGAAATACATGTCTTGGAAATCCCTGAATACAAAAAAATTTTTTTTAGAAAAAGGTCCTTGTGTAAGTGTGAACAGCATAACTCAAAAACGAAAATTCCGATAAATACCAAGCTTGGTATTTAGGTTCAGCACCTTTCAAAGATGCGACATGAAGATTGTGAAGAAAATCCCATCACCCCAAACTACACTTTACATGGAACATTTTTCGAATTTTTTTTTATTTTCTAAAAAATGACTAACGATTTTGATTAAAATAACATATATTAAAGATATTTACATGATAAACAAAATGTATATCTCAAATTCTCTGGGAATAGCCTATGAAGTCCCCTCCATTCGGAAGGAATTTTGTATAATCTTGTATAACTGGTAAACGTTACGTGATAGTACGTGATAGTACGAAAGCGTACTACATAAAGTGTAGAGGTCTTTAAAACACACAATTTATTTCAAATAACCTTTTTTGTGGCATCAGCCATTTCCGAAATAACCGTTATTAATGGTTCAAATAATTCAATACTTTGTCATTCTTTTCAATCCCGATAATTTTCGTGGAAAATTGCATGGAAACAATATGGGATTTTAAGACCACATATAGCGTTCAGTTCCAAAACATTTGACTATCGCTATTCCCTTTGTACTGTAACGAAATTTGTCTATTCTTGTAGAGGTTTATCTGGATTAAAATGAAAAAGATAGAAAAATTAACTTTGTAAGAATAATTTGTATACCAACTAATAAACGATAGGGGTAGAGAAAGTTATGTGAATGTAACACAACAAAAGTTTTATTATAGTGCGGATACTGAGCATGTCAACCGCCGTAGCTTACAAATCGATCGAAATGTAGCGCAAAAATTGGAGTGAGCGACCAAATGAAGTGTTGCGGAAAAAGTTCGAGGCATCTTACAAGTCGCCCACTCGTTTCCAAGTTACTGTCGGACATACAATTAAAATTATCGGCTCATTTCACTCTTAAAATTGAAAAGAAAGAAAAAAGAAGCATTATTTCAGATGTCGCATTTCGGGACAAGAAGTTTCATGTTCCAACTTTACACTTACTCCCAAACTTCAAGGACAAGTTTACCATATGATTGCTATACAACACGCAGAAAAATACGACCACAGGTTTTATAAGATTATTTTTTCTTCGTATGCTGATCAAATCCGCCTCTCAAAGTGACCACGCGTCAAGAATAAGTTGTGCGATGAACGCATGAGAGAGATGAATATTCACGCGGGCGAAGCTGCGGGTAAAATCTAATGTAATACAAATAATAACTGACGTCAATAAAAGTACTTCTTGCAGAACATTCAGGAATCTTTCAGGTTTGGAATGCTGAAATGTTACAACTGTTGGGCAACATATCTGAAAGTTAGCGGATTCTTCCGATCAGGAAGTCCAATCTGGTTATGTCTGCAATTCTCAAAATGTAACATCTTGTAGCTGCTAACTGATGGTTGTAAAGCTATTAAGGAACCACCAGTGCTAATCAACATTACCGCAACAGTGCAAAGTTTCTCCTGAGGACTATGGTCAGGAAGTGCATCAGGAAGTGCAATACATAATGCAAGAATATTGAATAGGAAGCTTCCATGTAATTATTTTAACGCTCAATTAGAGTCTTTTGTTTGTCAATACCTGAAGGTTAATATGATGATACTTCACTCCACCATACCTTGAACTTGAGAAGTTCAACTTACAACAGTCGTAAAAATTAGCCACATTTTGCAGTATTTGTCGAAGTCCTTGTGCTCCACCTCTGATCCATTCAACTCAATTAAAAAGTTCTTTGTCGGGGGAAGCATTCCACTTATACCACTTTGAATCATCCTACAACGGCAAAACGCTTCCAAACGGCTGTGATTAAATACCAAGAAATTACGAAAAAGTTCAGTTCTGGAATTCGTCAGCGTATGGCATATCACCATTTTAGGAGAATATTTTATACCCACAATACGAAGCTGGTGGTATAATTTTAAAGTGATAGGGACTTCTGCAAAGGTCGAAATGGTCCATATTTTAACTTCTTACGCTATCCCGCAAATGAACTTTTTGCCCCCTTAATCCTCTTCCTCCTATTTCCTAGTCGTAGATGGTTTCTATAGCCAAGTTGCCATGACAAACTGCACAACTTTAATTACTATCAAATTCCACCACTTGGTCTACTTCTGCTTTCCGTTGAAGACATTGACTGTTGAGAACATGGATACAGAGGTTCAACGTAAATAAAGTGAAACGAGGGACCCCTTGAATATATGAAATTAACGTTATGTACGAGCAGCAAAACGAAGTACAGATTTAAAAACAAGTCATTACATATTCTTCTACAAATAAACCCGCAAACCTACGAGTACAATACAAGCATTTTTTCTAAGGAATTTGTTCTGTATACGTAGCTCTAAGGAGTCGGCATTACCTAATCTGCTCCCGTTAGCGTCTGACTGGGAAAACTGAGCAATAGGCCGGTTTGTTAACTCAGTGGCGTTTCCCGTAACTGCTGGGAGTAACTTTGCGATAAAAACAGATTTGAAACGTTATAATCATACTGTTTTACGGAGCTATATTGCTCATATGATAATAAACTATTATTATTATTATTATTATTATTATTATTATTATTATTATTATTATTGATGGTGATGATGGTGGTGGGGGCGGCGGTGTGCAATACAATTACCACTGTCCAATATGGCGAGACATGATTAAATTGGCATTGCATCATAGGAAGGGTTATACAAGTAAGAATAATAAATTATGCAATAAAAACATAATAACTGATATGTTCAAAGGAAAATAAACAAGTTGTGAATCTGACCAGCATAAATAAATTCAGAAATAGCAATAAATTACAGAATGATAAAATGTACCCGACTTACATCCACAAACGTTGTCTATTTTAGTTGTTCCAATAAAATTGATCTTTTTTTCCTCTTGGTATTCTTCATACTGATTCGCATGACAAGACGAATAATGGCGCTGGAGATTAAACTTTTTATATGGTTTAACGGCTTATTACAAAATCAACATTTTACACCATTATATTGTGCTGCGATAAAAATGTTTCCTCCCAAGCAGGATTGAAACTTGATTGATTGGTGCTGTTGCATTCCATTCTCTTTGCATGTCCAGGACATAAAAAAACATGAATAACGAATTTGAGAAAAAGTACACGTATTGGAAAATTTAAGGGAATAACAAGCAATATCTCGAAAATGGTTCACTCAACAACAAAAACGTATATAACATAAATTGTGTATTTTAACGCGATCTAGATTTTTTCTGTAGTAAAATTTTGTCTATCTCTTATAGTTTACCAGTTATGCAAAAGTCGTTCACAATGAAGAACACTTTTGCAGACATTCCCAGAAAATTCAAGATATACATTTCATTTGTCATGAAAGTATCTTAAATATATGATATTTTAATAAAAATCGTTAGCCATTTTTGAGCAAGTTAAAATTTTCGAAAAATGTTCCATGTAAAGGGTAATCTGGGGTGAGGGGATTTTCTTGAAAACCTTCGTGTCGCATCTCTGGAAGATACTGAACCTAAATACCAAGTTTGGCGTTTAACCGACTGTTCGTTTCTGAGTTATGTCTGAGTCTGTTCACAGACACACACACGGACATGTTTCCAAAAATACGTTTTTTGGATTCAGGAGGCCTCAAAACATGTATTTTCGGTGAAATCTCGGTATTGAATTTTTGAGTGGAATACAATACTTCCCCTACTTACTATACGTAGTAGAGAAAGTAAAAATGTTTAATTAGATCTATGTAAGGAATTATCTGTAATTACACGAGAAGAAAATAACACAAACTTAATTCTCTTTTACTGAGCTCTATTCAGAAATCTGTCTATTTGGAACTTTATCCTTTATTCTTCACCTAGGGAGACAGTGGTAGTTCTTGGAAAATTATCATGACATAAGAAAGTAAAAACAATCATTAAAGCCGAGCGGTTATCTCACACCACACTGTATAGCAATCTTTGATTAAAGAATTAAGGTTTAAAAATTAACCATAATACAATCTTAAAAGTTGACAGCGAATCCAAAAGCGGTTATGAGTTTAGGGTTGTACACAATGTCTAAATGTTTTCGGTGGGAGGCAAACATTTCTTTAACTATTGAGCAGGGATACATCCTGAGCTATCTCTAAGATTCTGAAATAAAAAGACAATTCATGATTCAGTAAATAAAAGCATTTGCTAAGATTCTGTTGGGCTGTATTCAGGATAGATATACACTAACATAAGGACGCAAGCTCAGGTGGGCAAAATTCAGAACTAGGCTAAAAGTGAAAATATAATCTGGCAGTAGTAAAGTAGGGAACATTCTTTCCATAAATCTAGCTCCAGATAATTTCATTGCTTTTGCAAAACTTAAATAGAAACTGAGGAAGGACATTTTACACTTCTAATGACATTACTGAAGCTGTAAGGCAATGCTATCCAAATATCGAACCTCAACAATTCTTCTTCAAGAAATATTAGAGCATTGGTGGTAGAGGTACATCAGTCAGGAATATGGTAGAGTTTATATGTAAACTCTGGTATGAATAAACAAGATGCTTAAAATAATCTCCAACCATTTGTCACGAATAGAACGAAACAACATTAATTGTCAAACGTTGGGATGCCTTAACCAAGTAGAGGGCAGCAATGGAGTGCTTGCCAGTTATGACACATCACTTCTCTCAAGACGGCTAATCATCTGGAGGAACAAAAAAGATAATTAATAATTACCAAAAACTCTAATAAATAATTAGAGTAAATACTGGTTAAGACAAGGCTGACAGTAATCTGCTTTGAAAATTTGGCCTTGAAGTACAGCACGACAAGAAATCCTTTCGATATTGTAATGGAGTGTCAATAGAAACTCAGCTCTACTGCATTCCTGGCGACATACTTTTTTTTCCTTTCTTTTGAACGTGAATATGCGGATTATGACACACTGGACTTGCCTGGTCCATGCCTCATTAGTAGTTACAACATCGCGCTGAAGGTACGGGATTTCCCAAGGATTTGGTGGGCAAAATCTTAGAGAAACAGGATGTCTCGAAGCTACTCTTAACACAAAACCTTTGTTTGACGGCATTGAATGTCAAAAGCGACTCCCTCATATTTGAGGCCAGGATGATCAAGGTCGAAGCGTGGATTTTTATAACGGTTAGGCTGATGTATCTTTTAGAAACTATGAATGTCAGGATAACCTATTGAGGATGAAGGTAGTTTGGTTTCTAAAATTGTATTAGTTTTTGGTTGAGATTACCAGCATGAACGGTTGCAAGCTGGTACATCTGTTTGACTTTTTATACGAGGGTTGGGGCATAAGTCATGGCAACTATTTTGTTTTTTTGTGACAAATTGTTGTTGAAGTACAAAATGGTATGTCACAGGAAAGACAGAGAGTCCTATGGTGTATTGACAATGACAGATGGCACTGGGATGGCCTGTACAAGTACAGAGAGCAATGTGAAATCAGTTGTCCAGTGACCACTGTGCAAGATGGATGTAACTCATGTTGAGCAGCACTTGTACATCAATATAGTCCTCCATGGAAGAACTGCCAGAGAATGTCACAGAGAATTGGTGGAAGCTATTGGGAATAATGCTGGAGAGAGTAACCCTTCTTCACGACATCACAAGACCACATAAATTAGAGCGTCAGAAGGCTACTACAGCATTGGGTATAGGAAGAATTGGAGCATCCACCATACTCTCCTGACCTGCTTCCATGTGACTTCGACCTCATACACAAGGCAAAGGAACCATTACGTGGTAAGTAGTTTTCAACAAGTGAGGACATTGCAAATGCTGTGCAGTAACAGATGATCAAATTCCCTCATGGGGAGGAAAGTGGTGACGCAGATGGTATTCGGTGTCTCTCACATCATTGGCAACATGTTTTGAACATTGCAGAATGCTTTAAGAGCCCTTAGAATGGTTATGTGTGCAGTGCTGTAATGAGTGTGAAATACAAAACCAGTACTGTCATGTCAACTACCTTAATAAATATGTGAAGCACAATGTTGGCATTATATTTAATGTCCATACACGTAGTTCATACCTTGTCCTGTAATGTGTATATTTCACATTTTCCACATGCGCCAGTATTCTCACAAAATAAAATAGTTGCCATGACTTATGCCCCAACCCTCGTATTTTATTTAGTTCTTGGTTGGAGATTCTACTTTAACACAATAATTTAAATTGTTTGTTGTGCAGGAAATTTTCTAAGCGTTATTTGCATAGGTATGACAATAATTTTGGTGTTGACAGCAGCCTTGATTTATTCACCGCTAAGCTAGCAATTATTAGATAACACCTAAGACGTTTATTTCTTGAGAAAAATTCGTATGGTTTTTTCTCGCAAGCGCTCTCGTTTGATTTTTAACTACTAAAATGTAATCAGCCTCAAGCGTTGCTAAATAGGAGTTGTTGATAGTCGGGAAAACAGATATGCCTATAAAACGGAAGAGAAAAAAAAAACCGAAATAGAAGCGATTGACGGCGTTTCGCACATACGCCAAATACGTAATTACTGTTGACTGTGATTCAGGTGAAGAATTTAATGCCGTGTCGGTATGTTGATTAGAGCAGCGGCACGGTATACCGAAGATCCATAGTTCAAATTCCACCTATAGCTAGCAATGCATTTTTAGTCTGATTCTACTTTTCCAACCTTGATCTACATACGACTAGCAATCACTTTTAACAACCACAGTATTTGATGACCTTAGCAACTCATGTCTTTCAGTTTACATTGGAGTCATGTGAAAAGCTATAAGCAATGTTTATAGATTTACAAGTAGAGAGTCAATTTTGGCAAGCCCCCCGAACATTTCAGAGGCCGCTAACCGGTAGCCGAGCCTGCTGTAGCCCATCTACTTGCTGAGTGTAACTGGCTTCGTGTGGGTGGGCAGACATGAAAGAGAGGTACTATAAATGCACGGCACTTACCTCTTACAGAACGTGGAAGAGTCCCTCTCAGCTTGTATGCACTGTGAAGTGGGGGTTTTCTTTACGTTGTTTGCACCACGTATGGACGTCAATTTAAAGTAGGTAGTTGCTACTACTTATTGAAAGCCAGTTTGAAGAAGATGTATTATATTTCAACTGTTGGGGAGCCGAATTTGAAGTAGTTGCAAACGCACGTATAGTACCCGGTTTCCGGTAGCCTTCGCCCCAAGCTTAAAAATATTAGCTTTGTAATTTGACTGTTTCTTTAGATATTATATTTAAGTTTGCCTCGGCTGCATCAGTATTATTGTTAGAGACGTGCTTCTCTTGGTAGGGTTGTGGTGCCACTGAAGAATGTGTGCTTACACAGATTTTAAGTTTTAATTCACTCCTTTTTATTAATCCTTGACACAAATTAAACAGCACTTCACTGATATAGAGAGCTGTGAGATTCTTTTATTTAATACTTGCACTTTCTAACACGTAAACTATTTTTGTCTCACACGAATACGTATTTAATTTCACAAGGGCACATTTCGCGTCTGGTTATGAGCACTGTCTAGAAGCAACTGAACTGAATTCCACCGCCTAAATTTGTAAATTTCCGTATTTCATGTCTCTGATTGGCTAATCCTAGTCCAATAGAATACCTTCATTTAACTAAAGCTTTTTCTGGTTGTTGATTGGCTATTTTTAAACTGTCTCAGAATATACATTATTGCTGCTCTAATAATGACTAGTGGCATTTAAACTTCCTTACTCATTATTGCCTCAAGGTTACCTCATTGTTAGCAACTTTAAACCTATTTCTCATAGCTCCTACATTATTAAATTACGTATTACATTCACATAACATTATTACACGTGGATTCAATAATGTAAACATATACAATGACTGTAATATACACTTTTTAGATATTGTTACATATACATATTGCTTTAAGGCGGGCTGTTATTCAAATTTATATTTATATAATTTTATTAAAATCTTTAAGTGTTAAAATACTGCCTCAACTGTTGACACATGCGCATAAAATGTCCATTGACTCGGCGTAATTCGTCTTCAAACATTAATCAAATTTCATGTCGAATATTTTATTTCACTTCTTCATCGGTGTGCGAGTTTGATCCACACAATATCTTTTAACTCTCTCCGCGATAATAGTCACAAGTTAGGGGAGTAGGTTGGCCATACATTTAGTATTAATAATGTCATAAACAGGGTCGCACATAGAGAAAGAGAAAGAATTAAAACAAAACATTCACCATGAAGTTTCGTTAATTTCTCAAGATGAGCTCCGCCAAATGAAAGCCAATTTATACGCAGATGTCACCAGTAAATACCGGCAGTTGAAAAAAATCCATCATCTTCCGTAGAGACAAGTACCGTACATTTCACAATTGAAGCAGTAATTTGTATCACAATAATGTAAATGTCAGAGTGATTGTAGTGTGAATATGCATTGTTGTGTGACATTGATTTGAGATGTTTGTTGATTGTAAACATTGTTGAGAAGTGGGTTTATACGGCCTTACTGAAACTGACAATAATAGCTGCAATAATGTAGCGAGGGGGTGAGCTGTTTATCATTATTAGAGACGAGCAAATGACGTCAGAGTGGCGTGTTTTTCTTAGAATTTTCGGGAACATTTTCCCTAGAGCATATGTTTTCGTAATTTTCATTGGATATAAATATAGACGCTAATGTTGGCGCGTTTTATTAACCAATAGCAACTCGGTTATAAATCTTTAGGCATATCGGGCGAAGGAGTATAAATTCGTGTTTGAGTCAAGTTTCACGTAGTCCAACAGAAGCATTCGCGTATAAGACATCGATGAGTTCAACAGAAGCAGTCATGGTGAATACATCGCACAGTTTATCGATTTGCAGGTTACGCGTAGCAAATTTATGAAAAATCTCTCGTGTCATAAAGTTAATTACACAAAAAGTTGAAGTACGCGAATCAATAATGGGCAGTAAAGAAGTTATTATAACAGTTTCAGTTTGGCGAGTGTCAAGATTAATAGGTGAAAGTGAATAATGTGTTACGACAATAAAAGTGTAAAACAAATTCTTTCATCAGTGTTATCTTTGGATAAAAACTCCTTTCCGTTTACACACCCTGTACAAGAGAAGTGCTTGACCGAGAAATCATAGCTACCCGGAGGACAGTGAACCCAAAATTAAATACAATAACAGGCGCTCAGTAAAAGATAACACGAAGTGACCGCGACAAATTGTCTTTCATACGTGCGGCAGATAAACAGTAGCATCTTTAAACTACCAACATTAATACCACTACATATTGTTTCCCCAATGTGGGGCGAACAACAATAATACCGCCGCACAATGTTTCATATCGGCCCATTCGTCCAGAATCGGAGTTTTAGGAATTGCATCCTAAGAAAACAAATTAGAAACTCGGAAAACAGATTAAGGAGAAAATATTACTCACAGACCCCTAGCTGATAAATTAACCACAAGGATAACTGTTTAAATATCATATAAACGGACGCAAATCAAGGCTCTAATTCCTGGCCTGTCAGAATCAAGGCGAGCCTTGACAACCGCCCAGCGATTGGGGAAAACCCTCTCCTCTCTGTAAAGTGCAATCATTCTATTGCTGATTTTAAGTTACACGCATGCGTAAACCAGCATGTGACATGAAAGATTATCCACAATCTTCAATTATGTCTGAAAATTTTTACCTACCGTGCAATTTAGGATGTTAGGTAGTGGAACATAGATAATAACCCGAGTTTCTCGATGTATAGATTAGATTGTATTCTGTGAGTTCACTAGCAGCTATAAAGGCTTGTGAACATAGAACATGTCAAGGAAATGTACAAAAATTACATATAAACATAAATATTACATAGAATATGGAACATTTGAAATAAAATAGACACATATATATATATATATATATATATATATATATATATATATATGCGTGTCAAGGAAATGTACAATAAAGTTACATATATACATAAACATTACATAGTATACAGAACATTTAAAATAAAATAAAGACATATTATATACAAAATGAAACAAATCAAGTGTAATTTTGTACAGAGTTGAATACCTCCTTACTGTTATAAGGTTAACATACTTATAGGCAAGAACAGTTATTTTAACATTCACTAGGATTTTACCTTTGTTCGTCTGATCATTTTGTTCTATTTGATTTGTAATGCATAGCATTTACTGTCAGTTTGTAATATACAATGCATATACAATGTAAAAAAAACTGATAACTTGCTCGTAAACAAAATGTTGTTCGGAATTCTGGGATTAACTGAGCCTTGCAGTACTAAAAGAGGCTTAACTCCTGCAGATGTTTGTTATTTGTCAGGATGATGCTTTTCAAGTACACCGCCTTACCGGCATACTCTATTAATACCACTTTATTGCCAAAACGCTTAATGAAGCAATCGTATATCGAAAAACACGGATCTCAAAATATTTCACATTCTTTCTCCGAGTGGAACATTCGTAACCCTCACATACCATTGGAATTATTCAAGATGATTTATGCCTCTACTCTTTACAGCTATCATGACACGGTGCTCAGAAATAGAATACAGAATATACTTGTTCATTCAGTAACTGTTTCACAAGGAAGTATGAGAGTAATGTCTCATGAATAAAACATCTCTATGACATAATGCTGAGGTGATGACACTAACGATATTTATCATTACACAATTCGATGTTTACATCAGACACATGCTGAAAGTCTGGTTAGAAATGTGTTTTATGGAATATCGAGTTAGACAGTCAAAATAATATTGCTCACCATCTAAAATCTCTCAATGCATTCATTAGTTATTGCGTAGCACCAAAAGTATGGTTGTCAACAGCGTGAAATAATTTTCCAACTGCTGCAAGCTAGGAATCGAAAGTTTATGACTACGAGTCTTGACATTTTTCGACACATTGCGAATACGGTTCAAACTGAGGCAACATTAAAGGTAGTTTATAACGCAGTCTCATAAAAATTACGGTGAACCGTTGCACCTAGAGAGATCAAATTTAAAATACCGGATGAAAGGGATATAGGTGTCATACTTAAAATCAGAAATAGATCCCAATGAGAACGAAAACATTTATGAACACTTTTGTTTTGCCTTCCCATAGATTTCTAAGAAAACGTATTGAAATGCAGGGACGTTTAGCAACAACATGCTTACACTTGACGGGTAAGGTCAGTCCACCGCAGAGTAGAATGCGCGCCTTGTGTCCGATGCCGCCGTGAACTGATTGCTGCATTATTGGAGTGTTATTCATTTTACTAGCAGTGTTTAATTTTCAAGACATGTCTTTCGCGCATTTTCAGCGAAATGCTTAGTGTTTACTGAAAGTAGCTAAAATCGAAACACGTTTGTTAAATTCTAAGTGATACAATGAAAGAAAATATGTTTTCATTTAACTATTTATTATGTAAAAACCAAGTATATACAGAAACAGTCTGATATAAAAAAGCTGAGGTGTTAATCAAAATATTGATTGAAAACAAATAGAAACAAAACGAATGTTAGTGATTCAGTTTAAGCAAATAGAATAAAACAAGTAAGTTATTTTAAACATTTTATAAACGAGACTAACAACAACTCAATTGTATTTCTAATTAAACGTCCAATTAAACGACCAACGTTGGTAACGATATGGTGTAGAATGTATGAACGTATAATAACTAGCTGCTGAGAGATAAATTAACTCAGTCAGATGTGTGTGGTCAGTTATTTACCGCTGTTGCGACATCGTAACTACAGCGTAAATTATGATTTGTTTGACACGAAAATGTTATATTGTTGTGAAAAAGGCACTTAAAGAATGTAAATATAATATACAATGTAAATTAGTTTCTGTTCTGTTAAATACTTCAATGTGACGTGCCTAATCGTTTCGTATATGAATTGCAATGCGATGAAAATTGCAGAAAACGTAAATATTCCTGCTTAAATAAGCCTTCATAGACTAAAATGGCATTATGATCTTTCTATCGTCTTTGTAGTTAGAGCCAGCTCATAAGAGGACATTTATAACCTTACCACCCAGTATACGATTTTGAAGGGAATTTAATTTCTCAAGTTTCAAAACATATGCAGAGTACCCTAAGCGTTTATGCTTTTCATGTGAACCGTTGCATGTGCGAAGTTTTATATGCAAGAGTTTGATTGAGCTTTCTACAACATATTTGATTGAAATTGGTACAAATAAGTAAAACAGTGTTATCTACCGCATTAAAGTTTTCCCCCCATACTTGTTATTGGAATCCAAGACCTCTGTAATTAGAGGATAGCACACTAACCACTAGAGCTAACTAGAACTTCTTGTGATTATATTTTTACTCTCTCTACTGCTTACCTATAATAGTTAGAGGAAATATCGGCTAAAATTCGATACCGATATTTCACCAGAAATACACGTTTTGGGAACCCCCTGAATAAAAAAGAAGCAATTTTAGAGAAAGGTCCGCTGTGAATGTACAGCGTAACTTAAAAACGAAAAGTCGGTTAATACCTTTTATACTTTAAATTCAGCATCTTCCAAGGATTTTTAAGATTTTTAAGAAAATCCCTCACCCATTATATGGAAAAAAAATTCGATAATTTTTATTTTCTCAAAAATATCTATAGCGATTTTGTTTAAAATATCATATATTTAAAATATTTTAATGACAAATAAAATGTATATCTTTAATTTTCTGAGAATAGTCTCTGAAGTCCTCTTAATTCTCATTGACTTTTGTGTAATTGCTAAATCGTAACAGATAGACAAAATCTTACTACACAGCAAATGTAAATCTCGTTAAAGTTTTGTGTAGCTATTTCCGAAATATTCCTCGTTATTGTTTTGAATTTCCAAATATTTATACTTTTCTTAACTGAAAGTCGTTATTCATATTTTTCTCGCATTTATGCAAAGAGCATGGAATTTCTAGGCCGTCACATAGAGACACGCTTTTTAAAAGTCTGATTTGTTGCACTCGCATTACTCTCTCTGCTCTTATACAAACTATTTTTACAAACGCTTATTCTGCATCTACTTCATATTAATCGAGATAAACATTTGCAGACTGATTGCTGCTCTTTGCTAGTCCAGCACATTTAAGTAAGCAACTGGGTAACGAATTCCCATTTGAGGAAAATTCAAACAAATAACAAGGAATATTTCGGAAATGGGTCACTCGACAAAACAAAAGCTTTGCCTATCTCTTACGGTTTACCAGTTATGCGAAAGGCATTCAGAATGAAGAGGACTTTTGGGGACGTTCCCAAAAAATTCAAGATATACATTCCATTTTCCATGAAAATATCTTAAACATACGATATTTTACTTAAAATCGTTACAGGCATTTTTGAGAAATTCAAAATTTTTGAAAAATGTGCCCTGTAAGGGGTAGTCTAGCGTGGATTGTTTTTTTAAATCTTCGTGTCGCATCCTTGGAAGATGCTAAACTCAAACACCAAGTTTGGTATTTATTCGACTTTTCGTTTATGAGTTTTGAGTGACTTTTCGTTTCACAGACAGGTGTATTTCCGGTGAAATCTGGTATAGAATTTTTGGATGGAATGCAATACTTCCCCTACTGACTATACGTAGTAGAGAAAGTAAAAATCTGAATACCGCGTTGCCTGCTGTATCCTAATATCTTTTGCAGAGGAGTGAATAGAGAAAGTCGTGTGAATGCAACGCTTCAGTTTTTTAAAGGTTTTGTTGTTAGGTACGGCCTCATATTAAATTTTATTAGATACTGTTCCCCTTCATGGAACAGTTAACGTGATTACCCTCAACTTCCTTTTATTGTTTCCTTGTTCTTTCTAAGCTTTATGTTTTCAGTTTCTAACGGAGGTTTGCTGCAGGCTTACCAGAATTAAATTTTAAAAATAGTCTGTGAAAGCATAGAAGTTTCTATTAACCACGCGGCCTTTTTCAAGGCGAATAGAAGAGCAATTTGCACATTTTAAAATTATAAGTCTAAGCAGTCGATTGCTGGAATATACTTCTTGTTTGTGAACAATGATGCCGTTAAAATGGGCGTCCTACGTCTGACGCTGCAAGTGAAAAAAGCCTCCCACAGGATTTGAAGGCGGGAAAGGGAGGTCATTGCTTTTAGTAGCCTTCATAACAACATACTCCCATTACCGTATGCAATTTTACCGGGTGCAATTTCCTTGTTACTTCTGTTAAAACCTTGGTGCATTAGATGCGTCCATATTATCTCAAGGATGATGGAAAAGTTCAGAATTAATCGTTTTCTCCATTTCAATAATACCGGACAGCTAAACAACTCCTTGCTCCCCACATTTACTTTCCTTGAATTATGGTTTTGGAGATGATGCGGCATAAATTGTTTACAAAACAGGAAATGCTACTTATTACTGCGAGGATCACGGCTAAGTCTTTCAAATCAGAGTGTCATGTCAACATTTGAAGGACTAGAGGCATTCTCCTCGAAGGTAAAGTCCAAAGGATGTAACAGAATTCCTATTTTGGCCTTGTACTGTGTGGGACAAAAGCGCTTTTCATAGAAGACCTTGTTGATAGATCGTTCCCTAATGGTACATGAGGGCATGTGGATACGTGCCTCACGACACACTCTGTTGCAGTTGCATGCAAATTAGTCGCGTAATAAGTGCATTAAAGCTTCAAAAGAGAACATCTCAAGGACCGCTTTTCATTTATCAAAATTACCACAAGCGAAACGTTGGCTGGATCCTAGGTAGATCCTTTTGCGACTTTAGCATGGCTTTCGATTGAAATGAAAAATATTAAAGAGTATGCAACAACTAAGCGGAGTTTAAACGACTTATCCCGCCAATGTCAAATCTACAGGATGAGCCAAAAAAATTACGAACCGGCTGCGCGGTGTATTTCCTGTCCGCTTCCTCGGCGCTCGTTGCCGTCTGCCGCTATCATAGAAAGGCGCGGATGAAACCATACAACATTTTTAAAACTACTTTTAAAGGCTTTACTTACCAACTTTATGAAAGGAAATGTTGAAACTGGCCACCGTCGTTGTCCATACATTTTTGGCACCTCTTTAGGAACTATCCATCACTCGCCGTAGTTCACGTTGAGAAATGCTGGCAATTTCCTGGCAGACATTTTGTTTTAATTCTTCCAAGGTGTGTGGGTTCGTCTTGTATACTTTGTCTTAAGTTACCCCAGAGATAGAAATCGCAGGGAGTTAGGTCGGGGGACCGAGGGGGCCACAAATCTGTACTAATAATCCTGTCCTCAAACACATTTTCAATTTTTCTCATCGAAATATTGGCTGTATAAGCTGTTGCAGAGCTGTAACAGCTCCCTGGCTGTTAATTCTTTAAATTGTATTCACATATGTACAGGCTTCAACTGTTGACTCGAAGAAAATTGGCGAGTGATGGATAGTTTCCTAAAGAGGTGCCAAACTGTATGGACAACGATGGTGGCCAGTTTCAGCATCTTTCATAAAGTTGGTAAGTAAATCTTTAAAAGTAGTTTTAAAAATGTTGTATGTTTTCATCCGCGCCTTTCTATGATAGCGGCAGACTGCAACGAGCACCGCGGACGCGGACAGGAAAAGCACCACGCAGGCGGTTCGTAGTTTTTTGGCTCTTCCTGTACTAAACTCATGGCCACAGGCTAAGGATCCGTAGCAACCAATATATATGCAACCTTATTACAAAGTTACGCAGAGTACTGTTGATGTAAACAAAGACGCCAATGCGCTGCCTTGTTTGCTACTGTAAACAGTACAGTCTAGTGATGGCGGACTACGAAGTAGGGCACATACATTGGTATGAGAGGCAGACATGTATTATACCTCTAGTCACAAAATGGATTGTACACGGCCTCACAGGTAAACTACACCCCAATGCGCCACCACACTCACCCCACTTCATTCCTACTCGATACACAGTGAACACTACTTCACTCTTTAAGCTGTCCCGGATCCTTGGCCTGCTCATGAGCCATTATATCAGAAATTAGTTGAGACATCAGACTGAAATTTTTACAGGATGTATATGAATGCTTCCTAAGTTCACAGATTTATTTTTATCCAATAAGTTTCTTTAATAAGGAAAATACAACATTTTTCTCAATTATACCATCTTTTGATTAAAATTTATCAGCGATTATTTATTTAAAAATAACCAACCATGTAATTAACACCAAGTTAGATTCATAAGAGCACTTAAGAGGATGCATTTATCATCCTACAATTTGATTTAGCTATCTTCAATTGTTTCCGAGAAAACGGGTCATGTATACCAGAAAAACGTCATTCACAGGAGCTGTTCAAAGCAAAAATGAAGAAAATAAGTCGCAATAATATTTGCAAAGAAACAATCCACATGGCTTGAGCGCTTAATTAATAGCTGCACCCATTTCTAGAGCAATACTTCCCCTAAAACTTGGGCTTACGTTTACCTCTATACTGCAAAGTGTATAGGTGTTATGATTTTGTGTGCGTGAAGTGGTGTAGAATTCATAGTACGAAATGGTAGATATAGCTCCAATTTAAAATATATTTAAAATATAAAAACTGTGCCACAATGATAATATATATATATATATATATATCAAATTAAAGAAGAAATTCCAATTTATAAGACAGTGCAAAAAACTCAAAATACCATTTGTTTGCTACTTTCACCTTAAAGTTACCTATTTCTGAAGGAAGACTGAATCGCAATTTTAGGAGTGGAGTTATCTATTTACGTAACACAAATTAGTATTTCGGCGCATTTAACCTTTGGGTAATTTTAAATGCATAACACCCTCATAATGGATACAGTGGATACTAGTGTAGAATATTACATAACATTTTACTTTAACAATAGAAAATACATCGGGGTTTCAGAATATATATTTACCAATCACGCAGGTTTTTTGCCAATCGGACAGGCATAGCTTACCTCACCACTCACGGCCTGCCTATATGCCTGGAGTTTACTGTACGATTAGCTCTAAATGCATAAACAGCGCGGTTTTTTTATGAGGTAACAGTAGATGGAGAGAGCTGCCGAAATGAGATTTTGAACTCATTTTCCCAGCAGTGGTTTTAACAAATTCCGCCACTGCTCATACAGCAAAGGAATCCATTAGGTAAGTATTTGAAGATAGTGATTAAAGCTGGTGTCTAACTCTTCCTCCCTGAAATCAGAAACATTACTCAAAATCCCGTAGAGGTATTGTTTTTCTTTATGGACGCTCTTTAACTGCTGTGGTCCTTAGCGTCCCATTCTATATTGGACGTGAAAGACCAGTAATTTTGCTCACAGGCCTCTATCAGGCTTGAGGTTCTTTTACGTGCCGTAAATCTACGACACGGGACCACCGGCTTTATTTCTCTTCCGAAGGAAGCCACGCTAAGGATTTTTACGCCCGAAAAAACCCATCGCCCTCCGCCGGGTTTGAACCTACGACCTCGGGAAATACACTGCATGGTAACCACTACACCACGGAGGACAATTATTAATGTGTAGAATATTACATAATATTTTACTTTAACTAACAATAGAAAATACCTTGGATTTTCAAATATATATTTACCAATCGCACCAGGAGTTTGCCAAGCCTAGCTTACCTCACCACTTACGGCCGCCTGCCTACATGCCTGGAGTTTAGTGTACGATTAGTCCTAAATGCATAAACAGTGCGGGTTTTTTATGAGGTAACAGTAGATGGAGAGAGGTGCCGAAATGATATTTTAAATTCACTCTCTCATCAGCTGACGGAAGAAGCCACATGGGTGGTTTCAATAAATTCTACCACTGCTCATACAGCAAAGGGAACTATCAGGAAAATGTTTGAAGATACTGATTAAAGCTGGTGTCTAACACGAGTGGTTTCAGAAACATTACTCAAAATCCCGCCGAGGTATTTTTTTCCTTTCTTTATGGACGCTCTTTAATTGCTGTGGTCCGTAGCGTTCCATTCTATATTTGGCGAGAAAGACAGGAAATTTTGTTCAGAGGCCTCTTTATTAGGATTGAGGTTCTTTTACGTGCCGTAAATCTACCACACGGGACCACCGGCTTTACTACCCTTTCCGAAGGACCATGCTAAGAATTTTTACGCCCGAAGAAAATTTATTGCCCTCTGTCAAGTTTGAACCCGCGACCAGGGTAACTAGAGGCTAGCATGTTAACCACTATATAGGAGGACGACACTCAAAATCCCGTGCAAGCGGTAATGACGTATCTGGGAAATGTGTACTTCAAGAACTAAAAATGGATCAACTCCCGTACAGCTATCCAATTCAACATAGCTTTCTTCAAAAAGAGGCAACTCTGTCCAAAATCTTAAAAGTAATATCCCCTCCCAAACATCTCTTAGGCCTATAAACCCTGCTGCCAACCTCACGTGCACATGCGCGAGGCGGTTATACAGTCGATAGGCGGAGACAATGGGTCAGCACCATGCTCCTCCCGGCTTTGGCTTTCGTGACCTACAGACCGCTACCCATAGTAGCTCCTCAAATGCCAAATGCATCACGATGCTGAGTGGGCACTGGTCAGGGGCTGAAAAATCCAAACCCGCATGGGAGGGCTCGAAACCATGCGCATTCCGTGGCACCTACAAACCACGGAGGACCTCCCTCAAAGGAAGCAAACCTAATATCAGGACTGAGGAGGAACATGCTTAGAGATATTTTAACCAGCGAAAAGCCATATGAGGACTGTGTTAAACAATAATTAAAGAAGGAAAAAAATAATTTTAAACAATTTCCAGAAATACGCATACTTGGCTTCTAGGCATACTGAAAATCTTGACAAAAATGATGACAGGAGCGCAAAATGTCATGAATATTATCTAGACTGAGGAGAATGTTGCTCGAATAACTGCGTCGTGAAAACGACATGCTATTTTTTGTAATGTGTGCTGAATAAATCAAGAGCAAGAAGAATGTTCAAAATAAACAAATGTTATTTCAACAAGCGTAAAAAAGAATGAAAAACCAATGAAAGCTTCGATTTATATCACACAGTATATTAAGTTTTGTATTTTTTTCTTTTGAAATGAGAAAGTGAACTGGGAAGTGTAAAATAAAATTTGAAATGTTCTGCTTTTAATGGAACAAAATTCTGTGATACTTTATGTTTCAAAAGATATGTGATTTATCGGTAATTTAAAACATTTAACTCATTTTTCGTCGCTTTAAATTTCTAGTCCGTTTTGTTAAACTCGCAATATCTCAATGCGTGTTATCTGCTGAAAGGACATCACAGGCTGCTTCTAATGAGTCTCAGGTCAAAAGGCATAGAATTCCAAGTCAAAAGGAAACACGGGATGCTGATAGTGAAGACTACTTCCGTGGAATTCACTACTGTTAAGTCATCCTTTCAACTTAAATTTCAACTGCGATTATCTCAAAACTACATTTTCCAAACATATATTCCTTTTTCTCAAAAACTGTAAATGCTCCAAAGTAGATGTTTTGCACACTTGTGTGAGATAGCCTATTGCATGTGCTGAACTTGAGTTACATTTTTAAGCATAATACATTTAAAATTTTTGAGGATTTTGTATTAGTAAATTTTGGTTAATTTTCTTCACACAGGGGAAAAAAAGCGTTTGAATAGAAATACCATTGGCAGCTTAATTTCCTTACTTTAATGATACGAGGCAGAATGTTTTCATATGTAATAAAATTTTTAGCTGTGTGCTTCAATTGGTTTTTGAGAAATAGAAGCCAAAATATATTACAATTTTGTCCTTTATCTATCAATACCTTTTTTTAAGCTAATAATTTTTTTTCAGCCAAACTACAAATAATATAGTTGTGAAACTTTAAAAAGAGATACAGGCATGTACACTGACAATACACTAAATTGTTTAAACTGACCTTTCAATTACAGTCAGAGATAATGCATAAGTGAAATTTGAAAAATCCACGGTATGTAAGATATATTGTTGAAATTTATTCCAGTTATTACACACGATAACAATAATATTTTTGCCATGTTTCAAAATCCAGATTGTATAATTATTTAAATATATCACCTCAAAAATTAAAGTTTTATAGTAAATGAATATATTAACCCTCAACTATTGTAGAAAAGTTATTACTTTTTGTACTCTCCAAATTTACTGGTATTTCAAAAAGTTATCAATTTATTTCTTAAAACTGGAGCATTATTTTAAAATTATATGGTCGTTTTCTTTAATGTACTTTTGAGAGGCAGTACAAAAAAATTCTGAAACAAAACATTAAAAAATTGCACCGTGTGTAGCATTTTAAGCAACGTTTAAAGTTGGGCGTGCCTATTTATAAGCATGTGCCTGTCCATTTATAGTTTCAGTACGTTGGCAGTTTAAATACGCCAAGTTTTCTTAAAGTTTGGAATGTATATTATTTGATTATGAACAAATTAAATGTTTTAATCATTCACAGCGTTGGTCAAATTTCGTAGGTGTAATACTTTAAGAATCCTAATGATGTACTTTTACAGCTAATATTACATAAAGTTACACTTATTAAAGCACATTGCATAAAAAATCTGATGTGTTACACTCACATGACTTTCTCTACTCTTGTACAAACTATTTTTACAAACGCTTACTGTCCATATGCTTCATGTTAATCGAGATATCGAGATGTTAATCTTATTGCTAATTTTCTTGTAGATGCAAGGGGAATTGGTAGGCTTTAAGCGATAGTCAAATATTTTAAGAGGTGGTTGCTATGTGGAGTATTCCATTCTCTTTGCATTACCAGGACAAAAAAAATGAATAACGAATTTGAGAAAAAGTATTATTGGAAAATTTAAGGGAATAACAACCAATATCTCGAAAATGGTTCACTCAACAAAAAAAATGCATATGACATAAATTGTGTATTTTAACGCGATCTACATTTTAGTGTAGTAAAATTTTGTCTATCTCTTATGGTTTATCAGTTATGCAAAAGTCGTTCACAATGAAGAATACTTTTGGGGACATTCCCGGAAAATTCGAGATATACATTTTATTTGTCATGAAAATATCTTAAACATATGATATTTTAATCAAAATCGTTAGAGCCAGTTTTGAGAAAATTACAATTTTCGAAAAATGATCCATGTAAATGGTAGTCTGGGGTGGGGGGATTTTCTTGAAAACCTTCGTGTCGTACCTCTGGGAGATGCTGAAACTAAATACCAAGTTTGGTGTTTATCCGGCTGTTCGTTTCTGAGTTATGCTGTTCACAGACACACACACACACACACACACGGACATGTTTCCAAAAATGCTTTTTTTGGATTCATGGGGTCTCAAAACATGTATTTCCGGTGAAATCTCGGTGTCGAATTTTTGGGTGGAATACAATACCTCCCCTACTTACTATACGTAGTAGAGAAAGTAAAAATTGCATCGTGTGTAGCATTTTAAGCAATATTTAAAGTTGCGCGTGCCTATTTAAAAGCATGCGCCGGTCCATTTATAGTTTCAGTTAGTTGGCAGTTTAAATACGCCAAGTTTTCTTAAAGTTTGGAATGTATATTATTTCATTATGAACAAATTAAATTTTTTAATCATTCACAGCTTTGATCAAATTTCGCAGGTGCAATACCTTAAGAATCCCAATGATGTCCTTTTACAGCTAAAGTTAGACTTATTAAAGCACATTACATAAAAATAGATGAGTGTACAAATTATTAAGTATACATTTTGATAAATACAAAACTCCTTTTTGGAATAACGAAAAAGTTTCGGAATACGAAAATGTTAGTTGTTATAAAATATAGGACACCCTCATATTATACCATTAATTGCCAATATTTCTCCAGATCCTCAGGAGAGACATCGTAAAACTAACGAAGTCCCTCTTCACTTCTGGCACAGTGAAATATCTGACTCTTTAGCTCATTTGGCTTTAAGGTTTCACTAGCTTGCACTTCTGAGTTTTAATATTTATTTTATCATTTACACATCAGATCTTGCGTTTCCGTTGAGGCAGTTTCAAAACCTGCAGACAATTTCGCATTAATTACCGTTCTCCTTGGACTATAAAACCAGCAATTACTTTTTTCTGACGGAAGGCTTTCCTCGATGGCCGCAAAGCACTACTTCTTGTTCTCAAAGGATATAGGTAATTGATTGTAAAAGATCGCTCAACATTCAGTAGAGCCTGCGCTTAACTAATACGCATAAGTGCGCTGAATAAAACTGACTACAATATATTCACTCTTAGGTTGATCCACGGCAAAACAAACCCACGTGGTCAGTGCACCGTGGTGCAACACGGTAGCAATGCGCGCAGGAAAGTAGTCCCATGCTAATATTCTGAATTTTAGAATGAGTTTATCCTTAAATAGTATAATATTCTATACAAATACCCAAGGTTATATTTAACGCTGATTTATACCGTAAAACAGAGCTACAAGCCCCATGATGCAATTCGTATGAGTCACCTGACATCCGGGTAAGCGCAGAATATTATTTACAGCCAGAAACCAGCAGTTGTGTTTAGTATCATGCAGGACGATGAATTTGCTCTTGCGTTTTCGTCGAATTACGTAAAGCATTAGCCGCGCAAACCATTGAATCTTTATTATGAGTTATGTGAGAAATGTTCAATACTTTCCGCGAAAGAAATGGTGAAATTAACTTCTGGGTTCACCGGTGTTTCGAGTACAAGTAAAAACAGTGCCTGTGCAGAAAAATTTGAAACGGCAAAAGTGGTTACATCCGAAAAAAAAAACTATCAATCTTATCATCTTTAACCCTTAACAGAATATACTAGTCGCCGTTTCAGTTATCGAAATAAGGACTCTGTTCTTTTTTGCACTACGTGCTGCTTGTACTGGCCACATGGTCTGAAAGTGTGACAGTATTTCTAGTGCGAATGGCGGAAGGATACATTATAGCGGTGCACTGGTCACCTGGGGTTTGCTTTGACGCGGATCAACCTAAGAGTGAATACAGAGCTGTATTCACTCTTAGGTTGATCCGCGCCAAAACAAACCCACGTGACCAATGCACCGTGATACAACACGGTAGCAATGCGCGTAGGAAAGTAGTTGTATGCTAATAATCTAAATTTCAAAATGAATTTAGCCTAAGAGTTTAATTAACACTGATTTATGCTGTTAAACAGGACTACAAGTCCCAACATGCAATTCGTATGAATCATCTGATTCGAGCATGCGCAGAATATTGGTTACAGCCTGAAACCAGCAGTTTCTGTTTAGTATCATAGAGAACGGTGAATTTGCTCTCATGTCTTCGTCGACTTACATAAAGCATAAGCCGGGCAAACCATCGACTAGTGGTGAAAAAAAATCTGATGTGTTACACTCACATGACTTTCTCTACTCTTGTACAAACTATTTTAACAAACGCTTATTCTCCAACTACTTCATGTTAATCGAGATAAACATTTGCAGACTCTATCTTATTGCTAATTTTCTTATAGATGTAAGGGGAATATAGATTTACAAGGGCAATATAGAAATACAGTAGCCTTTAAGAACATACATCTCTCTTAATAGCTGGTTGCTAGGTGCAGCACCATTCCCTTTGCCACAGATTAATACTCTTTGCATATCCAAGACAAACAAAATGAATAACGAATTCCCATTTGAGAAAATAAGTATTGAAAAATTTAAGGGAATAACAAGCAATATCTCGAAAATGGTTCACTCAACAAAAAAAATGTATATGACATAAATTGTGTATTTTAACGCGATCTACATTTTTTGTACAGTAAAAGTTTGCCTATCTCTTATGGTTTACCCGTTATGCAAAAGTCTTTCACAACGAAGAATACTTTTGGAGACATTCCCAGAAAATTCAAGATATACATTTTATTTGTAATAAAAATATCCTATATATATTATATTTTAATCAAAATCGTTAGAGCCATTTTTGAGAAAATTAAAATTTTCGAAAAATGTTCCATGTAAAGGGTAATCTGGGGTGGGGGGATTTTCTTGAAAACCTTCGTGTCGAATCTCTGGAAGATATGAACCTAAATACCAAGTTTGGTGTTTATCCGACTGTTCGTTTTTGAGTTATGCTGTTCACAGACTCACACACAGACACACACAAACACACACACACACACAAACACACACGGATATGTTTCCAAAAATGCTTGTTTTTTATTCAGGGGGTCTCAAAACATATATTTCCGGTGAAATCTCGGTATCGAATTTTTGGGTGGAATACAATACTTCCCCTACTTACTATACGTAGTTGAGAAAGTAAAAGATAGTGTGGAATGTTTATTATAAGTTATGTGAGAAATATCCAACACTTCCCGTGAAAAACGGTGATATTAACTTATGAGCTCACCGGTATTTCGAGTACAAGTATAAACAGTACTCGTAAAGAAAAATCTGAAACAGGAAAAATGTTACACCCGGGAATAAAAGAAAGCATGTGAAATATGGGATGCAAGAATGTAACGATTTTGTGAAGAGTGCAATGTGCGTAACAGTGTACAATTTCTTTTTTTAAAAAATGAGCCGCCAACAGTTGATAAAGTACGCTTCCAGAGAGCGAATAAATGTTAGCTATCGCATACCTGTTACTTTCCTTTTCGCTGTTTCCTTTATAATTAACTAGTATTAACTTTTATTTTGTTGTAACTGTAAATCTTATCTCCTTTAATCCCTAAAAAAATTTGCTAGTCACCGTATAAGTTGCCGGAATAAGGACGCTGTTACATGCCGCGTGTACTCGCCACATTGTCGTGAAAGTATGACAGTATTTCTGGCGCGAATGGCGTAAGGATATACTACAACGGTGGACTGGTTACCTGGGTTTTGTTTTGGCGCGGATCAATCTAAGAGTAAATGCTGTTTAGTTATAAGTTATTGAAAAAGTTCCACTCATTATTTCAAATTGCATGGCAGCAGTAGAATGGAGGATATAGCCCCTCGACGTGTGTGGCTGTCGTGGATGACAAGAGGCAGGTATTCCTTAAATGTTTTACCCTTTCGGATGGTATGCGTTAACAATATGGTGACACCACCAAAGTGGAGGGACTGTAAATATGTGGGGTGGGGATGAACCGGTTTCCTGGGAGTTGAAAACAGTTAAAGTGTGTCGACCAGTTCGACACTTGTAAGATGCCTTTCCTTTTTGTTGCCAAGCTCCCTTCACAGAACTACGTGACGATGAACCTGCACGTAAACATTCGCGTAGCAGGTTCCGTTTTAAGGAGAGAGAGAAAATGGCGAAAATTGCCCCCCCCCAAAAAAGAGTGTGTAGTAGTATTATAAATTCGAATGTCCTCTTTAATTTTATATGTAGTTTATCATTGTAGGCACAATACATTTTTAAAAATTGCACTGCATCTGCCCCATGTAGGTATAATACTACATAGTCTGCACTGCTTCACAAAAAAAATAATAACTCCTATACTCTTTGGAGTAAAGAGGTAGACTTAAGCTTGCCTTTTAAAGAAGGTCTGTTGTACAAATTGGTACGACTTCTAAATATGACAACGTCCATATGTCCAAACTTTGTGATGTTTTTCTTTGTAAATAAATATATACTTACGAGTCGGCCACGATATGATGCGTGCGGTGGAAAGAGGAACTAAACAGTAACGGAACAGTGGGTGGAGCATTGAAAGGACAGTCAGGTAAAGAAAGCATCACAACTCTGAGTTGCATTCACCAGCGAGGCTGAGGCCTGCAAATGTAGTACTGTTCTCCTTGTGCAACTCTACATTCCCCTATCGCCTTGACCTTCACTCGCCTCTGATCTCATGTCTTGATGACGTTAGGCAGTGTCAATAAAAACACTGGCGCCCTCCTCCAAGCGACCTCATAACGTGGCAGATAGTATATACATGTTTATTTCTGCGTTTATACTTTGAACAGTTTTCTTCCCTGAATGATATTTTTTGATATTCTAAGGAACTACTGAAGACAGTTAAATTAAATGTTGATGATAAAATAACATCTCAACTCTGTTAGTGATTTACTTGGGTGTTAATAAGTTGGTTAGTTATATTCTTAAAAAAATTTACTGATAAATTTTAATAAAACATTTATAATTAAGAACAAATTCTATCTCTCTTAATATACCACATTATTTAATACAAGTATATCAGTGAACTTAGAAGGCATACATCTATATCCTGTGATAGTTTCTGAGATAATGGGTTATGAAGTTAGCAAATTTAACATAGGCGCGATAGGGCTTATAATCGCCCTTAAAACGATGAACTATTTTTGGTAGTTGGTTTTATTGTTAACAGAACGGGAACGGCACGGAAGAGAATTAAACGCAATGCAGTGGTGATTCTTCTATGCAAGAAGTTACGAACTGCATAAACATTATATTATTTAGTAAAACGTCCGTGATATCAATCTAACTTCTACCGGGTGTCGTCAACGCCCTGCTGGTGGTGCAGCGGTTTGCAGCCTGGTGCCCAGGTTCCCTGAAGTCGTCCTCCGTGAACTAGTGGTACCGTGCTAGCCTCTAGTTCCCAAGGTCGCGGGTTCAAACCCGGCGGAGGGTGATGGGTTTTTTTCGGGCGTAAATATCCTTAGCACGGCTTCCTTCGGAAGGGAAGTAAAGCCGGTGGTCCCGTGTCGTAGATTTACGGCACGTAAAAGAACATCAAGCCTGATAAAGAGGTCTCTGAGCAATATAGAATGGGACGCTAAAGACCATAGTAGTTAAAGAGCGTCCATAAATAAAAAAACTCAACTCAGGTTCCTTGATGTGGAATGTGTCTCGATTCGAGTCCACTATCTTGAGGAATATAAGGAACTAAGGTGGCGATCTGTATGTTCAGTAGAACATTAGGGTTGGAGAAGCGTATCTCCTCGCATAGTTTGGATTTTCTTCCAACTATGTCGTGTGTATTTGGGAGTGAAATCGGCAGTCGGTGTCGACTATCGTACGTCAAGGATATCGTACCACTTGTTATTACAACATAACCTGTAATAGAAAGCACTAAGATTTCCTTTTACAAATTCCTATCACTAACGTCAGTTCTGAAGGACCACTTTAACCTTCCTAACAATCATTTTGAAAGCAATAGGTGCATCTTTCGATGCACAAGTGCGGTGAGTTATTTGCAACACAGAAAGGTAGAGCACATTCCTCAATGCCCAAAAATCGAATCAAAAACAAAATTCAGAAACGCCAACGTTACAACATTGCAACGGTTGGATTTACTGGGTGTATGTGCAACATTTTAAAATAAGCTTCAAAGAATCAACCAAAAAAAATAGCTACGGTTTATTAATAAAGCCACTATGATTATCCGCTGTAAAGATTTAAGGACCATGGGCCAGATACTGTGTTTGACTCAGGAGTTCAGCTATGACCTTGTGGTTGACGTAAGCGAACTTGAGCCAGCGCTGTATTGTTCTTCCCTCTCGCTCTATTGTTTTACAACCTGTGCCAAAGGTATTTATCCTTTCTTTCCCGGAACAATAAATATTATGCGAAGAATCTTCAGTAATACATTATATTAACGCATCAAGCAAACCAATTAAGATCATACTTTCAATAAATAAAGCTGCAAAAGCTGCATATATGTAAAAGAACATACTTATGACCTTACACGTGTGAAACTACACTTGTTGAAAATACTTTTAACTGCTGGTGTTACTCTGTTTGTATCGTAGGCAAGAAGCTCCCTAGTCCACTGCACGCTTGCAATTCAAGGATAAAGCAATTCTCCCGAGTCAACCACAGTACACAGATCCCGCGTCATTACTGCGTTTGACTCAGGAGTTTAGCTATGACCTTGTGGTTGACGTAAGCGAACTTGAGCCAGTGGTATATCGTTCTTCCCTCTCGCTGTATTGTTTTACACCCTGTTCCAAATTTACTTACTCTCTCTTTCTCGCTACAATAAATATTACTGCATCAAACAAAACAATTATGAGCTTACTTTAATAATTAAACCTGTAAAACCTGCATACGTATAAATCAATGTAATAATGACCATACGTATGTGCAACTGCACTTGTTGACAATACTTTTGAACTGCTGATGTTACACTATTTGTATCGTAGGCAAGAAGGATGCCTGCAGTTCAAGGACAAAGTCATTCTCGTTAATCAACCAAAGTAGCTTTTCTCCGCATTAATTTTCTCCTTTAATGACAGTCATAAACCTGAAATGGCAGGTAGAAGTGGACATTTTAAAACTTGCTACACGAATGTGGAACGCTGCTACTGAGCATTCACAGACGCGCAATGCTACTCTCTCTTGTTTATTTTAGAAGTGCAAACAATGCCTGTTGGAAGCGCCAGCAGTGAACAGATCACCATAAACCATAGTGCATAGGAGAGGGCCGTTGTTCTGTGTTATTTGAACATGATGGTCACTGAAGTGCTCTTTGCAAGGAGGAGGATGTTCTCTTTAATTAAAGAAAGAAAAAGAAAAGAAAAATCCTAGCAACTTGGGGAATAAACTCTTATGTTTTATCTATTCATAATTCTGATTCCTTCTTATTTATGAAATATTTCCGGTAAGAAACAACATAGTATTTTAGCTATATACGCAGCCTTACGTGTGACGTAACACCGTTTTGAAGACTCACTGGCAAGAGGTGCGAAGAGAAGGGAACGCAAGCTCTGTGTATTACAAGCCCATAGGTACAAAGTACAGCATGCATTCCTCTTGAGGACATTAAAAAATATCAGAATGGATAAACCACGTAAGTAGAATGGTCCCTGATCGCCTACCCTGGCAAGCTTTCATTAATAGACCACACGGAAAATCCAGAACACGTTGGAAACAAAAGAGTTCTAATGGTTTCCTAGCTTTGGGGGGGGGGAGGTTTCAAGTATCCACTTCTTGATGCAGGAGAAGATATCTCTTCCACTTTTCA
Source organism: Deroplatys truncata (assembly GCA_030765065.1). Taxonomy (NCBI): domain Eukaryota; kingdom Metazoa; phylum Arthropoda; class Insecta; order Mantodea; family Mantidae; genus Deroplatys; species Deroplatys truncata. The sequence goes on from CM060987.1 coordinate 117,105,387, forward strand.
TGCATGAAAACACGAAAATCAATCCAAAACTCAAAAAGTCAGTCATCTTACAAAGACAAACCGCCCTTAAACTACAATTCTCTCTAGCGGGAATACATTTAAACTCGCATTTCGGCATTTCAAACTGAATTTTATGAAAAGAAAAACGTAGTTCTGTTAATAAACCAAAGTCTTTAGACGATACTAACAACTTCTATGAACAATTTTACCCGAGGCAAACGCTTATATTATAACTTGTAAGAGTATTGCTGGCCACAGAAAGTTGAATGAAAGTTGAAGGGAATCTACCAATTAGCATGCAAATGTAATATTTTGTTGTCTGTTGAGTGGCCACGTGACGCTTCAGGCAACAGGCCTTGATATTCCGGGCCTGTGTGTGATACATTGCTAAGTAAAAGTTTTATACCATTGGTGTACATAACTTGGTTTGAAAGTCACCAAACTATAAACTTTACGACACCAACCACCAGAAGACCCGTTGTCCGTAAACAGTAAATCGTTAGCTTTGAGTCTATAAGAACACATAACGAAGGGAACGTTGTGGTACAAACATCATGAAGTTAAGAATTTAGTATGTGGTTTACAGCATATCATTATTTAATAGGGTAGATGACCTCGACAACTTTTCTTTTCACAGGTAGATACGACGGTGTATGCCTGGTTTACGAACTGTAACACTAGAATGCTGAAAACTGTATCCTTGACTATTTCTTTAGTCGTACCATGCAAAAACATACGAAAAGTGGTCTGTGCAAGACTAGGCTTCTATGACCTACAAATACAGCAAAAATAAATCTCGTATCACAACTTTTGCTACACTTGACCAATTCACAGGTACCCATTGTTTATTACTACCTATTCATATAAAATCCACTTCACGTGAATCAGGAGAAAGTTCCCTAAGAAATCATTTCAAATTGGACAAAAAAGCTTGGTTACAAACAAATTGCTGCAACAGTACTCAAGTGTTTGCATCACAAGTTGAATTCTGCTAGTAATCGGCTCAGTGCAAACGTGTTACATACATATCGCACTCCAAACTGGGAAAATCTAAATATACAAAAACTGGTTTGCAAATGCTTAATGACCCAAATTCATTTGATATACGAGGGCAGTCCCAGAAGTACCTGTGCTGACTATATATACCGGTTGTTGTTTCAAACAAATGACTATGGCAGAAAGTACCACCCTTATAACGCTTAAGTCTGAATTTTGATGATGCTACGTTGTTTAGTAATTGTTTGGCAGCCATTAGCAGTGATCTCTCTCAGCAAATTTGTAAACCTGGATAAAACTGGCCATCGTTATGTGCTACAATACTTCCATTTGAAAGTTCTTAGACTAACTAATATTAAAGCTGAGCTAGATTCTACTCTGGGGGAGTCTGCTCCTTCGTTTACAACAGTAAAATATAGGGCGACAGAGTTTAAGCGAGGCCGTACGAGCTGCCAAGACAAACGTCGCAGTGGTCGACCAAATGAGGTGACCACGGCAGAAATTGTTAATAAAATCCACAAAATGGTATTGGATGACCATCGACTGAAAATGCGCGAGCTAGCAGACATCGTCGGCATTTCAAAATCTGCTGTGCATCGCATACTAACTGAAAATTTAGGGACGAGAAAGCTGTGCGCAAGATCGGTGCCGCGTTTACTCACAATGGAACAAAAGCAGCGTCGTGAGGATGTTTTAGTCGAGTTTTTGGCGATGTTTTGCTGCAATAAAGCCGAGTTTTTGCGTCACTTCATAACCATGGATGAAACATGGGTCCATCACTTCACATCTGAGAACAGTCAAATCAGTGGATTGAAATGGGCGAATCGGCTCCAAAGAAGGCGAAGACAGTTCCATTTGCAGCAAGGTCATGGCGTCTGTTTTCTGGGATGCGCGTGGTATAATTTGCATTGATTATCTTCAAAGAGGAAAAACAATCAATGGCAAGTATTATGCAAACTTATTGCAGCGTTTGAATGATGAAGTCAAGCAAAACCGGCCGCAATTAGCGAAAAAGAAAGTTCTTTTTCATCAAGACAATGCACCAGTTCACACATCCATTATCGCCATGGCCAAAATCAATAAGTTCGAGTTGCTTTCTCATGCACCCTATTCGCCAGACTTAGCCCAATCTGATTATTTTCCGTTTCCAAAGTTAAAGAAATGGTTTGGTGGTAAAAGATTTACCAACAATGAAGAGGTGGAGTTTGCAGTTGATGGCTGTTTTGCAGAACTCGACGGTTCTCAGTATAAACAGGGTAACAAAAGCTATTGAACATCACTGGGAAAAGTGTATCGAGCTGAAAGGAGACTATATAGAGAAATAAAGATGTTTTCTCCCAAAAGTTTTGCGTTTTCTTTGTTATGTCGGGTACTTCCGGGACAGCCCTCGTAAATTGTGAATTTTAAAGATTTCTACGTCTTTACTTATTCTATTTCGCGGGCCTAAGCAAAAAGCCTAACTCAAAAACGAAAAGTCGGAAAAACATTTATGATTTTGTAATGAGAACTTTTATCAAAGATTTGCCTATCGTAACTTCGTTAAGGCGAATATAACCTAAAGCCTTCTTTTTCTTTCTAATAAAGTAACATGCAACTTCCACTATAACAGAAATAATTAAAATTTAACCTACTAACATTATTATGAACTCTCCCCTAACATTTACTGTTTAGGATTATTTACCACATTTACACATTCTGAATCTGCTGCATTTTGTTATTGGCGATTATTTATTAATATTACTTCATTAATGCGATATTAACCTTAGTATTACAATTAATATTTCCCGCTCTGCGCCAATGAGCAAGTGTTGACAACATGCCTGAGGAAGTTTGTACACTGACATTCATTTCCTAATGTCAATAGTTGCATTGTTTCTTGTAATAATAAAATAGTGGATATTTAGCAGAATAAAGCAAAGTATATAGTCTTTACGACTGGAAAATCGATCATTTTAGTATTCATTCACTGCTTTGTTCATTAACAGAATGACTATTATTATTATTATTATTATTATTATTATTATTATTATTATTATTATTATTATTATTATTATTATTATTTGCCAGTGGACGTAAACACAGTACTGACCTAGAAAAACAACTTATCTTTTTGCAAACATGTCTGTTTAACAATAATGCATGACAGACTCGATAATAATTAGAAACTAGAATGAGAGTGCAAAACATATTCAAAGAAAGAAAGGAAAAAGGGGAGAAAAAAAACATAGTAACTTAACAGTGCAAATTTAAAGAAATAATGTTTGCAGTTTGAACTTCAATAATTTAATGCATAGTATATGTATATTTGATATTTCTATATTGTTCTATCATATCATATGTATTGTATAGTAAATGAATAAACGATTGCGCCTTACTTTAGTGCTCATCATTACTAATAGTGTTAATATTTTGCCTATTTTGAAATTGTTTTAGTGCCTACTTGCATGTCTATTTTAAGTGTTTGTGCGTTGTTTCGAGCAGGAAGGCTCAGGCGGTAAAGTCTGTGGCTCGCATTCCGGGGGTTCTTGGGTTCAAATCAGGTTGGTCGAACAAACTGACTGGTCTTTCTTTTCTTGTGGTTTTCCTCAATCACCAAGGTAAATACCGGATTAGATATTTAATACAACGACCCAAAGTTCCATCTCAGGTCTAAAACAATAGTATACATGAAAATAGATACAGTTGCCTGGCACTAAAGTCTCTGCGGATACGTGTCGATGCTGCAATCTGCCCGTCACGTATACAAGCAGAGGTACAGTTGCCTGGCACTAAGGTCTCTGCGGATACGTGTCGAAGACGCCATCTGCCCGTCACGTATAGAAACAGAAGTACAGTTGCCTAGCACTAAGGTCTCTGTGGACACGTGTCGAAGCTGCAATCTGCCCGTCACGTATAGAAACAGAAGTATAGTTGCCTAGCACTAAGGTCTCTGCGGACACATGTCGAAGACGCCATCTGCCCGTCACGTATAGAAACAGAAGTACAGTTGCCTAGCACTAAGGTCTCTGTGGACACGTGTCGAAGCTGCAATCTGCACGTCACATATAGAAACAGAAGTATAGTTGCCTAGCACTAAGGTCTCTGTGGACACGTGTCGAAGCTGCAATCTGCCCGCCACGTATAGAAAAAGAAGTATAGTTGCCTAACACTAAGGTCTCTGCGGACACATGTCGAAGCTGCAATCTGTCCGTCACATATAGAAGCAGAAGTACAGTTGCCTAGTACTAAGGTCTCTGCGGACACGTGTCGAAGCTGCAATCTGCCCGTCACATATAGAAACAGAAGTGCAGTTGCCTAGTACTAAGGTCTCTGTGGACACGTGTCGAAGCTGCAATCTGCCCGCCACGTATAGAAACAGAAGTACAGTTGCCTAGTACTAAGGTCTCTGCGGACACATGTCGAAGCTGCAATCTGCCCGTCAAATATAGAAACAGAAGTATAGTTGCCTAACACTAAGGTCTCTGCGGACACATGTCGAAGACGCCATCTGCCCGTCACGTATAGAAACAGAAGTATAGTTGCCTAGCACTAAGGTCTCTGCGGACACATGTCGAAGACGCCATCTGCCCGTCACGTATAGAAACAGAAGTATAGTTGCCTAGCACTAAGGTCTCTGCGGACACATGTCGAAGCTGCAATCTGCCCGTCACATATAGAAACAGAAGTACAGTTGCCTAGCACTAAGGTCTCTGCGGACACATGTCGAAGACGCCATCTGCCCGTCGCGTATAGAAACAGAAGTATAGTTGCCTAGCACTAAGGTCTCTGCGGACACATGTCGAAGACGCCATCTGCCCGTCACGTATAGAAGCAGAAGTATAACTGCCTAGCACTAAGGCCTCTACGGACACGTGTCGAAGCTGTCATCTGTCTGCCATGTATAGAAGCAGAAGTACAGTTGCCTAGTATAAGGTCTCTGCGGACATGTGTCGAAGGTGCCATCTGCCCGTCACGTATAGAAGCAGAAGTATCGTTGCCTAGCACTAAGTTCTCTGCGGACACATGTCGAAGGTACCATCTGCCCGTCACGTATAGAAATAGAAGTACAGTTGCCTAGTACTAAGGTCTCTACGGACACGTATCGAAGCTGCAATCTGCCCGTCACATATAGAAACAGAAGTATAGTTGCCTAGCACTAAGGTCTCTGCGGACACGTGTCGAAGCTGTCATCTGTCTGTCATGTATAGAAGCAGAGGTACTGTTTCCTAGCACTAAAGCCTGTAGGGATACGTAACGAAGAAGGATAGTATGGTACAGGGTTAAGACCTAGAAGGCTAACTGGGGCCACACACCGATCCACGAGGTATCCCCTAACAGATCCGTCGCGATATGTCCACATAGCTAAAGCGAGTAAAATAAATAGAGGGAACAAGAAGTAGATAGAAAAATAAGCTTTTGTAAGAATAGTTTGTAAAAGAGTGAGTAGAGAAAGTCATGTAATGCAAAATTAAGGTTAACTTTATTATTATTTTTTTTAACCTAGCTTTAGCCTGGCCTGTTTTCAGTTTGTGCACGTGCAAGTTACGTACATTTTATTTCCAGTTGAACTAGCAGATATGTAACACTAATTTTTTCCATGTTTCGTCACGGTAGAGCTTAACACCACTAGACATGCATCGTTAGCAACTACTGCCCAAATGTGTAACATCATATCACCGTGACGAAATACTTTTTTTATTGTGGCTAATGAACACCCATTTTCTTAGTAACCGTAATGTTATTTCAAAGCCAGTGAGCGTTAACTTAATTGACCATTTCTTTGTAATTAAGGCCATCGGGATTAGTTCTTTAAACTTTCTCTCTCACTACAAGGACAGCAGGATATGTCAGGATACCATCGTGACATTCAGCCTATAATTTAAGTGAATCATGGTGCACTAATAAAAACTCCTAGGGTATCTCAAGCTAGACAAGGAACTCTAGTGAAGCTGATTTCATCATCTCAGTGCTTTGCTGTCTACATAATGAATGGTTCGAAAACTGATTAAAATTCACATTACTTTTTCTACTCACTGCTCTAAACTTATTCTTACAAAGCCTTATTCTTCTATTTACTTCTTGATATAATTTCATTGCACACTTAAACATTTCGTTTTACGAACACAAGGATACATCGGCTAAGGCAGTCAAATGTTTAAAGCGTGGGTCCTATGTGATGGCTTTGAAACTATATGCTCTTTACATGACCACAAGAAAAACGAATAGAGACTTACCATTTGAAAAAAGTGCAAGTATTTGAAAATTCAAAGTAATAACAAAAAATACTTCGGAAATGGCTAAACCCACAAAAAAGTTTCATTGACATAAATTGTATGCTTAAATAGATCTGCATTTCTTTTCGTGCAGTATGGTTTTACCTCTTTCTTATGTTTCCCAATATATAAAAAAAAGGTGATTCAGAATAAAGAGGACTCCACAGGTTATTCGCTGAAAGTTCAATAGATGCATTATATTTGTCAAGCAAACATCTTAAACATAGAGTATTTATTAAAATAGTCAGTTTAAAAAAAAGTAACGAGTTTTTCTAATGTAAAGGGTAGTATAGGCTGGGGGGTTTGCTTGAAAATCCTCGTATCGCATTCTTGGAAGATGAACTTAAATACCAGGTTTTCGTTTTTTAATTATGTTGTTCACAGACAGGTGGACACATGGATGGATAGATGAATACACACACACGGAGCTTTTTCCAAAAATGCTTACTTTTGGGGGGGGATTCAGGGAACCTAAACAAATTATTTCCAGTGAAATATCGACATCGAAACGTTGGAATGCAATACTTCCTCTACTTGCTGGCTCTGGCGGCAACATCTGTGGCCCGCACTCGGGAGGTCATGAGTTCGATTACCGCGGCCGATCCATAGGATTTTTCGGGTCGCTAGCGAATGTTGAGAAGGTTCATTACATCTCCCGAATTTCCTGTCCCTCCATTTCACCTGCATTCTCATTTCGCTTCAGTTTTCATCTGCTTGTCTGTTTCAGAGTTGAAAGTGTCAGTGGGAGTTTCGGCGTTGCATGGCAGGGGAAAAGGATGCTCTATGTAGCCCTTCGTCTCCGGGAAAGGGGCGGTCTCCGAGTCCCGGTCTCCTCCAGTGGGTTGTGCAAGCCTGGAGAGGGAGGGGAACCGGTGTACCACCTGCCATCCGGGGAGTTTCAATATGTAAAAGGTAGGAACCCTGCCTCTGCCCTGTCGTGCCTCCTGGTCCGGCCCACCATCACGGGCTTAGGAACAAAAGATCTTGTAGGTCAAGGTGTTAAGTCTCCCTGCGTATCTAGTTCTACTCCTACTAGTAATAAGTAGCAGAGAAAGTAAAAATGTACTTAATATAGGTACTATAATTTAAGCTAGTTTCAATATTGCAATTTTCTCGGGTTATTAAAGATTCTGGAAACATATTTAAGAAGCATTAGTATACAGACCAGGACTGTCAGGGTATAAATTTAGCATCAAAGTTATTTAAGACTTTCGTGACTCCAGAACTCTTTCATTGAATAATAAATACTATGGAAATAAGTTTGATCACATTCTCCAATTATGTCCACCCGCATTCCTATAACTATAGCAGACTGTTCAAGAATAATAAGCGATTGCCAAAAAAGTTATCTTCTTTCGAAATTTTAATATCCTTATCTTAAGAGGCTTTGGCATCCTGTGAACAATACTAATACAATTGACCGGTCAGACGATTTGAGTAAAGTGAAATCATTCTAGTGTTGACAGCTGGGACATAAATAATAATCGCAGCGATTAAGTCCTTGTGAGATGTATTTAGGCATTTTACCAGCAAAATAAAAGTTTATTCTTTAAAATTAGTATCTTGTCATTTAGTATAGATAACTGTTTTGAACGCGTCTAAACGAAAAGAAACAAAAAAACAAAATAACAGCGCGTTTTATACATGAATATCAAATAAAAGTTTCAAGAGTGAAAAGAAAAGATTTCAGTATTTACAACAAAGCGCTTAGAGCTATACTAGATATCTGAAAATGCTACCCACCGCGGTAGTTTAGCGGTAACGTGTCAGACTGCATCTGGGAGGTTCCGGGTTCGATTCTCGTCGATGTCCACTCTGATCTTGGGTTTTTCGTGGTTTTCCCTGACCAGTAAGTGAATGCTGGGGTGGTTTCACATCTATCACAATTTCCTTTCCACCATTTCCCTTTCATCTTTCTGGTGTGCTTCTAGGTTGTATGGGTGAAACGAGGCCGAACAGATGGCGCGGATACTTGCTCAAAGGAAAGAGGACTACCCGTGGACACTAGACAGCTGCTTGGTTGATGGGTCCTTCATCGTCCTTTCTAGACAGCTTCATCATGGATGGGTATTGGAGCCTGGAAGTGTTAAGATCTTCCGCGTGTCTCTGCGGTCTGTAGACTCCTATGGTTCCTTCACTTCATCCCTTCCTCCTGGGGGTGTACTAGCCACAAAAATCTATGTAGGTCGAGTGAGCAAGGTATGGCCCTCCATTGTATAACCTACACCTATTTGAAAACGCTGATTTTATGACAGTGCGAACCATTTAACTTGTAAAAATACACGTTTGTTATTTCAGACTACGCATTAAGCAGTTTAATTCCTTATATACACCATCCCCGATGGCGAGATATCCAAAAGAAGCACCAAATAGTACACCGTTAGCAGGTTCACTGCACCGAACAGACTGGCTGGTGTTTAGCGAACCAACCTGGTAATTTTACGGACCTTGGGCGAGAAACGATGGCTTGCGGCATGTAGCACGCGAGATACCATGAGCACTGCGTGTTCCCACTACTGTTTTCACTTTCATTCTACTGGAAATAATTGCCATTCGCACATTCCGGTTATACCTAGCGAAAATAAAACATCATGATCTTCGTGAATATATTTCCGGCTCTCAGATGGTATTACTGAAATGAAAACGTAATTTGAAAGATCAAATAGAAACGAAGCATGCTTTTTCCCTTTAGTTGTTATAGTAGAAGGGGTATGTTGGGCATGAATGAATATATACTTCCAACTCCTAGGCTCCCAGAGTTGAACTGAAAGGAACATTCCACCCATTCTTAGTCGTCCTCCGTGGTGTAGTGGTTACCATGCTAGCCACGTAGATTTACGGCACGTAAAAGAACCTCAAGCCTGAAAAAGAGGCCTTTGAGCAAAATTATCGGTCTTTCACGCCCAATATAGAATGGGACGCTAAGGACCACAGTAGTTAAAGAGCGTCCATAAATAAAACTCAATTTAATTTAATTTCACCCATTCTTAACTAGGATGTGAATCGGGTAGAAACTGGCTGACCCTCGGCGCTTGAAAGCATAAATGATTAGGAGAAATGGTGACATCAGCATACACGAAGTCAATCTAGTGACCGACAACGCACCGCTCCAAACTTCAACGCCCAAAATGGCCCTAAAGAGCCTCTTTAGGTCACAATTGCTATATCTGAAAAGTACACAACACCGCCAACTATTCGTGAAACCCAAACGAAATCCACACTCTCAAACGAGTAGAGTGTTCCTTGTAACATTTTGGAAGGAATCCACGGTTCGATAGACGACCAACCTCGCTTGATATACGGTTTCTTCTATCATGTACCAGTACACTCGCTTTATTATATCCGTGTCTTTTGAATCTCCATGCAGCAGTACCAGAGGTACATCTCGCGTTTGAGAAGGCCAAGCAATAAGGCCATCTCCGCCTATCCATCTCTGTCTGAATCAACACTTTAGATGTCGAAACAAAGCGAGGTGACTCACCATTTTATTGAAGCCGTATTTGCCGATGAATGTTCAGTGACACCTGTTCCAATTACTCACCCAGCAGAAGCGGGCGGTAAACGCATTATTTGAAATTCTATCTTTAGCATAGTCTAGAACATAAATAGTATTTCGGATCATCCTGTATATCATAGTTCATAGACGAACTATTCAGCCAGTTTGGAGAAGTTCTGCAAGGAGAATTTTACTGCGAAAGTGTGGCACTCCGTACAATTCTGGAGATTCTAATGAATTCAAGCAAATAAAATATCAGAAATTTACCTATGAGGGCAATATTTTGCATCAGCTACTAAACTTAAAGGAGAAACTATTGTAAATTCAGCTCTGGTACATTGATAATACTTTTACTGAATACTTAGCACGAAAATGGCGCTTTTTATACTCACTAACTCGGCTAGCTGGAGTTTATGCACATTTGTTTTAACCCTCTAATGCTTAAATTATTTTGCTACTTATGCCACTCTTCTTCTAATTTCTTAGCCGATTTAGAGATCCCTACCAGATGTACCTTAATGGAAACGATTCGAATAACAATGATCGTTAAAGCAGGTCGAAATGGACTAGCCATCCATTCAAAGCCGAAAGTCCTAATCCGATCCCAACGACTACTGCACATCCCAGTGCCTGTGGCAAAGGATGGGGAGGGCCCACGTAAAGTGACGTGTGATAATACGTGTGAATGATGACGGGGTTGCATTTGACTGCATTTGCATGGGTTTTTCTTGTTGTTCTTAAAAATCTACAACAGTACTGAAATAAAATAGCTACAAATACTTTTATTGTTAAATGTCAGTATGACATGAAAATCATAAGAAAACATGTCAAAATATTCCATGACTTTGTCTAAACATCTTTGTGCCAAGTGCAACACTATGCATTAAAGGATTAAAACAAGTTCATAGCCAAATCATTGTAAGTTAAAAACTACTGAGGATAAACGAGTGTTAATTTATTCAGTGTGTGGAATCTTGTGTAGTATGCTGCAGAATAGAAAGCCGGGCATTGACCAATACGGCAAAGCTACCTTTGTCCTAAGTGTTTTTGCTGAAACGTCCTCGAACACGCTTTCACAGGATACAACAACTGGACTTCGCCAGACCACTGCTGGTAGACAAAGCACTGTGTCCTAAACAAACACCTATGGTCCGCCAGTCGTGATGGATTCATATGTCAGTTTTTTTATGTAAACGTTACCATTCATTTTAATTTGAATATATAAAAAAGACAAAATTTAATGTTTTGGTAACACAGAGCCTACTTTTGTACAGTTGGATATAAAAGGAGCATTATCGATTATGGAACTAAATCCTGAGCGACGACACAAGGAAAATCAGCAGTCATTTTCGTAATGTATTATTAAATTAAAAGATATGAAGAATTTATCAAATAGGATGAAGTCAAAGACCCGAGTTTTCTGCATAAAATTAAAAATTAAATTGAGTTTTATTTATGGGCGCTCTTTAACCCTTAGCGTTCCATTCTATATTGGGAATGGAAGACCGGTAATTTTGCTTTGAAGCCTCTTTATCAGGCTTTAGGCTCTTTTGCGTGCCGTAAATCTATAACACGGGACCACGGCTTTACTTCCCTTCCGAAGGAAGTCATGCTAAGGATTTTTTACGCCTGAAAAAAATCCATCGCCCTCCGCCGGGTTTGAACCCGCAACCTCCGGAACTAGAAGCTAGCATGGTAACTACTACACCACGGAGGACGACTTGTTTTCTGCATCCTCATAGGACTGCTCCAAATAGTATTACAATAACAATGCAACATCTCGTCTTTCCAATAATAGTGCTTTTGTTTGGACCAAAAGCGCTATTGAGAAAAGAAGTTTTGTCCTCGTAGTTTATGCCCAGCTTAATGGAACACTGCAAGAGGAAGAACGTTAGATTTGCACACTTTGCACAGCATAGAGGGTTTTCTTTCTGGTGAATAGAATATTATATTATTTGTCTTTCTACAGTAGCCAGATGAAGAATCATTGTGTACAAATCCTCCGCTATAATTACTGTATTATTACCCCCTATGGCAGCAGTCATATAGATGCACATGTGAAAAATATACGCTTACTAGGCGAAATGAAGCGCTGCTGTTAGATAAATATCCCTTTTCTGCACACTAGTGGCCATGTGCACCATTTTACTGTGGTAAAATATGAATTTTACCGCGGTGAACGGTCATTTGTGTTGCATCGACGCCGGTAAAAGTTTATCGAGGGTTTTACCGCGGTTAAATCTCACCGGTTTTCGCCGATTATTTCCAACTCGTGTGCTGAAATGTTAAAATGACGGAACGATATAGATTAGAGTTCCCAGCAAATAGATAGACTCCATTTTCGCCAGTGAATTACATCCTGATAAAGTTAGTTTAATGTACTTTGTCATTTTTAATGCTTAAGACCTTTTTTTTTCCTGCGACAGGTGCCTTAAATATCCTGATGCAAGATGTAACGAAAATCCAGAGAATCACGGCGTTACATAACATAATTATATCAGTTGATGCATAGTTCCAAGAGCAAGGCAGAAATAAGAGGAGTAATGAGTGGATTTAGTGCAATGAATATATTTTCAAGAATATTATGTACTTTAATTGCACAGATATAGGAATCCGGTAACCTGAATAGATCAGTTCCGAAGTCTATAATCTGAGGTAGTTATCGTGGTGTCGGGGTAGCGTGTGCGCTTCCTATTCAAGGGGTTTCGGTTTCAAATCTTGTTTGGGAGTATATTTTTGTTTTCCTTTTTGCGTTTTTTTCAGTAAGTGAATATCGACTAAGGTAGCTGGAATGTAGACAGTGTGGAAAGAAAGAAAGAAAAAAAGTCTATAAAGTTCAGCATATTTTTCTAATCAGTTGTAAGGCCAATTTTTCCTACATGTCCATCTTAAAGTTATTGTTTCTATCTTTTCTTAAGAATTTCACGTTAAATTTAATAAACAGTAGATAAACTTTGGTTTGCTTTTGCTTTCCGCCATTGCACGCTGAACTACATGAATACGCTTCAACAAAGAGGTAAAACAAGTGAAAAACAGATGACATGATGTACATCCGGGTGCGTTCAGTAGAGTTTACTTGCAATGAACGGTGCGCTCAATCAAGGCGAGCACCTGCCAGGTAACCACGGTTACCTAAACTGCGGTGAACATTGGTGCACCCCTGTTTGATGATTACCCCGGTCAAATTCTTACCACGGTAAGCTAAAGGTCCCTGAAGGGTTTGTTTAACGAGAATGGTGCACACGGCCATAGGCCTGAGAAATAGCCTCTCTCAGAGCGGCAACCACCATGCTATAGGAATAAAGGGCATCTCACTCCAAGACACGCTAGCTTCAATAGGTCTGGTGCAAACAAATCAACTCCCTAATCTACCTTAGCTACGGTGCAAGTTTCTATATATTTGTCTGTAGAGTTATAGGCTTCTCCACGAACGCAAATTTGAAAACCTGCAGAGAATATGTTGTGTTGGTGGAAGGATGAGACGGAAACATCTATCGTCACATTTGGCACACAAAAAAGTTCAGAAAATTCGCCACAGTCTTCAAGAATTAAAACATCTCAGTAATCAAAAGCTTGCTTTGTCTTCGAAGAAATTATTAATAGATATATTACTCTGAGGCAGTATTTTTTAACACTTGAATAATTTCAATTAAATTATATAATATGTAAATTCAATAACAGCAAGCCTTGAAGCAATATGTATGTAATAATTTGTAAAAATGTATTTAACAGTCATTGCAAATGTTTATATTATTGTAAACATGCTTAATAATGTTATGTGAATACATTACGGACTTTAATAATGTAAGAGCTGTGAGAATAATAAGTTTAAAGTTGCTAATAATGAGGTAACAATGAGGTATCCTTGAGGCAATAATGAGTTTGAGAGTTTGAATGCTACTAGTCATGATTAGAGCAATGATAATGTAAATTTTGTGACAGTTTAAAAATAACCAATCAACAGCCAAAAAAGCTTTAATTAAATGCAGGTATTCTATTAGACTGGAATTAGCTAATCAGAGACTTGAAATACAGAAGCTTACGGGTTTTGACAGTTGAAATATGTTCAGTTGCCTGCAGACCTTGGTAGTGACCGGATGGAAGATGTGTTCTCTAAAGAAATATTACGTATTCGTGTGTAAAGAAAATTAAGTATACGCGTTAACAAACTGCAAGTTTTAAATTAAAGAATCTCACAGCTCTTAATATTAGTGTAGTGCTATTTTTGTGCCAAGGATTAATAAAAAGAAGTGAATTTAAACTTAAAATCTGTGTAAGCCTACATTCTTGTCGCACCACATCCTGCCTAAGAGAAACGTGTCTCTACAAACATTACTGACGCAGCCGAGGAAAACATAAACAAAGCAGTTTAATAACAAAGTTAATATTTATTTTTAAACTTGGAGCGTAACAACAAAAATACATAATCTTCAAATCAGCTTCTCATACGTAGCAGTTTATTACGTAACAAACAAACATCTTCAAGTTGGCGCCCAACGTGGGGCAGTAAACTAAAGCAACATATACCTACTTCAAGTTGGCGCCCACCGTGGGGCAAGAATAGACAAGAATTTGCGACGACATCTGAAAAGAAGAGATCAACGAACAACGTAGAACTACCAGAATCGACGAAACTACAAGACTACATCTCAGAACTTCAAGATCATCATCAACAGCATCCAAGGACAGCAACAATTCTTTCAGGAGTAAGGGGCACACAGTCAACAATTCAACAACAATCTACGTGGGAACACTGAGTATAAAGATTTACTAACAGACAGAATAAAAGGTCAGGAAATTCCATTATACATTTAAATAATTGTCAAGTTTAGAAAATAAATAAACTACAATTCAACAATAAACTACAACAATTGAAGAACAATACATCTTCAAGTTGGCACCCATACGTGGGGCAGTTAAACTAAAGCAACATATACCTACTTCAACTCATAAGGTTCATTTGGAGGTATATTCATTTCCAAAATTCCCAGTCGAGGACGGTTGTGCGTAGCATTCCATTGCCTTGCCTGCGCTGGTAGTGAAATCCTATCAGGAATGAGTCCCATTTGGTTCACCACAAAAACTATTAAAAAAGATATACCTACATAATACAGAGGCGTACTAATTACTATTCTTAGAAAATACTGCTCAAAAGGTGCCATAAATATATCTGGCACGCGACTGCTTTTGTGCAAAGGACCAACCTTAAACATTTACCGTTGACAATTATAGGCTTTTTCGAGCAGTATGAAAAACAGTATACAAAACATAGAGATGAATTAGGTTAGTTACTATTCTTCGTTTCTTAATTAGAAAATCCTGCCCAAAGGATCCCTTAAATCTAACTGGCACGCGACTTCATATGGGCTAAGGTCCAACAAAGGAAATTGTCAGTTATGGGGTTTTGCGAGCAAAGTTAAACGGGCACACTAAGACAGGAAGTGAGGTAGCATCACCTTTAAAGTAAGTGGCAATAGCCGGAAATGTTAGTTGCAAGGGATCCTGTCACTGAGGTTAGTGGGATGAGGTAAGCATAGGGCAACAGTTTCTACTCTTGAAACGAACAGTAATGCTCCATACCTTGTCTGAAACTCTACAATTAATGATATTTCAGAGATAACGACTTTCATTGACTAGTCTTAACCAAGTCTCATTAATTCAATCATCATATAAAATTTATAATCAAGCATATTCCTCCAAACTGCCCAGACGATCTATGACATAAATCCGAAGTAGCACTCTGATCCGAGGCAACAGAATAATAAATCGGAGCTTTGCAGTGGAATTCAGAGTGCTGCTGGAGAGAAACCTTGGAATATTATGCGTTGTATTTAAAATGTAACGCTCTTACATTGCATTAAATTTACAGTTCTTTTTGCTTATGGTGGTCCCTACCTTTTTATGATTCCAGAGGACGTTCACGCTGGGCTTCCCTCTCCGGAAATCCGATTGGTCTATGACATCGTCGTGGATGAGGGACGCCGAATGGATCATCTCGGAAATCATGGCGACTTGTCGCTGTGACGTCAGCAGGCTGCTGTGCAGTAACACAGGAAGAGACATCAAGTATAAGTCACCGAAAATAAAAACAAAAAATTTCACTATTCTTACTAATTCAAGCATATCAGTACTGAGAAAAGATGTCTCAAACACTCGGGTCAAACAGAAGAAATTCTACGAGTCTAAACCAACAACTTTGATGTAGAAAACCAGCTGTTCGGAAATATTTTACATGAAACACTGACAGAATCATAACTCTGAATTGCTTTATACCTAAAAAAAGTCTTAACTGACGGTGACCTCTTTACAAGGTTTCATGAGGTTGCTGTGATGTATTTATATGTGTAATACATTCAACCACTTTAAAAGTTTGTGTGCACGTGTTTTAATTTTCTGTCATTGTTGTTGACCTCATTTTCTTGTTATACTAAAATTAAATCTATTGAAAAGCCAACCACCGAAAAAATAAATAAATCAATCATTGTGCATTCAATTTGTTTATGTGCTCTTTGAAATGTGTATAGCAAACTCATTCACAGTCCTGACCTGAAGAATTCAAGCAGCAGGTACTTTCGTTACTCGACGTTTTGTCAGAATGTGGACTGAAAATGAATTTCGTTTTACGCAGTGTTTGATTGAAACAGAAGATTCTGAAAGCTTTAAAAATAAATATTTTAAATAGCACACTCCTGAATGTTTGTGTGCAGACTGATTTCTGTGCATATACTTGAGCTTATAACTCACATATTTTGGGTATAACAAGAAAATAGAAATTTCACAATGGCCCATGATAGACAATAAAAAACACATTTGTGCAAGTTTCTGAGTGGCGGAATTAATTATTATAATATATTAATTAATGTGAGGATAACAGCTGATAGCATTTATGGCTGCCAGTTCTGTTGTTTTATTGCTTTTTTCCCTTATATTTAGGGTACATATTTTCTTTATCGTATTATTGAAAACTACTTCGTTTTCATTATATTAAAGTCTCTGTTGTGGAAATCTATTTAGTCTGAAGCATTTAGTCTCTAAATACAAACGTATTTTGAAAGGAGGTTAAAAAAAAGAAGAGTAGAATATCTCTCCACTTTACTCGTTGCATACCAATGAACATCTCAAGCGTCACCGACATCACGCACAATATTGTACTCCGTGGACTTTTTCCTGAAAGAATTATATAAGAGGGCGAGTGAAGACTACCGGTATGGAAAATCCTTGCTTAACTGCATCAAACGCAATATTTTTTATTAAATGTATAGACGAGAATGTTACGTTTTTACATATCTTAATGTCAGAGTAAAGGGCCATTCACTACAAACTTTATACCCAAAGCATCGAAAGGTTTCACTTAGGTTATCTAATGTAGGACACGAAGACTTTGTTCGGAGTAATACTTCAACTGGTATTAGAGGAAATGAGATGGCAGCCACCCTTGCGAAGTCAATATTGGGGCTCGATTTTATTGGGCCTGAGCCGTTTTGCAGAGTGTCTGCTAGTAATGTCAAGTATGAGATAATCCAGCTTACAGCGAGGGCTCATCTTGAGATCTGGAGTAAGCCAAGTACTGCCAGGCAGGCCCGTGATGCACAAGGGCTGGGGCTGGATATAAAGTAATGATAACTATTTTTTTCTCTGAAATGCTTTATTGACGCAGGTATTTATAATTACACACCTTCCATGTAATCGCCCCCGTTATTTATGACCTTTGCCAAATGCTCGAAGGCGTCATATACCGTCTATTTCTGTTGATTTCCCGTATTGACCGTCCTATAACATGGATAATGTCATCTCTGGTGTTGTACAGTGTTTCTTTCACTTTGGCAAAGACATCGTAGTCATAGGGACTAATGTTGGGTGAGTACGGTGGATGTTCCAGAATCACCCATTACAAGAGGTCCTGGACAGCAGCAGCGGTGTGGCATCTTGCATTATCATGAAGAATGGTGGCTTGCTGTTCCATGAAATGTCCTTACTTTCGCCTGGACGAAGTTGGTGTTGCAGGAACGTGCAATAGTAGGCAGCGTCTATCGCCACCCTTGGTGGTACAGCGTGATGCAGTATTACTCCATCAACGGCATCGCCACAATGAACATCACCTTCACAACACGTTTCTTTGGACGAGGAGAACCGGAAAGCCTCCATTCATTGGATTGGCGATTTCAAGTTTGGTTCGCCCAGGTTTCATCCACAGTGACGATTCGTCGAAGAAAGTCGTTAAAATCCTTTGGTACCGGCCTAACAAATCCTGTGCGACTGCATAGCAGCGCCATTGTTGCACCTCGGAAATTTCATGGGGTATCCAATGTGTTGAAAGTTTGCAGTAACCCAGAATGTCGTGCAGAATGTGGAGCACAGTTTTGTGGCATACTCCGACTTCACGCAGCGGCGCAGTCCAGCGGCGATCAAGGACCAACAAGAAGCAAGGAGTTGAACAGTTCGACAGCGATGACATTTTGCACCCCATAATTCTGCATGACAATGCAAGATGCCACACCACTGCTGCTGCCCAGGACCTCTTGCGGCTCTGGTAATGGGAGATTCTGAAACATCCATCGTATCCACCCGACATTGAGTCCTTGTGATTACGATCTCTTTGCCAAAGTGAAAGAACCACTGCGCGGGATCCCGTACAACACCAGAGATGACATCCATGCTATAGGGCGGTCAATAGGAACATCAACAGAAATAGACGCGCAGATGGTATACGATGCCTTCCGAACATTTGGCAAAAGGCCATAAATAACGGGGGCGATTATATTGAAGGAGTGTAACTATAAGTATCTCTATCAATAAAGTGATTCCAGAGAAAAAAAAGTTCTCATTACTTTTTATCCAGCCCTTGTAATATGGAGGCCTGACCGAAAAGTGTATGAGTTTCTCCTGAATTTGACTAGAATTAAGTTCAGAGGGGCTGTGGGTTACAATACACTGCACAGACTTCTATACATAATGGGCCTTACACAAGAGCCTTTACGTAGGAAATGTGCGAGGGATTTTGATACCTCACAGCATATACTCGCACTATGCGAATGCGAAGGCTTTGCTGTGCACAGGGTCCTCTGTATCCTTGTATCCTGTGCATTATATCCTTAGGGTCCTCTTCTTTTTGGAATCTGACGAGATAAGAAGGGCAGGTATCAAGGACGAGGTCCGTTTTATACGGGCCATTGGATTAGAATAATGCCAAAATATGAGGCACAATGGGCCTGCGTGCAAGGCCTCTGTAAGAGGCCACTCAGTTACCACCATCATCATAATCATCTTTATCAGCACTTACCGTATTAGCATCTAATTCCCGAGGTCGCGGGTTCATACCCGGCGGAGGGCGATGGACTTTTTCGGGCGTAAAAATCCGTAACATGGCTTCCTTCGGAAGGGAAGTAAAGCCAGCAGTCCTGTGTCCAGTTACGGCACATAAAAGAACCTCAAGCCTGATAAACAGGCATCTGAGCAAAATTACCGATTTTTCTCGCCCAATATAGAATGGGACGCTAAGGACTACAGCAGTTAAAGAGCGCCCATAAAAAATATCAGTACTTCACTGACTGGAAACATAAATTATCATATTTGTGTGTAGGTGGAATTATAAACGTAAATCGACTAAACTAAACCATTAAGAATGGTATTCGCCAAGGGGAGACATGAGCAAAAATGAAAGTTTTTATTTTATGGCGTAGCTAACCTAAATCGTTTATGATAAGACAATTAATATGGGTTTTCTTTACTTCATTTTTGGATTGTAATACCACTAATTACATAGATCACATAATAATAATTCCATTTCTGAACGAGGTAAAGAAAACATGTGTAGTAACGCTAGCTTATAAGCATATTGCTATGATAATAAAATAACTGTCTCTTTATGGCAAGTGTTCTAAAGCCTTCTGTAATAATGTCATTTTGATTCTCTCTGATTTGGGCTGGCAATGAAATATCAGTCTAAATGACCAAACATTTCAATAGCCAAGGGTAGATATTCGTTGGAAAAACGAATCAGGTCTGAAATATCCCTGGCATTAATGCTTTTAAGTCATTTTCCCTATTAGAATTACTGTAACCTTTAACACCTATTAATTCAGCTTCTTGTATAATCCATTCATTTTTTTTTTTTTTTTTTTTTTTTGCTGATGCTGCACATCTGAGTGGAAATAAGCGTTTCAGGTTGACTTTTAAAATATTTTAAACCTCGGCTTTCATATCCACTATAACTATTAAACAACAGCCTTGGAAACAGTGACGTCACGGGCCGCTAGAATGTACATTCGAAAGTTTAATTTAACTATTGTAGCTATTATATTGGGTAGAATGTGAGTAACTTGTGTATCATTTTCCTTATGTCATTCGTGAAAATTAGCGCATTCGTTATTGCCCATGCTCCAACTAGAGCCATTATTACATATATTGCAACCACGTGACAATAAATTAAAAATTCATGTAAAATAGGTGCACAAAGTTTCATGCATTTCTCTGCATTAGTTCCGAAAAATGAATCGTTGGAAAAATTTTGCTTAAGAAAAAGGGTTTTCCATGTTAAAGCTTCTTTCAGTATCTGTGCTTCTCCAAAACATAAGCATGCATTCGCATAATACTGAAGTGGTATATTTGTTATTAGTTGGTAGTTGGAAGATGCTTCATGTTTATATGCCCCATGTATGGAAGCCAATTTGTCGCAGTCACTTCGTGTTATCTTATTGCTGGGCGCCTGTTATTGTTTTATTATTTTGCATTTTGGGTTCATTGTGCTCCGGCTAGCTATTATTATTATTATTATTATTCAGTCGAGCAAATCTCTTAAACAAGGTGTGTAAGCGGAAAGGATTTTGTTACTCAAAGATAACACTGATAAAAGAATTTGTTTTTACACTTTTATTACCGTCACAATTAAGTTCACATATTGATTCGTGAATACACGCCAAACTGAAACTGTTATATTTTCTAATATCACTATAATCACTTATTTACTGCACATTATTAATTCGCGTGTTTCACATTTATAACAAACTTTAAGACGCGAGAGATTCTGTAGAAATGCGACGTGTACTTTATGTATGCTTCCGTTGAACTACGCGACGTGTAACCCGCGAACGATTCTGATGAACTAACTGTGCGACGTATAACGCGTGAATGCTTCTGTTGGACTGCCGAAATCTGCCTCAGACTTTAGCTTTTTATACTCCCACACCCCGATATGCCTAAAGATTATAACCGAGCTGCTATTGGTTAATAAAACGCGCCAACATTAGCGTCTATTTTTATATCCAATCAAAAATTACGAAAACATATGCTCTAGGGAAAATATTCCCGCTATTTCTAAGAAAAGCGCGCCAATCTGACGTCATTTGTTTGTCTCTTCTAATTAATATTCAACTCACCCCCTCGCACATTGTTATCCGCTCCTATTGTCAGTTTCAGTGAGGCCGTGTAAACTTATTTCCTAACAATGCTTATAATTAACAAACATCTCAAATCAATGTCATACAATAATGCTTATTTACACTACAATCACTCTGGCATTTACATTATTGTGATACAAATTACTGCCACAGTATTTAGTTTTAAAGCACATTTAAACAGTAAATATATCCTGAGATTTTTAAAGTGCTTTTCGGAAACATTAGATTGTCACTTGAAAATATAATATTTTAAAATTACTTATAATCACCTCTTCACTACTTCTCTTTAAAGGCATACAAGAATCTAAAAAATTTAAACATTTAGGTTTTTAATTTAAGCTTACGTCATCGAACCTCATTATTATGATGATTATTATAATTATCAACATTATATTTAAAACAAACTCACTATTGACACAGCATGAAAAACAGACGCATTTAAGAGAAGAAACAATCTAGTGGCAGTGAGTCAGAGAAAAGAGACCTCCAAAAATTAGGTGAAAAATTGCATCCAAACTAATCTATCCAACTCGCGGAGAAAATTGACGACCTCTCTCAGAATTTTCTACTTCAACATTTGGGTGCATTATTTCTTTTTTCTGCTGCGATGGCATTTGAAACTACTCATTCTTAGAGTTGTATGCATATTATTTACCATACAAAGAAACGTAAACTGGTAGCAAGGTTTCAGTTTATGTTTTGTTTGAGGCAACTTTCATTGTAAATACTCGTTTACGTAAAATGTTCATGTTGAACGTTTATATTTTGTATTAATAGCAACGTTTTAGGTGTGAATAAGTCCTTAAAGTATGAAGCACGCTCAAAGTAATAGTGTTTGTAGGTTTCGGAGATAATACAGGGTTTTTCAAAAAGAAGGAACATAATTTAATTTATTTCTAATGAACGACAACAGATGGAGAGACAGCGATACATCGCCGAATAGAGGAAACTTCAAAATTTTATTTTGTGTTCAAAATGAGCACCATTTGTTATGCGAGGAAGACCAGTGCTTTTTCCGTTTGTATACGCAACCATCTTCTACGAATTTGTTGTATTAATTGTAAATTTTTTTATGACGAGGTGGCTCTTTGTTGAACTTACAACGAAATGCGCGCTGTAATGAAACAATGGATTCACTCTTTGCATACTGCAGCACACAAAACGAACTTCTCCTGTGACATTGCCATTTTATCGTAAACAAATCCAGCGCCGCTGTAGGCACTAAATGGAACTAATAGGTGGGGGCTTAAAACTTTGAACTTTCCTCTATTCAATGGTGTGTCGTATATGTTGCTATCTATTTTCGTTCATTAAAAATGAATATTTAAAATCGGTTCCTTCTTTTTGAATATCCCTGTATATTCCTGAGTGATAAATCACTAAGGAATACCAGATCCTCTGATACCTTCGACTTAGATAGCTGTAGTATCAAGGCCTTGAACTATTCTGAAATCAATGGTTCCCTTACCTCAAGCGCATCGTTATAATAATTTTATAAGTGTAACAAATTGGGCTCACAGACACTCACCTGTTTTCCTTGTACATGTGGTAGTTAATAGCTCTCGCCATGAGAATCGCCACCATAGGTCGCAACGCCTTTCCTTGTCCATCGAAATAGTACGTCGCAATCTTCTGGAGTTCGGGTAAATTCGTGTTTCGTCGTAATTCCTAAAAAAGAAGAAAAATTAATACTCAGAAATTGAATCGACAATAGTTTCCAGTAATCTGTGAAATAATTCAAAGACATTAAAGATTACAGAATTCAATCATCCGAATTGATAACCAACTTAATCTTTCTGCAATAGTTCCGGCTATGCCTAGTTTAGATTAAGACATGTTTGTGATATGATAATATGTCAACTATTTTTACTCTCTCTACTATGTACCTAGTAGGTAGAGAAGGTATCACATTCGTTATCGGTATTTCACCGGAAATACATGTATTGAAGCCCCTAGAATAAAAAGAAGAAAAAAAACGTTTAGAAACGTGCCTGTTTGTACGTGTCAAAGATAACACAAAACGAAAAGTCGGATAAATGGAAAACTTGGTATTTAAATTCATTGTCTTCCAAAGATGCGACATGTAGATTTTTCAAGAAAATCCCCTGACCAAACTCGCATTACATGGAACATTTTTCAAAATATTTGATTTTCTTAAAAATGGCTCTAAAATTTTTTGACTAAAATGCCATATCTTCATATTTACATGACAAATAAAATGCACATCTTAAATTTGATAGATATAGCCTGAAGTCCATTCAGAAGGAATTTTGTTTAATTTTATATACAACTGTTAAACGTTAAAATACAAAAGCTAGGTACAACACTTCAAACACATAATTTATTTCAAATAACTGTTTTTGGCATTAGCCATTTCCGAGATATCCGTTAACATTGGTTTCAACTAAAATGCTTGTAAGATTTTTTAAAGTTCTGTGCTATTCACTTATTTCTCGCCATTTCTTGGAAAGAGCATAGAATTTCAAAGCCATAGCGAGACGCTTTTAAACACCTGACTGATTTGGTTTCCTCTATTCAGC
The DNA here is from genome assembly GCA_030765065.1 of Deroplatys truncata. Lineage (NCBI taxonomy): Eukaryota > Metazoa > Arthropoda > Insecta > Mantodea > Mantidae > Deroplatys > Deroplatys truncata. Next base: position 117,129,067 of record CM060987.1, read on the forward strand.
TTGTACCCAATGAAACGTGAAATAAAACTATATCAGCAACTGTTTTATTTCGATTAACGTGAAACAGATAGAAAAATAAGCTTGCAAGAATAGTTTGCAGAAGATATATGAAAATAAATGATAGTGGGTAGAGAAAGTAATGTAGATATAAAATATAAGGTTTTTATTTTCTCTACTACGTATAGTAAATAGAAGAAGTATTGCATTCCAGCCAAAAATTCGATGGCGAGATTTCACCGAAAATCCATGTTTTAAGGTGCCCTGAATCCAAATAAAGCATTTTTGGAAACATGTCCGTGTGTCTGTCTGTCTATGAACAGCATAACTCAAAAACGAAAAGTCGGATAAACACCAAACTTGCTATTTGAGTTTACTATCTTCCAAGGATGCGACACTAAGATTTTCAAGAAAATCCCCACCCCAGACTACCCTTAGCATGGAACATTTTTCGAAAATTTAGATTTTCTCAAAAATGGCTCTAATGATTTTGATTAAAATAACTCACGTTTAAGATATGTTCATGGCAAATGAAATGTATATGTTGAATCTTCTGGGAATGTCTCCAAAAATCCTCTTCATTCTGAATGACTTTTGAATAACTGATAAAGCTAAAAGATAGACAAAATTTTACTACACAAAACATGTAGATGTTGTTAAAACACACAATTTATGCCATATACATTTTTTGTTTTCCAGCGAACCATTTCCGATATATTTCTTGTTATTTGTTTGCATTTTCCAATGCTTATACTTTTTCTCAAATGGGAATTCGTTATTCGTGTTTTTATGTCCTGGACATGAGAATGGAATGCTCCACATAGCAACCAGCTCTTAAAAGATTTGACTATCGCATAAAGCCTGCCATATTCCCCTTACGCCTACAAGAAAATTACTAATAAGAATGCTTATGTAGGTAGAGAATAAGAGTTATAAAAATAGTTTGTACAAGTGTAGAGAAAGTCACGTGAGTGCAACAAATCTGATTTTTTTAACTTTAACCCATTCTTGGTTGTCAATCAAGTTTATATGTTGTGACGTGTACATACTACGTTTCCAAACTTTGTTACTTGGCAACGGTAATGTATTTGCGGAAAGTGAGCTGACGCCTGTCTGCATAGGCAACTTCTCAAACATCTCTGCTTTGCAGAAAATATACGTATTGTCGCAAAATTGAAAGTGATACTTCATCAAATGAAAATTATAGCGCACTAGCAGAGCTTCTCTTTAGGAAACCGAAGAATGGATAGAAGCTGCCTTGTCTTAATACTTTCCTAAAGGCTGAAATTTTAAACTTTCTTAATTCTTAGGCAATTATTTTGAGAAGTTATACACGAGTGTCTTTCAGCCAGTGCACGGTCTCATCGATGCCCTTATTCAGCAATCAGAATCGAACTTGATCAACAGCTTTTAACCATGGCGCTCAAAAACGAATAAGTGATAATTTTTTTCATACATTCACTTTTACTTCTCTACCACGTACCTAGTAGGTAGAGAAGGTATTGTATTCCACCCAAAAATTCTATAACCAGATTTCACCGAAAATACATTTTTGAGACCCCCTGAATCCAAAAAAGAGTTTTTAGAAAAAGATCCGTGCGCGCACGCAGATTTTGAAGAAAATCCCTCCACCACAAACTACCCTTTACATGGAACATTTTTTGAAATTCTTGATTTTCTGTAAAATGACTAACGATTTTAATTAAAATACTATATAATATTTACCACATATTATTTAAGATATTTCACATGTCAAATAAAATGTATATTTTGAATTTTCTGTAAATGGCCTGTGAAGTCCTCTTTATTCCGAAGGAATTTTGTATAATCTTGTATAACTGGTGAACGTTAAGCGTTAGGCGAAAACGTACTATATAAAAAATGTAGATTTCTTAAAAATCCACAATTTATTTCAAATAACTTTTTCTGTGGCATAGGCCATTTTCAAGATATCCATTATTAAGGCTTCAATTTGTTCAATACTTTTGTCATCTTAAGTCCCGTCGATTTTCAATTGTTTTTCGAGGTGTCACGGAAGAGTATGGAGTTTTAAGGCCAGCTTATAGCGTCCAGTTCTTAAGCATTTGACTATCGCCATTCCCTTGGATATATAACGAAATAACGTGGCTACTTCTGCAAAATTTATTTCGATTAAGATGGGACGCTAAGAACCATAGTAGTTAAAGAGCGTTTATAAATAAAACTCTTTTTTTCAATTTTCGATTAAAATGAACTTCCGTAGAATAACATATATATATATATATATATATATAAACGATACTAATACCCATTAATAAACGATAGAGGGTAGAGAACACATACCAAAGTAACACATCAGATATTTTTTTTAATTGCTGATTCGTTTCGATTATCTCACTGCCTCCTACCAAAAGAAGTTACTACAATGTGTATTGTTCAGTTATGTTTTATTTAATTCAGATCTGCGGTTCTGATTGGAATAAAAGTTAATTAAAATCAGAGTATATTTCAAGAAAGATGAAGCAGCTAAGCCATTTTATTGATAATACCAAACATCTGATGTATTGCACTCACATGACTTTCTCTACTCTTGTCAAACTATTTTTAGAAATACTTATTCACCATCTTTCACGTTAATTGAGATAAGCATTCTTACTGCTAATTTTCTTGTAGATGCAAGGGGAATATGGTAGGCTTTAAACGATAGTCAAATATTTGCATGTCCAGGACAAAAAAGAAAAAATTAACAAATTCCCAGTTGAGAAAAAGTGTAAGTATTGGAAAATTCAAACAATCAAGACATATCTCGGAAATAGTTCACTGTACAAAAACAAGTTCAGGATATACTTTTTATTTGCCCTGAAAATATCTTAAAACATATGATATTTTAAGCAAAATGGATAGAGCCAATTTTGAGAAAATCAAAAGTTTCGAAAAATGTTCCATGTAAAGGTAGTCTGAGGCTATGAGGATTTTCTTGAAAATGTTCGTGTCGCATCCTTGGAAGATACTAAAGTCAAATACCAAGTTTGGTATTTATCCAATTTTTCGTTTTTGAGTTATGCTGTTCACAGACAGACACATAACGGAAGTGCTTCCAAACATGCTTTATTTGCATTCGGGGCACCTCAAAGCATTCATTTCGAATGGAATCTCGGTATCGTATTTTTGGGTGGAATGCAATACTTTCCCTACTTACTACGCGTAGTAGAGAAAGTAAAAATACAAAACATGATATTGTTCTCGCATTGTAATTATCTTATTGAATGCCCCTCTTGTTTATCCTTTCTAGTCCAGAGATGAAATTAGGTTAGTTGTATTTATATTCTTGTGCTTAATGAGATTCTATGGATCGAAATATAATAAATTGGAAAAAAAATTGTGAGGTGGGGACTTTTGGGGGCCTAAAATGAGAGTTAGATAGCTATAAATTTTACTTTATGGATTACTGTGTGTTATTAATGACTAAAACAGCGCGGATGTTCAAGAGATCAAATTCTTATTTTATTTTATTTTGAGGGAAGTTCTAGGTTTTTTTTTTTTTTTTTTAGGATTGTATCACATATGATACCTCGGGTCTGTATCTAAGTTTTTATTATTTTTTTTAAATTCAACCATCGATAGACAGCAGACAGCAGAGACAGAACAAAAATACGAGCATGGTTCACAATGTATCAATCAAGTCGAACCACGGCCGTCACTTCTTTGACTCGTTTATAGAGCGAGATAAAAATATTCGAAACATGAAGTATCGTATATGATACCCAGAACGACGAGGTTACAATGTTTCGCTGTAAATTTAATTGAGCTTTATAATTTGTACTTGTTGTCATTAAGTAATTGCTTCTCGACCTTCAGCCTTGAAATAATTATCGCGAGAACAAGCATTTGTTAACCTCAATAAAATTTCAGAGAAACTATCAGCACTCGTGGTATTACTGAAGATAGTTTAACCATATACAAGGAACAGCTTGCAGAGATTTACATTTGTAATTCCAGCAGCTTAGGATTTTAATAATTATGTAAGCAAAGTCTTTAAAACTTGTTCAGTTGATCTTCATTCACATGACTTTTTTTTACCCAATATCACTTATTTATTATCCCATACAAACTCTTCTTTATAAGCTTGTTTTTGTATCTGCTTCATGTTAATTCCGATGAACGTATTTTGCAGAAATGCAAATGCAAAGCCAGAATCAGACTGAAAACTGTGAACGTAGACGGAAGTGAGCCACGGATCTTCCGGTTTCTGTGTGGTTGCTCTAACCAACTGAGCTACCATGGCACGGAATTAAACTCCCAACTGACTCGCATTTTTACTTTCTCTACTACGTATAGTAAGTAGGGGAAGTATTGTATTCCACCCAAAAATTCGATACCGAGATTTCATCGGATATACATGTTTTGAGACCCCCCTGAATCCAAAAAAAGCATTTTTGGAAACATGTCCGTGTGTGTGTGTCTGTGTGTGTGTGTGTGTGTGTGTGTGTGTGTGTCTGTGAACAGCATAACTCAGAAACGAACAGTCGGATAAACACCAAAATTGGTATTTAGGTTCAGTATCTTCCAGAGATGCGACACGAAGGTTTTCAAGAAAATCCCCCCACCCCAGACTACCCTTTACATGGAACATTTTTCGAAAATTTTAATTTTCTCAAAAATGGCTCTAACGATTTTGATTAAAATATCATATGTTTAAGATATTGTCATGAGAAATGAAATGTATATCTCGAATTTTCTGGGAATGTCTCCAAAAGTGTTCTTCATTGTGAACGACTTTTGCATAACTGGTAAACCATAAGAGATAGACAAAATTTTACTACACGAAAAATGTAGATCGCGTTAAAATACACAATTTATGTCATATACATTTCTTTTGTTGAGTGAACCATTTTCGAGATATTGCTTGTTATTCCCTTAAATTTTCCAATACTTATACTTTTTCTCAAATTCGTTATTACTTTCTCTACTACGTATAGTAAGTAGGGGAAGTATTGCATTCCACCCAAAAATTCGATACCGAGATTTCACCGGAAATACATGTTTTGAGACTCCCTGAATCCAAAAAAAGCATTTTTGGAAACATGTCCGTGTGTGTGTCTGTGTGTGTGTGTGTGTGTGTGTCTGTGTGTGTGTGTGTGTCTGTGTGTGTGCGTCTGTGTGTCTGTGAACAGCATAACTCAGAAACGAACAGTCGGAGAAACACCAAACTTGGTATTTAGGTTCAGTATCTTCCAGAGATGCGACACGAAGGTTTTCAAGAAAATCCCCCCACCCCAGACTACCCTTTACATGGAACATTTTTCGAAAATTTTAATTTACTCAAAAATGGCTCTAACGATTTTGATTAAAATATCATATGTTTAAGGTATTTTCATGACAAATGACATGTATATCTCGAATTTTCTGGGAATGTCCCTAAAAGTTTTCTTCATTCTGAACGACTTTTGCATAACTGGTAAACCATAAGAGATACACAAAATTTTACTACACGAAAAATGTAGAACGCGTTAAAATACACAATTTATATCATATACATTTTTTTTGTTGAGTGAACCGTTTTCGAGATACTGCTCGTTATTCCCTTAAATTTTCCAATACTTATACTTTTTCTCAAATTCGTTACTCATTTTTTTATGTCCTGGACTTGCAAAGAGAATGGAATGCGCCACATAGCAACCAGCGCTTAAATATTTGACTATCGCTTAAAACCTACCATATTCCCCTTGCATCTACAAGAAAATTAGCAATAAGATTGGCATCTCGATATCTCGATTAACATGAAGCATATGGAGAATAAGCGTTTGTAATAATAGTCTGTACAAGAGTAGAGAAAGTCATGTGAGTGTAACATATAAGATTTTTTATGTCCTGGACATGCAAAGAGAATGGAATGCGCCACAAGCAACCAGCGATAAAATATTTGACTATCGCTTAAAAGCTACCATATTCCCCTTGCATCTACAAGAAAATTGCAACAAGATTGACATCTCGATATCTCGATTAATATGAAGCATATGGAGAATAGGCGTTTGTAAAAATAGATTGTACAAGAGTAGAGAAAGTCATGTGAGTGTAACACATCAGATTTTTTCAGATAAACCACAAGGAGATCTCAAAATGATATAATTAATTACCATTTAGAGAAATGGTTTCATAGTAAGTACAAGATAAAAACAGGAGGACGAAGCAATAGTAATATTAAAAAGAAAAAGGTCTTATGTTGCATTCACATGACTTTCTCTACTCATTCTTCTACAAACTATTCATACAAAAGCTCATTCATCTGCCTATTCTTGTTTACGGTTTACCAATAATACAAACGGCCTTCAGAATGAAGAGGACTTCACAGGCTATTCCCAGAAATTTCAATATATACATTTTATTTGTCATGTAGACATCTAAAACATGTGTTATTTTAATCCAAATAGTAAGAGCCATTTTTAAGAAAATAAAAAATGACAGTTTTTCAGTGTCTAGAGAAGTTTGGAGTGGAAGGATTTTTTAGGAAATCTTCGAGTCGCATCCTTGGAAGACTGTGAAATTACACACCAAGTTTGGTATTTAACATACCTTACAGACACATGGACACACACGTGCACGCTTAGACCTTTTTCTAAAAATGCCCCCTTTTTTTATTCAAGAGCCTCAAAACGAGTATTTCCGGTGAAACTGCAGTATCGAATTTTTTTAGCAGAATGCAATAGTTCCTCTATTTATTATAGAAGAGTTGTAAAGACAGTGAAAAACAAAAGCTGTCGTTATTTGCAGACTTTGTAGTTACTCTGTTTGCATGTCCATGAGAAATCACTAAATGGCTACGAAGCACTTCAAGAAATAAAAAATATTTGAAAATTCAAAACAATAACAACGAATGTCTAGGATGCGGTTAATGCCACCAAAATATTTATCATAAAGGGTGTGTTTTAACGAGATCCAATTCTTGTGTGGTAAGGTCCTGCCTCTCCCTTATGATTTACCGCTTATATAAAATTTATTCCGAATGAAGAGGACTACGCGGGGGTGTTCGCAGAAAATTCAAGCTACACATTTTATAAGTTTTGTAAATATCTTAAACCGATGGTATTTTTATCACGGTGGTTAGAGCAGCTTTTGTGAAAGTAAAAATAAAAGATTTTGCCGTCCTCCATTCTACCATGCTGGCCTCTAGTTCCCGAGGCCGCGGGTTCAAACCCGACGGAGGGCGGTAGACTTTTCGGGCGTAAGCCTTAGCATGGCTTCCTTCGGAAGGGAAATAAAGCCGGTGGTACCGTGTCATAGATTTACGGCACGTAAAAGAAACTCAAGTATGATAAAGAGGCCTCTGAGCAAAATTTCCGGTCTTTCATGTCCTATATGAAATAGGACGCTAAGAAGCACAGTAATTAAAGAGCGTCTATAAATATAAACAAAAATGTACATTTTCTTGAATGTCTTCCTATGATTCTGGGAATATGCTGAAATTATAGCTATAAGAAGTTTGTTATCGATCTCACTTTTCATTTTTTAATAAAATTATGCTGATCTGTCTCTCTCTCTCTCTCTCTCTCTCTCTCTCTCTCACACACACACACACACACACATACACACACCTTTTTTCTAAAAATGCTCTTATTTTTGTTTTATAGGACCTCAACATAGGAATTTCTGGTCAAATATCAATATCGAATTTTTGGATGGAGTGCAATACATATACCTATAAGATTAGATGCTAGAAAAGCTAAAAAGAAAATAATACATTTTTCTTAGAAAATAAACCCTTTTTGTCGTAACCATCACCAAACACTTAAAACTCACGTGATATCTCAACCGCAAAAAAAATAATATAAGATCACACGATTTTCTGTACCCAATGGTATACCTTAGATATTACACTGGCCATACAAAATGCAATGCGTTTATTCACTTTAGCTAGATCTCAGTAAATTGCCTATAAATTATCCCGAATTATGCAATATGACGTGGAAACAAGATTCCATTATTTATATCACAATTAGTTTTTCTGGTGCGAGTTCAAGGGAGAGAAATAAAATCGCTCATTTTCATAGGTTCATGGAGAACGAAGAAAATGGGCTTTAATTAGGGAAGCCGGGAACTTACAACAAATAATTTAAAAACTGCTGATGTTAAGAAACAGTTTATTTGCCATAAATATTATATTTTTAAGCACTTCTACATTTTTCGTGTAGTAAGTTTATGTTTATACTTACCGTTTCCCTGTTATTCTAGATATACTTTAAAACGATTAATCTTTTGTGTGTGTGTGGATTTTGCAGAAATTCGATGAAAAGGGGCTTTAGAGGATAAGAAATCGATCTAGATATGTCTAATGGTGCATGTTAACGGGGAAAAATATCTGTTGCAGGGACATTAAAAATACAAAGTACGAGAATACTCAAACGCAAATCTAACTTCATGAGAAAATTTGTAACATTTCTTAGAACTGCATTACATGCATAATATAATGGTTAACTTCATAAGTAGGTGGCAGAAATACATGGTAAATTGAAGGGGAATTTCCAGCAGCTCTTTGCATAGCATATGTAACTGAATTATGCACTTTTACTTTCTAAGCGTTTAGTAATCATCACTTAGAGTAACACTATAATCGCTCAACTCTTAGAACCCAACTTGATATACATACAACATCATAACTAGTCCACGATACGCAGAAAACCAGAGCACACTTTAACATGTAGTACCATAAACTTGCGCCATTATCCGTGGGTTTTCAAAAAAAAATGTTAATCAAACGAATTCGAAACTTTTATAATGAAATAGTAAATAATATGAAATAAAGAAGGTTGTAGCTCCCGTTTAATGCTGTGTGGCGTCATTCACCCCTCTTCTGTATTTATACGATAATAATGAACAATCAGTAAGAGGATAAACATGGCTGCTTCTACAAGAGCCTAACAGAGGCTACGCGGAGGGATACAAAAGGATTTGTTTACATCAAGTCCGGTTCTAAGGTTGAATCGATTATATTTAGTTTTTACTTCAGATCGCTTAGCGGTGTCATCGGCTTGACATGGCGCGTGTTAACAAGCCGAGCACGCGGTTGTTGTGCATATTGTTTACCGCATAGTTCAGTTTCAAATAATACTATATTGCTATAAAAACGGTACTAATACCTATATAAAACTCAATTAATCTTCTTTTTTATTGTTTTATTTTATGTCACTTTGACATCTTGGCCATATTGCGGCTGTGTAAGATTTATAAGAGGAAATAAAATGTTAATTTTACAAAATTTAGAACATTTTTATTAACGCAAGATCGCCTAGGACGTTGGGAAATTGCATATGATGATCATACGTTCATGAACACTGGGTACATAATTTGGTGGAATGCGCACGCCGGGAGAACCAGCGAACAATTAAACTCAAAGAAAAACTCTTAAGTCCGCTAGAAAGAGAACGGCATGTTGGGATCTACTGGCTCACCAGAGAAACTGCAAAACACGGGCAATTCCCAGGGAGAGTGTACGAAGACAGACCATATTTGTTCGGTTAGTCAGAGGCAATTTACCTCTATTTCCCTTTCTTTTTGTTTCTTTTTGTTACCTTTAATTTAATTTGTATCTTTAATATGCATATATGGTCAATGACCCATGTACTCAGTATTTCTGTAATAACTTAAATAATTTGAAACCAATAACGATTCATTCATTCATCCATTCATCTACCTATATACATTTTCTGACACTACAGCTAAATGTTGTATTTAATTCGTTGTTTTACACTAATTCAAAGTTTCTTCAAAAGCATCAGCAACTGTCAGGGTTCTCAGCGCTGATGGTTGTTGCTTTTGTCAAACCGTAGTTCTTTGTCAGGAATGCTTTACTGACTACATGTAAATATTGGATTACTGAAATGAGGCTGTCACAGGTACCGGTACCGAACCCACAACCTTGGACATAAAGTCAGCGCTCAACCAACTGCATGATCCAGAAGGCCATAAAGTGGATCTGATAACAAAATCTACTCAATTAAATCCACTTGGCCTCACCTAAGCTCTCTGCTACATTCATCGGAAGTTACTGTCGTAATTTTTTAACGAAGGTCAATGAAGGATAATAATTTATTCCAAAGCAGGAACTAGAAATGAACTGAACGCTCGCATACCCGTGAAGGGCAGATATATTAGTTGACCTCCAAATGTTTTCCGCACAGGCAGCGTTTACCGGCCATCACAGGATATGTCCAGCAAGGATTTGCTGCGAATACGATATGAGCTACAAGCAGGTTTTTGCATACTGTTATGAATAATGCACTCTTGCGTTTGCCGCACCAATAGTTCTATGTATACTAGGTTCTGACTGCACTTTATGTTATATTAGTTGTATTACCCGACATTATACAAATGTATTATGAAAACTCTGGTGTTTTACATTCACATGACTTTCTCTATACTCTATCGCGTATTAGTGGGTATGCAAACCATTCTTACTAAAGCTTATTTTTCTACCTACTTCATTTCTACTTAAACCTTTGCAGAAATAGCTACATTACACATTTCGTTATATAAAAATGTAATAAATTTCATACCGTTTCCATGACATTGAAAGAAACAGCTGAAAATCGAATTTAAAAGAATGAATAAGTATTGAACAATTCGAAGCATTAATAACGGATATCTCGGAAACGGCTTATGCCACAAAAAAGGTTATTTGAAATAAACTGTACGTTTTAAAGAGATCTACATTTTTTGTGTAGTACGTTTTCATCTACCGCTTAGCGTATACTAGTTATACAAGATTATACAAAATTCCTTCCGAATGAAGAGGACTTCAAAGAAGTCATTCCCAGAAAGCATTCCCAGAAAATTCAAGATATACGTTTTATTTTCTGTAAATATCCTTAATATATGATATTTTAAACAAAATTGTTACAGCCATTTTTAGAGAATTTCGAAAACATTTCCATGTAAAGGGTAGTTTGTTGTGGGGGGATTTTCAAGCGTATTCCAGCTTTAGAAGGTACTGAATCTAAATACCAAGTGTTTATCCCACTTTTCGTTTTTAAGTTGTTCACACACACACACACACACACACACACACACACACATACAGACCTATTTTTAATTTTTTTAATTCAGGCGGCCTCAAAACATGTATTTGGAGTGAAATCGCGGTATCGAATTTTTGGGTGGAATTCTTTACATACCTACTATACACGTGGTAGAGAAAGTAAAAAGAGGTTGAAAGTAAGGAACGGGGTTCTTTTTGAAAATAAGAGTAGCCTAGAGTTTTTACTCGTAAGTGTCCAAAGTTTTGGTCAAATTGTGCAAACGGAGTTAAAAATATTAGTAAGGGTAGTTTTTTTTTAAATTGTAAGATATGCTCACTATAGTCCAAGTCCAATAGATCAAGCGCCAAAATGCATGCCCTGTTTGGCCAGATAGTATATTTTTATCTATCACAGTTTGAAGATAAAGGATAAGGGTAGTTTTTAAAACGTTCGAGGTACAATATGATTGAAAATAAGCGTTGCGTATTTTTTTTAACTTGTAAGGTAACCTATCATATTTGTCAGATTAAATATATTTGTACAATATTTTGATCTCGAGGATTAATCGTAAGGAATTGAAAATATGGCAGGGGTTGTTTTTAGGGTAACCGTAGCTTTTGTACCCAAAGTATTGTCTAGATAGGCCAAATAGTGTTCATTTGTACATTAGGAGTTGAAAATAGGTTTGCAAATAAGGGTAGCAGAAGCTGCTGATTGTGAGTAATGTAAAGTAGCTCTTTTTTCAGATCACAAAGCAGTGTACGAAGTTTTATACCATAAATATTCCTTTAATAGCAAAGTTCACCAAAATCAGAGGGAAATTTGGTGATATGAGCATGATATATAACCTTCCCCTCTCTCAAACTTAAGAGATTTTAGGCCTCCGTTTAGGCTGAAGTCATTAAAAATCTGCCATGTTCGAAATAAAGTGCCAAAAATCCTCTAACATTAATATTCAAGGAATAGCTCTTTTAGCTAAAGTTTTAGCCAATTCCCTTCTGCAATAATTTCAGGAACATCGATTTTATTGTAATATTATTTTATTTGTATGTTTCTACTATTGTATCATTAAGAAAATATATTAAATAAGTTTTATTACATTTAAAACCGTTTGAATATGTTAAAAAATAGAAAAATGGTGACAGCTAACGACTGTGCTACACCCTTCTAAAGTTCTCAATTGTTTGAGGTCATTAACGCCAGACAGAACCTGTTTAACCTGACGCTGACATTGCAATTTTGATGTGATACCTCAGGCGCCGAATTTCTGGTGGCAATGAAAGTAGGAGTGCCCGGGGATATCTGAACTCTAATACAAACTAGTTCAATACATATCTTTACATCTGTAAAGCTCTAAGAAGAAAGGAGGTTTCTGGAAGTGCACGTGTGCGAATGTAACATTAACGCTTTTTCCTCTCTAAAATAAAATTGCTGGGATTTATGTAAGGGCAGAGGCTTCATACAAGAGGCCATTATGCTTTATAAAGGCAACAGTATAGATGACTAGAAATCCAATTTTGATTACAAAATAATTCATCAATGTACAGTGCCTTCATTTGGACGTTCATCCGCTGAAGCGCAAACACTGTGTGTCGAGAACATCTGCCTGTAACTCTTTTCTCTGACCACCATCCTTAAGTGGCAGGAGAGTTGTCTATGAGTATGTGCATCTTCAAGGTGATAAGTTGTGAAATCAAATGCATATCTCCTTTAGTGCCGCTGCTGTTATAATACTAAAATTCGTTACACTTTAGAACACGGTATTTCCTGTATGCCAAAGCAAACTCTAGTACATACATCATACTTTCCCCACTCATGAGACTCATCAGGGAAAATCTATTTTGGATAAGAAACCGAGAGTAAACTCCATGTCCTTCCAGAAACACGCAATTTAACGAAATTAATGAATAGGCAGCCCCGTAGCATTGTGGTTGCATGCTGCCTGTTGTGCGAGGGGTTCCGGGTTAGATTCTTAATATATGCAGGAGTCTTCTTCCTCTACTGGGAGGCACGATTGAGGAACTACTTGATGGGAAGTTAGAGGCTCTTCTTGGAAACCGCCGTAAAGCTGCCGGGAGGTGGCACATAATCCACACCCAATATTGCATTCTGATATGCTGTGTGGATGGAGGCAGATAAAGCAGCGACCGTTTGCTAGCAACTAGGGTTGTCGTACCAGACATATAGGAACTAATAATGCAAGTTACATTAAAATTTCTGAGAGATGTTTAGGGATGCAAGGACGTCATCTCCAAAAGCTGTTAACGACAGCAGAGATGTTGCTGTAATTGAAATTTGCATGTAAAATCTATGTACTGGAATTAAAGGGAAGATGAGTATCAGACTCTGCCAATAAGCAGTGGGCTTATAGCAGCCATTTTCGTTAAACGTTCACTGTACATCCCTGACTGCTATAAGCTTTGAAGTTTTATTTTGATACACGTTTTGTTTCTGAGAAGATCAGTTCTTACTTCGAAGCTGGATTAATATGATTTTAAATACAAAATTATTCCACTCCTTAAATGGATAATCCTATCATCTTTTTCTGGCAGAAAGAGGTAAAAGAAGAAATGGTTGGAATTAGAGTTTTTGATAAATCAGTTTCGAAATACCCAAACCTCAGAAGTTTTTATTTCAAAACGTTTTATTAGATTTGTTGGGGGGGCATGCGCTATTATCTCTCATGGTATTTATTTTAATACCCTCTAGGTAAACTAACTCCATAGGCCTCCAAGTTTCTTTCATCATTGGAATAATTCATCATCATTATGCAAACCTAGGAAAGTATTCGTCAGAAGAAACCTTCAAGCATTGGCTGTAGTAACAGCCGAATGACAGACTGAATTAGGTTGGCAACATAGAAACAAAACGAGTATGGAGAAAGGCGGTTCTTATTAACAAAAAGGAGCGGATTAAGAGAAAGGCAAGCAAGGTGTGGAAAAAAATGGACCATAATAGGCGCGAATGTGTTGCGCGTGCAGCAGGAATAAAGCGTGAAAGGGAATCTGAAGACAGCATATAGCAAGGAAGTGATTCACAGGAACTATATACATGGAATGTGTGAAATCCTGACTTACATAACAAGCTATGCTGATGAATGAATCTCTTAATGAGGTGAACATACTGTTAGCTTCTTCAGAGAAATTCTGTACTCATATTTTACCTATGTTCCTTGATAAGGCCGAGTTTGTTATACGGAAGTGAAATTTGGTGATGGGAAAGATCAGAGCATGTAAATGAAACGCAGGTAGCGTTCTGGAAATGTGTTTCACAAGGCAGTCAAATTCGGGGATATTGAGGGAGGTTGGGTGTTAAGAAGACACAGTAAACTGTAAAACAAGAACAGTACTCGCGAGACTGCTTCAGGGAGATCATTCCACACTACGCTCCAAATGTTACAAATACCACTGAGAAAGCTTGTCTCGTACGTTTTGGCCAACTGAGCTGGAAAGAGGTTTGAGGAGAGTAAGCATGGGGTCACTATGGCAAAGAGGTGAAATAAATGACAAAAACATAAGCAAAGATGTCAAAAGAAGACTAATAGACATCACCGACAGGAAACTGAACCGTTGTAAAATTAAACCTGTTATGGTTTAGACTGGGAGACTAAAAGACACAGAAAATGACTTGACGATTCTGACAGGAGAATCTGTCCATTCCGAGGCTTGGATGAAGACTGGGTACATATTTTGGCGGAATCTGCACAGTGGGAGAACCAGCGAACAACTAAATTCACAAAAAAAATCTTAAGTTCTACTAGAAGGACAGTGGCATATTGGGATCTACTGACTGACCAGAGGAACTGGCAATACATGAGCAACTTACTGGCTAGAGTGTGCGAAGTCAAATCAAATTTGTTCAGTTAGTCATAAGGAATTTACCCCTATATTTCTTCTTCTTTTCTTTCTCTCACCTTTAACTTGTATCTTAAAATAGGCACGTGCGGTCAATCACCCATGCGCTTGAATGTTTGTATAACTTTAATAAACTGACATCAATAAAAATATCGCGACGCATTAATTCTCAATCAGTGTACTCTGTGAACGAACCGAGAAACTGTATTAAATAAATTATATTCTAACAGTAATAGTTATAACCGTGAGAAGTTAACCAATTAGAAGGGAGATATCCCATCGCATTGTCGAACCTGCCACTGATGTTTTATTCAGGGCCACCTGGATGAAGGTCAACTTGGCCTTCGCCCATTACAATCTTTCAAGCCGGGAAGTTAAACAAGATCCATGGGGAACTATATGTCAGAACGGCAATTTGACCTTCAACCCGTTTGCCAATCCTGAGAATAAACATCAGCAGCTCCACGCTAAGTGTTGGTGAGTCTGTAGTGAGAGCACGATGGCATATAGATTTAACTTCTTAACGGTACAGGTATTTCATTCAGATTTCGGGACTTAATATGCATCCCAGAAATGGCAGATACTTGCTAGGAAGATATTGCCAGTTTCAGGTTGACACCGTCTACGCTCATAAAGACTGTGTATAAGGCTATGGTACACCATAGTATGGTGTACGTTTCTACACGGTTCCTCTGGGAGAAGTGGAGCCAAGATTGTCTGTCTCAGAGCTTACATTCCATCCGTTGGAGCTGCAGTAAAGCACAGAACCTAGCAACAATGGTGGAATACTCCGCGCTAAACCTTCCTTTAATGCAATGTTACCAATTTGCTAATACTAATGCATTTAGAAATGCAAATTAATACTTAGTTAAATCGAATGCAGAACTAATACATCAGAATATCCTTATAAATATACAGTTATTCAAAAAGAAGGAGCACGTTTTAAATATTTATTTCTAAAGAACGACAACAGATGGACGCACATGCGAAACATCATTGGACAGAAGAAAGTTCAAAGTTTTATTTTATGCATTCAACATGAGCACCATTTGTTATGAGAAGATAACACTGCTTTCCCCTTTACATATGGAACCATCTTCTACGAATTTCTTGTACCAATTGAAAATCTGTTTACGAGAGGCTGCTCTATGTTGAACTTGCAATGAAATGTACGCTGCACCGAAACAATGTATTTACTCTTCGCGTGCTGCAGCACACAAAACGACTTTTTCTGTAGCGTCGCCATTATCGCGTAAACAAACCATAGCCCCTCTGTAGACACTTAATGGATCTGCGGACTTAAACCTGTATATTGAATGATATTATGTCATTAATTTAATTAGATTTTGAAACTAAGAGGCATTATTTCACAGCAACAGGGTGATTGGTATTTATTGATTTTCGGATTTGTTGTTACGTTTTCTCATACTGGTACAAGATGACTAAGGTGATCGCTTTTCTCTCTTCTCTCCTCTCTCTCTCTCTCTCTCTCTCTCTCTCTCTGTCTCTTTGTGTGCGTTTGTGTGAAATCGTACACAAGCGCTTCCTATCACGTTCTCCAGGAAATAGTATATCAAACTCATTACTGTGCTCTTTACACACCTGTGTATATGAAGAGCGCCCTTTAATAAATGTTTATTTCTGTTCCCCCTGTACATTTTGTTTGATACCTTATAAAATATATGAACTATTGATAAGATTACCTAATACGTTCCATGCTACTGCACGAAGTTGCTAAACAAATTACATTTGAGGATTTGTTTTCACCTTTTTACTTTCTCTACTACGTATAGTAAGTAGGGGAAGTATTGTATTCCATCCAAAAATTCGATACCGAGATTTCACGGGAAATACATGTTTTGAGAATCCCTGAATCCAAAAAAAGCATTTTTGGAAACATGTCCGTGTGTGTGTGTGTGTGTGTGTGTGTGTGTGTGTGTGTGTGTGTGTGTGTGTGTCTGTCTGTGAATAGCATAACTCAGAAACGAACAGTCGGATAAACACTAAACTTGGTATTTAGGTTCAGTATCTTCCAGAGATGTGACACGAAGGTTTTCAAGAAAATACCCCCACCCCAGATTACCCTTTACATTGAACATTTTTCGATAATTTTAATTGTCTCAAAAATGGCTAACAATTTTGATTAAAATATCATATGTTTAAGATATTTTCATGACAAATGAAATGTATATCTCGAATTTTCTGGGAATGTCTCCAAAATTATTCTTCATTGTGAACGACTTTTGCATAACTGGTAAACCGTAAGAGATAGACAAAATTTTACTACACAAAAAATGTAGATCCCGTTAAAATACGCAATTTATGTCATATACATTTTTGTTGTTGAGTGAACCATTTTTGAGATATTGCTTGTTATTCCCTTAAATTTTCCAATACTTATACTTTTTCTCAAATTCGTTATTCATTTTTTTTTGTCCTGTTAATGCAAAGAGAATGGAATACTCCACATAGCAACCAGCTCTTAAAATGTTTGACTATAGCTTAAAGCCTACCAATTCCCCTTGCACCTACGAGTACAAGAAAATTAGCAATAAGATTTACATCTCGATTAACATGAAGCATATGGAGAATAAGCGTTTGTAAAAATAGCTTGTACAAGAGTAGAGAAAGTCATGTGAGTGTAACACATCAGAAAATTTTTTGACAGGAGTGGCACCGTCAGTAGAATACCTCAGCGACCGCCACTGCATTTAACATTGCAAACGGTGAACGTCAAGTTGTCTATTCAGTTTGAGGGTATAGGTCATAACTAGTTGGACCTTAGTCCGAAGAATGGGCTGGATGAAGGAGAGTTTCCTAAATGTAATTTATCAATACATGCGCCATAAACTCGCCGGCATGCTGTTTCACATTATCGTGGTATGATGCGATGTACCGATGAGATGTCCCACATTCACCGCCTGTCTTCTTCCATAACATTGACATCTATGTAACTGAAATGAAGCCCACATATGATCTGTCCTACGAGACGACGTTATTAATAGAACGTTCATGAAAATGCTTAGATCATTCGAGAATTGTGAAGCCGTCTACTGTAGTAGAGACGCCACACATATCTCGAAACAACTCAACTTCCTGTCGACCTACTCCAACTAAAGCTTCATTTTAAATTAAAAATGTTTAATCAAGCACACCTGAGGGGTTTCGCAATATATTTCAATAGGTTGTTGAGGAAATGCTTAAGCAATTGAGCACAGTTGTACAGTCCCGAGGTCGCGGGTTCAAACCCGGCGGATGGCAAAGGATTTTGTTTCGGGCGTAAAAATCCTTAGCATGGCTTCCTTCGGAAGGGAAGTAAAGCCGGTGGTCCCGTGTAGTAGATTTACGGCACGTAAAAGAACCTCAAGCCTGATAAAGAGGCCTCTGAGCAAAATTACCGATCTTTCACGCCCAATATAGAATGAGACGCTAGGACCACAGCAGTTAAAGAGCATCCATAAATAAAACTCAGTTTAATTTAACTTAATTTGCAGTTGTACAGGATTGTTCAAAACGTTTCACAGAAATAATGACGTCCGCGCGCGTAGACGCACCAATCTTAAAAAAAAAAATCTGATGTGTTACACTCACATGACTTTCTCTACTCTTTTACAATCTATTTTTACAAACGCCTATTCTCCATATGCTTCAAGTTAATCGAGATATCGAGATGTCAATCTTATTGGTAATTTTCTTGTAGATGCAAGGGAAATATGGTAGGTTATAAGCGATAGTCAAGTATTTTAACGCTGGTTGCTATGTGGTGCATTTCATTCTCTTTGCATGTCCAGGACATAAAAAAAATGAATAACGAATTTGAGAAAAAGTATAAGTATTGAAATATTTAAGGAAATAACAAGCAATATCTCGAAAACGGTTCACTCAACAAAAGAAATGTATATGACATAAGTTGTGTATTTTAACGCGATCTAAATTTTTTGTGTAGTAAAATTCTGTCTATCTCTTACGGTTTACCAGTTATGCAAAAGTCGTTCACAATGAAGAATACTTTTGGAGACATTCCCAGAAAATTCGAGATATACATTTCATTTCTCATGACATTATCTTAAACATATGATATTTTCATCAAAATCGTTAGAGCCATTTTTGAGAAAATTAAAATTTTCGAAAAATGTTCCATGTAAAGGGTAGTCTGGGGTGGGGGGATTTTCTTGAAAACGGTGTCGCATCTCTGGAAGATACTGAACCTAAATACCAAGTTTGGTGTTTATCCGACTGTTCGTTTTTGAGTTATGCTGTTCACAGACACACACACACACACACACACAGACACACACACACACAGACACACACACGGACATGTTTCCAAAAATGCTTTTTTTGGATTCAGTGGGTCTCAAAACATGTATTTCCGGTGAAATCTCGGTATCGAATTTTTGGGTGGAATGCAATACTTCCCCTACTTACTATACGTAGTAGAGAAAGTAAAAAGTCGTCCTCGTGTTGTAGTGGTTATAATGCTAGCCTCTAGTTCCCGAGGTCGCGGGTTCAAACTCAGCGAAGGGCGATAGATTTTTCCGGGCGTAAAAATCCTTAGCATGAGTTCCTTCGAAAGGGAAGTAAAACCGGTGGTCCCGTGTAGTAGATTTACGGTACGTAAAAGAACCTCAAGCCGATAAAGAGGTCTCTGAGCAAAATTAATGGTCTTTCACGCCCAATATAGAATGGGACGCTAAGGACCACAGCAGTCAAAGAGCATCCAAAAATAAAACTCAATTAATTTTCAATCTTCAAAATCCAATGTGATGCATTCACATTACTTTCTCTAACTCCTATCTTCATTAGTGAGTATGCGAACCATTCTTAATAAAGCTTATTTGTCTATCTACTGCATTTTAATGAAAATAAATCTTTGCAGAAATAGCTACATTACAAATTTCGTTATAGATACTAGGAGAATACGATAGTCAAATGCTGTCCTTAAAATTCCACACTGTTTCCATGCAATCGTGAGAAACAACTGAAAATCGACGAGACTTTAAAATAATGACAAGTATTGAATAATTCGAACTTTTACAAACGGATATCTTAGAAATAGCTTATGCCACAAAAAAACTTAATTTAAGCGAATTGTGTGTTTTAAAGAGATCTACATTTTTTGTATTGTACGTTTTCGTCTGTCACTTAACGTTTACTAGTTATAGAAGTTAATACAAAATTCCTTCCAAATGAAGAGGACTTCAAGGGCTATTCCCAGAAAATTCCAGATACACATTTTATTTGAATTTAAATACATTTCATATATGGTGTTTTAATAAAAGTTGCTAATTATTTTTAGAAAATAAAAATTTTCAAAAACGTTCCATGTAAAGGCTAGTTGGTGGTTGGGAGATTTTCTTGAACATCTTTGTGTCTCATCCTTGGAAGATACTGAACTCAAATACCAAGATTGGCATTTATCCAACCTTTCGTTTTTGAGTTATGCTGTTCACAGAACACAGACACTCATTGTATATGTTTATATTATTGTATACATATGTAACAATGTTATGTGAATGTATTACGTAAATTAATAATGTAGGAGCTGTGAGAATAATACGTTAAAAGTTGCTAACAATGAGGTAACCTTGAGGGAATAATGAAGTACAAAGTGTAGTAATACTACTAGTATTCTTGGAGCAACAATAATGTAATTTTTTGTAACAGTTTATAAAATAGCCAATCAACAACCAGAAAAAGCTTTAGTTAAATAAAGGTATTCTATTGGACTAGGATTAGCCAATCAGAAAGTTACAAATTCAGAAGTCAGTTGGTTGTAGACAGTGTTCATAACCGTACGCGAGATGCGTCCCCGAGAAATTTAATTCGTATTCGTGTGAGACGAAAATAGTTTTACGTGTTAAAAAGTGCGAGTAATTAATAAAAAAAATATCACAGCTCTCTATATCAGTGAAGTGTTATTTAAATCGTGTCCAGCATTAATAAAAGGAGTGAAGTAAAATTATAATTTGTGTAAGCCTACTTTCTTCAGTCGCACCACCTCCCTGCAAAGAGAAACATGTCTCTATCAATAGTACTGACGCAGCCGAGGAAAACATAAATATATAATATTTAAAGAAACAGTCAAATTAAAAAGTTAATATTTTTAAACATTTGGGGTAAAGACCACCGGAAAGTACATTTGGGGCGAAGGCTACCGGAAACTTTTTACCATACGTGCGGTTGCAACTATTTCAAGTTCGGCTCCCCAACAGTTGAACTACAATACAACTCCTCCAAAAATAACTTCTTCAAATTGGCTCCCAAAGCCTCGGGCAAATAACAATACAACAAACCTTCTTCAAATTAGCTTTCCATACGTGGGGCAGACACTTCGTTAACTTCAAATTGACGCTCAAAACGTGGGGCAAATAACAACGTAAGAAATAACAAAACAACAAATAAAACTTCAAGTCAAAAATTAAATGCTGTGTATGATCTGCAATATTCATTATTTCTGGAAGTACTTTACATCAAAAAATACACGTTCCTGCAGTCACTAGGTAACCACCTTCAGTAATACTACGAGTGCTAATAGCTTTTCGGTAATTTAATTTAGGTTAACGAATCCTTGTTGTCATGGTAATTATTTCGACACCGAAGGTGGATAACAAGCATGAGTTTGAAAGCTCAATTAAATTACCTAAGGCAAATTATAAGCAAGAGGGAGATCCGGTAAGATAATTAGATACAATACGAGAACATCCCGTAATTTTGTTCGGCGCAAAATTCTGAAAATTGACCGCATACCACATTGTTTTTCTTTTTATATCAATGCAGGACTATATCCTGTACGGCTTGTTTTATATTTTGAATTCGCAGAGCACCAAATATCGCCATTTTGTTTGTACCAACCCCCAATGGCGAACAGAAAAATGCTTGAGAATAGGCTTCCTGGATCCCTAGTCGAATACAAGCAGAAATTATAGGGAAAAAGCATCTGATGTGTTACATTCAGATGACTTTCTCTACCCTCTATCGCTTATTAGTAGGTATACACACTAAAGCTTATTTTTCTGCATACCTTCATTTTAATCCAAATAAACCTTTGCGGAATTAGCTACCTTACCCTTTAGTTATAGATACAAAGGGAACAGCGATAGTCAAATGTTTAAGAACTGGACGCTATATTCTGCCTTAAAATTCCATACTGTTTCCATGCAATCACGAAAGACAACTGAATGTTGAAAGAACTTTAAAGAATGGCCAAGTAATGAACAATTCGAACCAATCATAGCAACAAGGATTCTCATAAGCCACTCAAGACTTACTCATATTCCCCTCATAACTAAAGATGAAACGCCGAAATGTCCCTTCTGCTCTGCTACTTTGACAATAGAACACTAGTCACAAAATGCCAACAAATCGACCTCAAGAGGAAAAGATTTGGAATCCCCGTCGAATTTCATAAAGCAATCTGAAGTCCGTCAGCTTATTTCAAGTTGAAGCAGTGACATTGGAATACTAAATAAATTGTAAATTATATGCTATACTAACCATTAAATATCACTGATATAGCTAATGCCTCACTGATCAATTGTATTGTCACTCATCACAGTATTGTTATGTAATTTACACAATGTTATTCTCAATGTATCCAAAACATAACTATATACTGATAACTGTAATATGTACTACCTTGTAAAATTTGCTATAGGACCTCAGATGTTTAGCGACTATAAATAAGTGCATTTAAAAAAATCGAACCATTAATAACGGACATCATGGAAATGGCTGATGTTACAAAAAACTTTGTGTGAAATAAACTGTGTATTTTAGAGATCTACATCTCTTGGATGGTAAGTTTTCTTCTATCGCTTAATTCTAGTTCTCGAGGTCGCGGATTCAAACTCGACGGAGGGCGATGGATTTTTTCGGGCGTAAAAATCCTTAGCATGGCTTTCTGGAAGGGAAGTAAAGCCAGCCGGTGGTCCCGTGTGGTAGATTTGCGGCAGTAAAAGAACCTCAAGCCTGATAAAGAAGCCTCTGAGCAAAATTACCGGTATTTCACGGCTAATATAGAATGGGTCGCTAAGGACCACAACAGTTAAAGAGCGTCCAAAAATGAAACTCAATTTAATTTCTATCGCTTAACGTTTACTAGTTTACAAGATTATACAAAATTTCTTCCAAATGAAGTGGACTTCAAAGGTATTCCCAGAAAATTAAAGATGTACATTTTATTTGTCATGTAAATATCTTTAATACACGGTATTCTAATCAAAATCGTTAGAGCCATTTTTTCGAAAATCAAACTTTTTGAAAAACCTTCCATGTAAAGAGTAGCCTGGGGTGGGAGAATTTTCTTGAAAATCTTCGTATCGCATCTTTAGAAGGTATTTAATTCAAATAACTAAGTTTGGTGTTGATCCGACTTTTCGTTTTTGAGTTATGCTGCTCACAGGTACAGACACACATGGACCTTTTCTAAAAATGCTTTTTTGGACTCGAAGGGCCTCAAAACATGTACTTCCAGTGAAATTTCGGTATCAAATTTTTGGGTGGAATGCAATATCTTCTCTACCTACTATGTACGTGGTAGAGGAAGTAAAAATGAATGTAGCAGAAAGGTCTATCAGTTTTTAAGCACCATGCTTTGATACTATCGATTAAGTTCAATTCTTATTGGTGAATAAGGTATCAATGAGACCGTTCATTGGCTGAAGGCGCTCGTATGGCTAATTTTATCTGGTAAAATCAGCCACGAGACCCTCTGACACCTAAATCGGACTGCAGGCTTTACAATCCCCATCGGTATT
This sequence comes from Deroplatys truncata, assembly GCA_030765065.1. Lineage (NCBI taxonomy): Eukaryota > Metazoa > Arthropoda > Insecta > Mantodea > Mantidae > Deroplatys > Deroplatys truncata. The sequence goes on from CM060987.1 coordinate 117,152,668, forward strand.
CCGAAAGCGAGGGGCTGTCATCTTTAGCTTTTTTATGGCCAGAGCAACAGAGGGTTTAAGGAAAGGGTTACTCACCTCTCGAATGTCATCGTAGACGTCCTTGAGGTCGTCCTCAAGGAGGCTGTAAGGGTCGACCTGGTAGTCTGGAAGTGATCCAGGTTGTTGTGTGCGTACAGAACTCAGCGAACGACTGCATTGTGACGTCCCGCTGCTACTGCTACTGTGGTGGCTCTGTAAACAATCAAATTATACAGTTAGAGAAGACGTAACGTTGAAAAACTCAATTGAGGCTTTAAAAACTATAAAGGTAGACTCCTTAATGTATAGTAAAACTCCATGCCATTTTCTGAGGGTATAAAATAGAAGGAGAGAGCACTGTGATTGATTTCTTATTGCATAATCCTTACAACCAAAGGCAAGAATTTTCCTCAATAAGCAGCATAATGTCATCATTATAATATACCTAAGAAAAATCTGATGCGTTACACTCACATGACTTTCTATACTCTTCGTACAAACTATTTTTACAAACTCTTATTCTCCATCTATTTCATATTAATCGAGATAAACATTTGCAGAAACGATCTTTTGACATGCAAAGAGAATTACATTTTACACATAGCGACCAGTTCTAAAAATATTTGACTATCGCTTAAGGCCTACTATGTTCCCCCTTGTTTTGTATTTGCAAGGGCAATATAAGCACAGACATATCTCTTAATAGCTGGTTGCTATGTGCAGCACCATTCCCTTTGCCACAGATTAATACTCCTTGCATATCCAAGACAAAAAAATTAATAACGAATTCCCATTTGAGAAAATAAGTATTGAAAAATTTAAGGGAATAACAAGCAATATCTCGAGAATGGTTCACTCAACAACAAAAATGTATATGACATAAATTGTGTATTTTAACGCGATCTACAATTTTTGTGTAGTAAACTTTTGTCTATCTCTTATGGTTTAACAGTTATGCAAAAAACGTTCACAATGAAGAATACTTTTGGAGACATTCCCAGAAAATTGGAGATATACATTTCATTTGTCATGAATATATCTTAAACATATGATATTTTAATCAAAATCGTTAGAGCCATTTTTGAGAAAATTAAAATTTTCGAAAAATTTTCCATTTAAAGAGTAATCTAGGGTGGGGGGATTTTCTTGAAAACCTTCGTGTCGCATCCTTAGAACCTAAATACCAAGTTTGGTGTTTATCCGACTGTTCGTTTTTGAGTTATGCTGTTCACAGACACACACACACGAACATGTTTCCAAAAATGCTTTTTTGGATTCAGGGGGTCTCAAAACATGTATTTCCGGTGAAATCTCGGTATCGAATTTTTGGGTGGAATACAATACTTCCCCTACTTACTATACGTAGTAGAGAAAGTAAAAAGCAAGTACTTTCTCAAAGTTTGCACTCATGAGTATGAACACCTTCTGTGATTATATACTCAGCTCACTGAAAACATACTCGTTTTCGTAAGAACTAAAGCCTACTACTTCACGCGAGTATATGCTCATCCCCACAGCCAACTTGTTCACTTAAATGTAAGTATATACTCGTGTTATCCACACTCTTTGACCATATACTAGCTTCCTTGATTGTGAGATGTGTTGTTTAGCGTTCTGAATTAGAGGAGTAGATTTTGTTATATTTGGTTCTTTACCGCCAAAACTGCTAAGGAATTATCCTGTGTTTTATAACAAGTTTCAGCAGAAATGTTAGAGAAATATTAAGTCCTTCAAGAAATGAAAAATTAATTAAAGCAACTCACACAAAAGCATAGCTGTAAATTAAATCAGCAAAACAATAAATAAAATGAAATATGCAAAAGTCTATTGTCAATAAATCAGGAAAAAAGAAAATATTGACAGATTCTAAAGTCATAATTATAAGGTGCCGGATGCAGATTCAAATTGACTGCTTCTAGAATTCTGGAATATTAACACTTTAACAGTTTTGTTATCAGTAACCTAACTTCTAAAGCAACTGAATTTTGGGGTTAGGATTACCTACATAGTAAGCTTAATTAATAAATCTGACTTTCAATTATACTTCTAGGTTACGTTTTTATGAAGCAATACAGGATTTTGAAACTGCCTGGATGTTCATAGCAATGTTAGAAAACCAATAAATAAAACGGTTATAAGCAAAAAGAAAGGAATAATTGTGAATTTGAAGTAGGTAATATCTTTACGTTATTTGCCCCACGCTTTGGAAGCCAATTTGAAGTAGGGTGTTGCTTCACGTATGGAAAGATAATTTGAAGTAGGAGTTGAATTGTTGTATGAAGGAGTTGTATTATAGTTCAACTGTTGGGGAGCCAAACTTGAAGTAGTTGCAACCGCACGTATGGTACCCGGTAGCCCTCGTCCCAAATTTAAAAATATTAACTTTGTAATTTGACTGTTTCTTTAAATCTTGTATATTTATGTCTGCCTCGGCTGCGTCAGTATTCTTTTTAGAGACATGAATTTCTTAACACGGCGTGATACGGCTGAAGAATGTAGGCTTACACAGATTATAATTTTTACTTCACTACATTTATTAATTCTTAACACGATTTTAATAACACTTCACTGATATAGAGAGCTGTGAGATTCTTTTATTAATTACTTGGACTTTTTAACACGTAAACTATTTTCTCACACGAATACGTATTAAATTTCTCAGGACGCATCTCGTGTCCGGTTAGGAACACTGTCTACAACCAACGCATCCAGTTATGAGCACTGTCTACAAACAGCTGACTTGATTTCTACCGCCTAAATTTGGAAATTTATGTATTTCAAGTCTCTGCTTGGCTATTCCTAATCCAAAAGAATACTTTTATTTAACTTAAGCTTTTTTGTGGTTGTTGATTGGCTATTTTATAAACTGTCACAAAAATTACATTATTGTTGCTCCAAGAATGACTAGTAGCATTGTTACACTTTCTTACTCATTATTGCCTCAAGGTTACCTCATTGTTAGCAACTTTTAACCTATTATTCTCACAGCTCCTACATTATTAAATTACGTAATACATTCAGATAACATTATTACATGTATACAATAATATAAACATTTAAAATGACTGTAATAGACACTTTGTATATATTGTTACATATACATATTGCTTTAAGGCGGGCTGTTATTTAATATATGTATTATATAATTAGACTGAAATCATTTAAGTGTTAAAAATACTGCCTCAAATTGGAAAGTCCTAACTCATGAGGTGCTGGATGAAGTCATCCCACTGTTTTTAGAATAGGTACTATGAAATAGTTTTCTTATAAAATTATGACTAAGTATCTGGATTTTGAAGTTAACACTTTACATAGGAAGGCTAATTAATAAAGCTGACTTTCAATGTTACTTCTAGGTTATGTTTTTCTGAAACAGTATAGGATTTTGAAACTTCTTTAATGCCCATGGCTACGTTGTAACTTTTACATGAATACTATACAGCTAATAAATTGTGCCATTCTCTTCATATTTAGTTTTAAGTAAACAAAATTCGATATATACCCAGAAGTGAGTATGCATCTAACCACGTTCAACATGAAAGGAGAATGAACTCATAAAACTGAGAATACATTATATTTTATTCATACTCTTGTAAGATGGATGCCTGGATATGTTCTACTCTGCTTCCATTACTTGAGTATGTTCTCAAAATGAAGTAGATACTCGACAAGTTTTATTCTTACCAAACTGAGTATTTACTTGAAAAAGTGAAGCATATACTATATACTCATTTTTATTCATATAACCTATGATTGTTTTGAGCAAACGATAAGTCATCCAATAAAAATGTTCAATATTTCGGGCTTATCCATTCATCAGGAGATTAAAAGATTAAAAACACACAAAAAAATCTGATGTTACATTCACATGACTTCTACCCTCTATCGCTTATTAGTGGGTAATTATTCTTCGAAAGGTTATTTTCCTATCTGCTTCATTTTACTCAAGATAAAGTTTTCTGAAGGCAGCTGCATTACACATTTCGTTATAGATACAAAGGAAATACCCAAAGTAAAATGTTTTAGAACTGTGCGCTACATACTGGCGTTAAAATGCCATATTCTTTCCATGACATCGCGAGAAACAGCTGAAAATCGACGGGACTTTAACAGAATGGCTAAGTATTCAACAATTCGAAACATTAATAAAGATATCTCGGAAATGGCTCATGCCACAAAAAAGCTATTTGATTTTTTTTTTGTGTGTGTTTTAAAGAGGACTGCATTTTTTGTGCAGTATGTTTTCATCTATCGCTTAACGTTTACCGGTGATACAAGACTCCAGATCAAAAAGATACAAAACTGCTTTCGAATGAAGTGGACTTCACAGATTATTCCCAGAAAATTAATGATATAAATTTTATTTGTCATGTAAATATCTTTCATATATGGTATTTTAACCAAAATCGTTAGGGCCATTTTTCTAGAAAATCAAAAATTTCGAAAAATATTCCATGTGAAGGATAGTTTGGGGTGGGGGCATTTTCTTGAAAATCTTCGTATCGCATCTCTGGAAGGTACTGAACTTAAATACCAAGTTTGGTGTTTATCGTTTTTGAGTTATGCTATTCACAGACACGCACAGACACACGGACCTTTTTTTTAATCTCTTTTTAATTCAGGGAGCCTCAAAATTCGGTGTCGAATTTACTTACGGGGCAGAGAAAGTAAAAAAGTATATCTTCTGAGATAAAAAGCAAGCACTTTTAATTCGGAATTAGTTATTTCTAAATAATTTATCTTCACTATATAGGTGATTGAAAGCAAAAAGTAGGGATTATAGATCTAGGACATTTTATTAGTGTAATCTTTGCAAGGGTAAGGAACGACTACAGAAGTTAAACGACAGGATTCTGACAGAATATTTAAATAACTCGGGCCTGATAAAATTTAATCAAGTATATTCAAAAGATTCAAAGGTTTGTTTGCAATAAAGTTATGAAAAAAGGTAAAGCAAGAATGTCGGTTCTCCAGATTGCGCGAAAAGGCTGGTAGCCCCTGCAAGAAAAATTGTTATGAATCCTCATAATCAGAATCATTCTTACTTTCTCTACCACGTACGTAATAGGTAGAGGAGGGTAACTGCATTACACCCAAAAATTTGATACTGAGATTTCACCGGAAATACGTGTTTCGCGGCACCCTATATAAAAAGGGCACTTTTAGGGAAAAAAATCTGATGTGTTACACTCACATGACTTTCTCTACTCTTGTACAAACTATTTTTACAAACGCTTATTCTCCATATGTTTCATGTTAATCGAGATATCGAATTGTTAGTCTTATTGCTAATTTTCTTGTAGATGCAAGGGGAATTGGTAGGCGATAGTCAAATATTTTAAGAGCTAGTTGCTATGTGGCGTATTCCATTCTCTTTATATGTCCAGGATATAAAGAAAATGAATAACGAATTCCCATTTGAGAAAAAGTATTGGAAAATTTAAGGGAATAACAAGCAATATCTCGAAAATGGTTCACTCAACAAAAAAAAAAATGTATATGGCATAAATTGTGTATTTTAACGCGATCTACATTTTTTGTGTAGTAAAATTTTGTTCTATCTATTATGGTTTAACAGTTATGCAAAAGTCGTTCACAAAAAATAGTTTTGGAGACATTCCCAGAAAATTCGAGATATACATTTCATTTGTCATGAACATATCTTAAACATATGATATTTTAATCACAATCGTTAAGAGCCATTTTTGAGAAAATTAAAATTTTCGAAAAATGTTCCCTGTAAAGGGTAATCTGGGGTGAGGGGTTTTCTTGAAAACCTTCGTGTCGCATCTCTGGAAGATACTGAACCTAAATACCAAGTTTGGTGTTTATCCGACTGTTCGTTTCTGAGTTACGCTATTCACACACACACACACACACACACACACACGGACATGTTTCCAAAAATGCTTTTTTTTATTCAGGGGGTCTCAAAACATGTATTTCCGGTGAAATCTCGGTATCGAATTTATTTTTGGGTGGAATACGATACTTCCCCCATTTACTATACGTAGTAGAGAAAGTAAAAAGTGTCTATAGTACCTTAATTACCAGAAAATATTGGCTAAAATACCTGTGTATATACCAGAATTACCCTTGAAATTACCCCAAAATGCCTTTATTAAGAGCATGAAAATACCTGTTTCAGCTTCCAAAAAATACCATGGAAATACCTGTGTGTATGAACAGCATAATTCAAAAACGAAAACTCAAATAAATAGCAAACTTTTTAATTAATTTCAATATCCTCCAAAGATGCGATACGCGGATTTTCAAGAAAATCCCCCAATCTGAACCGCCCTTTACATGGAAAAAGTTTTGTTATTTTTAATTTTCTCAAAAATGGCTAACGATTTTGATTCAAATACCACATATTTAAGATATCTGTAAGACAAATAAAATGTGCCTATTTCTTGAATTTTCTGGGAATAGCCTGTGAAGTCCTCTTCATTCTGAGTGACTTTGTATAATTGGTAAACCGTAAGAGATTAACAAAATCTTACTACATAAAAAACGTAGATCTCGTTAAAGCAACTAATTTATGTCAAATAAATTTTGTTGTGGAGTTAAACCATTTTCGAGAGATTCTGTGTTATTGGTTTGAATTTTACATAATTAGACCTTTTCATGTGGTAAGTTAATGTTCGCTTTTTCTCGTGGTTATACAAGGAATATGGAATTCAAAGTCAAAACATAGCAATTGCTTTTTAAATAGCAGACTATCGCTTTACCCTACTTTACCTTTAGTATACCTACAACGAAATAAGTAAATACGTAATGAAAGTTTTTCTGGACTAAAAAAAAAAAAAGAAGATGAAAAAATAAACTTTTGTAAGGAGAGCTTGTAGAAGATAGAGTAGAGAAAATCACGCGAATGCAACATCAGATATTTTTACAAATCACCTTTTCACTATCGTAGGAATGCAGCAGTTCAAGCATTTACCACTAAGCTATCTTCTAGACTAAATGATGTACTAACGGACTGCTTAGTTTATAAACTTATTCCAAATAAACCTCGGGGGCCAGCATGACCCAAGCGAAATTCAAACTTCGCCAACCTCACCAGTAAGAGTTACATTTGAACTACAAAGGGAGGCAGTATTTTTAACACTTAAATGATTTCAGTCTAATTATGTAATATATAAATTCAATAACAGCCTGCCTTAAAGCAATATGTGTATGTAACAAGATATAAAAAGTGTATATTACAGTCATTGTATATGTTTATGTTATTGTATACATGTAATAATGTTATTTGAATGTATTACGTAATTTAATAATGTAGGAGCTGTGAGAACAATAGATTAAAAGTTGCTAACAATGAGCTAACAATGAGGTAACCTTGAGGCAATAATGAATAAGAAGGTTTAAGTGCTACTGGTAATTCTTGGAGCAACAATAATGTAATTTTTGTGACAGTTTATAAAATAGCCAATCAACAATCAAAAAAAGCTTAAGTTAAATGAAGGTATTCTATTGGAGTAGGATTAGCCAATCAGAAACTAAAATGGAGCAAAATTTACAAATTCAGAAGTCAGTGTTCTTAATCGGACGCTAGATGCGTCCTCGAGGAATTTAATACGTATTTTGTGCGAGACAAAAATAGTTTACGTGTTAAAAAGTGCAAGTAATTAATAAAAAATCTCACAGTATATATTAGTGAAGTGTTATTTAAATCGTGTCAAGCATTAATAAAAGGAGTGAAGTAAAATTATAATCTGTGTAAGCCTACATTCTTCAGTCGCACACTCCCTGCTAAGACATTCATGTCCCTAAAAATAAATACTGACGCAGCCGAGGCAAACATAAATATATAATATTTAAAGAAACAGTCAAATTACAAAGTTAATATTTTTAAACTTGGGGCGAAGGCTACCGGAAACTTTTTACCATACGTGCGGTTGCAACTACTTCAAGTTCGGCTCCCCAACAGTCGAAATACAATTCAACTCCTTCAGTACAACAACTACTTCAAAAGACCACGTGTGGAGGCAGTTGCCCTCGTGAATAAATCCGTGAAATGACGAAAGTAAACGTTTATCCCATGATAACATAACTTTAATGTTGCAGCGTTCCACTTTTCACAGCAATTTGCTGCAGATGAACAGCGTGGCAGCTTGAGAACACTTTCTATGCGTTTTCCCGCTCCTGCCACCTGTTGCGCAGTTTTGGGGGATGGTCCCATCAAACGCACTTCCTTATGACGACATTGTTACCTCATCGAACTACAATTTCCTGAAACAGACGTTTCCTGCATCTCAAACATGCGAATAGCTGTTTTCCAATGCTTTTATGTATATTCTTCTATTGCTTTATTATCGACACTACAATTATAAACAGCCTTATCTCTGGGTCAGGGTGTTGGACTCTGAATGCTAGACTGGAGAAACAGTTGGAGAGTACGTAGAAGTATGAGATTACCTCGACTATTGCATAAAGGAATGAACAGAGATGGAAGCAGAAGACAGGGTGATAAATAGTATTGAAGAATGGATATTGCAGGATCGGATGTGTACAAAGAATGGAAGAGGAGATATAATTGACTGGTCTCTCAGCAAGAAGCAAAGGAGGAAAGACTCGTTTAACTTGGTGTGGTAGTGCGAAAAAAGTTATGACTAAATTTGTCTTAGAAGACGTATAGTGATCTATAAAAGCGGAACGATAGAACACTATGGAGGACAGAATCAGAAGTAACCCCTGAAAAGTGGGCAGATGAATTAGAATAATTATAAAGAGTGAGATCCCTTGTATGTTTCAGTTTCTAACTCAAACGGACGTTAACCAACCATGATAAATAGATTCTAAAGGTAGGTACTTTTAACTAATTAAAATTGAGCATTCTACAGCAAATATTTTAGTTCAAATTAATCATAATGAATTGAAACCCAACTAAATAACGCAGAGATTCATACCCACAACAAATGATTATTTTTAAAAAATCTTACATTCACATAACTTTCTCTACCCTCTATCGTTTATTAGTGGGTATACAAATTATTCCTACGAAAGTTTATTTTTCTACCTTCATTTTAATCGAGATAAACCTGTGCAGAAATACAATATTACATATTTGGTTAGGATACAAAGGGAACAGCAATAGTAAAATGTTTAAGAACTAGACGCTATACGCTGCCCTTAAAATTCCATACTATTTCCACGGCGAGAAACAATTGATTGTTGACAGGACTTAAAAACAATAACAAAGTATTCAAAAAATTGAAGCCTTTATAACGGATATCTAGGAAATGGCTGATACCACAAAAAAATCATTTTAAATAAATCGTGTTTTAAAGAAATCTACATTTTTTGTGCAGTACGTTTTCGTATATCGCTTAACGTTTACCAGTTATACAAGATTATACAAAATTCCTTCCGGATGTAGAAGACTTCACAGGCTATTGAAGAAAATTCAAGATTAAAAAAATTGAATTTTATTTATTGACACTCTTTAACTGCTAAGGTTCCTTGGCGTCCCATTCTATATTGCGCGTAAAAGACCAGTAATTTTGCTCAGAGGCCTCTTTATCAGGTTTGAGGTTCTTTTACGTGTCGTAGATTTACGACACGGGACCACCAGCTTTATTTCCATTCCGAAGGAAGCCATGCTAAGGATTTTTACGCCCGAAAAAATCCATCGCCCTCCGCCGGGTTTGAACTCGCGACCTCGAGAACCAGAGGCTAGCATGGTAACCATTAAACCATGGAAAACGATAAATTCAATGTATATTTTTATTTGCCATGTAAATATATAATATTTCAATCAAAATAATTTGAACAATTTTTTAAGAAATCCAGCATTTCGAAAAATGTTCCATGTAAAGGGTAGGTTGGAGCGGAGGGATTTTGTTGAAAATCTTCGTGTCGCATTTTTGGAATGTACGGAACTTAAATACCAATTTATCCGACTTTTCCTTTTTGAGTTATGCTGCTCACACACACGACCTATTTTCTTCCTTCTAAAAATGCTTTTTTGTATTCAACGGGCTTCAAAACATGTATTTCCGGTGAAAACTCGATATCGAATTTTTTTATGAAATGCATACATTCCCTATCTACCATGTACGTGATAGAAAAAGTAACAATTGGCCTTCTAGAAAAACATGTGGGTGCAATTCGAATAATAAAACACACGAGATTTGCTGACTATATGGTAGGTACTGTTAGAAGACGAGGGAAATAATAAAAACATGAATATTTGGAATACCTCTGTGGACGAGTGGTTAGGGTTCTGGCTTCTCACCCCGTATGTGCCGGGTTCTATTCCCGGGGAATTTTTCTTTAACCAGAATCATTCTCTGTCCTCCTCTGGAAGAATGAATGTGTGTTTAATACTAACAATTACTAAAAATCAACAGTAACAAAACCTACAGTTCAACGAGTAGTAACACTATCAGTTGTTTCTCAAGTAAAAGCCCCCGACATTGCTATAAATCCATAAGGTAATGGATGCAATTCAAGATTTAATAAAGGTAAACACAAACAGTATACCTATTATCACCAGGTTTTCCTTGGTCATAAAGTATTACGTCAGGTATGTTGTCTATCCGTTACATTATTCAAAGTTTCTTTGGAGCAAGCGCTAGATAATAATAATTGGAAAAGGAAATTTACTGGTATGGGTGTAATGATCAGAAATAATACCATATATTCATTAATTTTAAGACTTATATTAACACAGGAATATGATGATTAGAATATATGTGCAGGAAATTAATTGAATAGCATGACAAATGGTGAGTAACGTTTAATTTTGAAAAATTAAAGTATATAGTAATAGGAGAAGAGAAACAAGCTATGAAACTTAAAGATAAGGAATTATTAAACAGTGTGATGAATACTCGTACAATTATTTGGGTGTTATTATTACAAATGATGGAAGAAATAATACTAAACTTAAACAGTTAATAAGGAAAGGGCAAATTGCTAACTCACATTTGAATGTATTATGGGACAAACAGATAACAAGGAAAAAAACTATAGCTTTATTGTTAAAGGTACAACTTTACATGGTTCAGAAATAAGGCAATTCAACAAAATCTAAAACAGTTTTTGGCAATGGAAATGGATTATTAGCGGCGCTCAGCCCGAGTACCTATAAAACATAAAATCAGGAATGAGAAAGTAAGACAGGAAATGGACATTAAAAAGATACACTGTATGATCTTTCAACGAAACAATTAATATAATATGGACATGTGATGCTATGGATCAAGATATGTTTACAAGGATTGCTTTTGAATGGATGCCATCAAGGAGACGAAAAAGAGGGCGACCTCCAAGAACATTGAAAAATGGAGTAATGGAAACCATGCAGAAGAAACAATTAGGATAATGGATAGATAGGACAGAATGTTTTTTGTCAATACGAAAGGATGTTCAGTTTCAAATGTATCTGGTATCAGAAGATTTGTAAAAATTGTAAAAAACTGATTAAATAATAATCATACCAAAGAAGTTAAAGGGTGAAGTATAAATGAAACCAACTAAAACATAAATATGTATTCGCCAGTATACTGCATTAGTTACAAATTTTACACAATACAAATACATAAGTTTATGTAAAACATAGCTTTAACACATTCTTGTCAAAATATACATGGGCTAAATCTATGAAATATTACAAGAAAAATTAAAATTCATCCGACTCATAATATAAACAATTCTGTTAACATTTACAACGTATGCTTAGAATTCATATTACCTATAAGTTCTGTATTTATTGGAGTGTGAATGCTAAGACTTTATATATTGTAGATTTATGTGCTTGATTGGGCTTATATTTATAAGAGAAGTAAGAAATACTTTTCTGCAAATTCTTAAATGTTGAATATAACATTTTGAGTTAACCGTTTATTCTAAAAAGGTTTATTTTGTCTCAAAATGTCCAACTTGTTATTGTGGTTTCGTTATATAATTTCATGTGTTTATAACTCTTGTGTGTCCTAGATAATTTTGTATATGGAGAATCAAAATCTGGTTTACGTCTATTATTGTGGCTGTGAATTTGACTATTTTCACTATAAAGTTCAAGAACTGAATGAACATAATATAAAAAACAACAACAGCAATGACTAGTAGTATGTGATGAAAATAAACGCAAAAAACTAAAAGAACTATTGTTACAAAACTAAAAAAAAAAAAAAAACTGTGGGTTCGAAATGAGATAGCAAATGGACAGCTTTAAAACTTGAGAAACCTTCCTAAGTGGTGTCAAGATGTCGAAAAGAGAATAGCAATAACAAAAGAAGCTTTTAACATAAAAAGAAACCTGTGGAACCATAAAGAAAGAACTGAAGAAGAGATTAATGAAGTGCTTTGTGTGGCACTGGCGTGCACTGTGTAGTGTAAAAATTAAATTTTTGCAATAAACTGACGAAAAACGATTGGGAGGTTTGAAATGGACAGACAAAATAAGCAATGAATCTGTTTTAGAAGTAACACGGCAGAAAGAATACCGAAACTGATCTGGAAAAGAAATTGGCTGGCACACCTAATATGCAGAAACGACTTGCCAAGAGCATGAATACAGAGGTGTGAAAGTTATTAGACTCAAAGCAAGGTTTCGGCTATTTACTGTCTCAAAGGTATTGAAGCGTTAGTGCTACAATTGCTTAGATAATTTTTCATCAATTAGAATTAAATGACTGCCTTTAGGTAAGAAAAAGTAGAATAAAACCACAGAGTCAACCTTTTATGCTGTACCACTGGATAAATAGTACATGTAGATGGATATGTTTTTTATTCAAAGAAATATTGGCAAATTTATTTCAGGTTTGTCAAAAATGGACCGTTTTCATTCATTCTTCCCCTCAGTATTGTCTGTGAAAGTTCAAGGCCATATCTGGAAATTATATACTAGACATTTGTTCTATGATGTGTATCTTTTGTTCTGTGTAGATTTTTGAGGCCGTGGTTTGGAAAAATTATGTTTCACCAAAACAAAATAAAAAAAATACTAATTCAATGAGTTATTGGAGGAAATAAATATTTACAATAAAAATAACTGATCGGCATTTGTATATGACGTAGATTTGACTTTTTGCATTCGTAAATTTTTTTTATAAACTCAGAACTTTCAATCATTTTTATCGAAAATATATTTGAGTCTAATAATTTTCACACCTCTGTACAAATAATAGTAAAAGAGAAGAAAGTTCGGAGTAGAAAAAGGTTACCAGATGGTAGACAATATTTAGACAAATGGTTCATATGCGGAGACGAAGAGGGAAGAATGAAAGCGTTGGGTATGCCGTAAAGGAGCGGTCCTTGGGCAGGAAACTGACTGATTACATGACAGAAAATACAGTAAATCATATAAACGGTTTCTTTTGATGATACATCTTTGGTGCATGTGTAGGTTATCCAGAATGAGTCACAATGAGGAAGAGGCTGTTGGAAAACAGGATTCGAACAGCGCCCTCGAGTGTTCCGGACGGACGCCCTAGCAAAATGAATCACAGAGATGGCCCACTTTGGTTCAATGAGCTGCCCATTTCTCTCGTTTCCTAGTAAATGCTGACATGATGAGCACTTCTGAATGGTTCCGATGAGTGAAGATGAACATGCCCAACATCTGCAAGATGTTATAACCCTTGTTATGGAGTGCCATCTGGCAAAGAGATTTTGTAGGTCAGTATGACAACTGTCAGCATTTTCTGCTTTCCATGCTGTCTTTGCGACTTACTTCTGGTTCGTATTTGTTATGGTATAAAGGTAAATGGAAATACAAATAAACGCAAAAATTCAGCACAGAATTTCTAAAAGATGATCAATTTCCGTAGTCACCAGTCATTCACGTAACGATTTTGTTACCTGAAATGTAATTTAACTTATAGAGGTAAAGTATGATAGTTCACTTTTCCATTCCGAGGCACTAATATAAATACCATAGCAAACCATATTTGATTTTCTTTAAACTATGTGCTTGCACAATCGAAATATAATCTGCGAAGTCATACAGATCAACAGCATATTGCTTCACAAATGTCCAAAAATATATCGCACATTTTCCTTACCACCAACCGGAAGCATGTTTCTATCTTCCATCAAATTTTATGTTTTCATCTGGAGGGTGCTTGTGACTGGTGGGACTCTCCAGACGTGAGGTTTATTGCACATTTTTGCGGTATAGGCTGCAAAAGCAACAGTTCTGGAAGATATTTCACAAATATATCACCAGCCTTCAGCCTTCGTCAGTAGCACATAACGTGATATCCATAATAAAATAGATATGTAGATATCGTCAAGCATAAAAGATTAAGATTTACTCTTAGTACTAGAGGTTTGGAAGGGCCGAAATTCCTAGGCCCGACCCGGCCCAGCCCGGGTCTAATTTTGTTTTAAATAGAATTATTTTGATATAAAGTATTATTCTTCTTCTATTAGTATTATTACTCTACGAAGCGCTGCTGCCTGCGGTACGAAGGGACTCGGGTTCGATTTCCGGTACCGACATGCGAATTTTTCCCCTTGCTGGGGGGGGGCAGTGATAAGGAATGCACTCAGGGCCTTGGGACCAATTGAGGACCGCTTTAAAGAAATAGCGGCGGCTAGGGTCCTGGGATTGTCATGTAGGAAGTGGCATGTTGACGGCACACTGCCTTATTGACCACTTGCCGCGCCTAATACTGCACTGTGCTCAGGATATTCTGGTTGTAGGTGGACGGAGGGAGGCGAAGTTTCAGTTGTCGTGCTGTTATTATTATCCGCAATTGGTCGAAGTGAACATTTATTTATTATTACTAGTATTACTAATCCTGTGGATGTGTGCATGCTCGATAATTAGGCTATTCCTGGCATCCTAACATTGTGACCAAAAATATGGTCAATTAATTTTTTTCGTCTTTAAATTAAACTGAGTTCTATTTATGGTGGCTCTTTAACTACTATGAATCCCATTCTACACTGGGCGTGAAAGACGGGTAATTTTGCTCAGAGGCCTATCAGGCTCGAGGTTCTTTTACGTGCAGTAAATCTAGGACCACTGGCTTTACTTCCCTTCCGAAGGAAGCTAAGCTAAGGATTTTTACGCCCGAAAAAAATCCATCGCTCTCCACCGGGTTTGAAGTCGCGACCTCGGGAACTAACATAGTGCCATCTTTATTTTCGAGCTACAGCCCCATAAGCACCTTTCAAGTTAAGCCTGAACCCGTACAGACCTCTAAGTACGTTGCTTTAGATTGGCATGTGCCACCTGTCTTAAAAGTATATTACCTTATCCCCCAAAACTTGTTAACAATCCGTTAGTTAATGTTCTGGTGCGCCATATTACAAAATTATGAATGTCTTGTTAAAATGCATTTTACAATGAATAAAAGGGTTCGTGTACAAGCTTTGAATTAATAACCACCAGAAAAATTCACTATTACACACCAGTTCCTTAAATATGAACCACATATTTTCTTTGTTTTACTCTAACGTTCGCTTTCTACCTGATAACAAATGAGCTGGTAATAATTAGGCATATGCGTCCGGGGTATAAATAACTGAGTTGCCAAGTGTCTTCTTAGGATGATGCGAAATCCCACTATTCCAGTGAGGTAAGCCGCGTAATGTGAAAAGCAGGAACATTTTATTAGATTTTGTTATGAGGACGCAAAATAATATTGAAAAGCATATAATTTTAAACCTATACGCAGGAGTTTAGACAAACAATGTGAAGTAAGAGAAGATATACATGGAATATTTTTAACGTAGGATCCATTATGCAATAAAATAAGAACTATTGAATATTTTGGCTAACTAATTACTTTCTCTACTACGTATAAGTAAGTGGGGGAAGTATTGTATTCGATACCAAGATTTCACCGGAAATATATGTTTTGAGGTCCCCTGAATCCAAAAAAAGCATTTTTGGAAACATGTCCGTGTGTGTGTCTATGTGTCTGTCTGTGAACAGCATAACTCAGTAACGAACAGTCGGATAAACACCAAACTTGGTATTTAGGTTCAGTATCTTCCAGAGATGCGACACGAAGGTTTTCAAGAAAATCCCCCCACCCCAGATTACCCTTTACATGGAACACTTTTCGAAAATTTTAATTTTCTCAAAAATGGCTCTAACGATTTTGAATAAAATACCATAAGCTTAAGACATTTTTATGGCAAATGAATTGTATATCTCGAATTTTCTGGGAATGTCTCCAGAAGTATTCTTCATTGTGAACGACTTTTGCATAACTGGTAAACCATAAGAGATAGACAAAATTTTACTACACAAAAAATGTAGATCGCGTTAAAATACTCAATTTATGTCATATACATATATTTTTTTTTTGTTTTTTTGTTGAGTGAACCATTTTCGAGATACTGTGGTTTTTTTGTTGTTTTTTTTTGGTCCTGGTAATGCAAAGGGAATGGAATACTCCACATAGCAACCAGCTCTTAAAATATTTGACTATCGCTTAAAGCCTACCAGTTCCCCTTGCATCTACAAGAAAATTAACAATAAGATTAACATCTCGATTAACATGAAGCATATGTAGAATAAGCGTTTGTAAAAATAGTTTTACAAGAGTAGAGAAAGTCATGTGAGTGTAACACATCAGATTTTTTTTAATTCCATTCTATATAATTTGAGCTTTCTTTCCATACAGTTTTCGCAACCAACTGAATTCTCAGTCTGGTGTAGGATAAATTTTAGTGGTTCCTAAAAGAAGTTCACCGACAGTCCATAAAACAATGGTATTGTTTCTGAGAAGGATTTTTTCGGTCTAAGATCCCATAGTAGAAGAAATTGTGTTATTGGTATCATTGGTTTCAGGGGATGGGAAACTAGTGGTCGGATCACAGAGTAGCTGAAAGGAAACAATTGTGAATCTCTAAGTTAATGTGATGTTAGCCAAAATAGACAACTCATTATTTATGTCCTTCAACAAGATTTCCTATATGTGGCGAATATGTTCCCTAAGAGATTGTCACGCTCATTTTCAATATAGAACACTTTAACTCCAGAAACAACTACGTTTCCTAGATGGACTGGCGGCGCAAGTCTGCTACGAGGTTCTAAAAAACGTATGCTATGCAAGTCAAATATTCGAAAGAATTTGATAACTGGTAGGAAAACTGTACGGTTTGAAGAGTTGGGTAAAAGAAAAAAAAATTTGATGTTTTAAACTCACACGACTTTCCCTACTCTTGTATAAACTATTTTTACAAACGCTTATTCTCCATCTACTTCATGTTAATCGAGATAAATCTTTGCAGAAACTATCTTATTGCTAATTTTCCTGTAGGTGCAAGGGGAATGTGGTAGGCTTTAAGCAATAGTCAAATATTTTAATAGGTGGTTGCTATGCAGAGCATTCCATTCTCTTTTCCATGTCTGGACATACAAAAACGAATAACCAATTCACAATTGAAAAAGGTATAAGTAGTGTAAAATTCAAACAAATAA
The DNA here is from genome assembly GCA_030765065.1 of Deroplatys truncata. NCBI lineage: Eukaryota > Metazoa > Arthropoda > Insecta > Mantodea > Mantidae > Deroplatys > Deroplatys truncata. The sequence goes on from CM060987.1 coordinate 117,170,081, forward strand.
TAAGAAATATCTCGAAAATGTTGCACTCGATCTTAATAATAAATACATATGGAAATGTCTTCCAATTATTTTTAGTTAATTCAATAAGACAAATATATTATATTAAATTTATTATCATATACTAAAGTATTCTTTCTTAAGAGTAGACACAAAAAAGTGCATGACATAAACTGTGTGTTTTAAGGAGATCTACATTTTTTTGTGTAGTAAAAGTTTGTCTATCGCTCACGGTTTACTAGTTATGTAAAAGTAACTCAGAATGAAGAGGCCTTTGGGGACATTCCCATAAAATTCATGATATTGTTTCATGCTGGGTAGATGGCCTAATAGTTCACATGAAAATTAAATTAATTTCTAATATCTAGCACGCACACTGAGGGGACGTATGCTTCCTTGGCTGCGGAGGACCGAAACATGGTGTGGTGGTTAAGAGGATGGCGTGGGTTTTTCACTGCACAAAATCCATAACACAAATCTACCCACACATTCCTAGCTTTATTTCCCAATCGTCTGGGGTTCCTACATTATTAAATATGAAAGAGGAGAGGATATGTCCACCGATCCAAAAGTCCGCTTGCACACGCGATCCGCTTCTCACGGAATCCTAACTAAGAAGACGCTATATCCCCCACCACTCATGGCTAGCAAAGCTAAACAACAGTGCATCTGGTAATGACAATGTAGAACAATAATATGTCTGACAATCACAATGACAATGTAACCCCCAAAATTTTAATACCCCACAATATACATTTCATTTGCCATAAAAATACCTTAAACTTATGATATTTTAATCAAAATCGTTAGAGGATTTTCGAAAAATGTTTCATGTAAAGGGTAGTCTGGGATGGGGAATTTTCTTAAAAATCTTCGTGTCGAGTGTTTGAAAGATACTGAACCTAAATACCAAGTCTGGTATTTATCCAACTTTTCGTTTTTGAGCTATGCTGTTCACAAACATATAGAAGGACCTTTTTCTTTATTCAGGGGCATCAAAACACGTATTTACGGTGTAAGATCGATATCGATTTTTTTGAGTGGAATGGAAAACTTCTCATATTTACTATACGTAGTAGAGAAAGTAATAAACTATCGAAAAATATTTAATAGCTCGTTCTTTATTGCAAAAGGACACCTACTTTTAAAAATACCCCTCGTAGATGTAAAACATCGAAGTTACAGCTTAATGAAGTAATGGCCATATCGCACTCAGAGGATATGGGGTTGAAACTTGTAATAATTCTCATATAAAATAACTTTCACAGCCGCCCTTGAGCAACGACCCCATTACCTACATTTCTTTCACGCAGAGGGAAACCATGACAGTTCTAAAAAAAAACAAAAAAAAACACTCGTAACAAACAGGATCATATATGCCTTGCACGGTATGAGTGGGTGGAAAACCTATCCCTATATAATGTGGAACTTGATCGGGTAAATAATAAAGCGGGCTTGACTTGGTCACGACCGTTCTCACTTGTCCATAACACGCTAGAAGGACACACTTTTAACCACAAATGTGAATACACCGCCATGAAATATACACCATAAAGACACCGTTATACGGTGCGCCTATATGACTTCAGCACCGCCTGTGCAGCGTTCTGCGGTCGGTTGCCGTTAAACGGCGCTGTAGGTAGGAGCTGGGATTTACGCTTCCAAAGACGCAATTATCATTAAACATTAAACGAATTGCTTCACGCAACAATGTGTGTCTTACATTAAGAGGTACCCTGTTCGAATCTCGGTTAGAAAGGCTTAACTAGATACGGTTTTTCCGAAGGTTTGCCTTATTCGGAGAAGATGAATATCCGCTAACTCTAAGCTCTAAGGGCCCCGGGCTCGTATTGGCATCATTCTACGAATTTCATTCATTATCCAATAAGACTTACCGGCTAAAGCACGCCAATATATGTCTTTTGTTTTTTGTTACTAAGGCATTTGACAGTGTTTCTCATGAATTACTGTCAATTAAACTACGGTTTTATGGATTCATCGATTTTAATTTGTTAAATTCCTATTTAAACCAAAGATATCAATATACGCATTATATTAACATAAGTTCTGATCTTAAACTGGTTAAAAAGGTATTCCTCAAAGGTCTATTTTAGGCCCCTTGCATTGTATAATATATATTAATGACATCCCTTCTAATATGGTCGTCTCCTTAGCGCGGTGGTAACGCAGTTACTTATCAAGCGGGAGAGTTGGATTCCCAGTACCTGCGTGGATATTTTCTCCCGCAGGGACCTGATCCGGGATCATTAGTCTCTGAGGGGTCAATTAAGGAGCTGCTCGATAGAAAAGTAGCACCTCCAGGTTGAAGAGACTGCCTATACCAGCTGGGAGGAACCCGGGGCGCTAACCACGTCCCACCCTCCAGTGCGCAGAGGTCGGGGATGCAACGGCAACGGGCTGTTGCGCCATGGAATTTAATTTAGTTCCCTTCTAATATAAAAGAACATTGTGTTACTACTTGTATGTATGCTGATGATCTTTCTTTAAGTGTGTGTTGCCCAAATATAGATCTTTCTCAAGCAAACTTGAAAGTTCTTCAGCTAAAATTATTGAATGGTGTAATGCTAATATCCTAACTTTGAATCTTAATAAAACTACTGATATGAGATACAGCTTTAATCTTGTGAACACAACCAATCTGCTCCTGTTTGTCTTTTAGGTATTCATCTTCAATCAATTTACAGTGGCAATCTCACATAGAGTATGTTGTTGGTAAGATTAATAAAGTAATATTCACGCCCAGAGTGCTCAGAAACTCTGTTGACTTAAAAGCTACTTCATTGGTGTATTATGGATAATGTACATTGCCATCTTAGTTGTGGTGTATTGCTATGGAGAAGTCACTCGTATGCTAAAAAGATTCTTGCTTTGCAAAAAAGGCTGTTAAGAAATTATTATTTGTGATACCTCACCTTTATCTCTCTGTAAACCACTCTTTAAATAAATTTCGCATTTTAACCTCTCATCATCGTAACCTCACAGGTCTTATCTATGTCAAAGACAGTATGATACATACTTTGAGTGGTTTAGTATTCATAATCATTTCACTCGTAATAGATCTAAATTATATATTAACAAATTAAATACTCTAAAACTCAAAATAGCTTGAATATTTAGCATTAAATCTATTCAATCACTTATTTGAGGGGATCAGACGATTAAACTCTGTCGCTTTTAAAAGGTGAAGCAACATACAGTACTAGCCACGGACAAACTGATGCGATGGCTCATTAATGTAATAAGATATCTAATTCGCAGCTTCTCAGCGTCAACACATTAATAATTTCTTTCTTCAATATTTCTTTTCCAAGTTTTGTGTGTTACGTATTTTTTGCTAATAGTGTACGTATAATAATTAAGAGGATGTTAAAAACACATATATTCATAATGTACACATGGTAGAGAACAAATATATAACGTTACAACACATAAAATATAATACTAGAGGGAAGAGCCATTGTTAGCTATACAACTAGTAACTCAAATACGTATGCTAAGAAAACGGTTGAAGGGAACGCTAACAGAAGCTTGTCAGACTTCGAGCGTGAAGGCCGTGTATAAGCTCGTCTCTAAATAGACGCTAAAACTACGTATTTAAAGTCAGTCAGTTATACATAATCTAACACGACAAAGGTAATAGTGATTTGTGAATATCTATATGTGGTTTATTTAAAATACAAGTGAAATAGTTAACAGAATACGTGTATGCAAAATATTTTAACATTCTCCATACCTAACCCTGACAAGACACAATTGCTCCCCGACTCAAAAATACAGCAGCCGTGGCATAATTATAAAATAATAATTACAACATACTAACACACACACACACACAAGAATACAAATATACAACCAACAGATTCCAGTGTACGAGAACTTCATGATACATCACAAGAATACGGTCATCAAGACGACCTAAGGTACGTAACGCAGCATCCATCATCATCAATTTAGTGGAGGCCTACCACGTAGGAACCGCTACAAAGGCATATTAAATATATTCTCTTGGCTAATCCGTTGTATAATGTCCACGAATTTAATGACTTGCATTATTAGCGCGCAACTTTTTGTGACATTTGTTGTAAATGCCCTTACCAATAAAGTATATTCTTATTCTTATGACTCTCTGCTCACTATTGTTTATTTTAATCTCTCTTTGAAGTAGTTATGTTGTATTGTATGGAAGGAGTTGTATTATATTTCAACTGTTGGGAAGCCAAACTTGTAGTAGTTGCAACCGCACGTATAGTATACAGTTTCCGGTAGCCTTCGCTCCAAATGTATTTTCAGGTGGCCTTTGCCCCAAGTTTAAAAAAAATATATATTAACTTTGTAATTAAACTGCTTCTTTAAATATTTAATATTTATGTTTGCCTCGGCTGCGTCAGTATTATTGTTAGAGACACGTTTCTCTTGGCAAGCTTGTGATACAACTAAGAATGTAGGCTTACACAGATTTTAAGTTTTAATTCACTCCTTTTTATTAATCCTTGACACAAATTAAATAGCACTTCACTGATATCGAGAGCTGTGAGATTCTTTTATTTAATACTTGCACTTTTTTAACACCTATATTATTTTCGTCTCACACGAATACGTAATTAATTTCTGGAGGTCACACCTCGCGTCTGGTTATGAGCATTGTTTGGAGGCAACACGTCTGGTTATGAGCACTGTTTGGAGGCAACTGAATTGATTTCAACCGTCTAAACTTGTAAATTTCTGTATTTCAAGTCTCTGATTGGCTAATCCTACTCCAATAGAATACTTGCATTTAACTAAAGCTTTTTCTGGTTGATGATTGGCTATTTTTAAACTGTCTCAAAAATTACATTATTGCTGCTCTAATAATGACTAGTAGTATTTAAACTTCCTTACTCATTATTGCCTCAAGGTTATCTCATTGTTACCTCATTGTTAACAACTTTAAATCTATTATTCTCACAGCTCCTACATTATTAAATTACGTAATGTATTCACATAACATTATTACACATGGATACAATAATATAAACATTTGCAATGACTGTAACATACATTTTACAAATTATTACATACACATATTGTTTTAAGGCGGGCTGTTATTGAATTTACATATTTATATAATTAGACTGAAATTATTCAAGTGTTAATAATACTGCCTCATCTTCTAGATATTATTCCTACAAAAGCTTAGTTTTCTACTACTTCATGCCTTTATAAAATCCATAGTTGTGAAACATATTGGTAAAATAAGTTCCCTGCCCTTCTCTAATAGTTTTACAGTGTTTAGAGCCTTTATTTATCAATTCTAGGTTTTCTCCCGGTGATATAATTAAACTATCTATAATTTAAAACATAAAATTGACCTTTTAAAAGCAAGTGATCATTAACGGGATTAGCACCTTTTTAGATGTTTCTCGTTACTGCTGAAGAATGCCGGATGTTAGACATTCGTCTTATCAAAGTGGCTGTCTGTCAATACGCGGAAAGTACTGCGTCAACAGGTCCAAGGGAGAGAAAGTAAAGCTTTTATTAGTTTGTTCGAATTATCTTATCACTGGCGTGTACTTACAACAGGTAACCACTACGTAATGTCTGAGCTGCAGCTCTGCCCATTAGTCGCCAGAATTAAATTAAGATATTCCTAAGGGGGAGGGGGAATCCGGTGTAAAATAATCATTAGTTATTGTCATTTCTTAGACATTCTAAAACCATTCATTTCTACTTTCATCCACTGAAGAGGACATTATAATCTGGGGAAAAATTATTTATGAGCAAACTTTTTCAAATTCCAGGAATAAATACGAAGTTGTTAATAAAAAGATATACAAAAAGTTCACTGATTGACATTTTCCAACAAAAAATTTTAAAATAATAATTAATATTAAAATATTTTACATAAACACAGGTAACCTTTTTTGTTTGTTTTTTCAAATTTCGGCGCTTCCTGCTTGTTTCAGTTATATTTCATAAAACGTTAATTTACAAAACTTAATTTAGACTTTGAGAAAGAAAAATATTAATTTCCAGTTTATTTATTATGTATACTCTAGGTGAAACAAATTTAAATTTGGCGAAAAGTAAAACAAATTTACTCACATACTAAATCTTGTAAATGTCCTAAAATTTGTATGACTGAATTAAAGTTACTATAAAATTACATTTTATTGATTAAGTTTAGAAGTTACGGAAAAGCAGCATTAAAAGTTTTATGATAGGCCACGCCCATTTATAGTATTCTGGAAAAACATTAAGCTATTTAAAAGTAAATAGTGAAAATGGGATTGGAAAAAAAACCCTAACAGCCCAGTTTTTCAGTAATAACTTAAATGAGATTTTTTAATGATTTTAGGATGTGTCCTCTTAAATTAAAAACGACATAGAGATGGTTTCAATTAATCAAACTGTACTGGATTATCACCATAAAAAGATAATATATATAATAAAATTGAGCGACAGAGTAGATATTACAGAATGGGCAGCATTCACTGTGCAATATGAATTAAATTACAGTTTGTGGGTTTACGTCTTCAGAGAACGTATTAAGCCCTCCAACTGTTGTAAACTCGAAAGGATTGCGAAAACCTTGCGTATAATTTCGAAAATTGAAATTCCAAGACAACCTTGTCAGCACATTCGGCAAAAATTGAACAGTGACACACCTCTCTGCTATGGGTCCCTGGCATGGATTCTGGTATTTCAAGAGAAAGCACTTTTTACTTTCTCTACTACGTATAGTAAGTAGGGGATACCGAGAGCTCACCGGAAATATATGTTTTGAGACCTCCTGAATCAAAAAAAGAGCATTTTTGGAAACGTCCGTGTGTGTGTGTGTGTGTGTGTGTGTGTGTCTGTGAACAGCATAACTCAGAAACGAACAGTCGGATAAACATCAAACTTGGTGTTTAGGTTCAGTATCTCCCAGAGATGCGACACGAAGGTTTTCAAGAAAATCCCCTCATCCCAGATTACCCTTTACATGGAACATTTTTCGAAAATTTTAATTTTCTCAAAAATGGCTCTAACGATTTTGATTAAAATATCATATGTTTAACATACTTTCATGACAAATAAAATGTATATCTTGAATTTTCTGGGAATGTCTCCAAAAGTATTCTTCATTGTGAACGACATTTGCATAACTGGTAAACCATAAGAGATAGACAAAATTTTACTACACAAAAAATGTAGATCGCGTTAAAATAAACAATTTATGTCATATACATTTTATTTTTGAGTGAACCATTTTCGAGATATTGCTTGTTATTCCCTTAAATTTTTCAATACTTATTTTCTCAAATGGGAATTCGTTATTAATTTTTTTTGTCTTGGATATACAAAGAGTATTAATCTGTGGCAAAGGAAATGGTGCTGCACCTAGCAACCAGCTATTAAGAAATATGTCTATGCTTAAAGGCTACTGTATTTCTGTATTGCCCTTGCAAATACAAAACAAGGGGAAGATAGTACGCCTTAAGGATATTCAAATATTTTTAGAACTGGTCGCTATGTGTAAAATGTAATTCCTTTCGCATGTAAAAAGATCGTTTCTGCAAATGTTTATCTCGATTAATATGAAATAGGTGGAAAATAAGAGTTTGTAAATATAGTTTGTACAAGAGTAAAGAAAGTCATGTGAGTGTAATATATCAGATTTTTTTACTCCATTTTACGTCGCTTTAATATGTGGTCATACCGCGACGGATCTATTAGGAGATGCTTCTTGGATCGGTGTGTGGGGGACTTTCTAGGTCTCATCCTGTACTATCATGTGTCCACAGAGGCCTTAGTGCTGCGCAACTGTTCCTCTGCTTCTGTGACAGGCAGATAGAAGTTTCAACAAGTGTCCACAGACCTTAGTGCTAGACAAATGTATCTCTGCTTTGGCATTTCCGGAGTTGTCATCCACTACTGACTTGCTTTATTTCTCACGTTCATTCTCTCCCCTATCCATCTAACAGTATTCTGAGCTTCTATAATTGGTCGCTTCAGAGAGGCTTCTAACATGCAACCCAAAGAATTTAGTTTTTATTTATGGACGCTCTTTAACTGCTGTGGTCCTTAGCGTCCCATTCTATATAGGGCGTGAAATACCGGAAATTTTGCTCAGAGGCCTGTTTAGCGGGCTTGAGGTTCATTTACGTGCCGTAAATCTACGAACACTGGCCATGCTAAGGATTTTTACGCCCGAAAAAATCCATCGCCCTCCGCCGCGTTTGAACAAGCGATCTAGAGACTAGCTGGTCACCACTACACTACGGAGGCATTTCCGGAGTTGTCATCCACTACTGACTTGCTTTATTTCTCACGTTCATTCTCTCCCCTATCCATCTAACAGTATTCTGAGCTTCTATAATTGGTCGCTTCAGAGAGGCTTCTAACATGCAACCCAAAGAATTTAGTTTTTATTTATGGACGCTCTTTAACTGCTGTGGTCCTTAGCGTCCCATTCTATATAGGGCGTGAAATACCGGAAATTTTGCTCAGAGGCCTGTTTAGCGGGCTTGAGGTTCATTTACGTGCCGTAAATCTGCGAACACTGGCCATGCTAAGGATTTTTACGCCCGAAAAAATCCATCGCCCTCCGCCGCGTTTGAACAAGCGATCTAGAGACTAGCTGGTCACCACTACACTACGGAGGACGAGAGCATGCAATTGCTGTTGTTCAAAATGGTTACTCGCGGTTCAGTGTTTACTGGAAGTTCTTGCTTGCTTTGATTTGCAGTTTCAAAAGCAATTACGATAAATTTTGAATAAACTACAAATTACTCGAAACAGCAGTAAATTATATGATTACTATAAGGAACGGCAATAGCTACAACTGGGAGGTTAAGTTGTGTAACGCCCATTCCCCACAGAAATGCTTCTTGTCACATGAAACTGGTCGTCGTTTTGCAAATACCTCGCCAGCAATGGAAGATTTATAAGTGACCCAGCAGTACTGCTGCAAAGGACTCAATCAGCTTTTACTTGGAGATATCGAATGACCCGGTAATGGCATACCTGGTGACCGCCACCGCTAGCGCATAAGGTTGACATCAATATTCTGATGTATTAATGCCGACCTGTTTCTCTCTCAAGTCACTCATACCGCTGGAATGTCCTACCTGGCCACTGAGAGTGACCTCTGATGAAAACACTTTGCTGGCTCATAGACCACCTGCAAAAAATGTTGCAGTCACAAGAATTTACTCATTACTTCTGTATATATCGCCCATTTTCAGTTAGAAATTGTCAATGCTGTTCCAGTTTTTATTTTTTATCACATACAATTCTTAGTATTACAGTTTCTTCAAAATATTCTGCAAACAATTAGAAGATTCTGCTAAAATGCAGAGTCATTCAAAAAGAAGCAACAGACTTTAAATATGTATTTCTAATGAGCGACAATAGATGACGACACATCACTGAATAGGTAAAAGTTCAAAATTTTATTTTATGTGATCAAAATGAGCACCATTTTTTATGCGAGGACGACCAGTGCTTTTCCGTTTGCATACGCAACCATCTTCTACGAATTTATTGTATTAATTGTAAATTTTTTATGACGAGGCGGCTCGTTGTTGAACTTACAACGAAATGCACGCTGAAATGAAGCAATGGATTCACTCTTTGCATAATGCTGCACACAAAACGAATTTTTCTGTGGCGTCGCCATTTTCTCGTAAACAAATACAGCGCCGCTGTAAGCACCGAATGGAACTAATAGATGGGGCTTAAAGCTTTGAACTTTTCTGTATTCAATGAGTGTCGTATGTGTCGCTATCTATTGTCGTTCATTAAAATGAATATTTAAAATCTGTTCCTTCTTTTTGAATACCCTGTATTGTAAACATTACCTCCAGGACATTGCAGAACATTTCGATATTATGTAATATATCACTTCAATACTGAAAAATGCATAAGGGACCTGAACTGTATACATACCAAAGTATACTACTTTCCTATAATACGTTTCCCCTTTATCGTTTCCCAGGTATAATGATGAACAAAAAATATACAGAATATTGTTCATAAAATTAGAAGTAGAATTTTTCTATAAGATTTAAATCCTCCATTCTTTGACTAAACCACTTTGCGCGTAATCTGGAAAATTTATGAGTTTAAGGATATATTATTTTAGAACCATCGCAAAACTAATATAAACGACCCTGGATAATCCCATCCTTGTATAAATAGAAATGACTCGTCTGCATTATCACAATACTACATTACATTTTATGGTTTTTTACATTGACATTGACAATATTGTGGATGATGCATGGAACATTTAAAGCTTTTATTGATGCCAGTGTCATATCTGCACATACGTTTTAACATCGTTATTTAATGAAACTGACCAGCTCGATTTAGCTTAACACGCATCCTGCATAACACCTAACTTATGTTTTAATAAAAGAAAGAAACAAACAAACAAATATGTGAAGTCAGCCACGTTAAGCCCCTGAGCAATCAACTAATCAAACAGCTCTAGTTCAATTAACAGAACTGGGCGTTTTCAGAAGAGAGCAGTAATTCCTATGGAAGAACGACTCTGAGTCTATTAACTGCTTAAGACTGCGGGTGATGGGTAGGCTTTGAGCGTGTGTGTGTGTCCACAGAAGGTACCAAATCTGAAGAAGTTGTTTTTGTTGGAGTTATTTATTTATTTATTTATTTATTTATTTAGCTCCATGTATGGACGCCAATTTGAAGTAGAATTGTTTTTTACTTTGTTTGCTGCTACGTATGGAAAAGCCGATTTGAAGTAGTTTGTATTGAAGGAGTTGTATCGTATTTCAACTGTTGGGGAGCCGAACTTGTAGTAGTTGCAACAGCATGTATAGTAAACAGTTTCCGATAGCCTTCGCCCCAAATGTAGTTTTAGGTGGCCTTTGCCCCAAGTTTAAAAAATATTAACTTTGTAATTAAACTCTTTAAGTATCAAATAATTAGGTTTGCCTCGGCTGCGACAGTATTATTGTTAGAGACATGGAAGTCTTGGCAGGGCGTGATGCGACGAGAATGTAGGCTTACACAGATTTTAAGTTTTAATTCACTCCTTTCTATTAATCCTTGACACAAATTAAATAGCACTTCACTGATATGGAGAGCTGTGAGATTCTTTTTTATTAATTAATTACACTTTTTACCACGCAAAACTATTTTTCGTCTCATTAAATCTCTCGAGGACGCATCTTGCATCCGGTTACTATCACTGTCTGCAGGCAACTAACTAGATTTCAACCGTCTAAACTTGTAAATTTCTGTATTTCAAGTCTCTGATTGGCTAATCCCACTCCTATAGAATACCTGCATTTAACTAAAGCTTTTTCTGGTTGTTGATTGCCCATTTTTAAATTGTCACTAAAAATACATTATTGCTTCCAAGAATCACAAATAACATTTAAACTCTCAAACTCATTATTGCCTCAAGGTTACCTCATTGTTACCTCGATGTTAGCAACGTTTACAGCTCCTACATTATTAAATTACGTAATATATTCACATAACACATGGATACAATAATATAAGCATATGCAATGCCTGTTACATACATTTTGCATATTATATAATTTGACTGAAAAATATTTAAGTGTTAAAAATACTGCCTCAAATCCAAATTAAACAATGCAACTCGCACTGCATAAAAGTCTAGGTCATCAATACAATCCCAAGAACTTTATGCTAAAAGACTTAGATACAATCTTACTATGACCGAGGATATTATAATACCGTTTACATATTCTGGAATAAACACAGTTTAATTTCATACCAATGGATGTCGAAGTCTGTGTCGAGATATTTCTTTAGCACATTTCCGCCACAAGGTAACGTTCTGCAAAGTGACAGAGTGCGGAACAAAGGATGTGTCTAAACTATAGAAATCCTTCAGGTTTCAATCCACCTAATCGGAGTATTAGGGCACTATGTAACACATGAGTTACAGCAGTTTAATCACTGAATTAGAGAAGTGCCAAAATGGAACCTCGAGACAAACCTGATGCAGCTGACCACAAGAATACAGAGGTGAATAAATCTAAAGTGAAAGGAAGCTGGTAATCACGCGGGGATAAAACTGGTAATCCATTGCCAAGCAACGTGAATCCTTATGTAGCGAATTAAGTGACATTTCCTATTTGCAAAATGCTATCTTAGGGAATATAATTACTGATTTATGGGTGTGAAAACTACGGCGCTCCTCAGGAGCTGTTAGTGGAAAGCTTTTGACTATTCGGGGAATGTTGTAAATATTGCCTAAGATGTTTATACGTTATGTAAAATTCAACTGGTGGCACTCGTGGTTATGGTGAACGAAAAAACATTGAGTAATCAAGAGAAACAAAAATGACCTTTGTATAGTAAGCAGTTGAATCTGCTGGTATCACAAGCAACATAACAGTAGTTACAATGTTGAACCAGTATTGCTCGTTCGAAACCAAAACGCTCTCATTAGCCTATAACATCACATATTTCATATGAAGATTTTTTTCCCGTTGAATAAGACATCTTACTCACGTTATTGAAAATCAAAAGAGTTTCCTAAAAAAAAATAAAAAAATAAAAATTCTGATGTGTTCACTCACATGACTTTCTCTACTCTTGAACAAACTATTTTTACAAACGCTTACTCTCCATCTACTTCATGTTATCAATCTTACTGCTATTTTTCTGTAGGTGCAAGGGGAATATGGTAGCTTTAAGCGATAGTCAAATCTTTTAAGGGCTGGTTGCTATGTGGAGCATTCCATTCTCTTTGCATGTCCAGCACATAAAAAACGAATAACAAATTCCCATTTGAAGAAAGTATAAGTACTGAAAAACTCAAACAAATAGCGAGGAATACCTCGGAAATGGTTCACTCCACAAAAAAAAATGTATGATATAAATTGTGTGTTTTAACAAGCTCTACATTTTTGTGTAGAAAACGTTTGTCTATCTCTTACAGTTTACCAGTTATGCAAAAGCCATTCAGAATGAAGAGGGCTTTTGGGGACATTCCCAGAAAGTTCAAGATATACATTTTATGTCCTAAAATATCCTAAAAATATAATATTTTAATCAAAATCGTTAGAGCTATTTTTGAGAGAATCAAAATTTTCGAAAAATGTTCCATGTAAAGGTTAGTCTGGGGGGGATTTACTTGAAAATCTTTGTGTCGCATCTTTGAAAGATACTGAGCTCAAATACCAAATTTGGTACTTATTCAATTTTTCGTTTTTGAGTTATGCTGTTCACAGATACACAGACACACACACGGACCTTTTTCTAAAAATCTGATGTGTTGCACTCACGTGACTTTCCCTACTCTTGTACAAACTATTTTTACAAACGCTTATTCTCCATATGCTTCATGTTAATCGAGATATCGAGATGTTTGTCTTATTGCTAGTTTTCTTGTAGATGCAAGGGGAATTGCTAGGTTTTAAGCGATAGTCAAATATTTTAAGAGCTGGTTGCTATGTAGAGTACTGCATTCTCTTTGCATTACCAGGGCCAAAAAAAAGAAAGAATAACGAATTCCCATTTGAGAAAAAGTATAAGTATTGGAAAATTTAAGGGAATAACAAGCAATATCTCGAAAATGGTTCACTCAAAAAAAACAACAACAAATGCATAGGACATAAATTGTGTATTTTAACGCGATCTACATTTTTTGTGTAGTAAAAGTTTGTCTGTCTCTTATGGTTTACCAGTTATGCAAAAGTCGTTCCCAATGAAGAATACTTTTGGAGACATTCCCAGAAAATTCAAGATATACTTTTTGTTTGTCATGAAAGTATCTTAAATATATGATATTTTAATCAAAATCGTTAGAGCCATTTTTGAGAAAATTAAAATTTTCGAAAAATGTTCCATGTAAAGGGTAAACTGCGGTGGGGGGATTTTCTTGAAAACCTTCATGTCACATCTCTGGAAGATACTGAATCTAAATACTAAGTTTGGTCTTTATCCGACTATTCGTTTCTGGGTTATGCTGTTCACACACACACGGACATGTTTCCAAAAATGCTTTTTTTTTTTGGATTCAGGGAGCCTCAAAACATACATTTCTGGTGAAATCTCGGTATCGAATTTTTGGGTGGAATACAATTCTTCCCCTACTTACTATACGTAGTAGGGGAAGTAAAAAACATGACAAAACTGGAGCTTAAGTAATTGAGTCATAAACATACGTATATGTTTTCTCCTATCTAAAAGACTTTTTGATGTTTGGAAAACATATGCTTCATCTCAGAATAGCCAAATAGTTAAATCCACGGAAACAAAATACTGTTTTATTCTTACATTGCGAACTATTCGTCTTAAATTGTGTCATTTCGTAGCATAATACAAAAAAGGGAAATTTACAATCAGAATTAAACGCAAATGTAGTGAACTACAAAAAATTATGGTCTTGTTGTTTAATGTATGTACTTACACATAATAATGACAACACTTCTGTTACGGACGACTTATTGTGATTCCGGATGTCGGAAGCTGGGCTGCTTGTTGGCATCATTATAAAAGCATCCATGCGGAAGCATCGATATTAATAGCTGTGTTAAACACTAGTCTATAGTTTTCTTGAAGCTAATGCAGACTTCTTAGTCATAAGCGTTTTCCTTGTTTCATAACTACAGTTATTGTAATGGAGATACTTTACTATCCTCCGCTTTTTATGCGGATATTAACGTGGTTCAATTCATTCATTTGTTTTGTATTTATTTTGACTAACTTCGGTGTACATCTCAAAACTTTTGTAGCCCAAATCTTCCTCCAGAGACTATCCAAATAACATTGAAAACACTGAAGATTATTGCACAGATTTGTTAGGAAACGACGAAGTATTGTTAAGGCACACACACACTCCAATTTGTCGGGGCGGGTGGCGTGCATTCCTACAAAATCACAGCAGATAGAAATCTATGAAGAATGGGGATGTGTGAATTTTTATATGGGATATATTAGCTCCTAAAATTTTGTAGGTTGGTAAAGCATTCTGAGCAACCTTAGTACAGGTTGATGTGGTTAAAAATCTTATCTAGCTAGCCATTACGGCTTGGTCAAAAATGATTAAATTGATATGTCAAGTTACAGGTTTCAATAACGTCTTCATCATGAAATGGCAATACAAAGAAGCCCATCAACCCCTTTCCTATTTCACTCTTACCAGTAATGAACTACTTACAGGTTCACATCTTCATCACCACGGAAGTATGACGTTATGTCTGTCAAGCCTCAGCATTAAAAATGATATGAATTTTGTGATTACCTATATTTTTCACAAGCGCAAGCGAACAAAGTACATTCTCACCAGAGACGTGTGGTCTTCTTTTCCTACACACTACCCGTGAAGCTTTCCATGCAGACCTCAATGCTTATTTTTAGCAATAGGGCCTACATTTTTACAGGATTTGTAGAAGAAAGAAACAAACAAACACATTCGTAAAAAGAAGCAGCGCAGAAAATTACGATTGGTTTAGAAAAAAAGATGAGGACATTGAATAAAGAAAATTTTCTACAAGAGGCAATGAATAAATGTTCACGTGGATGCATCACAAGACTACGTTAAAGTGTTCTCTACTTCTCGCAAAATTTAGAAAAGGTACAAACGATATGCCGCTTCTTTGTAAAAGGCTGTCTTAGTTGCATGGGATGGCCAGGAAAGAGGCAACTTTTATCTCTTCTTTCAAGCGACATATCGCTTGAATCTTTTCTAAATTTTGCAGCAACTATATAAAAATAAAATACCAAGAAGTTGACAAACTTACTTTAAACAATGTTTTGTCTAAGGACTTAATGTCTGGCTGTTTTACAATTTTATAATTTTAAACAATGAACAAAGACAACAATTGTATTAAGGTTAAACCTCCCTAGTCTGTGCTAAGCGGAAGGGTACAATTTTATCTTTGTAGGAATTCGCATATCAATATTCTTTGTAGGAGTCCACAGAACCCGGCGGGACGACCATCGGGCCAACCAGTTGCAAGTCCACGTGCCACCCAACAGACGACGCGAAGCCAGCAATTTAGTTCTAGGAACGTCTCCAACTCAAATACTTAGATATGAGGGCAAAACAGTGGTTACTAAGAAGGGAAAGCTGTACTCATTCCTTTTTGCGTTGCATTTGCTTACATTTTTAAATATCTCCAAGTATTCCTTATAGACCTCTACAAACACCTGTATAACCTCAACAGTTACACAAAAGCTGAACATTAACTTCCCAACTTGAAGTGGCATTGTAGCAGGAATTATTATACCCAGTCCACTGCACAGAATGCTCGAGCCTATTTTTATCGGTATGTTAGTTCACAAACTATAAAACTGGTTGGGCGGGTAAATCAGGCAGTTGGAGGATTCTGCCTTTCCAATTGATCCGTCCGTTTCAATCGTTGGTTTGGTTGTACAACAAACCTACAGACTTTATAGTCTGTGAGGTTGGTTGGATGGTTAGACCAACAAATTGGATAGCTTCAGAATCACTCAATTGATCTAAACAAAACTTTGAATTCTCGGATGTTATTCGCTAGCCACCCAGCTATTTAGGTAAGAAAGCTAGTACGAATGTATGAACACCTTGCAGCTTATTAAAAATAGAACCATTGATTGAAAACAAACGAATATTACAGTTTATGGAATATTTGGAACAATGAATATAGAATAACATTTATTACGGACATTATTCTCAGATTAACATATGCAATCAAATATGAGCTTCACTTTGAAACACGAGTTATAAAACGAGGAATAACTAAATTAAATTTCGCGTCGTTTACGGATGTCGTCTGCAGCGAGATAGAATTATTCTCTTTCACAGATCCTGTAGTTTTTTTAGATTTATTCTTATCGCATTATTAAGTGCTGTCCTGGTAATCCTATTGCTCAGACAATCTCTATGACCTCATATTCACACCTTCTTATACTTCCTGTTTGAGTGGGCATGCCGCCTTCAAGGGAATCTCCGATCAGTGAATTTAAACAAGCTTTTCGTATTGCCGTCCTTGTTCGCAAGTTCTAAGCAGAAAACTGTTGTTTTTCAGACGCCGCCCTTGACATAGACGTGTTGTCCATTTTATGCAGGTAATTTCTTTGTACGACTTCTGAATTTTGACGATTCTATTTAGAGATCGAAGAAGCTGTTATCTCCATCGCCATGGTCTTCGTTTTATGGCAAGAAAGCGCAGGACCTACACCGTTTTAATATGAGCATGGCCGATTATAAATAAGCATATTAAGCGTTCATTGAACATAGCAACAATAAACCATACTGAGTAAAACCAAAGCACTGGCATTAATTTCATTACGTATAAATCTGATAGTAATCAACCCAATCCAAGAGTAGCTTCCGGCCACTTATGGCTGCAAAACCACGATAGTCGCTCCGATGGTCTATTGTATATACCCTGTAAATCACCCGGTTGGAGTTTATGCAACATCCAAAACAGAAAACTGCCTTAGGATTCTCTTCTCCGTCCGATTTCCACCTCGTTATGTATTTGTACGCACGAAGTCCCCATACTACGTAAGTGGTTTAAGTGACATAACCTACTCTTGTAATTGAAGTTCAACTTAAAAGATACCATTTTATTGAGCTGCACCAGTTTTCTGACCCATTTCATAAACGTTTGCTCGGAGTGCACATTGTTACCAAAATCCGAAACCTCGCAGCTGAGTGAAAAACCTATCGCATGGATCTAGTGTCAAAATATCCTTAAAATTAAAGCAGTTAAGGCACACGTGCACACGTGACACAGTCAATTCACACAGAAAATGTTTAGTTAATATTCTAATTTTGACATGAACTATTGCATATATATTACCTACTTACTCTACTACGTATAGTAACTAGGGGAAGTATTGTATTCCACCCAAAAATTCGATACCGAGATTTCACTAGAAATTCATGTTTTGAGACCCCCTGAATCCAAAAAAAAGCATTTTTGGAAACATATCCGTGTGTGTGTCTGTATGTCTGTGAACAGAATCACTCAGAAACGAACAGTCGGATAAACACCAAACTTGGTATTTAGGTTACGTATCTTCCAGAGATGTGACACGAAGGTTTTCAAGAAAATCCCCCCACCCCAGATTACCCTTTGCATGGAACATTTTCGAAAATTTTAATTTTCTCAAAAATGGCTCTAACGATTTTGATTAAAATATCATATGTTTAAGATATTTTCATGACAAATGAAATGTATATCTCGAATTTTCTGGGAATGTCTCCAAAAGTATTCTTCATTGTGAACGACTTTTGCATAACTGGTAAACCATAAGAGATAGACAAAATTTTACTACACAAAAAATGTAGATCGGATTAAAATACACAATTTATCTCGTATACATTTTTTTTTGAGTGAACCATTGTCGACATATTGCTTGTTATTCCCTTAAATTTTCCAATACTTACACTTTTTCTCAAATTTGTTATTCATTTTTTTTATCCTGGTAATGCAAAGAGAATGGAATACTCCACATAGCAACCACCTCCTAAAATATTTGACTATCGCTTAAAGCCTAGCATTTCCCCTTGCATCTACAAGAAAATTAGCAACAAGATTAACATCCCGATATCTCGAATAAGCGTTTAAATAGTTTGTACAAGAGTAAAGAATGTCATGTGAGTGTAACATATCACACTTTTTTTTTATATAACACGCATAATTTGTGTCATTTGATTAATAACCTTGAAATGTCTAATAGAAACGTTAAGCCGTTTTGCGAGGCTACAACATACAAAAAAGTTACGAGGTGACATATAAGTCCTTCTGTCTGGTAAACAGAGTAGAATTTAAAAGCCTGGTACTTCAAGGTTCAGTAGCGCAGTGGTATCATGGCCATTCGTTCAATGTTCCGAAGTGACAACATACGTTTAATCTTACATTAGCCCTTTTCCTTTCTTTCTTACTTACACAGCCTTGAGCATTTCTGTATAACGTATTGTATGAAAGTTACAAACATTTTTGTTTAGGTGTATTGAGAGAATTTTTAGTAATATTTTTCGTATTTTTCTCAGCTCGCTTGAAAAAGAATATTAAATGAATAAACACTACTTTACCGCAAATGATACAGCAAAGAACTTAAATATTTATGTTTATCAAAATGTCCGTTTTAAGGTCTTAGGTTCAGCATTTACAGTGAATAAATATGCTTACAGAAAGCTTATGTCACGAGGTTTGAACCATCGCTCTTCAAGCCCATCTTCATTTCGAGAAATAATCCACTCGCATTTTGAATCGCTGATATACTCAAAAACACAACAATTCTGTATTATCTGCTTTCACATTATATCAAACTATTCTTTTAAGCTATTTTGAAGGCTATTTTGAATTTGTATAATATTTAATAATTAATGGTGGTTAGACACAGGAATAAAATGAAGCTACAAGAAGCGAAGCAGCAGAATAACAGGTTTATTTGGGTGGGGTGCGAAATGGGTTGTATTTTTAAGCGGGATTATAATCTGCGGGTTGCAGGGGTACTTACAGAAACCCGGGGTCTGCTGATTAACCTGGTATATGTTTTTCGATTGCTTGTAGTTGTATTACTAACTAAAATGAAGGCATATCCGCTCCTGGGTATACTATGTGTGTTAGTAAATTAAACATAATAATAATAATAATAATGTATATATTTCTTATGAAATTAAACCCACTAAATAGCCTCACTAAATGCCATTTGTAGCTTCGTCTCCGAGTATGTAGCACTCTCGAAATGTTCGAGATGGAAACCACTCGTGGTGTTAGTATATATATTATTACTACAGTTAGTCATTTGATAGACCAGTTTTGTTCAAGAATGCCTTAAATGTCAAACAATTAGTGTCTTAATCCACTGAAAATGATTCGAAATGTTTATCGCTACTTACAAAAATGACAGCGGTTTTCTCTTTAACTCCAATCAAAACAGTAAAAAAAGTTCATATGAACATTGGGTCTGAGAATCATTTATTTCAGTGTTACAACACAAAATCGAAAGTTACAAAAATTGCTCGAAGTGGCTTCCACTTGCTTCGATACATGCAGTAAACCTGCGTTCCATGCGCTGGCGTACTGTGTTGAAAATTCCTGGTGTGTTTCGTATTTGGTCAAATTCAGTTTGGATACGTCCTCTCAAAATGTCAACATCAGGTACAGGAGTCGCATAAACCAAGGACTTCAAATGTCCCCAGACAAAGAAATCCATTGGATTCAAATCATGCGATCGAGCAGGCCATGCAATGGGTCCCCCTCCACCAATCCATCTTTGCGGAAATCGATCATTCAAAAACTTACGAATTAGCATAATGAAATGAGCTGGAGCACCATCGTGTAAAAACCACATTCCTTGAATGATGTCCAGAGGCACATTATCAGTTAAGTGATGCAACTCATTTCTGAGAAACTGGAGATACGTTTGTCCATTCAGACGCGGAAGGAAGAAGTAGGGACCAATAAGGTGATCATGAATGATTTCATCCCAAACGTTGAGAGAGAACGTCTGTTGATGATTGTCCTGTGGTACTTCATTAGGATTTTCAAATGCCCAGCTATGAATGTTATGAAAATTGAAGATGCGGTCGCGAGTAAAACCAGCCTCATCCGTGGATAAGATACAGGCTAGGAAATTGATGAACACAGCGCACTGCTGTAACTGCGTTGACAGAAACGTCTTCTTGGCTTAAAGTCCGCCTAATTTAATCCTTTCACACGTTGAAGGTGATACGGATACAGACGATTTTCATGCAGAATTCTCCAGATAGTCATATGACTAACTCTTTCCCTTACAGCATGCGTTCTATGCTTTGTGATGGGTCTGCATACACAGCACGAAGAACTCGTTCTTCAAGCTCAATGCCTCGTACCGCTCTTGGTCTCCCAACATCCCTAGTACTCCTCTCAAAGGCGCCATTCTCTCTCAAGCGTTGGTGAATTCGCGCGAATGTTCTTGCACACGGTAACTGCCTCTCAGGGTAACTTTCTACATAAAGTTCGCTGCATTGCCGTCTGCACGATCATACGTGTAGTGCATATCCGTCTGTTCACTCATGGAATACATCTTTTTTGACCTATAACAACGAAACGGTTGATTTCCAGACCCATGTACATATGAACTTTTTTTAGTGTTTTGATGTCAGGAACACGTCCCCCAATAAAGATACATCCGTATAAATAATTAAATAGTAATTACACAGCGATTAATGACGGTAGGTTTGAAATAACGAGTACGAAATTTTGACAAAATCTAGTCCAAAATATTATTCGGCGAAACTTGGTAATTGTATCTCCTACGGTAAGATCTCTTGAGCCTAAATTCGTTGGATTAAATACCGCACCGGGGTCATAATGATTAGTTTTTAAGCAACACCGTTCATTTTAGTTCTTTTAAAAGGACAAAGATTGAAGTGGAAGAATTATATCGTAAAAATATCAAGACCAAAGCTGTGATCTTCAAGACGATGCTCTAGACAAAGGAGTTACCGCGTCCAGTTTGTCGAACATAATTATGAACCAAGAGTCGCCGCTATACAGATAATTAATATGAGAAACTCATTTGATATTAATAGTTCGTTAGTCAGATTTAACCTCGTAGCCTGTAAGAGTCAGGCAGTCCTTCAGAAAACTGAAAGAGTTTCCTCAATTTATAAAATCTCTTATCTGCTTTTATAGTACTGTTATTCTTAATAGATACTGGTTTTAGCTGGGTGGCGTAATAAGAAACTAACTTTCCCTCGTAACATTTTTTTCTGTAAATTTATATGTGGCATATAGATATTGAAGTCCTCGAAGCACAGTTTTAAACATAGAAAAAATATGGAACGAATACCTTTATTAACTTATTTAGTCCAACTAAGAGAAGACTGAAATACTTTCACAGCCTTGGATTGCAGTCATTTACATACCTCGTTACTATTGCAGCAAATACCTCTCGATGCATCGGTTGCATCAGCTGCACTATAGTTAACAACTTCTTCATACACTCTGCATATTTATTGCAAATTATAACCGCTTTGGTATGTGGTAATGTCTTTCACAACGGTACAAGCATACACAGTGTGGCAAACAGAATAGGAAACGGCGTATGGATCAGTGGCGGTTTGTAGCTTATGCCTGAAAGGAAAGAAATAAATAAAAAAGCAGGGAAAAAAGAAATTAAAATATGATTCTACTACCCAGCTTCATCATAGACACGGCCAGTGGAAAGGACAATTATCTATACTTAATGTTGTAATGGGAGAAAACGTGTATGTGTATGTATGTGTGAGTAGAGTAATCTCAAAACCCATTCAACCGATTTTGACAATTCCTTCACCATTGAAAAGCGCAATAATTGAGTATAAAGAATATATTTGGCGGACATTCTCTATAAAAACACTTATTTCATTTCATAAATCACTAAAGAATTAAAAAGGATTAACAAAGCCCTTGTACTTGAATACCAACGAACACATTGGAGTTATAAAAGAGGATGTTTGCGAGGAAGTTTTGACTTTTTTTTTTGAGAAGGCCATGGAGTAGAAAATAGTTGACATCACTCCATAGAATGCATGTAAAATAAGACAAATGCCCCGGATATTTGATTCCAAGGAATGTGTGTGTGTTTTGCTTTCGCAATTTAGCAACTAAGACACAGCAAACCAAAGGAGAATTGAGTGCTAAATGTTTAATGACTCCCAAGTCAGAAAGCTTTGATTTATTTCGTTTGTATGTTATAATCAAGATACTTAGAGTATGTCAAATAGTTGTATAGAGTAAATTTTGTCCGCCAAGCATAAGAAAACAGTCAACTGATATTTTATAATGCGGTTAACTTAGTAGCTTGGGAATTGAGAATCTTCATATTCACCATCTTCACCTCTTATTTCGTTGTAGATGTTACGAGTTTCCGTATGTGAAAATGTTGTAGCGTTTATGTTATTAAATATCTATGGGACCAATGAGAAGGTACAAAGGTTTAAAATCTCACCTACTGTGTTTATCTAAAAACGACTGGACCATTACGACCGATGAATTCACCACCGCCAAAGCTAGGTACAGTTTCCAAAACCTGGAAGAGTGTCGGGGGAGGTTAAGTAAGTCAGATTTCAATTCCTTTTGCGTGAATATCAGACGATTTTTTATCCATTATTAAGGATAACCCGGGATGTAAGAAATTGCAGTTATAAGGGGTAAAGGGGAGGATTCACCATAAAAATCTTCCACATCGTTGTACAATACTTTCATAAGGAACGGGACGAGGTAAATGAAATTAACTAAATCGTCATTCGAGTTTAAAAAGCTACACGTGCAACGTCGGGTAAGTCAAGATATCAATAGTAATATTTTAAGAGGTTCTGAGATTACGCATTAAGTTCAGGCGTGCTCAATATTGCTAATTTGCCTGATTAAGCTCAAACCCTCGAATGGATTTATTGTGACTACTCAACAAATAATATCGATACAAATAATGCCGCTTTTATTATAAAATACACACAATATAAATAATTCCTTATTACCTTCTGTTTAGCAATCGCCAATATAGCGGCTCATTGTACCATTAATACTACATGCAGTCTCTTCCAGATCGGGGGTTCTGGCACACCTCGCACGACCAGTATCTTCCATTCTAGCACGGAAGGATACAGTTACTCGTAGGCGCCTATGTACAGAAGCAAAAGTACTGTGATGTCGGTGCGGGAACATCTCAGCATAGCGTCGTTGTGCCGCTCTTTCATTGCATTCAGTGAACCCATACACGAACTGCATATCGGTCAACTCTTCATCAGTAAACCTATCCATGCTGCTGTGTATCACTGCTAAAACACAACTAACACTGCCGGAAAAACAAAACCCTAGACAGAACCGAGCAGTACTGAATTCAAACATGAGGGCAAAGAATTAAAGAGGGCATTACTGTTGTCAATAGTGGTACTGTGTGCGAATGGAAACAATGTGTTTACAAATAAGACATACTTCATTGCACTGTTGTGCAGTATTTTCAGTGCAATACAGATACTAAGCTAATTGGGGCAAGAAACCAAACGAAATGCAATTACTCTGTAACGAGCCGCCGGGGACTGTGAGTCCTTTATACCAATATACTCAGAAGGTACCCCTGGACAACCTCTTAAAGTTTGTTGCTGGAGTGGATATACCCTGCATATCTAAACTATTCTTAAATGTTAATCATCTATACGAGATATGAGTGAAATAATCATACATCATTCTTTTACATTCAGCTCTGTTTTCCAAAACTGGAGAGAAGTTGTAAAATCTGAATGACATACTGCAAGGCAAAATATTGGTCTAATCACAAAGGTAATATAAAGCTTACAGAGCTGAAATTGTGAATCCAATCGTTGATTCGCATGATTAAGTTTTTCGTTGCACACAATTGCTACGCATTTCCAAAATTTGTTGTGATACCTACATGCGTTTTTTTACTCTCTCTACTACGTATAGTAAGTAGGGGAAGTATTGTATTCCACCCAAAAATTCGATACCGAGATTTCACCGGAAATACATGTTTTGAGACCCCCTGAATCCAAAAAAAGAATTTTGGGAAACATGTCCGTGTGTGTGTGTGTGTCTGTGTGTTCTGTGAACAGCATAACTCAGAAACGAACAGTCGGATAAACACCAAACTTGGTATTTAGGTTCAGTATGTT
Organism: Deroplatys truncata; assembly: GCA_030765065.1. Classification (NCBI taxonomy): domain Eukaryota; kingdom Metazoa; phylum Arthropoda; class Insecta; order Mantodea; family Mantidae; genus Deroplatys; species Deroplatys truncata. The sequence goes on from CM060987.1 coordinate 117,194,670, forward strand.
CCAGAGATGCGACCCCCACCCCAGATTACCCTTTACATGGAACATTTTTCGAAATTTTTAATTTTCTCAAAAATGGCTCTAACGATTTTGATTAAAATATCATATGTTTAAGATATTTTCATGACAAATGAAATGTATATCTCGAATTTTCTGGGAATGTCTCCAAAAGTATTCTTCATTGTGAATGACTTTTGCATAACTGGTAAACCATAAGAGATACACAAAATTTTACTACACAAAAACTGTAGATCGCGTTAAAATACACAGTTTATATCATATACATTTTTTTGTGAGTGAACCATTTTCGAGATATTGCTTGTTATTCCCTTAAATTTTCCAATACTTATAACTTTTTCTCAAATGGAAATTCGTTATTCATTCTTTTTGTCCTGGTAATGCAAAGAGAATGGAATATTCCACATAGCAACCAGCTCTTAAAATATTTGACTATCGCTTAAAGTCTACCAATTCCCTTGCATCTACAAGAAAATTAGCAATAAGATTAACATCTGGATATCTCGATTAACATGAAGCATATGGAGAATAAGCGTTTGTAAAAATAGTTTGTACAAGAGTAGAGAAAGTCATGTGAGTGTAACACATCAGATTTTTTATATAAATATGGTACTTCTGAATGGTTAGAAAGCGAATAAAGTTACCTTCTTGTGTTGAACAGGTTATGTGGTAAATATTTATAAGATTTTATACAGTTGTATCAATTATTTACATTCTGTAAATAAGATTCGAGAGCGGGTCGCTATGAGCCTTAAGCTTACTGTATTCCCATAATTTCCTTACTCCTACAAGGAAAAATGCAACAAGATGATTTCTGCAAATGTTTATCTAGATTAATATGAAATATTAATTTTGTAATATTTGATTTTGTAAGTATAGTTTGTACAATAATGAGAAAAGAAAGTCATGCGAGTACAACACATTTTTTTTAATTCAGCGTACCTCAAAACATGTACTTCCACTTAATTTCGAAATCTAAGTAAGTGCTAAGAATGCAAAAGGCCATTACTAGGTAACAGAGAGCTACAAAAAAAGTGTATTTTCATGTTACTACTTTATGTGTTAATACTGAACATTTGCTCAAGATTCACAAAATTAAAATTCACCAAAATAAGTAAAATTGTGTTAAGAAGTGCCCAAATTAAAACAACTTTTCTCTTGAGTAAAGCATGTGGTGCATTTCTTATATCTGTCACTTAAATGTGAAAATACTCCTTTGCATTTTGTTCCAAAACATGTTTTTGTAACATACGCCCTCTTTCAAATAACCGTTTGGATTCTAAGGATGGATGTTGGAAGACTACAAACCAGAATACTGATTTAAGGAATTACAAGTCACGTTCAGCCTCTAATGAATCTTAATAGATTGACATAAAATGTTATGAATTCCGTACACATCGAAGGTCGTTCAGAAACTGATGTATCTGAGGAGACAATTGGAAATGATTCCATTGGACAAGACCGGAGGTTCATTACATCCATACGCCATTATAGGAGTCACCGCCTCCGAGTAAAGAAGAGGCTAAGACGGTTGAGAGATGTTGTATGATAGCCGGACAAGTAGGAAAATAATGATTTGTTAAGCTTTCGAAAACTAACTGCCTTAATCGCGTTATGTGACTCTAGCTTCCGTGGTTGAAAGAACTACCTTTGGCATCTAAACAACAAAGTAAGTAACTTCACAAACCTAAGTGAAAGAAATGTAACATCTCCGAGACAAATTTTAAATAATTATAATCATATAATTTATGATTTTAAAAAATCCAAAGAAAATTAGTACGAAGTCCTCTTCATTCACATTGGCATTTTTAAAAATCTGATGTGCTGCACTGACATGATTTTAGCTTCTCTTATACAAACTATTTTTACAAACGCTTATTCTCCATCTACTTCATGTTAATCTTATTGCTAATTTTCTTGTAGATGCAAGGGGAATATGGTAGGTTTTAAGCGACAGTCGAATATTTTAAGAGCTGGTTGCTATGTGAAGCATTCCATTCTCTTTGCATGTCCAGGACATAAAAAAATGAATAACGAATTTACATTTGAGAAAAAGTATAAGTACTGAAAATTTCAAACAAATAACAATGGGTCACTCGACAAAAAAAATTATATGACATAAACCGTGTTTTAGCGAGATCTACATTTTTTGTGTAGTAAAATTTTGTCTATCTCTTACGGTTTACCAGTTACGTAAAAGTGAAGAGGACTTTTGGGGACATTCCCATAAAATTCAAGTTATACATTTCATTTGCCATGAAAATATCTTAAACATACGAGATTTTAATCAAAATCGCTAGAGCCATTTTTGAGAAAATCAATCGAAAAATGTTACATGTAAAGGATAGTCTGGGGTAGGAGGATTTTCTTGAAAATCCTCGTGACGCATCCTGAAAGATACCTAACTCAAACACCAAGTTTGATATTTATCCGACTATTCGTTTTTGGGTTATGCTGTTCACAGACAGACATGCTTCCAAAAATGCTTTATTTGGATTCAGGGGATCTTAAAACGTGTATTTCCGGTGAAATCTCGGTATTGAATTTTTGAGTAGAATGCAATACTTCCCCTACCTACTATGCGTAGTAGGGAAAGTAAAAATGTAGAATCCATAAAGAAAAGACAAAATTTATTACCTACAGGAGAAAATGTAGTGCGAGGCTCGCATTCGAAGATGCCAGATTTATTTCCGTCGAACGCCCACTATGAACTTGGGTTTTCCCTGGTCGATAGGCGAATACTAAGGTGGTTTCTCATCTAACACTTTTCCTTTCCAACATTTCCCTTTCATTCCGTTTCCTTCTCATCTTTGAGTTGTGCTTCTAGGTTTCGTGGTGTATGGTGGTGCCAGACAGATGGAGCGGAGGCTTGCTCAAAGGAAAGACACTAGTGGGCTGCTTGTTCGACGGGTCGTTCATTGGTCGCTCTAGGGAACACTAGCCGTGGGACAGGTCTTCGAGTCTGGAACTGTTAGGAACTTCCACGCGTCTTCGTGGCCTACCTGCGGCCCGTAGCCTCCTGTGGTTCCTTCACTTCATCCCTTCCTCCTGGGGGATGGTAGCCACAGTATATCTATGTAAGTCGCAGTGTGCGAGCTGTCCCCCTTCGCTGTATAACATAATACCTATACGTAATATATACAACAAAGGTAAGGTAACACGTAGCGGCCTCCCAAAATATTTTTCCGGCAGTTCTAATATTTAAGTAATCCAAATAACTATATGCTTCAATTAATGTACAAATTGTCTAATTACTGCTATGTGTAATGGTATGCGTCATAAAACCGACGCAAAAACTCCATCCATTGCTTTAGTATCTGTTCTTCCTAACCTTCTGTTACGGAATGCTGTTAGACATTTCCTGTAAAATGAATAAATACTTTATGTGTTACATTCACATGATTTTCTCTGCCCATTCTTTAACAAATTATTCTTACGAAAACTTATTCACGTACCTACTTCATGTTAATCGAGGTAAAACGTTTTAGAAATGGCCGCTATGTGATGGCTTTGAAATTCCGTTCTCTGTGCATGACCAGGAGGCAAATTCTCGAGTGTTACATTCACATGACTCTCTCTATTCTCTATCGTTAATTACTAGGTATACAAAGTATTCTTACGATAGCTTATTTAGGTATATACTTCATTTAATCGACATAAAACTTTGCAGAAATAGCTGCATTACACACTTCGTTATCGTTATATACAAAGGGTATAGTCAAGTGTTTAAGAACTGGACGCTAAACGTTGGTCTTAAAATTTCATACTCTTTCCATGCAATCTTCAGAAACAATTGGATATGGACAGGATTTTAAAAGAATTACAGAGTACTGACAATTCCAAACATTAATAACAAAAAAAATAGAATTTTATTTATGGACGCTCTTTAACTGCTGTTGTCCTTAGCGCCCATTCTTTACTGGGCGTGAAAGACCGGACATTTTGCTCAGAGGCCTCTTTATCAGGCTTGAGGTAAATCTACGACACGGGACCACCGGCTTTGCTTCCCTTCCGAAGGAAGCCATGGTAAGGATCGTTACGTCCAAAATAAAATCCATCGCCCTCTGCCGGGTTTGAACCCGCGACCTCGGAAACTAGAGGCGAGCATGATAACCACTACACCACGGATGACGACATCCATTAATAACGATATCTAGGATATTTCTTATCCCTCAAACACAGTTATTTGAAATAAATTGTGTTTCGAAGAGATCTACACCTTTTTGTGTAGTACGTTTTCGTCTATCACTTAACGTTTACCATTTATATAACATTATACAAAATTCCTTCCTAATGAAGTGGATTTCACAGGCTATTCCTAGAAAATTCAAGACAAACATATTATTTGTCATGTAAATGTTTTTATATGTTGTTTTACTCCGGGGTGAGGCTTAAGCTTTGCAGCTAAAATATTAAATTTATTTACCCCAGCATAAACACTGGGGGATCGTAACTACAGAGGCATAGAGAGATACCAGGAAGTTGCTGCACAAATCTAAAGCAGGCGTGGGATATTTATAAATAATACATATAAATTCACATTTAACTCTGGTTTATTATAAAGTTACCTTGGTGCTCCTACATAATTTCCAAAAGGTTACAGACAAACACTGGGGGAGATACCCCACACTCACACGGACCACGCACGCTACATACATCCACACACTCAGAAGATATACACTAAACTGAACCTACCACCACGCTCTCAGACAAAGAGGCTCTTCCCTCAATTTGCCTTCAGCCCCCTTGACTAGGAATTTGAGGGAAATATGCCGCGCCGGACAAGAATTTAACTCACAAACAAAATAATTAGTTCAACAATAATGTGTCCGACGCGACAATGCACACACATAAGCTACAATATGATATTCTAATAAAAATCGTTAGAGCCATTTTTGAGAAAATAGAAAATAAAGAAATATGTTCCATATAAAGAGTAGTTCAGGATATGGAGATTTTCTTCAAAATCTTCGTGTCGCATTTTTGGAAGATGCTGAGCCTAAATGGCTGGTTTAATATTTATAGGATATTTTGTCTTTGGGTTGTGTGTTCACCACACAAACTTTTTTCTGTAAAATGCTTTTTTATCAGGGATCTCAAAATATGCATTTCTGGTGAAATTTTGATATAGAATTCTTGGGTAAAACGCAATGTCTTCTCTATCTGCTAGGTACTTGGAAGAGAAAGTAAAAATGCTTACGCACTGCACCTGCAGCATAAGATTTGTTGGAGTATCCTTTGAGGAGTTACTCCAAAGTTGGAACAATGAGGGCCAATTGTATCTCGGAAAGTAGGTTTTCAACCTGTACATGTACGTAAACAACGACAAATCCTACAGTGACCCGTCCAAGACGTGATAGTATGTCCTAGATCCGCCTCAAGAAAGGAAAGGTATGTGACGTACCGTTTTGCTAATGGGCAATTAACTTTCTATCTGATACGTGTGATCTACATATCGCACAAATCATCCGTGCGCGACGCATGTAACCCGGAGGCTCCAAATCCAGCGAGGAGTCTGTCACATGCATTCTTCACGCGTCAACACCCATCGCCCGATACACCTTGTAATCTAAACCCTGTCCATATAACTTTGCCCCGTATCTCTTAATGTCACGTGCCCAGTTCACCTCTCATTGGATGCTGTCGCGAAATAGGTTGTTGTGTGATACAAACTAGTTCATTATTTAACATGGCCATTTATCTTCAAGTATTTGAAAAGACTGAGCGAGGTGGAGGCGCAGACATATTTGACTCGCATTCGGGAGGTCCCAGGTTCAAAACCTCGGGGCCGACTCCTTTACCGAAGGTTTATTGCTGTTTTTCTATGTCGCTAGGCGAATCCTAGGTTGGATAATTTCATCTGTGAATTTTCCTATCATCCCTTTCATCACAGCATTTATTTCCTTCTTCTTCACCGCCATTTCAGGGGTTGGGCTGACCATCCATCCTGGGTTTGCTTTCTCCAAAATTGCCTTGCTCCATGACAGGCTACTGGTCAAAGGCATTGGCTATAAGTCCTACAAAAAGGATGCAAGTATTTCAAGAGAATTGTGAAATTTACACTTTCATAAGCGCAATGCATCTGGAATGTATGTTAATTCTTATCAAAATAGGTAGGCGGATATGGCATGTATGGTCAGTTATTCAGGTGGCTGTTGCGAAATCAAATTCCAGAAAAATAAAAATTGCAAATTGTGATGAAATAAGGATTCTAAGGAAGAGACTGATTATAAAGCATGTACATTAGTTTTTAGTACAGAGTCAATTATAATGCCACAACGGGGATTTGAAGACGGTTCTCCCGCTCTCCGTGCGGTTGCTCTAACCACTGAGCTACTGTAACAACTGGGACATTGAATTCCCCAATTGACTCAAGTTGTTTTCCAGATAGACCAACAAGACATCTCACTAGAGATGACAATCTCACCATGGTGACCTGCAATCGCAAGTACTTTAATACTGTGTGCCTATGGGTTTCTTAAGGTTTTCTTTTTAATTATATATGTATATAATATATATAGTTCAAAATTGAAATTAATTATATATAATAATTAAAGCGAAAACCTTAATAAAACCATAATCACCAGTAATAAAGTACTTGCGATGACAGGTCACCATTGAGATTGTCATCTCCAGCGAGATGCTTTGGTGGTCTATCTATGAAACGACTTGAGTCAATCGGAGAATTCAATGTCTCACAGGCATGTTGTCACAATATCTCAATGGTTAGAGTAGACGCACGGAGAGCAGGAGAATGGTGTTCAATTCCCGGCTGTGGCATTGAATTTTTCAGTTGACTCTACACTAAAGCAATTGCCAAGACCAGGCTAAGGAATCTAAAAAGGATAATTCATTTCAATTAATTATGTATATAATAATTAAAGGAAAAATATAGAATAGTTGTCCCATTATATACTCTGCTAAGACTTCCTTTTGAATTATGTGACGTTCCATCTTTGAATTATATGACGAAAAGTGTAGTAACTTTGTTACTTTCTCTACCACGTACATAGGAGGTAGAGCAGGTATTGCATTCCACCCAAAAATTCGATACCGACATTTCAGTGGAAATACATGTTTTGAGACCTCCTGAATGAAAAAAAAATTTAGAAAAAAGTGTGTGTGAACAGAATAACTCAAAAACAAAAATTTGAATAAACACCAAACTTTGTATTTGGGTTCAGAGCCTTCTAAAGATGTGACACGAAGATTTTCAAGAAAATCCCTCACCCCAAATTACTCTTAACATGGGACTTTTTCGAAATGTAGCTCTAACGATTTTGATTAAAATACCATATCTTTAAGATATTTTTACGACAAATGAAATGTATATCTCGAATTTTCTGGGGATGTCCTCCGAAGTCCTCTTCATTCTGAATCACTTTTGCATAACTGGTAAACCGCAAGAGACAGACTATTTAGTGTGCCCTGGTAATGAATTTTATTATAACACAGAGCGGACATGTAGCAAAATTTAGTTGCATATGGTTTTCAACCACAAAGTCCATTACATACATCTGTAGAATTAGAATAAAATTATTCGGGATTTGGATACCAACTTCACTGCACATATCTCAAGTATTTGATTAAATTCCAATTAAATGAATAAATGTCACAAATATGTTACCGTCCTAAGCAGGATCTCAACTGCCTTTGCTTCGCTCTTCTTCATTATATACAGAATGTAACAAAAATGTACGGCACAAATTGCAGGACACATTTATCATACGCAGACGAAGAATTTGTGTTTATGAACATGGGTCTGGAAATGCTTTGTTAACATGTTAGAACTAATTTTCTCCAAATCATTAATCATGAGAAACACACAAGAATAGAACTACCAGCATACCACATGCAACTCTTTCAACAGGAGATGTTCAATATGCCCTCCGTGAGCACTGATGCATGCATCAACCCGCCGTCGTAGTGAATCCCGGATGCGCTGATGTACCCCTGGAGTATTGCATATGGTTTCGCAGCCTTCCATAATACGGGCACGGAGTCTGAACATCTGGTACTGGGGTTCGATACACAAGAGCTTTCAAATAGCTCCACAAATAAAAGTCCAGTGAGTTTAGGTACGGAAAGTGTGGAAGCCAGGCAACTGGTCCACCTCTACCTATCCATCTGTCACCGAAGCTGTTATTTAGAAGCCGACGGACATTAACAATGAAATGAGGAGGTGCTCCATCGTGCATTAAGTACATGTTTTGTCGCACAGCTAAAGGAACATCTGCTAACAGATCAGGCATAACATTCTCTACGAAATTGTGGTAACTTTGTCCGTTGAGCCTGGGTGGAAGAACGTGAGGCCCTACCAAACAGTCACCAACAATGCCGGGCCAAACATTGACAGAAAATCTTTGTTGATGACTTGCTTCAACAGCTGCGTGAGGATTGACGTCAGCCCATATATGCCGATTGTGATATTTTACAATCTCATCTCGTTGAAACGACGCCTCATCTGTGAACAGCACCGCTGCGCTAAAATTAGGTTTGATACTTTGTTGCATAAACCATTCGCAGAAGCGTACCCATACAGGAAAAATCAGCTGCTGATAGTGCCCGCACACGCTGTAAACGGTTCGAATACAGCCGGACCTCGTGTAACACTCGCCAGACAGTCATGTGGTCAACATTATTTGTTGCAGCTACTTGTCTTGTACTGATACTAGGGGTCGTCGTCAACTGCCCGAAGAATTGCCGCCTCTCGCGGTGTCCTCGTCCTTCTAGTTCGCGAGTATCAGGCTGAAATGTCCCATGTTCCCTAAGACGACGATCAACGGCTTCAAACGTTTTCCTGTCGGGGCACCTTTGTCCTGGAAATCTCTCCCGGTACAAACGTTGAGTACAAGCGCCATTGCCGTCTGCTAATCCATATATCAAATGGGCATCTGCCATCTCTGCATTTGTGTACACTGCCATTGCATGAGCCAAGTCTATGATCAACTCTACTAGTGCGTAATAACCTGTGCGCTTGCCAAGGTCGTACTGCTCACTGGAACAGTTGATGTTACCTGTAAACAAGTAATGACGCAAGTCGCATGGCAACAGGGACATGTAAAATAAAACACTGGCGGTGCACCTACGATAATGACAACATAACCAATAGTACACGTTCCCCATGATTCTAACGTTCTGTTCGTGTGTGTTTTCCATGATTAATGAGTTGTAACATGGAAACAAGGTTTCATATGACCCATGTTCATATAAAACAATTTCTTCGTCTATGTGTGAGGAATGTGTCCTGCAATTTGTGCCGTACATTTTTGTTATATCCTGTATACAGAGTGTAAGGTGACCTATGATCATTCTTGCACAGTATGGCTCTTTGAATGAATAGAACAAAACATCTTAGTGCAGTTTTCCTGTTTTTAAAGTAGTTTTTGTGAAAAAAAACGAAAATTGCTAAATATTAATTCTGCATTAAATGAATATTTTACGAAACTTAAATATTTTTTCAAATGTTTCTTAGAATTCGCACTCTTAGTATTATTATAAGCTTTCGAAATTTGTGTCAGTTGAATCTGTATCATTAGCCACGAGACTACATAACATGATAACTCTGTAAGATCGAAAGAAACGCACTTCAGCTGTGGTTTATTGCGCCTATGGCTTGCTTTCGAAACCGGGGATTATCAGTTACAAAATGGCTCACTTTACTAATGTCGAGTATCTTGAAACGCTACTGTTTCACGGTGAAACACGTCGTAATGCGACAAGAATTTATCGAGAAAGGTTTCCAAATAGACGAGCACCACATCACAGGACATTTGTATTCACCTGTCAGAGTTCTAGATACAGGAAGCATATCTCCTCATGTTGATGAGTGGGTCAAAGAAATGTTGCACAAGAAGAAGAAATCCTTCACTTGGTTGAAGAAGATCCGAAGCAGCAGCCGCACTATCGGCTTATCCCATTGGACTGCTTTGAGAACATTAAAAGAATTGTTACGCCCTTTCATACCCAGCACGTCCAGTATTTCTCTGAAGCAGATTATGCGCCAAGGGTAGCATTTTCCGAATGATTTCTTCAACAAGGGAGGCATTTTCCCTTAAAATTCTTGCAATGGATGAAGCAACGTTATCAGAAATGGAATAACTCATTACCATAATGCACACACCTGGGCTTACTACAATTCACACACACAAAGACAACACAGCTTTCAGCAAGCACAGATTTTCTGTAAGTGTTTGGGCAGGAATCATAGGATACACATTAATTGGTCCGTGGACTCTTCCTCGGGTTTTGCCACGAGCCAACTATCTCCAGTTACTTCAAGAAACGTTACCAGTTCTGCTTCAGGATGTTCCCCTGGCAGTAAGAAATATTACATGACTGCGCACCTCCGCACATAAGTAGAGCCGCGTGTAGCCATCTACGCAGCATCTACGTAGAACGCTGGATCACTCGGTCACCAAGAGGTCAATAGATGGTCACCAAGATCGCCATATGTAAAGTCAATCGCTTGTTTTCTTTGGTGCGACATGAAAACTCGCGTATACATTACAGAAGTGTCATGTGGAAACGTTGCAAGAAAGAATACTTCGAGCAGCGTAAGAAATAAAAAACAACCTGGACATACTTCGTAGAATGCAGCAGAATTGGAGAAAACGTTGTGAAGCATGTATGTTTGGCGAGGGATGCACATGGTGAACAATTTCTCTAAACATTAAAAAGAAGTTCTCATTAATGTTCTATTCTTGTTACCTTTAATTATTCACAGAGCTTTATAATTCTCAAAGAAAAGACGCATAATTTTGTAACTTGGGTTTCTCAAGCTGTTATTTACCTTTATAAATAAGTGTTCATATTAATAATTTGCGTAATACTGTAAACGCTTCCTCCATCCCATATTTCGTATGGTATTTAGGTTACGTTACAATCATGTGTATTTTCTGTGTATTTGTATATCGGAAGTGTTTATTTGTTTGTTGCCATTTCAGCAGAAGCTGAAGAATTAAAAGTGAATCTTTTGAATTTGCTATGTTGCTATACTGTGCAAAATAAAATAGTAATTATATCAAGAAGGGAAAGCCTTATGGAAAAAATTTATTACGGAAAAAACACTCAAAACAACGTGTTCCTTCATAATTTAAAAGGATGATCATAGGTAGTCTTCTATCCTATATTATATATTTGGCCTGAGTACTAAATGGACTATATAGCCATTTTTGCTTTGCTCTGTCTTCTGTTTGCTTCGCTTTCCTCCATGACTTAGCTCAGCCAATCCTAATGGGCAAACATTAGACCCCTCAAAACACTTTGAATGGCCCGCCGATCCGATGTGAACGTATTTAACATTACGAACTCTTCCTTTATAAAATCCGAAAAGAGTATAGATTTATTCATAAATCCATGTTGCATTTCAGAGCCCGAAATTCATAAACACACTCTATCCTTGGAAATAACAGAAATACAAAACCACTCAGGACTTTGTGCTAAGTTTAAAGAGCATTTTGGATCACCCACTTCTCCTAATTTGATTGAATTTTGGAAACAGGTACATTCAAACCTGTTTCTTGAAATTCACGATCTCGCACTAAACGAGATTTGGCTATACATACATTTGTGAGCAAACCTTTTCTGCCATTAATGTTATTAAGAATAAATAACGTTCTACTATTAAAGATGCATACCTTGCTAATACACTTGTTCTGTGCACTTCAAAATTACATCTAAATTTAGAAAGGTAAACGAAAAGCAAATTCAAAATCCATATTAACATTACAGGTCTACAAAATTCACTGGATATAATAGCATAATACCGGCTAAAGATCCAGGACGACCTTTAAGAGTGAAAAGGACATACTGTGCATCGAGTAGGGTGTAGTGAGGTGGCGCATCGGGTGTTGTTTACCTGTGAGGTCGTGTACAATCCGCTTTGTAACTAGAGGTACACTACACTTGTGTTGCTCATTCCGATGTGCGTGCCTCACTTAATTTTCCATCACTAGACTGTGCTGTTTACAGTAGCAAATAGCGCACCGCGTTGGCGTCTTTGTTTACACCAACAGTACTGTGTTTACGGAACTCTATAGTAAGATTGCACATACATTGGTTGATAAATTGTCCCGGATCCATATCCTGGCTTATAAGGAGTATTTCTATTATAAATCAATGTATTTCCTTTTATAATTTCTTTAAAAAATATGTAATAATACATTATGTGCTTTCAAAATAATAAAATGAATGAGAATAACTGAATAAGTATTAAAACATTATGTTTTATACACCAACCTAAAGTTTAAAGCCGTTCTCTGCGACTCTTTTGATGGCGCCCCCTGCTTCATATTTTTATATTTAATGTTACCTGCTCTGTTGATCAGTTTCATGTCATCTCGTAATTCGTTCTGTGTTGTCTCGTGCGCCAGTTGTTCTAGTGGTATAGCTATTGAGTTCTTTATCTCAGGGCATGCGTGAGTATTATTTTGCAAGGATTACATCAATTTAGTTAACGGAGAAATGTTAATATTGGCTAAAATGTTCAGTTTGAGAAGAGTCGCCGACTGTTGAATTTAGGAATTAATTACTTCTATAACATAATTAAGCGAAGCGTCAGTTGCCGTAAGTCGCAGAAATGTTATTCGGAAAGACCCCTCACACTAGCCGCTAAATATTACTCACTCAAGCGCGTTACTAGAAGCTACACTAGTTAAAATGAAACTTACATTCACAAGGGTCATCACGCGAGTAACTTTCAGAATTAAGCAAATAAGTGGATTCTGATTTAGAATGCACCCCTTTTTTTAACTTAAGCACCGCTTACCTATCGCTACCCCTACCAACTCCCTTCTCTTGCGGTCCAATCTTAAAACTCTGAGTATGCTTATCTGACGCTGTTTCTATGAGGAACCTCTCGAATCTCAGAATTTCATTCACCTTTCTAATTTACAGGATTCTTGCCTACGTGACTTTGCAAACGTACTGAACCAAATCTCTTACTCCATTCCAGGAGCTTTTATACTAACGCGTTCGCTAGTCGCTGTTACTAATGACTTTGCTTAACATGACTCGCTAATTACCGTTTTCTCCGGAAAAATCTTTGAACTCAGGCTTATTACATTATACATTGTTTTAATACACGGAAATTATTTACTGGAAGTATTTCTCTATCTTACTATCATTTCTTTATCCAGTTATTTATATCTTCCGTTAATAATTACGGTATAAAACTACAGTTACCTGAATACTTAACTAATACTCATACAACATTTCAGTTCAGATTCAAAATAATTATTAATATAAATTTACTGTCCCAAGTTCAAAGTAGATTGGTCTCCCCTGGCTTAGCCAATGCCTCTATGCATTTATGGAATAAAAGTATACCAGGCTTTTGTTTTAATCGCAGTCCAGTCTCTATGGATTAACAACTTCAGCGAAAAGTCAGTCATAAATATATTCTATTATGCCTCTTACGTGTTCATCCAATACACAGGCCTCGTCTATCCATTTTAGCTTTCTAGCCATTTAAGAGTCAATAATTTACGTGCTTTATGTTTTATACCCTCTAGAATAGATACGCTTTGATTTAGCGTAAAGCTTGATGTAGGTACGTATGTTCAGAAAAAAGCGTAACTATGGATCTTTATTAATTCCCATTTGAAATACAAGGATAAATTTTGCGTTTAAACATAAGATGGGCAGGTTTTTTGCAACTATTTGACACTTTCTTCATGCATCATACGTACCAATGTTTACATTCTGTATATACAGAGACTTAAATAACAATCATGCCTTCTTTTGTAATAAAGAGAACAATAAAATGCGTTATTGCTAGAAAATTCTAGTCTTTTTTTTTAATTTATTCATGGACGCTGTTTAAATGCTATAGTTCTTAGCGTCCCATTCTATATTGGTCGTGAAAGACCAACAGGAATTTTGCGCAGAGGCCTCTTTATCCGGCTTGAGGTTCTTTTACGCGCCGTAAACTTACGACACGGGACCACCGGCTTTACTTTTCTTCCAAAAGAAACCATGCTAAGGATTTTTGCTCCCGAAAAAAAAAAACCATTGCCCTACGCCGGTTTTGAACCCAGGACCTCGGGAACTAGAGGTTAGCATGGCACTACTAGACCACGGAGGATATCAGTACATGCCTAATGCGCTCTGGAATATAGTGAGGTATATTTGCCTGAGATAAACATTGGGAATACTGTTAAATAAACGTAAGAAGATAACTGCAGATAATCTTAGGTCATCATACACTTTCAAGGTTAGACCAAAACGGCCTGTTCCTTTTCCACAAGTATTACAGTAATTATTTTTACAGTACTTGTTCCAACCATATTTTTCTAGGTCGTCCTGGCTGTCTTTTTACTTTCTCTACTACGTATAGTAAGTAGGGGAAGTATTGTATTCCACCCAAAAATTCGATACCGAGATTTCACCGGAAATATGTTTTGAGACCCCCTGAATCCAAAAAAAGCATTTTTGGAAACATGTCCGTGTGTGTGTGTGAGTGTGTGTGTGTGTGTGTGTGTGTGTGTGTGTGTGAACAGCATAACTCAGAAACGAACAGTCGGATAAACACCAAACTTGGTATTTATGTTCAGTATCTTCCAGATATGCGACACGAAGGTTTTCAAGAAAAACCCTCCACCCCAGACTACCGTTTACATGGAACATTTTTCGAAAATTTTAATTTTCTCAAAAATGGCTCTAACGATTTTGATTAAAATGTCATATGTTTAAGATACTTTCATGACAAATAAAATGTATATCTTGAATTTTTTGGGAATGTCTCCAAAAGTATTCTTCATTGTTAACGACTTTGGCAGAACTGGTAAACCATAAGAGATAGACAAAATTTTACTACACAAAAAAATGTAGAAAATACACAACTTATGTCATATGCATTTTTTTTGAGTGAACCATTTTCTAGATATTGTTTGTTATTCCCTTAAATTTTTCAATACTTATTTTCTCAAATGGGAATTCGCTATTCATTTTTTTTGTCTTGGATATGCAAAGAGTATTAATCCGTGGCAAAGAGAATGGTGCTGCACCTAGCAACCAGCTGTTAAGATATATGTCGATGCTTAAAGGCTACTGTATTTCTATATTGCCCTTGCAATTACAAAACAAGGGGAACATAGTACGCCTTAAGCGATAGTCAAATATTCTTAGAACTGTTCGCTATGTGAAAAATTAATTCTCTTTGTATGTCAAAAGATCGTTACTGCAAATGTTTATCTCGATTAATATGAAATTGATGGAGATTAAGAGTTTGTAAAAATAGTTTGTTCAAAAGTAGAGAAAGTTATGTGGGTGTAACACATCAGATTTTTTCAACAGGTTGGTCATTAAAGATTTACAGGAGTATTCAGCGATTGTTCATTCTTAACTTGCTCGTACCATTGTTGTTGGTATACATCAATAGTATGTAATTATTTTAAGTTCGGATTGAATATCTTCATTATTTTTGTGATGCTGTAATATAGATGCTGGCAGTGGTCTCAGCAGTGTCATTTCTGCCGCTTCAATACGCTTTCTCTGGTTTTTTGCTATAACTCAAATGTTCACAGTCCTATGACAAGATTGGAGTAGCCAGTTTTTTTGAATTTTCTTGTTTTGAAAGTTTATAGTCGCTTTAACATATTAGTCATATGATTTTAAAATAAATATTTAACAATAAAACAATGAGGTTATTTAACATACTGGCAGTTTTGAACCATTACAATGAACTAGTATAAAATTGTGACACTATAACTAATCAAATTGATTGAACATTATTTGTAAAATTTAATTATTGTTTCTTTCCTGACTTTTCCCAACAGAGTTCTTTTTATAGTTCCTAGTAGCTGTAGGTATTTAGAGTTTGAATTATTGATCTCTTATTCTATCATATGCAACTTGGCAGCGCAAGCAATTAAAATTAGACCTAAAATAGTATTATCAATAATGATTTTTGCCCTTGAAGGGTGTAATCCTTTAAATTCTAAAACTTTGGTTTTCCTTTTTGACATCAGATTATACTCTTGTGTTATTTTATACAGTCTAAAAATTGTCCTTTGTAAGTTTTCCTCAGAAGGATGAGGATGGCCAAATCATATGCAAACATTAAAATGTTTAGAGGTGGTGCCCCTAAGTAGTTTGTTCTCATTGTATTTCCAATTTTTTCATACATGTGTGCCTATATAATTGATGTGATAATTTCAAGTCACTTCATCCACTGTAATTCCCAGTTATTTAATTTATACGTTTAGGCTATTTTCTAATGTTCCGAAGGTTAAACCAATATATTTTTGGCTTCTTGGCTCGTCTATTTTACAGTAAACTAATTCTTAACCCGTAAGCACACGCGTGGGGTAAATTATACCCCACGCTAGCTTCCATACCGCGGTAGCATTGTAACATAGATTCTGTCACACATAACTTTCAATCAACAGTTCCTCCTTGTAACAAAGTGTTAGTGGAGCAGTTTCACACATTATCTTAGTCAGTAAACACCTGTTCTCTGGTGTCTGGGTAAAAAATACCCTGCGCGTGCGCTAAAGTAAATCCTCAGCTGGAAAAATGGATTACAGATTCGAGCCAAACAAGGACACGAGAACCTATCTAGATGATAGTGCAAGTGAAAATGAGATAAATAGCGAGTCTGAGGACGAAAATGACCACATTTCAGAAAGTGATCATGTGACAGATACAGAGCAAGAGGCAGAGAGTGGTGATAATAAAGAGGATGTGCCTTCATCGACTCAGGTATATTTCAAAGGAAAAAATCTGTGTTACACTCACATGAATTTCTCTACTCTTGTACAAACTATTTTTACAAACGCTTATTCTCTATATGCTTCATGTTAATCGAGATGTTAATATTATTGCTAATTTTCTTGCAGGTGCAAGGGGAATATGGTAGACTTTAAGCGATAGTCAAATCTTTTAAGAGCTGGTTGCTATGTGGCGCATTCCATTCTCTTTGTATGTCCAGGACATAAAAAAATGAATAACGAATTCCCATTTGAGAAAACGTATTGGAAAATTTAAGCGAATAACAAGCAATATCTCGAAAATGGTTCACTCAACAAAAAAAGTGTATATGACATAAATTGTGTATTTTAACGCGATCTACATTTCTTGTGTAGTAAAATTTTGTCTATCTTTTATGGTTTACCAGTTATGCAAAAGTCCTTCACAATGAAGAATACTTTTGGAGACATTCCCAGAAAATTCATTTGTCATGAAAATATCTTAAACATATGATATTTTAATCAAAATCGTTAGCCATTTTTGACAAAATTAAAATTTTCTAAAAATGTTCCATGTAAAGGGTAGTCTGGGGTGGGGGGATTTTCTTGAAAACCTTCGTGTCGCATCTCTGGAAGATACTGAACTTAAATACCAAGATTGGCGTTTATCCGACTGTTCGTCTCTGAGTTATGCTGTTCACAGACAGACACACAGACAGACACACACACGGACATGTTTCCAAAAATGCTTCTTTTTGGATTCAGGGGGTCTCAAAACATATATTTCCGGTGAAATCTCGGTATCGAATTTTTGGGCGGAATACAATACTTCCCCTACGTACTATACGTAGTAGAGAAAGTAAAAATGCAGAAAGAGCCCCAGATGCATCCTGAAGAGAAGGGAAGTATTGGCTTAATTTCAGCACTCCACAATTCCGAAACTATTCTATAAAATCCCAGCCTTGCAGCGTGTGCTGGTCTTCCACAGCAAACAAATTCACTGCAGGAATAACCAAAATGCGGAAGTGCAACCGCAGCAGATAAAATGCGGATCGGGAAGAAACGCGATAATCATGGACGTCATATAATACTGTGTTATTATCGCCTGGGCGAATGAAGGCCAATGGCTACATGGTAAAACTTTGTTATACCTGAAACTTCATCAGAGGCCAGTGTCCTTCAACAGAGCGAGAAGGATAACAACTGCTCAAGTCTGAAAATAGTAATAAGCACGGGACACCTCTGCAATACTATTCTTTTCCTTTCCGGTTAGATTTTTTAGAAACGCTATCAGTGCCGAGTCTTTCAAAACGTTTTTAATTTAAGATTTTTTATGAGAAATTACTACCAAAAATATTTTAAAAAGTTTCATTTTATATTTGTAGCATCATTTTGCCCCACGTTATTTTCTGAGTACAAACGTGGTAAATAAGAATAGTAAATGTGGTTTAAAAAAAGTGTTACATTCACATGACTTCCTCTACCCTGTATCGTTTATTAGTGTGTATAAAACTATTCTTGTAAAAGCTTACTTTTCTATCTAGTTCATTTTAATCGAGATAAATCGTTGCAGAAATAGCTACATTATAAATTTTGTTATAGATACAAAGAGGACAGCGATAGTCAAATGTTTTAGAACTGGACGCTACATGCTGGCCTTCAAATTCCATACTCTTTCTATGCAATCGTGAGAAACAACTGAAAATCGATAGGACTTTAAAAGAATGAAAAGTATTGAACAATCCAACCCCATTTTCAGTCGGTAAAGCAACTGCCTTTAGTGCGAGGGGTCCCGGGTTCTATTCCCGGCTGGGGGGGGGGTGGGAATTTTTCTCTAGCCAAGATTAATCCCTATACTTTCCAGAGTCTGGAGGTATGGATGAGAGTGTGAATGTGTGTATGATCTAATGATTAAATAAACCCAAAGTACAAGAAACCCCACGACAAGAGTTACACAGTTAACACAAATAAAGCAATAAGTTCCAAAGAAAAGGCCGCCGATAAGATAAATGTAGTTAAGTTGGGGTATAAATGGAACTAAAAAAGATTCAAACCATTAATCTTGGAAATGGCTTATGCAATAAGAAAGTTATTTAGAATAAATTGTGTGTTTTAAAGAGATCTACATATTTTGGTAGTATGTTTTCGTCTATCGCTTAATGTTTATCAGCTTTACAAAATTATACAAATTTTCTTACAATGAACAGGAATTTATGGACTATTCCCAGATAATTCAAGATATACATTTTATTTGGCATGTAAATATCTTTAATGTATGGTATTTTAATCAAAACCGTTAGTCATTTTGGGAAAAATAAAGAATTTCGAAAAAATGTTTCATGTAAGGAGTGGTTGGGGTGGGAGATACTCTTGAAAATCTTCGTGTCGCATACTGAACTTAGTTCCAAGTTGGGTATTTATTCGACTTTTCGTTTTTGAGTTATGTTGTTCAAAGCACATACGAGGTGTGATCAAAAAGTTTCCGGAATGACGTCATAAATACTACACAACAGTTTGTTTTGTCTAATCTGCACTGTCACCCTCGAAATAGTCTCTTTGGGAGTTATTACACTTGTCCCAGCGCTTCTGCCACTGCTGGAAAAACCTCTGGAAGTCCTCTTCTTTCAACATGTTCAGAGCCTTCTGCGATTCGCGATGGATGTCATCAATGTCCTCAAAACGGTGTCCTCGGAGCCGCATTTTAAGTCGCGGGAAAAGAAAAAAGTCCGCTGGTGCCAAATCTGGAGAATAGGTGGGATGAGGTTCATCGTATTTTTATCCAAAAATTGGCGAACAGAAAGGGCTTGGTGCGCGGGTGCATTGTCATGATGCAGGAACCAGTCACCACTCCTCCATTTCTCCGGCCGTTTGCGTCGCACATTCTCCCTTAATCTTTGCAGCACTTGTTTGTAGAACACTTTGTTCATTGTTTGACCCTGTGGCACAAATTCCTTATGTACAAAAAACACAATCATCATTGACTTCACTTTGGATCGAACTTATCTGGCCTTTTTCGGGCGTGGAGATGAGGGACTCATCCATAGTGAAGATTGTTGCTTCGTTTCTGGATCGTACCCATAAATCCATGTTTCATCACCAGTAATAATTTTCTCCATTAACTGTGAGTAATTTTGTAGCTGTTCTTTAAGATCTATGCAGGCAATCACACAGGCAGGCTTTCCTTTTGGTCATTTGAAAACAGGCGGGGCACGAACTTGGCGGCAATTCTTCTCATGTCCAAATTGTCTTTCAAAATGCTTTGAACACTTCCAAAGGAGAGTCCTAATGAGTCAGAAAGTTCTCCTATTGTAATGCGCCTATCATTTAAGACCATTTCCGTCACCTGATTGATATTTTCATTAGTTTTGCTGGAACGGGGTCGCCCCAAACGATCTGCATCTTTAACTGATGTCACACAACTTTTAAATTTCGAAAACCACTCAAATTCTTGAGTTTTGCCCACAACGTCCTCCCCATAAGCTGTTCTTAACATTTCATAGGCTTCTGTTGCAGTTTTATCGAGTTTAAAGCAATATTTGATGTGCGTTCTTTGTTCTTCCTAATCTGACATTTTTGCTACGCGGAAAAATCACAGCACATGCAAAACACGTGTTCACTTCAAAGCGTCTACCTCGCCACTGCATGGTCACAGAAAGTCACGTGAACTCTCATTTTTATCGGGAAGGAACGCTGCATGTACAGTCTGGGTAAGAATTAAAGAAATCTCAGTGTCAGCATTGTTGTGAAGCCATTCCGGAAACTCTTTAATCACACCTCGTACACACACACACACACACACACACACACACACACACACACACACACACACACACACACACACACAGTCCCGCACACAGATCTGTTTCTAAAAATTCTTTTTTGGGTTCAGAAGGCCTGAAAATATAATTTCCGGTGCAATCTCGATATCGAATTTTTGGGTGGAATGTACGCGGTAGAAAATGTAAAATCACCAAAAGCTAAAGAATAAGCTCAAAAAGCACTAAAGGGTCATTCACAGTGAAAACTATGCATTAACACAACGATATAAAATTTAAGCATAAACTTAACGCTATACGTTGTTATTCACAACGACAAACGGAAAAAATAACAGCAGCCAAACGCAAGATAGTGTAAAAGAGCTGAACTACTAATACAGCCGCTTGCGAAGCGATCACCGACAGTACACACAACAAAAGAGATTATGAACATAAAACAAACACACAATTTATAATCATATTTTGCTTTGCTGCGATTTTTATAGATATATCAGTGATCTTACACACAAAGCAGTTAGCGAATAAACACATAGTAACAGAAAATCTGATGTGAGGTGGCAGGATTATTAACTTGATGTGGTGTGTAGAGAATCGCTCTCTGATTGGCTAATTTCTTCCCTGCTTGCATTATATAAGTTTATGCCAACGTCAGCCATTTGAATGCTAGCATTAAATAACACAAAACAAACTTCTATGCTTACGTTATGTTTATGTCTTAAATTTCATTCGAATGGCCTCTAGCCAGGCACCGAGTTTTATGAAAATTCAAGCATACTAGCCGATACAACAATAAAATACGACGACCCTTGTTTGCGAAGAGCCAGTCGGAGCATTTTAAGAATCTGAATTTTGCTAATACTTCCCGAATTGTGCCTAATGCTGGATAAAGTTGCGTTTATTACAATATACTCGGGATGCACTCAGAAACTGTTGATGCAAAGTTGCTTTTGCTGCCACTGAATATTAGTGGCGATATCTAAGGTCGAAGTTTGGCGCAAGGGATTAATATGTTTTTAAAATTAAACTTGGTCAATGGTGCCCTATAAACACATGTGAACGAGATAGTTGTGAATCTATAAATAATTCATAAATGCTCTTAAGAAGCTGTTAATAATCTGGACTAGACAGTCTGGTAGTTCAGTTCTGTGCTGTCACCAGCAGTTCATAAAACCATAATTTGTTGAAGCAGACGAGATATCTAACAAAACGACGATGGTGATCGTTTGTTTTCGAATCGATTAATTATGGACTGAACGATTCTCAAAATCCGACGCATTATGGAATGTTTAGGAGGAAAACCAACTTAGAAAATATACATTATTATGTTTGTGTTGCAATGTAGCGCTTATTTCCAATACATTGCAAATTTGGAATTTTACATAAATGCTATGTGATTTATTATGCCAATCATTTAAAACCTCTACTAGGTCAATGGCTCCAACCTTAATACCCACTTCTTTCCATTTCCAATTAGTAGTCCACATCCACTTATTGGTAATTTTACACAGGAATTGCTGTTGTAGAATACCCATTACTGCATTTCTTTTGCCTATATTTTTCAATTTTATCTCGCAGAATTTCTCCCTCCAATTCTTCGTCCCATTACAATAAAATATAATGAGCTCTACATCTTCCTTCCCCTCAAGGAACAAATCCGTTGGTCAAAGCCACTTATTTCTTTTAGTTTTCACACACCTGCCTTTATTTATGCATCTCATCCTCTACCAGTTTTGCTTCACTGATGTATAGAGGTTAATGAAAACTTCCAGTTTTGCTTCACTGATGTATAGGAGGTTAATGAAAACTTCCCCTACTAGATTGCATCAGGTTTTGGATTTCCAAATATTCAAATCTTCTTGTTTTTCTTTAAAATCCCTGAATATTATTTTCTCTATATCTCCTCCATATCTCCATATATATCTCTTCAACCACTTGTTTCAAAGTTATTCCTTACTACCTTTACCCATCCACTATTTTATAAGATTTCTCTTGATAATTTAAACACTCTGTTAAAACACTTCCCTCTTCTCATTTCAGATACCCGTTCCATTTTTATCCAAGCCACTTTTCTCACTCTAGCTGTTAACAGCCCCATTACTGTTCTACAAAACCTCATGTGCACTAAATATCTTCAGGTCCTCACAATTCTACACCATATCACGTTTGTTCCTTCACCACTGTATTGTGTATTATTTTTAACGACTTAACCTCCAGACAAGGCACCCTTTTTTTCTCAAGAGCATATTTTTCTGTTTCTCCCAAATTCCTCTTCCATTCTATCAGGACCCCCAAATAAATGCATTCACATACAAGGGCGACATTGGATATTTTTAGAAAATCAAACAAGTGTTAGTTTTAACAATTTTAAATGATTTTATTGTTTTTCAAAATATTCCACTTTAACATCAATACATTTTTGCATTCGATGAAACAGTCCTTAAAGCAATGGTACCACTCTTCCTGAAGCACTTCAGAAACCAGGTTTTTATAATATCCCACTGCTTCATCTAATGATAAAAAAGTGATTTCACGCATTTTATCTTTAATTTTTGGGAATAAAAAGAAATCACAAGGTCCTAATTCAGGGCTGCATGATGGAGGGTCCATGGTGCTGATTCAATTTTTAGTTTTTCTGTATGCGACGATGCGTTGTCATGATGTAAGATTATTTTTGCTTTTAGGCGTTTTTCACTAACTTTTTAAAAAATTTGCTGTAAATAGACATTTGTGTACCAATCGGCAGTAACGCTACGTCTATATTCCAATGCTAAGTACGAATATGGCCCGTTTTAGGAAAAAAAATCAACTAGCAACCATATTCTTACCAACACTCGAATTCGTCGGACTTTTGTAGGCTTAGGTTCTGTTCGAAAGATTCATTTTCTTTTCAGGATCATAACATAAATCCAAGATTCATCACCAGTAACGATATTCCAAACCGAATTTGCAGTGCCGCCTTGGAATTTTTCCAGAGTTTTTCTGCATTAATCATCAATGCGTTGTTGTTTTTGATCGGGAATCAGTTTATGTGGAATCCATCGACAACTAAGTTTTCTCACGTCTAACTGTTGATGTAAAATGTTTTGGATTTGACTCATACCAATGCCCAATGTCGCCCGAATAAATTCATAAGATGTCCGTCGATCTTCCGGAAGCATTGCTCGACAGCGGAAGTCTTTTCATCAGTAACATCAGTTCTTGGGCGTCCTTCACGAAATTCATCACTAAGAAAAAAAGATATCTTTCGAATTCACTGTACCAATTACAAATTGTTGCCTTAGATGGGGCTTCTTCGCCAAATGCATTTCTAAGCCGACCTTCACATTGTTTAAGCGTTAATGACAATTTTTAAAAACATAGCCCGGAAATGTTCTCTAGTCAAATTCATTTTTGGGTGAACACAAAAACTTTAAATGATATTACCAAACTATTAGCGAAAATCGGCATTCAACTCTCAAAAGATCATAAAGCGGCTGTCAAATACATACTAAGTTAATTTGTTTTGAGAAACATGGCATTCTATAAATTATCGCCCTCGTAGTACTCCATAAGCATTTCCGTCTCTATGGCATTTCTCATGGTTGCCAAGCTTTCCTTCTTTCATAAAAACTACAATATTTGCTGCAGCTTGATATACTCTCGGGCTCCACTCTATGGAAATAAGTGCTGTTAACAAATTGATTTGTCGATATGTTTTGACCTGGCATATTTAAGAAAAACGACTGCAGCGAGTTTTCATGTCTACGAAAACATCCAATTCGTAGTGAAGCATTCAAAATTTCAACTGAAGTCAGCTAGAAGCTTCTTTGTTAGCTTTTTAATGCTATACTTGGAATCAGATCAGATACGGTGCCTTTTTATTTCATGGGTGGTCTATTCTTTCACTGGTATATTCGAAGTGAATAGGCATTTACAACAGAAAGCAAGTAAGTTCTGTTTATCTGTGACAATCTCGTGTTCCAGAGATGATTTTTTGAGAACACGCTTAGTCTTTGCCAAAGTAGACTGCCACAGCGGAGATAGCAGACAGGCATGGTAAAATCCTTGGTATAATGTAGTTTTGTTGCCATTGCACCTTCTTACCTACTTGTATTACAATAGCTGTAGATGGAGAGTGGAACTGATTCGTTTTTGTGGCCTTTTCCCTATTCTGAAGGCAGTTAAGTGCATACGAAGTAAGAAATAGATTAATGTCGATATAAGTAGCACACTAACAATTGATTAAAAAAGTTGTAAAGCTCATAAAATTATCTAACTCCTCTTTTTTGCTTTGTATTTGTCTCCACATTAACTTTTTATCATAATACTGTTTAATTTATTTTTTCTGTCCCAAAATCGTTTTCCCTATTCGATATTCTTTCCAATGAATCTGTTACGAACTAACATAC
The DNA here is from genome assembly GCA_030765065.1 of Deroplatys truncata. NCBI lineage: Eukaryota > Metazoa > Arthropoda > Insecta > Mantodea > Mantidae > Deroplatys > Deroplatys truncata. The sequence continues at coordinate 117,219,540 of CM060987.1, forward strand.
AAGGTGAGTTTGAAGTCCAAAACTTCAGGTGGGGAGTGGCTGGAAATGTGTCCGGAAATGTATAGTTTCCACGATAGATGGCACTGAAGAACGACATAAAAGAAGAGCCCTAGCCTTGAATACCACCATGTCACAACAGATGTTCAAAGTGGCCTCCATGGGATGAATGCATGCGTTCACAAGTCGCATCATGGATTGCCTCACTCGTTTGAGTGTTCCGGGCTGTGTCCGAATATCGTCACAGACTACGTGGACACGCTGTTGAAGTGTCTGAACATCAGGAACAGACTCGCCGTACACAATGTTTTTCAGGTGCCCCACAAGTAAAATTCCAGGGGGGGTTTAAGTCCGGTGATCAAACAAGCCATTCAACAGGGAATGCACGTCCTATCCAACGTCTGAGGAAGATGTTGAGGTGTCGGCGAATAATGATGAGGAAGTGGGCTGGCGCTCCATCGTGCTGCAGCCACATGCCTGTCGTATCGCCAAAGGCACACTCTCCAGCATTGGAGGCAGAGTGTTCTGCAGGAAGTCCAGATATGTTTCTCCGTTCAGCCGTTGTGGGAGAAGAACTGGTCCAAGGAGGCGGTCGCCAATAATCCCTGCCAAAACATTGATGCTGGACCGTTGCTGACGAGACGCTTCAACCATTCCGAGAGGATTTTCTGTAGCCCACAAATGAGGATTATTAATAATGCCAACTCTACCAACGTTCACTCTCATCGGTGAAGAGGATTGAAGACAGAAATTCAATAATGGTGTTGGCCTGTTGCACAAACCAGCGACAGAATCTTTCCCGTGGAGGAAACTCCGTTGGCGTTAATCCCTGCACACGTTGGAGGTGATAGGGACAATAACAGCTGTCATGTAGGATACAGATAACCGTCTTTTGGCTTACACCATGTTGGTGGTCCAATTGTCTCGAGCTTGTACCAGGGTTGTTCCACCACTTCTGTAATACGTACAGTCCGCGACAACCTAAACGTTCGTCTTTCTCAAAGTACCCATACTCACACAAAATAGCTCCAAATGCTGTGTGAAATGAGTGGTGATGTCTGTCAGGGTACGTGGCTCGGTACATCCGTGCTGCCTCTCGACCGTTTCCACCTGCTTGGCCATACACGAACACCATCTCGACTTGCCCCTGGAATGAATACCGGACCATTGTGCTTCTACGTTGCTTAAATCATACTATCTGCAACGCACAAAACGCACACTGCAAGTTATGAGAGAATGTCGTCAGTGCCGTCTACCGTAGAAACTATGCATTTCCCGACACAAGCTGAAATGACTTCTGTGCTACACTTCCAGTCAGGAATCACCCCCTGAAGTTTTTCGGTGTACTTAAAACTCACCCTGTATTGCAATATAAGGTTAGAAAGTTGTTTTAACAGAATTGAGGAAATGTTACACGTTTCACGTATTTGTATTTCTTGGACAATGAGCATTAATATTAATTAAAATATAGTTATAAATAAATTGAAATATTAACAGAAATTACTGCTATTAGAAGGAAACAGTTCTACAAAAGTTCTGTTTGCTTCTGCAGAAATAAATAATATGAACATATTCAATTTGAAGAAAATGTATACTGCTGGTCCAATAACTTCAACAATTGTACCAATTGTACTTTTACATTCCTATTTTAAAATAAATGCTTCACTGTAGCAGTTATCTATTTGTCCATATGAGCATTGCATTAAATTAGATGTGAGACTGTCAGCTTGCGATCCATGACACTTACATTGATAAATTCTAGAAATTAGTCTCATAATCCAAAAACCTACTTTCTTATCCAATATTTCAACCATATCATTTTTCTTTACCTAATTAGCTTCAGTACATGGGATTACAGAACGAAAATAAGTAAAAACACTAATTTCCAAGTCTGTAACATGAGCAATATACAGCATATATGGAAACTCAATGTAAATCTATGTAAATTAACAATAAACCAAAATAAATAAACGTTTAATTCCAATTAAGTCTACTACATCACATAGAAAATTGCATAACCACCAATAAAAATCCTCAAATTCTAAGTCAATAAGAAGTAATTGTCTCAAATAAAAAACTGCATAATATGCGTTAAAAGTTTACATTAATTTCAGATGATTCCTTGTTCTCTATTTAAGGACTTATTGCTAAACAACATCGGCGACTGCCCCCCCCTCCGCTGGGAAGTGGCATGTTGTATGCTTTCAGTTATTTCAAACCTAGGGCGCCCAATTTCAGCAATTGCTTCATTGTCATAATTATATTCACCTTGTTAAAATATTCCCACCTTTCTTTTACTTTTGGTTACAGTGAGAAGCTGATAACGAAATAATATAAGCGTCCTCGTTTCCAAATGCCTAAACAAAGGAGAGAACGTGTTGAGTTTGTTATATAATTATCATCCAACAGTACATGCGTCCACTTTTCCTTTCTGTCATTCATTCCCTACTAAACACAAAGTATTATTATTATTATTATTATTATTATTATTATTATTATTATTATTGTTACCATAGTTACTAGCGCATATTTATGAACTTGAGAAGTCTGGTCACAACATAATTGAGCATTTATTCGTACAATGTAGGTACATACTTGTTGGAAATAGAATGGCTTATAACAGAAAGATGTCCTTAGAAATGCCTTCTGTACTAACTGCGGATTTCAGTAGATGGTTAGCAGCCTTATAATTTCTTTCTAGATTATTCACCTTGGAAGTGTTGCTTTCTTACTACCATGTTGACTGTGCTGATGGGAAAACATTAGAAACCCTGTTTAGATGAGTATGAACCCGCAGTTTAGCCACAATTTCTCAAATTTTAAGCTTTTTAAGTCTGAAGTGTTAATATGCACATACATCTCTTCACCCATTATCGTTTATTTTTATACTTTTTCTAGAAACTATTGCTACAAAAGATTTTTCTTTCTGCTTCATGTTAATCTAGATAAACGTCAGCAGAGCTTGCTCAAACATTTAAACAGCGGGTCCACAGATGATAACTTTGAAATTCTATATATTTGCATGACAGTGTGAGTAACAAATGAATGGTGAACAAGCACTTAAGAAAATATAAAGTATTGGAAAATTCAAAACAGTAAAAGTTGTTAATGCAGCAAAAAATAGACATAAATTGTGTATATTAAGTCTTTGTGTGTTTCTTATGATTTGCCAGCTATAAAAAATTATATAAAATTATTTTAGAATAAAGACTTCAGAGGCTACTCGTAGGAAATTCACATTTTATTATTCATGTAAAGTCTTACACATGTTTTAATTAAAATATTAAGAGCCATTTTGGTCCATGCAAAGGGTAGCTTGGAGTCCTCTCTTTGGAAGATCTTGATACCCCATCCAAGTTTTCGTTTTTTAGTTATGCTGCTCTCTTCTCTCGCTTTTCTTCTCTTCTCTCACGCGCGCGCGCACATACACATAGGTGCACGCCTTTCCTTGAGTTCATGGGGATTTTTGGGTATATTACAAGACTTTCCCTACCATTTATCTAATGTAAGTAAAGGAAGAATGGCATTCCATCCAAAATTTCGTTACCGAAATTTCTCCGGGAATACGTTTTGATGTCGGCTAAATTAAAAACAAATCGTTTAGAAAGAAGTGTGTGTGTGTGTGTGTGTGTGTGTGTGTGTGTGTTTGTGTGCAGCATTGGTGAAATGAAAATTTGGATAGTATTTCTGTCCAACTCCTTCCCAGGATACGAAAAGATTTTCACAAAACTTCCCTCACTCCTAACTTCCCTTTATGTGGAAACATTTTAGGCTTTTTTTTAATTTCTCAAAAACGGTTGCAAAAATTTTCATTAAAACATTATATACTTGTGATATTAGCATGAACGATGAAAGCATTCTTGAATTTTCTGCAAATAATCTTCATTGGGAATGAATTTTTATGACTGTATAACTTGGAAACCGTAGTAGTTGAACAAAAACAAAGAAAAATGCAGTTCGCGTTAAAATGAACAATTTATGACAAAATATTTTTGACATTAACCATTTGAGGTATTGATTGTTATCGTTTGAACTTTCAATAATTTTAATATACATCAAAGAGTGGAATTACTACGCTAACATATAACCATCCACTTGTTAAGGATTTGAATATCGCTTCATCACCTGTATGCCACTTGCAACTTCAAAAAAATATGCAATGAAACAAGATCTGCAAATGCTTATCTCGATTAACGTGAAGTAGCTTTCGTAGGAAGAGTTGGTAGAAGAATTATAAAAGAAACGACAATGGGTAGAGAAAGTCATGTTAATGTAAATATAACGTTTTTACGTACTTTCGTTGGTGATACTTAATAGGTTAATAAAACCACCAACTATTAAAACTTCCTATCAATGACGAGTACTAAAGAAGACATGCTCCCCAGTCTATGCATGCTGGACACAATAAGCCTACAAGACAAACAACACTAGAAAACAAAGTGTATTTAATGAGCATAAATCACTATCTCCCTCAAGAGTCCATGGCTATCGGCAAGGACGGACTTGCAGTACCGTTCCACCTGCCGCCAGCGGTCATCGAACGCCATTCACGTCCGTAAAGGTCTGAGGGTCATCACGTCCGCGCGTCCGGTGATACCCTAACCCACATTCCGGTAGTACTGCCACACGCAAGAATGTGAAAGTGGTTTTTTGATTTTGTTTCACCGACTTCCACTGTCGCGGTTGCTGATCGCTTCTACTACGCATAGGACCGCTCCCAGTTCCTTCGTCGCATTGGAGGCGTGGCTCTGTTTGTTATGGTCTCCATCCGTTTAGAAAACCAGCAATATTTGCGGAAGTTCATTTGTTGACAGTTCAGGTGCGTGCGGTATCAGGAAAATGACGCGGTGATCATCAACATCATCATCATCTTCACAGACAGGATAGATACACGCACACAGAGGCAAACCTTTTTCTAAAAATCTTATGTGTTACATTCATATGACTTTCTCTACCGTCTATCGTTTATTAGTGGATATATAAACTATTCTTACGAAAGCTTATTTGCTATCTACTTCATTTTAATCGAGATAAACCTTTGCAGAAATAGCTACATTACACATTTCGTTATAGATACGAAGAGAATTGGACGCTATATCTGGCCCTATAATTCCATACTCTTTCCATGCAATCGCGAGAAACAACTGAACGTCAATAGGACTTAAAAGAATGACAGAGTATTGAACAATCTTCTTCTTTTTCTTTTTCTTCCATACAAGTCTTAAAACTAATGGCCTGTTACGATCTCACAGACGAGCATTGTATTCAGCGCTTCCTTGGACGGCTCAAGAGTTTTTTCCCTGTTGGGCGATAACATTTGGGAACTCTATCCGAACTCATTCGTCGCATATGATTCATCCAGCTATTCTGGTATTGTTGTACGTACTTGACTGGAAGAAGCCATTCGAACCATTGATAACGGAAATGGGTTATGTCACGAAAACGTCGTTTGAAGTATACGTATTGTGTGTTTGAAAGGGATTTACATTCTTTGGTAGTGCCGTTTCGTCTATCGCTTATCGTTTACTAGATATAAGATTATATAAAATTACTTCCGAATGAAGATGATTTCACAGGCTATTCCCAGAAAATTTAAGATATACGTTTCATTTGTCATGTAAATATCTTTAATATACGGTATTATAATCAAAACATTAGAGCCATTTTTGAGAATATAAAAAAAGTTCGAAAAATGTTCCATGCAGAGCGTAGCTGAGGGTGAGGGGATTTTCTTGAAAATCTTTGCGTCGCAAATTTGGAAGATACTGAACCAACTTTTCGTTTTTGAGTTATGCTCTTCATAAACCACACACACGATTAACATGAAGTAGATAGATAAAAACAAGCTTTCAAAGAGTAGTTTAGAGAAGCTGTATAAACATAATGGAAAGAGAAGGTCATGCAAATGCTACAAGTTAGATTTTTGCTATTATTTATAATGTAGGCAGGGAATACGTGAACACTGAAAATTTTTGGAAAATCAAAAAAGATTAGTTTTAAAAAATTCAAATTATTTAATTTGTTTTTCAAAAATTCTTCTTTAGCATAAATTCTGTATTCGATGAAACCAGTCCTTAAAGCAATGACGCCACTCTTCCTGAGGCATTTCAGAAACCAGGTTTTCATAATGTTCCACTCCTTCTGATGACTGAAGTGATTTCACACATTTTATCTTTAATTTTGGGAAACAAAAATAAAACACAAGGTAATAGGTCAGGGCTGTGTGGTGGAAGGTCCATGGTGCTGATTTTTAGGACATCCAGATACTCAGTTGCTAGTTTTGCTGTTTGCGATGATGCGTTGTCATGATGTAACATTTTTTTTTTCTTTTGGGTGTTTTTCACGACCTTTTTAAACAAATTGCGGTAAACAGACATTTGTGTACCAATCGGCAGTAACGATATGTCCATCTTCTAATGCTATAGTAGCAATATGGTTCGTTTTAGAAAAATCTATGTGTTACACTCACATAACTTTCTCTACTCCTGTACAAACTATTTTTACAAACGCTTATTCTCCATATGCTTCATGTTAATCGAGATGTTAATCTTATTGCTAATTTTCTTGTAGATGCAAGGGGAATTGGTAGGCTTTAAGCGATAGTCAAATATTTTAAGAGCTGGTTGCTATATGGAGTATTCCATTCTCTTTGCATTACCAGGACAAAAATCTGATGTGTTACACTCACATGACTTTCTCTCCTCTTGTACAAACTATTTTTACAAACGCTTATTCTCCATCTACTTCACCTTAATCGAGATAAACATTTGCAGACTCTATCTTTTTGCTAATTTTCTTGTAGATGTAAGGGGAACATATATTTACAAGGGCAATACAGAAATACAGTAGCCTTTAAGCACATACATATCTCTTAATAGCTGGTTGCTAGGTGCAGCACCATTCCGTTTGCCACAGATCAATACTCTTTGCATATCCAAGACAAAACAATTAATAACGAATTCCAATTAGAAAAAATAAGTATTGAAAAATTTAAGGGAATAACAAGCAATATCTCAAAAATGGTTCACTCAAAAAAAAAGTGTATATGACATAAATTGTGTATTTTAACGCGATCTACATTTTTTGTGTAGTACAATTTTGTCTATCTCTTATGCTTTACCAGTTATGCAAAAGTCGTTCACAATGAAGAATACTTTTGGAGACATTCCCAGAAAATTCAAGATATACATTTTATTTGCAATGCAAATATCTTAAACATATGATATTTTAATCAAAATCGTTAAAGCCATTTTTGAGAAAATTAAAATTTTCGAAAAATGTTCCATGTAAAGGGTAATCTGGGGTGGGGGGATTTTCTTGAAAACCTTCGTGTCGCATCTCTGAAAGATGCTGAACCTAAATACCAAGTTTGGTGTTTATCCGACTGTTCGTTTCTGAGTTAGGCTGTTCACAGACAGACACACAGACAGAAGACAGACAGACACACAGACAGACACACACGGACATGTTTCCAAAAATGCTTCTTTTAGATTCAGGGGGTCTCAAAACATGTATTTCCGGTGAAAATTCGGTATCGAATTTTTGGGTGGAATACAACACTTCCCCTACTTACTATACGTAGTAGAGAAAGTAAAAATGTATATGACATAAATTGTGTATTTTAACGCGATCTACATTTTTTGTGTAGTAATATTGTGCCTATCTCTTATGGTTTACCAGTTATGCAACAGTCGTTCACAATGAAGAACACTTTTGGAGACAATCCCAGAAAATTCGAGATATACATTTCATTTGTCATGAAAATATCTTAAACATATGATATTTTAATCAAAATCGTTAGAGCCATTTTTGAGAAAATTAAAATTTTCGAAAATGTTCCATGTAAAGTGTAATCTAGGGTGGGGGGATTTTCTTGAAAACCTTCGTGTCGCATCTCTGGAAGATACTGAACCTAAATACCAAGTTTGGTGTTTATCCGACTGTTCGTTTCTGAGTTATGCTGTTCACAGACACACACACGGACATGTTTCCAAAAATGCTGTTTTTGGATTCAGGGGCTCTCAAAACATGTATTTCCGGTGAAATCTCGGTATCGAATTTTTGGGTGGAATACAATACTTCCCCTACTTACTATACGTAGTAGAGAAAGTAAAAAGAACTAGCAACCACCTTCTTACCAGCAATGCGAATTCGTCGGACTTTTGTAGGCTTAGGTTCTGTTCGAAAGACACATTGAGGTTTTCAGGATCAGAACAATAAATCCAAGATTCATCGCCAGTAACGATATTCCAAACTAAATTTGAAAATATGAAGTGCCTCCTTGGAATTTTTCCAGAGTTTTTCTGCACCAATCAATGCGTTGTTTTTGATCGGGAGTCAGTTTATGTGACTCATATCAATGTCCAACGTTGCCCGAATAAATTCATAAAATGTCCATCGATCTTCTGCAAGCATTGCTCGAACAGCGGGAGTATTTTCATCAGTAACAGCAGTTCTTTGACGTCCTTTACGAAATTCATCAGTAAAAAACTGATCTCTTTTGAATTCGCTGTACCAATTATAAACTGTTGCCTTAGATAGGGCTTCTTTACTAAATACATTTCTAAGCCGTTCACTTTAGGCGTCAATGACGATTTAAAATCGTAAAAGAATCACAGCCCGGAAATGTTCTCTTGTCAAGTTCAGTTTTGGGTGAATATACAATATTTAAATGATGATGATTACCAAATTATTAGAGCAAATCGAACAAACTACACGGCATTCGACTCGCAAACAATTAGAAAGTAGCTGCCAAATATAAAGACATTTCATTTCTTTTTAGAAACATGGCATTCTAAAAATTTGAAGTCCTTGTGCTCTAAATATCCACAGTAAAAGCAATAGATATAATGAAATACAGAAAACATATTATTGCTCTTTATGAGTTGCTATTTAGGTTACGCATTGTTGGGTTTGAAAGAGGCACGTTGACTTTACTCATGCGGCAAACTTCGGACGTGAGTCGTCGGCGAGTCTTTGTGACGCTTGATTTGCTTGAACAAAAACGTTTAATGAACCTGTTCGGTGATTTGTCAGTGCTCGCGAAAAATATACACTAGCCTCTATCTTAATGAAAGTCGCTGCAGATTTCTGAAGAATTTCGCCCTCGATGGTGAGCACATTCATCACACGTGATACCAAATTGAGAGATAGAAAGTATATAGAAGTTACGGTTTTGCTCTAAAATGCATTTTGCTAGTTTGATAATTATTTTTTGAAAGCTACACCGATTTTTAAACTTTTCGTGTGTTGTTTACAAAATTATTTTATATGCATTTAGTATATCAAATCTTTTGATGCAATGTTTGAAATTACGGTGAAAATGGATTTTTATTTGACAGTGATAAACAATCTGATGTGTTATACTCACATGACTTTCTCTACGATCTATCGCTTATTATCAGTGGGTATACAAATTACTTTTACGAAAAATCTTTTCCTACCCACGTACTTAATTTTAATCGAGATACACCTTTTCGGAAATAGCTGAATCACATATTTCGTTATAGATAAAAGAAAACAGATTTGGACTCTATATGCTGGCCTTAAAATTCCATACTGTTTCCATGCAATCGCGAGAAACAACTGAAAATCAATGGGACTTGATATGGCTGACTAAGTATTGAGGAAATCGAACCATTAATAATGGATATCTGGGGAACGGTTTATGCCACAAAAAGGTTATTTGAAATAAATTGTGTGTTTTAAAGAGATTTACTTTATTGTGTAGTACATTTTCGTTTATTGATTAACGTTTACCAGTTATACAAGGTTATAGAACGTTTCTTTCGAATGAAGTGGATAATACATATTTTATTTTTCATGTAAATATCTTTAATATATGGCATTTTAATAAAAATCGATAGCCAATTTTTTTAGAAAATAAAAAATTTCTTCCATGTAAAGGATAGTTTGGGGTTTGAAAATTTTCTTGAAAATTTCGTGTCGCATCTATGGAAGATACTGAACCTAAATACTCATACTAACCTTGGTATTTATCAGATTTTTCATTTTTGAGTTATGCTGTTCACGGACAGACACACATCTTTTTCTAAAAATTCTTTTTTTGGCTTCAAAAAGCCTCAAAACATGTATTTCGGATGAAACCTCGGTATCGAATTTTTGAGTGGAATTGCAGAGAAAGGAAAAATGGGCAAAGTAAAGAAATATCAACTAGATATTTTACTGCACTTCCTCATTAATACCTCAGTTTTTTTACCTTCTTAATTTACGTTTTAAAACTGGGTGATGCCCATTGCTTACTAGATATTAGAAGCTGGCACATCGGCGTCAAAAATGGCAATAAAACAGGTTCCTGAGAAACGCCAATTTTCGCCGATAGAGACGCTCCATAAACTTCTAGTAGACAGCTATTACGACAAAGAAGTCTTAAACTATGTCTTTCAGATATTATTTATATATGTACCGAGCAAGATGGTTGCGCGGTAATGTTTGAGGTTCACATTCGGGAGATCCCGAGTTCTATTCCTGTCGACCGCCCACTCTGACTTTGGATTGTTCGTGGTTTTCCCTGGTCGGTAGGCGGGGGCTGGGATGATTTCTCACCTACCGCGATTTCATTTCCATAATTTCCCTTTCATTCTGTTTCCTTCTTATCTTTCAGATGTGCTTCTAGGTTTCGTGGCGTGTGGCGGTGCCCGACAGATGGAACGTATGCTTCCTTAAAAGAAACAGTACTCTTCGTGGATACCAGAGCACTGCTTTGTCAACGGGTCGTTCATTGGCCTCTAGGTAGCTTCAGTAGTGGAACGGATTTTCGAGCCTGAAACTGTTAGAGACATCAGCGCGTCTCTGTGGCCTGTCTGCTTATAGCCTGTAGCGTTCTGTGGTTTCTTCACTTCATCCCCTCCTCTTGGGGATGGTAGGCACAATAGATCTATGTAAGTCACAGGGCGCGAAGTGTCCCCCTTCGTAGTATGATCTATACCTATATACAGGGTGGATCATTTAAATTGAAACTGTACAATGTCTCCCAACCTAGGCGTTGTAGAAAGAAATGTCTTTAATAGAAGTTGCTTGATATTATGAGAGAAAGTAAATGCCAGTCGTGTTTTGTTTGGAGGAGGTTATGATAGTCATTGTAGGGTCAATTTAATTTTTTTAAATGGGAATCTACAATTGGGGTCAATGTAAATTGACCCTAAAATGACTATCCCAAAGTCCTCCAAATAAAACATGACTAATGGCATTTACTTTCTCCCTAATATCAAGCAACTTTTATTAAAGAAATTTCTTTCTACAACGTTTAGGTTTTGGAGATATTGTACAGTCTCATTTAAATGGCCCACCTGTATTATCACGTTTACGATGCTGTATAGCAATTAGATGAACTTCTATAGATTCGAATTATACAAACAATAAACGGTGGACACTTCTATACTACTATATACACGGTAATCCATCGCAAGCAATTTTTCCATTCTCTCCTGCAAAACTGCTCAAATATATACCACGTATAAAGAATTGACGGGAAGTAAATCTGGTCTTTGGATTTTCTAATGAGCACAAATAGCATTACATGCAAAAGCTTTCAGTTAGTTAATAGTTTGTTTATTCTCTCTCGCTCTGCGTCCGTGTGTGCACGTGCGCGTTAAGTTCTGCAAAGTGACATTTGCAACATTTTCATCTTAGTCTATAAACTAATAAAATGGTTTGTTGCTGCGTACCTTACTGTAACTCAAAGCAGTAAAAAGAAAAAGGCTTGTCATTTCATCTATTTCCGAAAGACAATTAACTAAAGCAGAAACGGTGCATAGTAATTTGTGAACTAGCAGCAACAAATCTTATTACTCTCTACTACGTATAGTAAGTAGGGGAAGTATTGTATTCCACCCAAAAATTCGATACCGAGATTTCACCGGAAATGCATGTTTTGAGATCCTTGAATCCAAAAAAAAGTATTTTTGGAAACATGTCCGTGTGTGTGTGTGTGTGTGTGTGTGTGTGTGTGTGTGTGAACAGCATAACTAAGAAACGAACAGTCGGATAAACACCAAACTTGGTATTTAAGTTCAGTATCTTCCAGAGATGCGAGACGAAGATTTTCAAGAAAATCCCCACACCCCAGATTACCCTTTACATGCAACATTTTTGGAAAATTTTAATTTTCTCAAAAATGGCTCTAACGATTTTGATTAAAATATCATATCATTTGATTAAAATATCATATCATTTGATTAAAATATTTTCATGACAAATGAAATGTATATCTCGAATTTTGTGGGAATGTTTCCAAAAGTATTCTTCATTGTGAACGACTTTTGCATAACTGGTAAACCATAAGAGATAGACAAAAGTTTACTACACAAAAAATGTAGATCGCGTTAAAATACACAATTTATGTCATATACATTTTTTTTGTTGGGAGAATCATTTTTGAGATATTGCTTGTTATTCCCGTAAATTTTCCAATACTTATACTTTTTCTCAAATTCGTTATTCGTTTTTTTTTTTTTTTTGTCCTGGTAATGCAAAGAGAATGGAATGCTCCACATAGCAACCAGCTCTTAAAAGATTTGACTAACGCTTAAAGCCTACGAATTCCCTTTGCACCTACAAGAAAATTAGCAATAAGATTAACATCTCAATAACTCGATTAACATGAAGCATATGGAGAATAAGCGTTTGTAAAAATAGTTTGTACAAGAGTAGAGAAAGTCATGTGAGTGTAACATATCAAAATTTTTTTTCTTCCAATCAAGCAAGGGGTAATACTTCAGTTCTTCACTCAGTTCAATACACGACATTCAACGAATGCACATAGTTAATGATTAATGCCACTAAATGTATTTGACATAAATGCTTGTACGGGATCTACGCTTTTTCCATAGCAAGTCTCTCCCGTTAACAATTATGCAAAATTATACACAATTAATTGCGACTGAAGAGGGAGTTCACAGGCTATTTGCTGAAAATAGATACACGTTTTATTTGTAATGCAGATATATTAACATATGGTATTTTAATCAAAACCGTTAGAGCCGTTTTTGAGAAATTAAATTAAATTGAGTTTTATTTATGGACGTTCTTTAACCGATGTGGTCCTTAGCGTCCCATTCTATATTGGGCGTGAAAGACTAATAATTTTGTTCAGAGGCCTCTTTATCAGGCTTGAGGTTCTTTTACGTGCTGTAAATCTACGACACGGGACCACCGGCTTTACCTCCCTTCCAAAGGAAGCCATGCTAACGATTTTTACGCCGGAAAAAATCCATGGCCCTACGCCGGTTTTGAACCCGCAACCTCGAGAACATGGTAAGCACTACACCACGGAGGACGGTAACCGTTTTTGAGAAAATGAAAGTAGCTAACACAAGGTTATATAATGTTTGTGAAACTGCCAAACTTAAAATTCAAGGAAAGAAAAGAAAGAAAGCAAACTATTGCTTTTTAAAAACATTGATGGATTTGGGGATATTTTCTTGAAAATCTTCGTGTCGCATCCTTGGAAGATACTGAACTTAAATACCAAGTATGGTATTTTTGAGTAATATCATTTCACACACATACACACCGACGTTTTTCTATTTGTTTTTTAATTCGTCGAATCTGGAAACGTGTATTTCCGGTGAAATCTAATAGAATTTTTATTGGAATGCAATCTTTCCTCTGCCTACAGTAAGAACAGAAAGATAGACAACTTTCCTGGCCTTAGCCTACTACACACAAGTTATAACATCAATTTCAAACTAATAACTTGCCGAATAGATGCAATAAGAGACATTAATAGAACATGGATTTCTACGAAACAGAAGCATTATGGATTGCGTTTCCATTCTTCCTCAACCTGTAGAGATATAAATATTATAATGTAGACCTTTTACAGGATTTACCGACTTTTATGAAGCATTTGACACACTGAATCGACTTAATTAGGAGAGGTAATGACACAAAGGAATTACTCAACATTTGATTAGGGTTATACAAAGTTAGATTTTAGCACAGGGACAAGACAAGAAACTAGATGAATGACAATTAAAGGCAATTAACAAACAGAGTGCAAAAGGGTGTCCTCTCTCACCCATATCCTCTGATATCTTACAAGGTCGTAAGAAGCTAGCAGAGTTAAGTTTTATATTTTAATTTCCAGATTATACCTGTAAATGTTATTCTATTTGCGGATGACATACCGATTATAACAAAAAGAAAGACGAGTTTCTAAGATTCATGTACATTTTAAACAGAATTCCAGAAAAATAAATGTAATCGATCATAAAATGGCTTTTAAAGGACCGCAAAATCTAAATGTAAAAATACTAAGATAAAATTTTAGAGCAGGTTAAAGAATTTTGCAGGTTGTAAAACATCCTATAGTAAATCCAATGACAAATAATGAAATGGCTAGAATTAAAAAAAAATCTGATGTGTTACACTCACATGACTTTCTCTACTCTTGTACAAACTATTTTTACAAACGCCTTTTCTCCATATGCTTCATATTAATCGAGATATCAATCTTATTTGTAATTTTCTTATAGATGCAAGGGGAATATGGTAGCTTTTAAGCGATAGTCAAATATTTTATGCTGGTTGCTATGTGGCGCATTCCATTCTCTTTGCATGTCCAGGACATAAAAAAAATGAATAACGAATTTGAGAAAAAGTATAAGTATTGGAAAATTTAAGGAAATAACAAGCAATATCTCGAAAACGGTTCACTCAACAAAAAAAATGTATATGATATAAGTTGTGTATTTTAACGCGATCTACATTTCTTGTGTAGTAAAATTTTGTCTATCTCTTACCAGTTATGCAAAAGTCGTTCATAATGAAGAATACTTTTGGAGACATTCCCAGAAATTTCGAGATATACATTTCATTTCGCATGACATTATCTTAAACTTATGATATTTTCATCAAAATCGTTAGAGCCATTTTTGAGAAAATTAAAATTTTCGAAAAATTTTCCATGTAAAGGGTAGTCTGGGGTGGGGGGATTTTCTTGAAAATCTTCGTGTCGCATCTCTGGAAGATACTGAACGTAAATACCAAGTTTGGTGTTTATCCGACTGTTAGTTTTTGAGTTATGCTGTTCACAGACACACACACAGACACACACACACACACACACAGACACACACACGGACATGTTTCCAAAAATGCTTTTTTTGGATTCAGGAGGTCTCAAAACATGTATTTCCGGTGAAATCTCGGTATCGAATTTTTGGGTGGAATGCAATACTTCCCCTACTTACTATACGTAGTAGAGAAAGTAAAAAGAACTGCGTAATAAAAAGAACTTTAAGCAAAAAACTAAGAAACACTGTATAATAAAAGTCTACAGGTTAGTGGCAGTAGTGACATTAATTTAAGGTTCGGAGACTTAAATCTAGGTCTAAGAACAGAACAGAAATGAGCTAATAACAACCTGCGGCAGGCTACAACTTAAAACATCACAAATACAACAATGGTATCTATAGGGAAGAGCTGAAGAATGGAACCACAAAAGTTACTTCACTACAGGTATCTCCTAACCGAGCGAGATGGCGTCCCGGTAACGCGTGCGACTCGCATTCGGGAGATTCCGCATTCGATCCCAGGAGATGGCTCCCTCTGATCCATGGGTTTTTCAGGTTTCCCTGGGGTCGGCAGATGAATGCTAGGGGTGGTTACTTCTCTACCACGATTTCCTTTCCATCATTTCCTTTTCATTCAGTCTCATCTTTCAGGTGTGCTTCTAGGTTTCGTGGCGTATGACGATGCCGGAGAGATGGTGAGGATGCATGCGCATGGGAAGAGTATTCCCCTTGGATACCAGAGGGCGGCCCCAGCAGTGGGACGGGTCTACGAGCTTGGAAATGTTAGGGACTTCCGCGCGTCTGTGTGGCCTGTCTGCCTAGCATCCTGTGGTTCCTTCAGTTCAACCCTTCTTCCTGGGGGTGGTAGCCGAAATAGAGCTGTGCAAGTCACAGCGTACGAGGTACTCCCCTTCACTCTTATGGGAAAGGAAACTTAGTCAAGCGTTGGTCAGGTATCCTTAACTTTTTTGAAAACAATAAATTTTTAGGCCTGATTGATGATGTAGTTGATGACCATGATGAATTTAGCCCCATCCTAAACATATTCTTCCTTTCTTCTTTACCACACTGCCGCGAATGGCTTAGCAAGAGTGGCTAATAATCCAGGAAAATTCGGTGATTTGCAATCCGTCTTTACTTCATTTGATTCTGACTGATGTGCATTGTCATCGTATTAATTTATCACATCGAACTGCCCTTTGGCTTCACCTCCCCAAGAAAAAAGGCGCAGCAATTCCTGATCATCGTCATTTAACTTTGTATAATAATCCAGCTGTCGGCTACTCTCGGTTAGCCATTACATTACGTGAAAGCTGGGGTTAACTCCTTGGTTAACTTCTGATAGACTCAATTCCGGATAAGAATATCCATTCTGAAGAAGTTGGTTTTGTTGCGTATGGAAAGTCAGTTCGAAGATGAATTGTATTGTAGTTCAACTGTTGGGGAGCCGAACTTAAAATTCGTTGCAACCGCACGTATAGTAAACAGTTTCCGGTAGCCTTCGCCCCAAATTTTCAGGTGGTCTTTGCCCCAAGTTTAAAAATAATAGCTTTGTAATTTGACTGTTTATTTAGATATTATATATTTATGTTTGCCTCGGCTGCGTCAGTATTATTGTTAGAGACACGTTTCTCTTAGCAGGGTTGTGGTGCAACAAGAATGTAGGCCTGCACAGATTATAAGTTTACTTCACTTCTTTTTATTAATCCTTGACACAAATTAAATAGCACTTCACTGATATCGAGAGAGAGAGGTGTGAGATGTTCTTATTAATTAATTACACTTTTTAACACTAAACTTATTTTTCGTCTCACACGAATACATATTAAATCTCTGGAGGACGCACAACCGACGCATCCAGTTATGAGCACTGTCTGTAGGCAACTGAACTGTTTTCCACCGCCTAAATTTGTAGATTGCTGTATTTCAAGTCTCTGATTGGCTAATCCTAATCCAATAGAATACCTTCATTTAACTAAAGCTTTTTCTGGATGTTGATTGGCTATTTTATAAACTGTCACTAAAATTACACTATTGTTACTCCAAGAATCACAAGTAGTACTGTTAAACTTTCTTACCCATTATTGACTCAAGGTTACCTCATTGTTAGCAACATTTAACTTATTATTATCACAGCTCTTACATTATTAAATTACGTAATGCATTCATATACCATTATTGAACATGTATACAATAATATAAGCATATGCAATAACTTTACATATATTTTACAAATAATTACATACACACATTGCTTCAAGGCGGGTTGTTATTGAATTTACATATTATATAATTTGACTGAAATCATTTAAGTGTTAAAAATACTGCCTCAACTCTTACCTCAGAATGTTTTAGCAGCACAATTATAAGTATATACTTTTCTTGGGCATATTCCAAAAGCAATTACCCTACTAAGCCTTCAAACTACCCAAGAAAAAAATTATGTATTACGATTACGTGAGTTTCTCTTCCTATATAATTGATTTTACAAACGATTCGTACAAAATATTGTTTTTCTATCAACTTTCGGTTAATTACGGTAAATGTTAGCAGCAGAGACGGAGACACTATATCATGCTCTTTGCATGAGCTCACTAAAAACAAAGAAACTTTACACTTCAAAAAAGTTCAAATGAACAAGTAAAAGTATCACGAAAAATGTTAATGCCACAGACATTTTAATATAAACTCTACATTTTAATGAGATCTGCAGTTTTCTTGTAGTAAGCCTTTGTCTACGTCTTTTGGTTTACCAATAACAGAACATTCAATAAGCACACGGAGAGTTTCACACGCATAAAATGCAAGATAGACGTATCATATGGATATCAGAAAAATATATTTTAATTAAAATCTTTAATTCCAATTTTAATTAAATAAAAACGAAATTTCTCCATGCAAAGGATTGTTTGAAGCGGAAGAACTTTCCTAAAGATTTTCGTCTTGCATCGTTAGAAGCTGTCTGACCAAAGTATGAAATTTTTTTGTCTATACAACTTTTCGTTTTTGGGTTCATAGACGGACAAAAGAAAGCCGTTCTCTAGAAATGGTTTTTTGCGGTTCATGGAACCTCAAAATGTCTATGTCTACTGATCTCATTGTGCGGAACACAATACTTCCGCTGCCTACTGCATATAAGCTGTGGACAGAAACAAAATCGCTCAAAATAACTTCCTGATCAAATTCACAACAGTAGTGAAACTGTCATGAACAGCCAGGAGAGGACGCTACAGATCTGCCTCTGGAGGAACATTCTTGCAGCAGCCGTATGTGTTTCCTGTGTGCCTATGTAAATTCATTATACGGTTAGGTATCATGAAGGTTCCAAAACAAATGGGCGTTCCCTCTACAGGAAACTACCGTCGAAGGTAAACAGCCATTTACATACGGATGACCCTTTTTACACTTCTCATATATCACCATCCTTATGCTCAAGAAAAGCGGAATCCATGATTCACAGGTTGTCTGTCAAGATTCTCTCTTACTTGCTCGTTCAAAGCAGTTATTTTTAAATAGTGTTTTATATTACAATTAATATGGATTCAAACCTATTACTGTGGCTCGGACTTTTACATGTTATAATGTTAGAGTCTATTGCCGAGCAACAAAACCCGAATGTTTCCAAGAAAGCATCCGAAGAAATTTAAATGTCTTCTGTTAGACAGCATCATTTAGAACTTTAAGTTGATCCAAATCTTCAAGGAAACTGGAATAACTTGTTGTCTTAAAAAATTCCATTGCACTCTTTCTTCGTAAAATGTAACACCTTGCAACATCAAAAGTAAATAATGAATGGTTGAATTAATAATGTTCTACGTTTTGTGACACAGCTTTCATGGTTGGCTGAAACGTTTATTCTTCTTCATACTTCAAAATTTTTGATAGACTTAAGAGCAGAAGACTTTTTTTACTGCGAAACAATATTCTTAATACTTCATTATCCAAAAGAAATCTTCCATAGCCTTCAAAACCAAACTGTTCTGTAGAAAACTGACTCCGAACGGTTCAAACAAGTCATTATCAGAACTCTTAATTCTTTTATGCCCTGAGTGTAGACTAACAAAAATGAGATATTATTTGTCAATTTAAGAAATAGATTTACAGAAATTTAATTCATGTCAAAATCCATATACGTCACACCAGATCTCGATGTTTTCAATTCAATTTTCTGGCGGACTTCTGCGGCTGATAGGTCGAGATCTTCAGGAGCGATGTTTTTGGCACATAAGGCTTATTTTTACACCAGCCTTTATCATCAACACCACACCATCAAGCTGTTTGAATGATGGTTATTATGTTTGTACCATCAAGTGCTACAGAGTTGACACATTTCAAGTGTGTTAAATATATGGGTGACATATGAATTAAAGCGTTGCGTTATTGCGTGATAGTATCTGGTAGTTAGTAAAATTGCTGTGCATTTCAGAATGTTAGCGGTACACAATTACAACATTATGCAATGTTTTATGTTTTTATGGTATCAACGTGTAGTTAACATCGTTCTAGAGCCTCTAAATTTAGGGGATATCTATGACAGTACAATGGGAGTTTTTGAATTTTGATTAAGAACTTTCTCCTTTTAGGCTCAAGGCTACCTTTAAAATTGGAAGCTAGTTACAAAAGAACAGATGAAGTACAATTTATTACCAACTCTCGCTGCTGCCCAAACTTGTTTATTTTGTTTTATAAGCAAGAAATTGTGAGCTTTTACGAAACTATACACACGAGGCTGTAACGAGCGATCGAAAGTTGATGTGAGATTAGGTTTTAGCACTGAGAAAGTTCGTCTCCAAACTCCATGTCTTTATGCTGATGAAACGTGCGTCTCCATGTATGTTTTTAAAGCTTTCTCCTTGAAAGAATACTTCTCTCCATGCCATAAATTACAGTCAACTTGTTCTATCCCAGCTCTTATGCAGTATAAGAGGCGCTTAAACGCCAACGTTAAAAATCTCGTCATTGAAAACACCTTTTATCTATCTCGAAGAAACTCGCTTTCGGTTAGTTAATGCTTAATAACGGCTACATTATCTGAGGCCTTTGACAAATAATTTACTATGAACGGCAGGTGTGGCATTTGTTATACAGCATGGTTCATACGTATTACTGAAATAAACAACAAAAGTGTTTAATAGTGTTCTTCACACAGATTTTAGTACCGCAAAGGATTTACAGACGTGGTCAAATTACTAGATATAAGTATAGCTTATAGATTATACAAGAGTGGGGTCACCTCTACGACCTACATAGATCTATTGTAGCTACCACCTCCCAGAAGGAAGGGATGAAATGAAGGAATCACAGGAGGCAGAGACGTGAGGAAGTCCCTAACAGACCCATCCCACTGCAGAGGTGCCTAGAGACGGCGTTGAACGACCTGTCGACCAAGCAACCTCCAGTGTGCAAGGGGAGTACGCTTTTATTTGAGCAAGCATCCACGCCATCTCTCCGGCACCGCCATACGCCATGAAACCTTGAGGCACACAGGAAAATTGAGAAGAAAACGGAATGAAAGGGAAATGACGGAGAGGAAATCGGTAGCTGAGAAACGACCCCAGCATTCGCCTACCGACCATGGAAACCCACGAAAAAACCCAACGTCAGAGTGGGCAGTTGAAGGGAATCGAACTCGAGACCTCCCGAATGCGAGCCTCATACGTTACGGCGGAACCGTCCCTCCAGGTCAAATTATGAGATAGTAATAATAGTGTTTAACGCCCGCTGTTACCTCAAACGGCACAACAGGCGGCGACACTGGTGATACATTAAACAAATGAAAATTGGAAAAGGAAATCTGTGAAGGAAACATTCCAAGCCTAGGGTGCCTCCCCGGTACTTGACAGTTATGAAGACTGAGGAATCTGCCTGGGCGGACGGTCCTGGCGTGATTTGAAGCGCAGATCTCCCTTTCACGAATCCGTACCATAACGACCTCGGCTACACGTGTTGGTTCCAATTCATTACGCTAAACCTGGTAAATTACTACATATTTTATTGCTTGATACCTTTTAAAGTGAAACATACCTATTGTTGCTGCGTTTAAGTGTTTAAACATTTAATTTTTGACCACTTTGGATAACATGAACACAGTAGCAACAATAAAGAGTGTTGTATTGAAAGTCATCCTACATAGAAATGGTTTTCCAAATTTTGCCCGATTCTTTCATCAGAAACTGAATGACCAGGCACCATTATTACACTAATGTAATTAGACTATTCTAACAAGAAATTCCTACACATTTACATTTTTACAAACACTGTCGTTCATAGAATTATTCAGCAAGACTATAATGGTAGTATTAAGACGCGAGTACCTATGTTTGATCGATTCGTAGGTAAAGAGGAAGACGACTAAGCAACTAAGGCCATCTGTGAAGAACACAGAGAACAGTCAACAGTGAATTTACAGTCATCGTGATATTATGGTTTAGCAGTAAGGCACCTCTGAAAAAATCTGATGTGTTACACTCATATGACTTTCTGTACTCTTGTACAAACTATTTTTACAAACGCTTATTTTCCATATGCTTCATGTTAATCGAGATATCGAGATGTCAATCTTATTGGTAATTTTCTTGTAGATGCAAGGGGAATATGGTAGGTTTTAAGCGATAGTCAAATATTTTAACGCTGGTTGCTATGTGGTGCATTCCATTCTCTTTGCATGTCCAGGACATAAAAAAATCTGATGTGTTACACTCACATGACTTTGTCTACTCTTGTACAAACTATTTTTACAAACGCTTATTCTCCATATACTTTATGTTAATCGAGATAAACATTTGCAGAGTCTATCTTATTGCTAATTTTCTTGTAGATGTAAGGGGATAATATATTTACAAGGGCAATTTGGAAATACAGTAGCCTTTAAGCACATACATATCTCTTAATAGCTGGTTGCTAGGTGCAGCACCATTCCCTTTCCCACAGATTAATACTCTTTGCATATCCAAGACAATAAAATGAATAACGAATTCCCATTTGAGAAAATAAGTATTGAAAAATTTAAGGGAATAACAAGCAATATCTCGAAAATGGTTCACTCAACAACAAAAATGTATATGACATAAATTGTGTATTTTAACGCGATCTACATTTTTTGTGTAGTAAAATTATGTCTATCTCTTATGGTTTACCAGTTATGCAAAAGTCGTTCACAATGAAGAATACTTTTGGAGACATTCCCAGAAAATTCAAGATATACATTTTATTTGCCATAAAATATCTTAAACGTATGATATTTTAATCAAAATCCTTAGAGCCGTTTTTGAGAAAATTAAAATTTTCGAAAAATCTTCCATGTAAAGGGTAAATTGGGGTGGGGGGATTTTCTTGAAAACTTTCGTGTCGTATCCTTGGAAGATACTGAACCTAAATACCAAGTTTGGTGTTTATCCGACTGTTCGTTTCTGAGTTATGCTGTTCACAGACACACACACACACACACACACACACACACAGACATGTTTCCAAAAATGCTATTTTGGATTCAGGGGCCTGAACGCATATATTTCCGGTGAAATCTCGGTATCAAATTTTTTGGTGGAATACAATACTTCCCCTACTTACTATACGTAGTAGAGAAAGTAAAAAAGAGATGTCAGATGTTTTGATGCTTTGTTGATTCGCTAGCAGTCGTTTTCAGTGAAATTATTTTCAACATATTTTGTCTTACGCCAGGCAATGAAGCGATTAAATGCTATATCATATTGTTTTCTGGATATTTTGGTAAATAGTTTTAGTGTTAGTGTTTCTGCTTTGCCTGTAGTTTCATCTGACACTTCCATTTCAGTTTCTTCTGAGTTCATTATTTCTGCCATTTAATATTTTTGTAGGCTATACTAGATAAAAGCCTGCACAGTATAGGTTAACTCTACACGAATTGCGATAAATTGAAGTATGACTATTTGTATTGTGAACAGATAATGCGAGCGCCATGAGAAATTAATCCTGTGAAGTCAAATTATTAAACATGTGCAAATATAAAGGGTAATTTCCATGTGATTGGACTTGAAACCAAAGTTGGTCACAATGCAGATTATCGCATTAGTGTGATAATCTAAAGCTTTTAGCTTTATGTACTGTGATACAATTTCTACTTTTAGGCCATGCTGTCTAAAAAGGTTGTTTATTTTCACATTTCTCGTTACTTTCTCCATAATTCATAAATGTTGTTCAATTAACTTGCATTCTTCAATAAAACTTCACAAAACTACACTTTTTAATGTGGTTAATTACTTTAGTAAATATTTTAATGTTCGAAAAATTGGAATAATATATAAATAGTACAGGTTTGTCCTTTCTTTCCTCGCATAGCTTCTGTAGAATTCTAAAAACCTCTGAAGTGGTTTTCCTTGCAACGGGCTGCTACAGCTAAAATTAAATTTTAATGGGAGATTAAAAGCCATATTCTGCCAATATTAAATCTCCTAAATTCATTACCCATTATCTCAGAAACTATTTAAGATGTCAGAGTGAAAGTTTTACATGATGTAGATGCATGCCTTTTAAGGTAATTGGTCTACTTTTATCAGTGAGTTTGGTTATGAAAATAGCCAACATCTTAATAACACCAAGTAGATTCACAGCAGCACTTCGAGGTTATTTTTATCATCCTAAAATTTGATTTAGCTATCTTCAATTATTTATCAGAAAACGGGTCCTTTATACACCGAAAATGTTACCCAAAAAAGCTGTTCAAAGCAAAAATAGAGAAAACAAGCTCACATATATTTGCAAGGAAAGAAATCACATGGCTCCAGCTACTTAATAGCAGTACCATTTGAAGATCAAAAGCTCCCCTTAAAGATGGGTTAACGTTTATCATTCTGCTCTAAAGTGTGTAGGAGCTGTGATCTTTATCTGTGAAGTAGTGCAGAATTCACAACAAAGTGTCAGATAAAGTACCATTTCTAAAATTATATTTAAAATATAAGTGTTGTGGCTACAATTATAAAATTATATGAAATTAAAGAAAAATTTCCAATTTATAAAAGTGTCAATTTTTGTCAATTTTCACCATCTATTCTCCCTTAAGTAGGATTTAATAAAGCACTTAAGCAGCATTTTTGGCATACGCCCAAGGTGTGAGATTCCCTTGGGTGAGTATGCTAATGTTTGTGAAACACAAACGTTTTACTATTATTCAATGCATACACGAAAATATATGAAAAGGTTACACTAGTACACAGATCCTTATTTTCTCAAGGACCTGGCCACACTTGAGGCTCTGAAAAGTCACAAAATAACATCAGAACTGATTTTTTGCCTGAATATGCTCACAAGCTGGCAGAAGAGAATGAAGTTCAGCTCATCTGGGTGCCAGGTCACTGTGGCATTCAGGAAAATGGAAAACATGATCAATAGCACATCCTGCTCTAGCATCACTTCGGTGTTTGATAAGAGAGGCTACTAAGAACTGATCCAAGGTAAAGCATTATGAAACCATGGCTTAAAACCTCAGGGAAAACATGCAAGAAAAGAGCTGAAAACTTTCTTAAATGTAACAGATTTCAGATAAGAACAATTACTGTATTTTTTCGCAGGACATGCTCCTGGGAAAAAACGACTTGGCAACTTAGATAGCAAATTATAAGAAACAAAAAAACACTTCACCACATTAATTATGTTCCGGTGAGACCTTTGCTTGCAGCAGCTATATTACTTTTGGGAAAATGCTTTTAGTACCAGAAAATTCTGAATTAATATTTATCATGAGACTGCATTCCTTGCTAAACGATACAGACATAATGAATTGTATTAAAACAGAAGCAGAATAAGCCTATAGGCTGTAATGCGTCCGGGGTAAATGGCGGAAAACTCTTGGAAACTATTCAAATTCGATTTGAATTAACATACAAACACTGATTAATTCAGTGCCACAAAAGTTAATATCTGAAATACATACCTCAGTGAAATGTTGTCTGCCTTTATGCTACCTACATCATTAACATATTGTGACACAGCGGCTATGGCTCAAGGTTATCGGGAGATCGGCGCTAGGAATCCGGAAATAAACAAAGATAAGTCGCGCTTTCGCTCGGCGCAAACACCAGAAGCGCTTCGACAGATAACTCAGAATCTTCTGAAAGTTTCTTTCCCTACGTCTCCAGAACGTGTGTCCAGACAGTTCTAGAATGCTCTGTGGAAGATTCCATTGCCTATATAAGCGAGCGTTCTCGCGAGAGGAGTCAGTCGTTGAATCGCACAGTAAGTGAGTAAGCGAGTTGGTGAGCGCGTTTCTGTTGCGACATCAAGTGCGGTTCTCCAAGCGAGTTGTGACGACTGATATGACGTGCAGCGAGAGCTACTGCGGAGCGAGAAAGAGTAGACGTCTTGTGTTCGACTCCCCAGCGAGTGAACCGTCCGAAAGAAGAGGCTACGTAGTGCGTATTTCGTTAAGCCGCTACATCAACAAAGAAAGATAACTAGTTCATATTAGTGAGTGACAGTGTGTACTAAGTGAAGTCGCAGTGAAAGTTGAACTTGATAAAAACAATTAAGTGAATTGAGGACACAGAAGTGACAATTCTAAACTGGACAAAGCTACAATGTCAAGACTCTCAAATAGATTTCCAGATTTTTAGCAGGTGCCTTGAAGCGACTTTAAATAAGGTACGGGGGGAAAAAAAGGTAATCTGTGGAAATCATAAATAATTTGATAAACTTCGGCAGAAACTTCAAAGGTACAAACTCCATCATACTCACTATTTATGAGATCATATAGGTGAGCAATCAATAGAAAGCTGTCGCTTGAATGAAACATTTCCTGTACCACTTGTTCTCTTATTCTCTCTAACAGCATCATCACGTTTTAGCAACCAAAAATAATCGACCATCATGGATGTACTTCATCGGCCCTGGCACCGTCTATCCATTGCCTTATCTGGTGAAATCTCTTGCCTCCTTCATTCATTACTCCAAAACTGTCTGCAGTATAGTATTTTCTGTTGTATAACATATTAAGGCTTCATTCTGCTTATATATTACAAAGCCTGATCTTTCTTACAGGTATTTCTTATGGGTTCCTCTTGAAGGCAACCCAAGCCTCCATTTTAAGAGAAATTGCACATTCTTTAAAATATTTATCATTAATTCATTTCCTTATTAGGTGTCCTTCAAAGGATCTGTTTTGATTTTAGTCCTTGAGAAAGGGCTATTATTACTTTTGATCAAATATTCTTGTTTTTAATTATTTGGTAATGCTTTATATATCTTTAGATTTATTCATTACAAATGAATAAGACATTATTAAAAAATTGTAAGCGATAGGCAGAAATCGGGATGCTTTGTGATCCATCCCAACCTAAAATTAGAAAAAAGACGTACATTGAAAAACAAAACTCCATGTTTCTCCCACGTAATTGGTAAGGAGACTTTAATAAGCAATTCTGGTTGGTGTGGTTTCATTTTATATTATACTAGCTGCCCCAACCGGCAATATAGGAATACATTCTGATGCACTCAATTCTGAGATTGAAACTTACAATAGGGGTGATTATTTTAAAAGTAATGAGTAGCCTATAATTTTTATAACTACCTAAAGTGTTCAAAACTTTGTCCAGATTGGTTTTTGAAGATGAATGGTATCCTATAATTTTCGCCAAACCATGCAATTCAAGTGCACAAATTTGTGTCCTGATTGACTACGAAACATAGTTTTTTTTCTATAAGGGGTTGAAAATAAAGGATACGGATAGTTTTTAAAAACGTCGAGATACTGTCTAATGACTGAAAATAAGGGTTGGGTAATGCTTGAGAGTTGCGATGCTAACTAAGATTTTTGGCAGGTTCTATTGAATAATTGTACAGTATTTTGAGCATAGCTATGGGTTAAACCGCGCATATTTCTGCATGACGGGTTGAGGGTTTTAAGTTAGCCTATAAAATTATGGAGAAAGATTTCATAGTCTCGGTCCGTACGGAAGAACAGTGTATTTCGATTATAAAATAATTATCAAAATCGGGTGACTGGTTTTCGAGATTACCACACACGAACATGCGGGCATACACACTAACTCACTAAAAACTACATCACTTCATTTTATAGCGTTAGATTCTTGCATAATTATTAAAGCGTGCTTAGGTGGCCTAAAATTCGGCTTTTGTATGCTGAAACCGAAATACGAGGACCACACTGACATTTTCTAGAAAATCAAACAAGGTTAGTTTTAAAAAAATTAAATTATGTTATTATTTTTCAAAACTTCCCCTTTAACATCAATACATTTTTGCATTCGATGAAACCAGTCCTTAAAGCAATGATGCCCTCTTCCCGAGGCACTTCAGAAACCAGGTTTTTAAATTTTCCATTGCTTCACCTGATGATGAAAAAGTGATTCCACGCATTTTATTTTTAATTTTTGGAAACAAAACGAAATCACAAGGTGCTAGATCAGGGTTATAAGGTGGAAGGTCTATTGTGCTGACCTTTAGGGCATCCAGATACTCAGTTATTAGTTTTGCTGTATTCAACGATGCGTTGTCATGATACAACATTATTTTGCTTTTGAGTGTTTTTCACGAACTTTTTCAAAAATTTGCTGTAAACAGAAATTTGTGTACCAACTGATAGTAACGGTATGTATCTTCTAATGCTGTAGTAGCAATATGACCCGTTTTAGAAAAACAAAAACTAGCCACCATATTCTTACCAGCACTGCAAATTCGTCGGACTCTTGTAGGCTTAGGTTCTGTTTGAAAGACCCATTAAGCCGATTGATTTTTCTTTTCAGGATCATTACAATAAATCCAAGATTCATCACCAGTAACGATATTCCAAATCAAATTTTAAGTGCCGCCTTGGAATTTTTCCAGAGCACCAATCAATGCGTTATTGTTTTTGATCGGGAGCGACGTTATGCGAAATCCATCGACAACAAAGTTTTCTCACGTCTGACTGTCGATGTAAAATGGCCCAATGCTCAATGCCCCGAATAAATTAATAGGATCTTCAAGCATTGCTCGAACAGCGGCAATATTTTCATCAGAAACTGCAGTTCTTAGGTGTCATTCGCGAAATTCATCGCTTTTGAATTCGCTGTACCAATTATAAATTGCCTTAGATGGGGGCTTATTCGCCAAATGCATTTCTAAGCCGATAGTCACAAGCGTTAATGACGATTTAAAACTGTAAAAACTCATAGCCCGGAAATGTTTTCTAGTCAAATTCATTTCTGGTGAACACAAAAATCTTTTAATGATGATAAGTAACAAACTACACGACAATTAACTCGCAAAACATTATAAAATAGCTGTCAAATATAAAGTGTCGCGGTAACTTCGTGTTATCTTATTTGCTGAGCGCCTGTTATTGTATTACTAGTTTGAATTTTGGGTTCTTTGTCCTCCGGCTAGCTATTATTACTACTCAGTCGAGCATATCTCTTAAACAGGGTGTATAAACGGAAAGGAATTGTTACTGAAAGATAACACTGATAAAAGAATTTGTTTTTACACTTTTATTGCCGTCACACTTTATTCATTTCACATAATTATTCTTGATACACGCCAAACTGAAACTGTTATATTTTCTAATGTTACTATAATCACTTATTTACTGCACATTATGAATTCGCGTATTTCACATTTATAACTAACTTTACGACACGAGAGATTCTGTAAAATTGTGCGACGTATAACGCGTAAATGATTCTCTTAAACTTTGCGACGTATAACCCGCGAATGCTTCTGTTGAACTGAGCGACGTATAACCTGTGTATGATTCTGTTGGACTCAACGACGTATTACCCGCGAGTGCTTCTGTTGGACTGAACGTTACCCGTCTCTCGGCTTCATAATTTATACCCCGATAATCACCCCGATATGCCTAAACATTATAACAGAGCTGCTATTGGTTAATAAAGCGCGCCAACATTAGCGTCTATTTTTATATCCAATCAAAATTACGAACACAAATGCTCTAGGGAAGATATTCCCTCCATTTCTAAGAAAAGCGCGCTAATCTGACGTCATTTGTTTGTCTCTTCTAATTGATAAACAACTCACCTCCTCGTTTCATTGTTATCCGCTCCTATTGTCAGTTTCAGTGAGGCCGTGTAAACTTAGTTCCTAACAATATTTATAATTAACAAACATCTCAAATTATTGTCATACAATAATGCTTATTTACACTATAATCATCTGGCATTTACATTGTTGTGATATAAAATACTGCCACAAAACACTTTCATTTCTTTCTGTGAACATGGCATTCTGCACATTTTCAGTATCGCCCGTAGGCAAGCATTCGCTTAGCAAACAAGTTATGAAAAAATAATCACATTCACATGATTTTCTCTACCTATCCTCTAGAAATCGTGTTTTCAAGACCTTATTTTTCTATCTACTTCATAAAACCGAGATGAACATTTACAAAGACAATTTCATTACACGTTTCATTGTAGGTACAAGAGGAATACACGAGACTGCAGCGATAGTCAAATGTTTAAAAGCAGGTGACTATGTTGGCTTTGAAATTCCACATGGTGAGAAACAATTGCAGGGTAGCAGCATTTCATCAAAAAATGACAAAAGCATTTAAAAATTCAATATATCTCTGATATTCGGATATCTTTGAAATTGTAAAAATTTTTAAAATAAATTTTGTTTTAAAGAGCTACATAAGAAAGAATTTCATTTGCCATATACATATCTTCAATATGTGTTTTAAACTCAACATTGCTAAAGCTATTTTTTGAGAAAATAAAAAATAACGAATATTTTTCCAAGTAAAGAGTAGTTTGGAGTGGGGGATTTTCCTGTTAATTTTCGTGTACATCCATGAAGATACTGGACTTCAATACAAAGTTCGAATTTATTCGTAATTTTCTTTTTAAGTTATGCTATTCACAAACACAGATGTTTTTCTAAAAAGTACTTTTTTGGATTCTGGGGACCTCAAAACACATATTTCCGCTGAATTCTTTGTATCGAATTTTTGGTTGGATTGCAATACTACCACTACCTACTAGACACACTCGGGCAATTTAAAACTGTGAGACGGAGCTCGAATCGGTTATTTCCGTGAGTGTTCGAGACAGCCACGCCTTGTTCACAAGACCACGTATATTATAGTAGTATAATGGGAAACACAACTATAATCACAAAAGTCTTACGAGAAAATAATTCATCACGAGTTACTGTAGCAATCTTAGCTCAGTGGTAGAGTTAGCTTACTATTCTTGAGGTTGCAAGTTCAAATCTCTGTGGATTTACACAAGTTCTTTTTACTTTTGATTTTCTCAAAAGTGGCTCTAATTCTGATTAAAATATCATAAGTATGTTTAAGATATTTTCATGACAAATGAAATGTATATCTTGAATTTTCCGTACCCAAAAGTCCTCTTCATTTTTAATGACTTTTGCATAATTGGTAAACCGCAAGAGATGACAACTTTTTACTACACAAAAGTAGATCTCGCTAAATCACAGAATTTGTCATACTTTTTTTTTTGTCAAGTGAACCATTTTCGAGATATGCTTTATTATTTGTTTGAATATTCCAAATGGGAATTGTTATTCGTTTATAAAATTAGCAATAAATTTTCTACAAATGTTTATCTCGACTAACATGAAGTAGATGGAGAATAAGGTTTGTAAAAATAGTTTGTACAAGAGCAGAGAAAGTAATGAGAGTGTAACACATCAGATTTTTTCCTTTCATTTTAAATACATGAGTGAAGATATAACAGTTGTTTTTTCATTTTTTTATGTATGCGATGTTTGCTTAGGAGTTTGTCATACCGTTAACCCTGACATTAATTTATGGACGGGAGGAGGTCATCTACTCAGTCAATTTAATTTTATAATCACGAATTTCACCATTATTGTAATTATATTTGTAAGTAAAATTAAGTAACACAAGCAATGTCATTTAATTATATTACAGTAAAAACAAGTGTAAAAAATAATCCACTACAGAGAATAAAACTCGAGCTGCTTGCGTGTAATTTAAGTAGCTTAACCACACCTCCTACTCCGGAGTGGCATTTTTAGTCAGCTCTATCCACGTCTTCATCTCTGGCTTGCCCATGTGGAGTATTCCCAAGGCCCAACTGGTTCGGAGTCCACGGTAAAACCTGTAGGCCCTCTTATTCCACCGCCATCCTCACCATAACCCTTCCATCGGAAGTAAGGGATTGCGCCCGTTGGGTGCCTCGCCTCCACTTCAGAAGTGGATCCAGTCATCGCTTGGTGGAATAAGGTAATTCCCGAGGGTCATAGGCCATGTATGGGGAGCGTTAGAGTGGACGACATTAAGTTTAAAGAAATAAGAAAGTGTTGTTACAAAGATAGTTCGGAATGGTGTCTAGTTGGGCCTCGGAAATTCTCCCTTAAATTATTATATCCGCCTGATTCGACTGTTGTTATTAGAAGATAGCACGTAAACTGCGAATCAATGTCTTGGGAAGAATTTCTGAATGCAACATTCCTTACATTCGCCGAAATGATCATCACACACACTCACACACATCCTAATCTTCGAGTTAAAACTAGAAACGACAGCACCTCTGGTTTCACTGCGGCTCTTTACGGCCTAACATCCTCCTCTCGTTCCTCGATTTTAGATCAGGCGGAATGTACAAGTGAACAAAGCATTTTTAAATATGCCAGTCTTGGTCTGGAAGAAGTGGAACGGAACTTGCTCGTTTTGTCAAAGTTTAAGTCCCAATTTACATGCCCTCCGAGAAAGAATGGTAAGCGTTTGGTCGCAGTTTAAATGTGATTTTATCTAATCTATGATTAAGACGCAATTTACAAGCTCCGGTACAGTTTCGTGGGTTTAACGGTGGAACTTTACTTCAGCTGTAGATAAAACTTCATTTCCGGACCTGTAGCGGACGCACGAACAATCGCATGTTATCAAATATCCTTTATACAGGGTAGGCCATTTAAGTTGAGACTGCACAATATCTCCAAAACTAAACCTTGTAGAAAGAAATCTCTTTAAACGTTTCTGAATATTATGGGTGGAAGTAAATACCAATAATCATGTTTCGTTTGGAGGACGTTATGATGGTCATTTTAGGGTCAATTTAATTTTTTTAAACGGGAACCTACATTTTATATGTTGTTTTCTCATTTGAAAATGGTTTATAAAAATCTGTTTTTGTGATGAGTAATAAGGAAATAAAATAAAAAAATGTTGGTTCCCAATTACGAAACGTAACTTGACCCTCAAATGACCATCCATGGATGGTCCAACCATTCATTGGCTCTTCGTACACAACCATTCAGAATTTTCGTTGTTATTTATGTTGGTGCAAGAACAATTGCAAAGTACTTTATACAAATGTTATTTAGTTTTTTATAAGGAGTGAAAAAACAATATCAAAAAGGTAGATTCCGACTAAAAAAATTGAATTGATCATAAAATGACCATTCACAACGCCCTCCAAATAAAACACGACTAATGGCATTTACTTTTCCCCAATAATATCAAGCAACTTTTATTCAGAACATTACTTTCTACAACGCTTAGTTTTGGAGATATTGTACAGTCTCAACTTAAATGATCCACCCTATAGATACCCATCATATTTTAATCTAGAAGAACTTAAAGAGATGTAACAACGAATATTTCGAAAAACACTATCGCTATAGAAAATTAAGACATAAACTGAATAGTTCAAAGAACTCTACTACATTTTACTTAGTACGATTTTGTTTTTTTTTATTATAAAAACTCAATTATAAATAATTATACAAAATTTCAGTCAGAGTGAACAGGACTTCGTAGGTTATCAGAGAAAGTTCAAGATATACATTTTATTCGTCATATAAATACCTTAAATATGCGGTATTTTACTCGAAATGGAACCTTTTTTGAGAAAATAAAAAATATCCAACATTTATTTCACGCAGACAACTGTTTGGAGTGGAGGGATTTACTTGAAATCTTCGTTTGGTATTCCTGAAAGGTGTCCGACTCTGTATAAAATTTAATCTGTCAGACTTTTCGGTAATGAGTTATACACTCACGCTCTCTCTCTCTCTATCTCTCTCCTATATTTGTTTTGGGTTCAAGGGTCCCAAAGTATCATTTTTTCAGTGAATTCTCGACTTCGTATTTAGTTTAAAAAAATTGCCTTGAGGGAGGATTATAACATGGCCAAGGCTTCGGTCCTCCGCAAATATCCTCAGCATTAAGACTTAACGCTTGATTTCACAGGCAGAATCTGCACGTACCTTGAGCGGCATCTGCAGAATCGTGCCCTCGAGTACGCGAAGGCCACGAGTTAATTTCAAATGCCAATAACAGGTGAATAGCTGGGGCTTTCTCCTGCTTCTTATTGATGTCTAGAGCCAAGGAAAATGACCGAAATGGACATCGAGAGAAAGTGAGTAGGATCAGAGAGGGGTTAAACGATTAATTTGCAGTAGTTCAGTGAGAACAGGGCTTGTTATCCGCGGCCGTCAACACAGTTTGTATCTTCCAACCACAAAGTTTAGGCACAAGAATAGTAGAGACACGTTTATGAACTGGACAACCTCGACTTTTGACTGTGCCGCCGAGCCGCGCGTTACCATCCTGGTCTATTGTCAAGGTCGACTGATTTGAAGTCAGATTTTTTGAAAGGTCAACAAGTCCATCAATAAATGTGAGGTTTGTTACCCATGTGCTATTAGGTTCCAATATGAAGCTTGTTTTCGAAAAGAATTATATTCATTTTTACCGCCTATAGCACAGGTACACGATTTCAGTGACAATCATATGAGAACGCAATAAACTATTATTACCTATCGTTTCTTTTTAAGTTCATTTATATCCCGCCTTTAACTACAATAGTCATATCGGCGGCTTTTCCTTTGGAACATATTGTCTATAGGCAAGGTGTTATATTAAATGTATTCTCTTGTCGGATTTTTTAATCATTAGATCACACACACGTTCATACTCTCAGACCCTAGGGAGGATAGGGAATAATCTTGGCTAGAGAAAAATTTCCACCCCTTCAACTGGTAATCGAACCCGGGAACCCTCGTACAGCAGGCAGGTGCTCTACCGACTGAGCTACGAGGCCATTCAAATTCGCATTCTTCAATACTTTGTTATTCTATAGTCATGTAAACATTCAGTTGTTTTTCGTGATTGCATGGAAACAGTACAAAATTTTAAAGCCAGCATACGTTCAGTTCTTAAACATTTGACTATCGCTGTTCGCTTTGTATCTATAACGAAATGTATAATGTAGCTATTTCTGCAAAGGTTTATTTGGATTAAAACCTAGTAGATAGAAATATAATCTTGAGTAAGAATGATTTGTATATCCAATAATAAATGATATAGGGTAGAGACAGCCATGTGAATGTATCACAGAATTTTTTTTAAGCGGTGGGTTTATAAAAAATCGGATGTGATACATTCACATTACCTTCTCTACCCTCTTTATTAGTGGTATACAAACTATTCTTACTAAAGCTTATTTTTCTATCTAGTAATCCAAATAAATCTCCGCAAAAATAGCTACATTACACAATTCGTTATAGATACAAAAAGAACAGCGATAGACAAATACATAAGAACTGGACGCATGCTGGCCTTAATTTCCATCTGTTTCCATGCAATCGCGAGAAACAACTGAAAATCTATGAGACTTTAAAAGAACAAATATTGAAGTATTCGAACCTTTAATTACGGATATCTCAGAAATGGCTTATGCCACAGAAATCCTTATTTGAAGCAAACTGTGTGTTTTAAAGAGATCTACTTTTTTTTGGCTTGTTTGTTTTTTTGTTTGGTACGTTATATAAGATTCCTTCCGAATGAAGAGGACTTCACAGGCTATTCCCAGAAAATTCAAGGTATGCATTTTCTTTATCATGTAAATATCTTTAATATATGATATTTTAATGAAAATCGTTAGAGCCATGTTTTAAAAAATCAATATATTTGGAAAATGTTCCATGTAATGGGTAGTTGGGTGTGTGGGACTTTCTTGAAAATTTTATGTCGCATCTTTGTAAGGTGCTGAACCTAAGTACCAGGTTTGGTATTTATCCGAGTTCTCGCTTTTAAGTTATGCTTTTCACAGACATACAAACACACACAAAGAGAGAGAGAGAGCAACAACACATGGACCTTTTACTAAAAATGTTCTTTTTTTTCTTAATTCAGGGGCCTCAAAACATGTATTTCCGGTGGAATCTCGGTATAGAATTTTTGGGTGGAATGCGATACCTTCTCTACCTACTAAGTAGCAGAGAAACTAAAACGCTAATTTGTTAATATTTGACACGCCACTGAAAAAAACGAAATTTGGAAGAAATTTAAAACTTGGCAGTGTTACTTAACTAGTCAAGGGCTACCAACTCACAAATATATATTAAAAAACTGAGTTGGTCGGGTTGAGGGTCTTGATGATTTGATATGGAATGGCCCTTTTTATTATTATTGTTAGGAGCGGTTGCAGCTGTATCAATTTATTTGTAATCATAACTATAATGCAGTAGGCGCTATTTCAAATGTTCAGGGCTGTCACACTAAAATTGTACTCTCGAACCGCTACTGAACATAAAAAAGATGTCCAAGTAGTGCCCCTCATCTAGAATACCCTGAATGTAATAGAAAAATTGAGAACAAATTGAAAAAGTTTAAGTTTATTTAAAAAAGGAAAAAAATGTCATTTATAATTCAAATTGGCAGCTAGACTTTTAAAAAGCAAAACGGGCATGATAGAAGCTTGTTCTGTCACTTCTGAATAGCTTAAAACACGATCATATCTTCATAATTTTTAATTTATTACCACTCAGTAAAAGGGCATTTTGTCTAACATCCAAGCTCTAGTTATTATTATCTACTTATTTTGTTATTCCTTTTAGGTCTGCACTTCATCTTGTGCAATTCATGTCTTGCTTAATGGAAGTATTTATTTAGCTTCGAGCGATTGCAATCTGTATACCAGCCTATTTTCAGCAAACATGTTTTCAACGACTTTGGTATATTTGTGTACGTTTAACATAACAATCTCTAAATAGCCTACAATTGGTTTTGAGAACTCATGACGAAATACAAGCGTGTACAGTTAAGTTTCTCAGATCCAACCTTTCTGCACAAGGCTCGCTTTCGAGAAGAAAACACCGAGTTTTTGGCAATTATGCATACTAATACAATAATGATGCATACCAGAACAAGAAAGAGCAACGTAAATTCTTATAGTATGAACTGCAGAAATGCGTCATTTCAACAGAGAGAAAACATATTTTAGAAATACACTGGGGGAGAAAATTGCCCAAACTTATATTCTACTGGAGAGATTAAGCAACCAAGCGGGATGGCACAGGCGGCCGACCAATCTGGCCGAAAGTTTCTTTGGGTTTTCCTCGGTCGCTAGGTGAAGGCTGGGTTGGATAATTTGATTTGCGATTTTTCATATCATCCCTTTCATCATTATATTTCATTTCCTTCTTCTTCACCGCCATACCAAGCATTGGGCTGATGATCCATTCTGGATATACTGTGGTCCAGAGTTTGCTTGCTCCTCGACAAGCTACTGACCCATGGCATTGGCTTGCAATCCTTAGGGGTGTAAGTACTCCAAAGAGGAGAGTAATCCGAAGATGAAGAAGAGATTAAGCAAGAATAACGGCCGAAGTTTACAGAATAAAAGGGAATTTGGAAAGATGCGAAAAACATAAACAAAAAACGAGAAGAGATTTATTTGAAGACTGTAGTACCGCACACATTATGTAAAGTGTCGCTTGGAGTTGAATCGTAAAATTGTTCACTGCCAAATGAAGAAGACTCTCTGAGCCCAAAAAATAAAACAAATAAACTTTTTTCTCTCTAAATATTCGAGGTGCGCATACGTGTACAGCATAACTCAAAAACGTGGGATGAATACCATACTTGGTATTTAAGTTCAACATCTTCCATAGATGGGACACAAGATTTTCAAGAAAATCCCCACCCCAAAGTACCTTTACATGGAAATTTCTTTACAGTTTTGATTAAATACCTTACATTTAAGATATTTAAATTACAAATTAAAAGTTTTGCTTGAATTTTCTATGAAATAAGCTGTGAGGTCTCTTTCCTTCGGAATGAGTTTTATATAATTTTTTATAACTGGTAAACCACAAGAATTGACAAAAACATGCTACACAAAAAATATTATAGATATCTTTAGGGCACACAATTTATTTCAAATAACTCCTTTTGCGGCGTGGCGTTAGGAATTTCCGAGATATCTGTTGTTATTGGTTTGCATTTTTCAATACTTCTGTCATTTTTACTTTCTCTACTACGTATAGTAAGTAGGGGAAGTATTGTATTCCATCCAAAAATTCGATACCGAGATTTCACCGGAAATACATGTTTTGAGACCCCCTGAATCCAGAACAGCATTTTTGGAAACATGTCGGTGTGTGTGTCTGTGAACAACATAAACTCAGAAACGAACACCAAACTTGGTATTTAGGTTCAGTATCTTCTAAGGATGCGACACGAACGTTTTCAAGAAAATCCCCCAACCCCAGACTACCCTTTACATGGAACATTTTTCGAAAATTTTAATTTTCTCAAAAATGGCTCTAACGATTTTGATTAAAATACCATATGTTTAAGATATTTTCATGACAAATGAAATGTATATCTTGAATTTTCTGGGAATGTCTCCAAAAGTGTTCTTCATTGTGAACGACTTTTGCATAACTGGTAAACCATGAGAGATAGACACAATTTTACTACACAAAAAATGTAGATCGCGTTAAAATACACAATTTATGTTATATACATTTTGTTTTTGTTGAGTGAACCATTTTCGAGATATTGCTTGTTATTCCCTTAAATTTTTCAATACTTATTTTTTCAAATGGGAATTCGTTATTCATTTTTTTGTCTTGGATATGCAAAGAGTATTAATCTATGGCAAAGGGAATGGTGCTGCACCTAGCAACCAGCTATTAAGAGATATGTCTATGCTTAAAAGCTACTGTATTTCTATATTGCCCTTGCAAATACAAAACATGGGGAACATGTCAAAAGATCGTTTCTGCAAATGTTTATCTCGATTAATATGAAATAGATGGAGAATAAGAGTTTGTACAAGAGTAGGGAAAGCATGTGAGTGTAACACATCAGATTTTTTTAAAATACTGCCAATCTTCAGTAGTTTATCACGATGTCATGGAATTTCAAGGCCAGTATATAGTGACCAGTTTTTAAAGATTTGACAATCGGTGTTCCCTCTGTAAATATAAGGAAATGTGTATTGAAACAATTTCTGCAAAGGTTTATCTCAATCTGAATTGGATAGAAGAACAGTTGGTAGAAGGTTAATAGAATAAACGATATGACGTAGGGAAAGTAATGTGAATGTAACACAGAGGTTTTTTTTTAGTATAATGTTTTGTTTGCAATAAAATAAGAACTACTGAATATTCGTCTGTATTTATTTTATTAGACTCTACATACCTTTAAGTTACCTCCAAATGATTTAGGTATTTAAACACTCGTCATATAATGTGGAATAAGTTTTAGTAGACTTGAATCAGAAAGGATACACGCCAGTGCACATGACAAGCGTGCAAATTTTGTCTGATAAGTTTTTTCTCTCTATTGACAATAAATTGCGATAATTTCGTAGAGGACAAATCATGAAACGTGATAAATCTTGAAAAAGTTCATCGATAGTGAATCGCTTATTTTGGCAAACACCGGGA
Organism: Deroplatys truncata; assembly: GCA_030765065.1. NCBI lineage: Eukaryota > Metazoa > Arthropoda > Insecta > Mantodea > Mantidae > Deroplatys > Deroplatys truncata. Next base: position 117,258,239 of record CM060987.1, read on the forward strand.
TATTAATTATTATTCCTTTTAGACTTTCAACTCTACTGTGACGACGGATGATCACCGCTGTCCATCCACGTAAAACAAATTATGCCTTCTTGCTGTGGTGTAGTGGTTACCATGCTAGTCTCTAGTTCCCGAGGTCATGGGTTCAAACCCGGCGGAGGGCGATGGATTCCTTCGGGCGTAAAAATCCTTAGCATGACTTTCTTCGGAAGGGAAGTAAAGCCGGTGGTCCCGTGTCGTAGATTTACGGCACGTAAAAGAACCTCAACCCTGAGCAAAATTATCGGTATTCCACGTCCAGTATAAAATGGGATGCTAAAGACCACAGCAGTTAAAGAGCATCCATAAATAAAACTCAATTTGTATCCAGATCACACGGTGATAAGTGGACTAGCGGCAGACTTATGGGAGGAGGATGGATAGGAACAAAGTTATCTTGCATGAGTTCCAGTGACTCGATGAGCCTGATGTGGATTTCATATTTTCATTAAACAAAACAAAAGTAGTCACCTGACAGCAAGTAAAGCATTTATTTACTTGATCCAAACTCCTGTTTCAACTTCCGCTTTCTGATAGAGAAAACAGGAGAAATGAAGTTTCAGCAGATTATAATACCATTCCATTGCAAATGACACCGGTATTAATGACGCGTGTCGCATACGGATGATTTCTCAGCCAAGTTTTACTGCGTGCCGTGTGCGGTTGAATACTGTCACGCATGAGCATAGCCATATTGCTATTACACGGCCATATTCGCTGGCAATGAAGCATATCCCAAAAATATTCAATAAATTTTCTGAAGATTTGAGAACCTGCGCGTAACGTCCGGTTTTCCACGGTTGTGATGACCCAGAATTCCCGCCGCACGGCGCGGTTTTGCCAGTTCCGCCGCAAAGGAAGTCTGTGGTTGCCTCATCAGATGCCACCGGGTATTGGAATGGTGAAAGTGCCCAGTGAACAGTTCCACAAATGGTCTCCGCGTGCGACAAAACTCGACAAAAACACCTTGTTTCTCTTCAGATTTCCGATATTCTATCTTCCAACATACCTCCCAAGAAAAGTGACTATTTCTTCAGAAGTACATTTTTAGAGATGAAGGGCTTTTATCCTAAATGAACTGTGAACTTGGTCAATTTAAATTATTTAAATTTTATACCCTCTCTCTTTTCGACTGTTTTAGTTAGGCGGCCACTGAATAGTGGTCGGATTTCATCCGTTTGATAAATTCGAGATTGATTTGTCTTTCATTATGTACCATAAAACCGAGTTCATTGCTCAAGAGATCTTCAGCTCGGAATCATCAACATCATTATCAATCCGTAGTACTTCCAAGAAGAAAGAAAAACAGAAGGAGCTCATGCACATATTTAGCAAATACCTTATTTTCTCATACACTGTTCTCAGAATAGAATCTCGGAGTGATGAAATTCACAACTTAAAAATGAATGGTAGTGGCTCCGTATTAAATTACTTGATCTTAAATGTAACCAGTTTTAAAATTCGCATTTAAGCGAAGTGTGAAACTGTTTAGAATATTTTACTATTACTATTATATAATTAATTGAAAATAATTATACTTTTTAGAGACCTTAGCCTGGTCTTGGTAAGTTTTTAATATAAAGTCAAACGAAAAACGCAATGCCACAGCCGGGATTTGAACACGGTTCTCCCGCTCTCCGTGCGGTTGCTCTCTCCTTGCATTTAGAGCAACCGCACGGAGAGCGGGAGAACCGTATTCAAATCCCGGCTGTGGCATTGAATTTTTCAGTTGCCTCTGTATTTAAAAAAATGTTTACAATATGTCATACAGTTAAATTTTCTTCAATCTAGCATGAAAGAAATTTACCAGCATTAAAATTTCACTGGATTTTCGTTTCTTTTAATACCCGTTTGAAGTTTAAATTCATTTAGAACCTGATATTTACACATTTGTATGCTCAAATGATTTGCGTGGTATTACCACTCGGAATTATAATGAAAGTTGAACATATCAAGAAAATAATCAAACATGGCATAAATAAAAGTATTCAGTTTCGATTTTCTACATATATGATTAAGATTTAGAAGACGAGTATTCAATGTGGCGTATAATTCATTGTATAGTTTCCAAGAAACAACATATTTTTAATATTCATATATTTATGCGCATTCCAAAGCAATTTCCTATATTGTTATTTTGTATGGACTTTTGTAAAGTATATAACCGACAATTAGTTTATAAATAAAGGAAGGCTTGAAAAACAGATTTAAAATAAAAATAAATTATTTCAACATGTAGGTGGGCTTTCAATCGTCAATCCAAGCCATAGTAAGGAAGTTGCAATGGTCATTACTACTAAACGGAATTATTTGCCTGGAATAATTTACCTTGATAGTCTTCTATGGTAAAAGGTCTAAAAAAAGATACGAAAAAGAAATTTCTAATTACGATTATCCCGCATCGAAATCTGTTATTACTTTATTGTTTTGTCCACGCAAAGCAGGCAACTGTTGATATGACTTTTATTAGTCCTAAATGAATAATTAATGTACCAATATAACTTCACATCAACACACGTTCATTGTTCTGCATATATAGGTGATTCAAGTCGTTCCTGAGGATTCATAAATAGGCAGGATTATTGCAATTCACAGACGATAGGAAATTCACACTGTCACGCCTTGCATTTATAAACATCAGCCTGACCGATATTACAGGCTATGACGCTACGGTTAATAAGTTTCCTTGTCAGTGTGAATATTACAGCTTTCCCAGAGCCAGCACATACTTTTTAGACAGCTAGCACTAAAAGTTGAATGACTCGGAAATGGATTCTTCCAATGAATTCAACTGTTTCCAATCCAAAAAAAAATCTGTGTTACACTCATATGACTTTCTCTACTCTTGTACAAACTATTTTTACAAACGCTTATTCTCCATATGCTTCATGTTAATCGAGATGTTAATCTTATTGCTAATTTTCTTGTAGGTACAAGGGGAATATGGTAGGTTATAAGCGATAGTCAAATATTTTAAGCGCTGGTTGCTATGTGGCGCATTCCATTCTCTTTGCATGTCCAGGACATAAGAAAATGAGTAACGAATTTGAGTAAAAGTATAAGTATTGGTAAAATTTAAGGGAATAACAAGCAATATCTGGAAAATGGTCCACTCAACAACAAAAAATGTATATAACATAAATTGTGTATTTTAACGCAATCTACATCTTTTGTGTAGTAAAATTTTGTCTATCTCTTATGGTTTACCAGTTATGCAAAAGTCGTTCACAATGAAGAATACTTTTGGAGACATTCCCAGAAAATTCGAGATATACATTTCCTTTTGTCATGAAAATATCTTAAACATATGATATTTTAATCAAAATCGTTAGAGCCATTTTTGAGAAAATTAAAATTTTCGAAAAATGTTCCATGTAAAGGGTACTCTGGGGTGAGGGAATTTTCTTGAAAACCTTCGTGTCGCATCTCTGGAAGATACTGAACCTAAATACTAAGTTTGGTGTTTATCCGACTGTTCGTTTCTGAGTTATGCTGTTCAGAGACACACAGACACACACACACACACACGGACATGTTTCTAAAAATGTTTTTTTTAGATTCAGGGGGTCTCAAAACATGTATTTCCGTGAAATCTCGGTATCGAATTGTTGGGTGGAATACAATACTTCCCCTACTTACTATACATAGTAGAGAAAGTAAAAAGTAATCAACGATGTCATCAATACCTATGCTACTTTCTCGCACAGGGATTAATATAACAAATTGCAACAACTGCACAATCAACATCACAATATACGATGTATGTACAGCCATCTTCTCTGTGAATTACTAGCTATGGAATACATCCTTGGAAACAAAAGACATCCTACATCATCTTCAGCGACTCCATGAGTGCTATATTTGCTCTTCAGCAGAAGCACCCTACGCATCCACTGCTACTAGAACTCCAAACAGTATATGATTAAATGTCTTCAGGGAAGATGCTCTCGCTCTTATGGATCCCATAGCACATACAGTAGTGGAAATTAGTATAAAGCCATGGATATTTGTACTAAAATGAACATGTTCTGTTGGAGAATTATTGCATACAGTATATCTACAACAGTATGAGGTTCAGTACACCGACAGATGCATTCAAATGGTCTCTCAGTTTATGTCAGTAGTACAGTATGACAAGGAATCAACGATTCAGGTGGTAGAGGGTGGAAATCTGTATAAAGGCAGTCAGAGCTGTGTGGTGTTAGGGTTTGCATGTGTGTTTCTACTGCACTCAGTAAACAGACACCACTAGCGATTGCTGGACTGTATTGCATAAACTATTATTGTGACAATGCACGTGAGAAATAGTTGTCATGTAATGAAAAGAATAAATCAGTGTGTACAAGAAAATGGGACTGTTAAGTCATCCGATGTCAAGAAGTTGAACCCTTGTAGTTCAATGATTGATAGTTTTGTTACATTTATATGCACAATATGGAAAGAACATAAGCTATGTGCAAAGTAGAAAACTATCTAAGATCTCTAAACAGTTACTTGTTAACAAAACAAGGGTTCAAAATTGTTAAAGCTTCCCAACCTGCTGCTGATTTACAGTTGCCAGTAATTTCCAGATGCGTAAGACAAATTTTTGTCAAATGAGAAACATCTTCAATTCAAGAAACAGCTACATAATCCAGCTCTAACACTCACTCATAAGAAGGCTTGGTTGGATTTTGCGAAAAAGTATGCCATGGGCTTCAGAATGGGAGAAAGTGATCTGTAATGATGAGAAGAAGTGTAATTTAGATGGGCCTCATACATTTCAAAATTATCAGCATGATCTTAGAACAGGCAGCCAATAAGAATGAGCAGAAATTTTGTGGCAGAGGTGTTATGATTTGGGGATCCTACTGCACTAAAGGTAAATCAAGCATTGCTTGGCTAGAATGAGCTAATATGTACTCTAAGATGCTAGAGACACAATTGATTCAAATGTATAACGACGTAGGGGAAGAAAGTCTAATTTTCAACAAGATAATGCATCCGTGCATTCTTCTGTTACAGCAAAATGTGGTTTGAAGAAACAGATATTGTCTTGCCCTGGCCAGCATGTAGCACAGTTTCGAATCCCATGGAAAACCTTTGGCGAATACTTGCAAGGCATCTTTTTCGCAATGGAAGTCAACTTCAGGCCACATTTGAGCTGAAAAGAACAATACCAGAAGAGTGGGGAAAAATTTCAATTCAAGAAATAAAACCCCCACAAAAAAAAACCCTAAGATACTCCTTAATGTATATAAGAATAAAGGTGGTTCGACAAAGTATTAATGCAATAACCAATAAAACAGAGGGTGTCTTTATACTAATTTCCATCCAAGAAATGCAAATGTCTAATTTTGTTATTCGTTTTCTGATGGAAACTAATTCTGTCATGAATTTTATACTCTCACAACTACTACTTTCATAATAAATTAGATACATATGGCTAAGAAATTGTACCTACTACCTTTCAGTAGGAAACGCAGTGCCTTTATACTAATTTCCACTACTGTAGGCATGCCGGGAAACGAGAGGGAAGATGAAGTAAGTCAAAAAGCTACCGGACTTCAGTGTAGCCTGCCAGATTCCCCATTGCGACTACACCAGTTTCATTTAAACATACTCATTCAACAGCAGAAACAAGAATGGTTTGCCCTTCCCACAACAAATTGCATTATGTGCATACTCTCGCTGATACAACTACCTTTACAAATGTTTCCACCATAGGGACCAGACTGTGTTGATTCATCTGCGTATTGGGCATACAGCACTCACGCGCTCATACCTTCTGCTTCGTGAAAACCCAGTAATGTGGTAATCACTGCAATAATCAGCTCACAGCGAAACATCTCATTATAATCTGCAGTCTCAACGGTGAGCAGCGAACCAAGGTAAAGTGCCAAACTAACTCAACAACCCTGGTCAACCACAGTTCTCCAACAATGTGTTTTTTTTTAAGTTTATAGTCACTTTAACATATTAGTCATAACGCGACTTTACAACTTTTAAAATAAATACTTAACAATAAAACAATAGGTTATTTAACATACAAGCAAGTTTTGAACCATTACAATGAACTAGTATAAAATTGTGACACTATAAATAATCAAATTGATTGAACATTATATACTTTTATATAAATTTATGCTTTTAAAAAAGTCAACTATCTTAGGGCACATCGAATATTGAGTGCTGTTTGTAAATCATTGGGTATCTGGTAGTGTTGTCCCCATTGATCGTATTGTGGACATTCCACGATTGTGTGTTTCGTCGCTAACAGTATGTTATACTGGTAGCAGATGGGGGGTTGGTCCTTTGAAAGAAGATAACTGTGCGTGATCTTGGTGTGGCCCATTCTCAGTCGGGATATTAAAACCTGATCTTGCCTGGAAAGACAAGTATTGGGAAGATGTACCGAAAAACTCGATGTTATATCACAGAGTTTGCTTCTCGTGGAGTCAAGCCATCCTGTCCTCCATTTTTGGTAGAGCTTCTTTTTAATGGTTGAGATAACATTAGTTATAGTTGGGTCACTTAGTGAATGTTTAGTGGCTTCTTTTGCTGCCTGATCGGCCAATTCGCTGCCTTGTATTCCAATGTGGGATGGAATCCATACTGAAGACACTTGCTTTCCTTGCTTATTGGCACTATGAAGTAGTGATTGAATTTCTTGTGTATGTTCTAAATTTCTTATAAGCAATCCAACTGTATAATCTTTTATTAGTTCTTGCTTTGATGTACATATAATGCATATATTAAACTAATTACTAATTATTATCATGTGTTAATGTTATTAATACACACTAATGTTACATTATTAATGTTAATAACTGTACCTTTGTTTGCTTGTATTGTTACTTGTTCTTATACTTTGTATGTGATATCCCTTACAGTACATTAACAGTGCAATCTATACGTAACTTTTAACCCCAATAGGAAGACGCGACATAACTATACAGTAAAAGCGACTCTAAATAAGTCAATTTAAAAAAAATCACAATTTTTCCAAAGGAATAATAATAAAATAATAAGTTAATATTTTTATAAACACAATTATTGTTACACTTATCCTACTGGCTTATTTTTGTCACAACCTTCTATATAATATAGAATGTTATGATTGTGCAAGTGACCATGTCAGCACTGGTGCTATAAAGGCCAAACAACAACAGACTACAGCTCACCATTGCTCATGTCCGAATGTATACTTTCTACTTCTATAAATATTTCAGCTGGATACTTTATAATTAATATTCAGGGCTGCCTAAAAACAATATATGACATCACATGTTAAAAGTAATTTTATTTTATTTGTAGGATTGCTACACTTGGATTTCAACCTCGTTACGCAAACATTCCCACTCGCAAAATAAAACTCCAATTTTAATAACTGTATCATAAATAACTATTATTCATATCTTTAGCTTCCTTGTGTAAACATAATGTTCAGTATGACACCGTTCTTTGAATTATCTTTGCTCAGGAAGCAAACAGATTCATAAAGTAGTCAATACGCACTTTGTGCTGATGAAAGTGATTTTATTGTCACTTTCCCCTGTGTGCATCACGACTGCATTTTTTACTTCCGGTCTACTTGGCATTAAAACTGCCTGCAGAGAGTAAAACATCGCATCATGAAGCCTAGTCAGTTATAATGAAAAACAATTAGTTTTACCCAGTAAAGCTCAAGTACATGGTTTGATTTAAACAATACACAAATTAAATGTTGCAAATCCAGCGTGATCAGCAGTACTTAATCATCTAAAGGAACTCAATAGTTCAATAGGTTGAACTAGTTATGATGCAGTTGGTAGCCTGCAGTATTTACTGTAAAACAACAGTGTTACATAACTTCCCAATCCGCAGGATAAGTTGTACTTCCCGGTATAGTAGGAAGGTAACAATATTGTATGTTCCTCTTAAGTATCAATGCTTAAGACTATTTCAACGTACTGCAACTTCAAACACTTCATCCCTATTGTAAAGTTTTAATAAAAAACAAAGCATCCCATTCATTATCTCGGAATACATTTTATACATACAAATTCTATTTTTTTTCGGATTTAATTTAAGCTAGTTTATAAATTAATCTTAATGCTTTCAAAAGCAACTTTACTCACTACAAAGCGAAATTATATCATGGTCTGTTGGAGTTTACTGCTAAGCTTTCCAAGAGATCATCTGGGCTTGTTACCTGTAAGAAAACATAAGAAAATGCAAGTTAGAGCTTTTGATTAGTATTGTATTAGAATCCTATACATATGTCTTACTTGGTAAAATACAATCAATTAATACCCATTAAGTAAAAAATGTTAATAAAATTCTTTAAAAAAACTAACTAGAGAAGTTTTTTTAATTTAACAAATTCTGGTTTTATTTTTAATTCTATGTGAGCAAGCAAGAGAGTATGTAACTTAACAACAACCAAGTAATACTGTAATAATGTATTCTGAATTACGTCCCATTTTAATTATGGCCCTTTTTTCCAGAAATTAGTATAAGTACAAATAGAAGTGTTTGCATTGTTTCTTGAGATAATATATTACAAATGTTCACTAAATTATAATTATGGTTACCAGTACAATATATTTTATAAAGTTATTATTCTGTTTTTAAATTTGGAATTTAAATTAACCTTATTTGCTTTGCAGAAAAAAACAAGGCGTATAAAAACTGACACACTGTAAGGAATGGTTTCTTCGAGTATTTTCAGAGATAAACGAAACTAAAACCTACAATTTGTTAGTATTTTACTTTTAAAATACATTCTTTTTTTTATTCCTCCACCTATGAGAAAAGTCTATAGTGGATACTACATATACATTGTATTATAGTGCAATGTTTATGCTAATCTAAATCCTGAATGATCGTAGAGATATACGAGTAGGAAAGCAAGGACGGCTGATGCCCTAAAATCTTGTACTGAACATTAACTCGAACTTCTATGAACAACCATAATAACAAAGTGCAGTAAAACATTAAATGTTTGTACACTTTCTAGTTACTTTAAATTTTCATCCGTTCGTATGCATGAAAGAAATCTGTCAGTACGAAGTTGAGGTTTAATGCATACGAGTTTGAAGAAAATTTGTGGATCCATTTCAGATTCGATTGGAATTGGTACAAAATTAAGGATTACTGAGTTGGAGATCCTTCTATACATTTTCAATTTTTTTGGTGAATCACTGCATGTAGGGAGTTTTAATTTTGTATTCAAAGAATTTGAAAATTTTTCCATACCAAAATTATTAATAAGTGTAGTTGGGGCAAAGAGATTTCGAATCGAGGTTAGCTGAATAATTCCAAATTGAGATTAAGGGTTCCCTTATTTACAATTATAACATTAATGATAATAATCACATACCTTATCATATAAGATTTCAAAATGTTGTCCTCTACTCACAAATTGCTGGCATATTCTCAGAAAAGTTTAATTTACACTCGAGAGTTCAATATCTGAAATTCAGCGAATTTCTCGCCTGATTTTACTTTTAGTTCTTCCAATTTATGGGGTTTGCTGCAGAGTGGGTAAGCATGGTTCCATTTACATGGTTAAGTTCCGTCGTAAAATAACAGATACTGAAGCACAAGAAACCCAATTTTACACACGAGATTCCCTTGCATGACGCGAAAGTGGTGTGTGGTGCGCAGTAAACGCATAAAGAATCATAGCACCTATATTTTCTGAATAAATGTAGAGAAGTATAGGAGTGACTTACACCATTTTTTGAACAACTAACTGGCGTTAAATGTCAGTTACGGTATTTTCAACAAGACTTGCTACCGCGCATACAGCTGATAGAGTCAAGTTTAATTCAGGAACCTTCTTGGAGACAGGGTAATGACTAAAAGACGAGAATTCCGTGCACTATAAAATCCCAAAATATGTATACATTCATGCACTATCAAAGACAATGTATGCAAGATCAAGCGAAAAATAAATTAAAATATGCACTATCATTTTTATTCCCAAATCATTAATTCACTTCCGTATATGGATGATTTTTAAAAAAATCTGATGTGTTACACTCACATGACTTTCTCTACTCTTGTACAACCTATTTTTACAAACGCTTATTCTCCATCTACTTCAGGTTAATCGAGATAAACATTTGCAGACTCTTATTGCTAATTTTCTTGTAGATGTAAGGGGAAAATATATTTACAAGGGCAATATAGAAATACAGTAGCCTTTAAGCATAGACATATCTCTTAATAGCTGGTTGCTAGGTGCAGCACCATTCTCTTTGCCACAGATTAATACTCTTTGCATATCCAAGACAAAAAAATGAATAACGAATTCGCAATTGAGAAAATAAGTATTGAAAAATTTAAGGGAATAACAAGCAATATCTCGAAAATGGTTCACTCAACAAAAAAAATGTATATGACATAAATTGTGTATTTTAACGCGATCTACATTTTTTGAGTAGTACAATTTTGTCTATCTCTTATTGTTTACCAGTTATGCAAAAGTCGTTCACAATGAAGAATACTTTTGGAGACATTCCCAGGAAATTCAAGATATACATTTTATTTGCCATAAAAATATCTTAAACATATGATATTTTAATCAAAATCGTTAGCCATTTTTGAGAAAATTAAAATTTTCGTAAAATCTTCCATGTAAAGGGTACCCTGAGGTGGGGGGATTTTCTTGAAAACCTTCGTGTCGCATCTCTGGAAGATACTGAACCTAAATACCAAGTTTGGTGTTTATCCGGCTGTTCGTTTCCGAGTTATGCTGTTCACAGACACACACACACACACGGACATGTTTCCAAAAATGCTTTTTTGGATTCAGGGGGTCTCAAAACATGTATTTCCGGTGAAATCTCGGTATCGAATTTTTGGGTGGAATACAATACTTTCCCTACTTGCTATACGTAGTAGAGAAAGTAAAAAGAATTTCTGATGTGTTACACTCACAGGACTTTCTCTACTCTTGTACAAACCTTTTTTACAAACGCTTATTCTCCATATGCTTCATGTTGATCTAGATGTTAATCTTAGAGCTAATTTTCTTGTAGATGCAAGGGGAATATGGTAGTATTTAAGCGATAGTCAAATCTTTTAAGAGCTGGTTACTATGTGGCGCATTCCATTCTCTTTGTATGTCCAGGACATAAAAAAATGAATAACGAATTCCCATTTGAGAAAAACTATTGAAAAATTTAAGGGAATAACAAGCAATATCTCGAAAATGGTGCACTCGACAAAACAAATGTATATGACATAAATTGTGTATTTTAACGCGATCTACATTTTTTGTGCAGTAAAATTTTGTCTATCTCTTATGGTTTACCAGTTATGCAAACGTCGTTCACAATGAAAAATACTTTTGGAGACATTCCCAGTAAATTCAAGATATACATTTCATTTGTCATGAAAATATCTTAAATATATGATACTTTAATCAAAATCGTTAGGACCATTTTTGAGAAAATTAAAATTTTCGAAAAATGTTCCATGTAAAGGGTAATCTGGGGTGGGGGGATTTTCTTGAAAACCTTCGTGTCGCATCTCTGGAAGATACTGAACCTAAATACCAAGTTTGGTGTTTATCCGACTGTTCGTTTCTGAGTTATGCTGTTCATAGACACACACACGGACATGTTTCCAAAAATGCTTTTTTTTGGATTCAGGGGGTCTTAAAACATATATTTCCGGTGAAATCTCGGTATCGAATTTTTGAATGGAATACAATACTTCCCCTAATTACTATACGCAGTAGAGAAAGTAAAAACGGGTATTATTATTTAATTAATTATTTAAAATACATTTTGTAATGTTTTGCAAAGAACAAGCGCCAAGAAAATTTTCGGAAAAAAAATAGCTTGCTCTTTACTACAAAACTCGCAGAATACATCACATCTGATCTAATGGAATCTTTTCCATTGTGCAAGGAGTACACTTCTGGAACTTTTAATTGGAGGCAAATTAGAAGCACATTAACACACGGAAACAGATTAATACAGATATTTACGACTTACGAGGTTCTCACACACACACACACACACACACACACACACACACACGCACACACACACACACACTGCGAAGACAGCTTAGCGAATAATTTCAGTTTTGGAAGAATCGAAATCGTCAGTAAGGTTTGTTCAAATTACACAAGCCCCTCTGCAAATGTGTCTTTGTTGCGTCAGCCACGGTACCCGACTTTGGCTAAATTTCCATCGTCACGAAATCAAAGGCTTGCCGGTGATTGTTGTGGACAAATAAATGTGTTTATGACAGACAATCTGCAGAGAGCTGTTGGTAAAATTCGGGAAAATCATCCTATTGTGAGAATCTTAAGTTTCAACGAGGGCGGATCGAAAATTAACGCACAATTTTTTTCTGCCTTGGTATTGCAGTTGGAATGTTGCAATTTCACACAGATATAGTTTGAAGTTTTCACTATACTGAGTATTTTTTGTTTAATGTGCAGCTCTAGCGAGAGAAGCGCGAACTGTGCAAGAAAGATGGCACGCATGTTACTGTCGTCCACCTGAGAAGAACAGAGAGGTGTGGTTCGATATTTGTGGGCCAAAGGGCATAAACCGAGTGATATTCACAGGGACATGCGTGTAGTGATGGAGATGATTGTATGGACCGTAGCAATGTCGCCAGGTGGCGTGCATTCTTCCTAGAGGGCCGTGTGAACCTTAGTGCTTCCCCACGATCCGGAAGGCCGGTAACAGCTGCAATCCTGCAGAATGTCAGAGAATGCCAGGCGACAATTTTGAACGACCGGCGTGTGCAACTGCGAATCTTATCGCAACAGTTTAACATTTCCTATGGCGCACTGTACGATATTGTTCATGACACGTTGAAATTTCGTAAAGTTAGTGCTCGCTGGGTGTCTAAGAACCTGAAGACAACCACAAGAGCCAGCGAATGATGACGAGTTGGGATCACCTAACGCGGTACACCGAAGAAGGGCATGATTTTCTGAAAGGAATCGTCAATGATGTGTCGTGGACATACCACTACACGCCCGAATTCAAGCAGACAAGTATGGAGTGGAAACATGCTGGTTCCCCAGTGAAGAAAAAACTCAAATTGACTCAATCTGCTAGGAAAGTGCTTGCGACGGTGTTCTGGGATATGCATGGTGTTATGGTGGACTTTGCTAAACACGGGACCACTGTGAATGCTGCAGCCTACATAAAAACTTTGGTGAAGTTGCATCGTGCCCTTCGTGACAAACGCCACAACATGAATGCTGACGATGTCAAAATTCTTCATGACAATGCTCGCCCCCATGTTGCTGCTGCTGTTCGTCAGAAAATCACAAAATTTGGTTTGGAGGTGCTCCAGCACCCACCATACAGTCCGGACCTTGCACCATCGGACTTTCATCTGTTTGGTCCCATGAAGAAATTCCTGGCCGGCCAACGCTTTGCGACAGATGCAGAAGTGAAATAAGCAGCCCAGAGATGGCTATACTCCAAGGAAACGGACTTCTACGAACAGGGCATATTGAAGCTGGTATCACAATGGGAGAAATGTGTTGAGAAACTTGGCGGCTATGTCGAAAAGTAGGTAAAAGGTATAAGTTCATTTCTGATTTATTGTTGTTGTTTTATCTATTAAACTTTTTTATAAAAAACATTATTGTGCGTTACTTTTCGATCCGCCCTCGTATTTCTGTTATCCCCCTCTTTTCTTTCTCCAATTCCTGAAGCAAAAATAAGGATCATAAAATCCAAAAACTGAGGTGTCTGCTCAAAACCATTAAAACATGCCTTTAAACTGAAAATAATGTATATTATATTATGTATAATTAAGCTAAAATGACATATATATGTATATACAGCAGACGTACACCAGAAAGTAATAAAATGGATAAGTACTAAGTTTAAGCTATGTCCAATAATCCTATAAAACATGCATTTGCACGAAATTCTCGTCTTTAGTAATGAGTAAAGGATTATGGCCCTGAGGATCTAAATTGATAATCAAAACTTGAAAAATAAAGTGTCTGAAAAAAAGGAGCATACATTGGAAGAACTAAGGAAAAACGTCAGGTGAGAAATTGACTAAATATCGTATACTGAATTCCCGAATATGAATGAAAACTTTCTGAGAAGATGCCAGAAATGTATGGATAGAGAAGGACAATATTTCCAACATATTCTATGATAAGGTATGTGCTTATTGTCATTGTAATTGTAGCTGTAGCTATAAGAATGTGAGGCGGTTGCGCGAATATTATAAGTTTCGGCGGAAGTCCGTGCTGCGGCGGCCGGCGCGGAAGCAGCCATGCGGTGGTCGCAGTATAAAGGAGAAGCACTGTATATATTTGCGTACTTCACTGAAAACCACCAAGAGGAAATAAGCGCACTGTGTATTGTTATGTAATTTTTAATACCACTAGAAGCGGAATACAACCATAATGGAATGCAAGGCAGTGGCCGAAACGTGCTAATAGATTCTTATTCGAAAGAACTGCTTTGTGGTGTAATAGTTTTGTGTTTGTGTTGATCACAAACCTCTCAAATTAAGTGAATCATATGATATATGTAAATTGACAAATAGTGGAATGCCTTCAGTGAGTTGCGTTTAACAATTCCCATGGTTCACGAAGCCAGCTCCATTCTGCGGCAGAATCTTGAGAAGGGAATGCTGCAATAGATCTAAAAGCAAGTCTGTCACGAAGAAAGTGAGGTAGCAATCAGCTTGGCGTCACCTTCCTTCACCCAACTTCGTTCTATTTCTATGGTGCGCTGCTATCACCATCACTCTTACGCAAAGGTATACTATTTCTTTCACCCCAATAGCTGAAACACGTGACTCTCGTATAAGGCAAAGCCACTGACTGAGGTAGCAGAGGAGATACTACTATGTTTTGGAATTTATAAATAACATTTAATGCATACATTTAAATTTAAGAATATAGATATGCAATACAGAAATATTCACATTATTTACTGTAGGTTAGGAGTGATGCTAAGCGGGTAACTATATAAAACGTCCCTGCAGAAAGTGTCAAGCACTGACATAACCTATACCTCGAGCATCTCGTTTGTTTTAAGCCACTCATTGTTGCTTCCCATTGAGCTAAATACAAACACGCTCTCACACTAATGACTTAATGAGCCCATTTGCAAGCTATGCCGAATACACAAGCCCAGGCTCAGCACGGACGAGTTGGAATTCAATGAAGTTGTCAGAAGAGGCAAGGTCAGTACACGGAAGCTATATAGTCGAGTATTGGGTAAACACATTAGTCTTCGTGAAGAAAATGGGTTACTATTGCGTGAAAAGTTTTTGTTTTTCGAACTGAGGTCTCTTGTGTAGCACTGCCTGGGCACCCTATTTTTTTTACGGTTTTCTAAGCCTTATCTTGTCCTTGCAACTATTTTGTCTAGATATACTTGAATTTGGTCCCAGGGCTTCAACTGAGGAACGTACTGATTATTATAGTGTATACGGGAACTATACCGCAATCAACTGCGAGAGGAACCGGATGACTTGAGACGTACAACAGATTCAACAGCTGAAAAGCGCGGTTAACTAGAAGCTCAGAAATTAAAAGTACGTATAGCATTATAAGTCGCCTTTGAAGTACATCTCAAGAGTAACACCTGAGACCACCTTGAGAAGCTTCATCGGATGAGAGAAGTTTCTAAGGGTTGGAGGCATAAGGGCGGTGATAATGCGTCAGTCAAGTAGGCCGAGGATCCGTGTCGACATCATTTGATATTTCAAACCTGACCTTAATTATTTGTATACGAAGAGTGTGAACGAAAAATTAAAGCGCAAGTTGTAGAATGCAGTTGAAAGAATTCTTTATGCAAATAAAGAGTACCGGACACTAACGTGAAGTTAAGCAATAACTCATACTAAAACCTTCGTTCCTAGTCGGAAATCTGATCAATCATTTCAAGAAATATACGTTTACTGAAGAATGACCACAGGAAGCATGCAATTCAGTTCAGAAGAATATAGGATATACAACGGAGGTGGACACCTCACACAGATCTGTTGTGGCTACTACCTCCAAGGAGGAACAGATGAAGTAAAGGAACCGCACAGGACAGGCAGACAGACCACAGAGACGTGTAGAAGTCTAACCTTTCCTGACTCAAATACCCGACACATCAGGGTTGCCAACTTGTACCATAATTATGGGGGCATACGATAGTTTAAATGTATGTACGATTGTACGTTGAAGGATATTGACTAAACATACAATAATATCTGCCGTGTTGTTTGTCACAACAGCGAAGTAAAACGAATCTTCACACTTCTTGTGAATGAGTTTTTTCGAAATTAATTTAATAAAAACAAAGTCGGAAGAGATTGGCTTTAAATACAGCAAATGGACTCATTCTGTCATCCTAGTTTGTGAAAGACCGTGGTGGGTCTGAAAACTTCCAAATCATCGAGACAATGTTAAACTCTATGACAACAAATCTGAATGCTCCTGCAGCAATTGAGAGTGAAGATGATTGACTCTCTGTAGATCGAGAAACACTATGTTAATCCAAGTTATCGACTGTAAGTACTATACAAATGAACATAATACCGTCAATTTTATTTTGGTGTTATTAAACTGTTTTGGATCTACGGTAATTTTGAGAGTAAAGAAATTTATTTTGAGTGAATGGTACATAGCCCTGGTTGGCAGCCCTGCGACCCACTGCCGGAGGAACGAACCGGTCTTTACAAATATTGCATTGAAACAGTTTTATTTACAGCATTCTACATGTAAAAAGGAAGAATTGGACGTTTCAGTGCGCTTGGTTATGCCATTTCTACTCAATCTGATTTATTTCTGGAAAAACATCCATGGTGCTCTAATCTCTAACAAGTGAATGAGGTCCTTGAAGCTAAGAGCCATGAAATACCATAAAATATTAAACTGCCAATGTAGAATGATGCAAATGTGCTCCCATTACATCATTGGAGCGATCTCTTTCATCACAGCGTGCTGTCGAAGTAACCTTTTGTCAGAATGTATTGTAAAACTCATGGCGGCCCCTGAGACATTCTATTGAGCAGTGCCCCCCTCCACACACGCACAAATAAATCCCTTCCATATATGTTTACCAACTTCGTGCAGTAGCATCGAGTGTCACGAAAGGGAGTTGTTCGGATTGGGTTGGACTCGGCGGGGCAGTGGTTCCCGATACCCATGGGAGATTGGGTACGCTTGGCTGGTTTATCCGCCCAGGCGGGGTTGTGAGACGCCTCGAGACTCTCCGGCACCAGCCATAAGGGATAGCTGGTAGACGGTAGCTAGAAACTGTCGGCCCCACCGAGGTTGTTCGGTAGTCTCCCCCAGCAGGGTTCGCCCTACTGGCCTGACGCGCGTAAGTGGCGTATCCACTTCCGTCCCTGTTTGGAAGGGTGGGCAGGACGAGTCCTAGCCTAAACTCGACCAGATAGTTGGGGCGGTATATATAATAGGCACCGTCCCTAATGGAAAGGGCCCACGAGCAATCCTGGGTCAAGCGAGGGTGTGGTCTCTGCGTAGGCGGACCCGACCCCATGTTTAAAGTAGCATCGTGTGTATTAGGCAATTGACAAGAACGAATGCACTTTCATTTTAAACCATGTATGCCCAATATCAGTTATTCCGGACTTACACCAATGGACATCACTCTCCCCAAATAACATGCAAGGAAAACAACAAAGAGCAGTATTTTCCTCACAGCCACAAATCAATTACTTCTTTTGGTAAATTTACGGATTGAACTTATGACATCGATGTTTGTTTGCTACTACAAATTCAGATTAGGGAGTGGCCTATCCAATGTTTATCTGAATTTCTTTCACTGAGAGTCCCATTGGACTGAACTGTTACTACACGAACATAAAGAGAAATACTTGACTATTGTTTTGAAAACACGTGCTCAACACATGGTGAATACGTTAGTTTTGGTTCTATGGTGGATAAGATACCACCTATTCAATCAATTATCAACAACACTGCTTCTATGAAATATACAAATATTAAAATAATGTCTCTCAATTTCAAAGCCTAACGACGTAGTTATATTCAAAACCATGTATTTTTATTTATAAGGATATTTTGGAGTATCATTTCTGTATTCGATTTAATTAAGCGTTACTTTCTGTTTCCAAATGCGTTATTAACTTGCAGCAAGATGGTAACACTGTATTAAAGCAATGTGGAGCGCAAATATGTATTCTACCTTTGTCGATAGCTTCTGTGCTTTACCGTGCTCTAACGGGTGGAACGCAAGCTCTGAGTCACACAATCTTGGCTCCTCCTCTCCCATTAGGAACCATGTAGAAACGCACACCCTAGCCTTCCTTACACACAGTGCTTATGAGCGTAGACTGTGTCAATCTGGAATTGGCTCCAAGCTTCACAAAATTACTGGCAAAACGCGCGCCTGTTCAAATGAGGGAATAAATACTCGCAAACAACGTTTTATGTGCAATTCCTATATACTTCTCCTTCAAGTGGTGCCAAGGCACAGCGGGACTATCCCAGAAGCGCCCTAGCAAAACTACTTGAAGCAGATTGTAACTACTGCTAAGTGTTAATTCCAGCCAAAGCAACCAGTAATTTATTTTGTTCTTTTAGTGTAGAGTGTTTCACGATTCAGTTATCATGGGCGAAGTATGTGAAGAAAACAAATTTCTCTTTTTTTAAAAAAAAAAGTTTTATTTAGGGTCGTTTTAACCTTCCTAGGTTTTATCACGACCTTTCATATATAGCTGTTTACATTATTGGATTACGGTATAATACTTGCACATTATGTATACATACAGGTTACAGTTTGGTTAAATGTATTGATGGATATTAATTAATTTAAGACAAATAATTATTTTCTGGATGAAAGCTGCATCATTGAGTGCTGCAGAGATATTTCTGGGTATACAAACCTGACTACCTTGATTTTCAAATGTTGGACATGTTAGTATAATATGTACTATGGTTTTACATGTTTCACAAATTGGTGGAGAACGTATATTTAACAAATAAGAGTGTGTCAGTTTAGTACGCCCAATCCGTAGTCGGGATATAACAATTTGGTTCCGCCGCTGTAGCCGTCTTATTGGATATTCCTGAGTTGAAGTTCCACGTACATCATGAAGTTTACTTTTAGAATTGTTTATCCAGCTGGTCAGCCATTCTTTGTGTATTTTCTTCTTAAAGTGTGTGGCTGCATCTTGGAGAGGTAGTTTGATATCAGCAGCTTGCGTTGGTAGTTCTGTAGCTTGTTTTGCCGCAGTATCGCCTCTTTCATTACCGGGTATGTTTTTATGAGATGGTATCCACATGAAATTGAGTGACTTTTCTACGTTATAAAGGATGGTAACAACATTATGTATTTCGTTTACACTACTATTGGTAGAGAACGTGTCTTGTATTGCTGATAGAGTCACTGATAAATATGTAAGAGTCACTATGTACGCATTCTAGTGCCTTTTTAATAGCATATAATTCACAACTATATATAGAGAACAAGGATGGTAATTTGTATTGGAGGATGATATCTCCACATATCACAGCACACCCACTGCCTTTTTCAGTTTTAGAACCATCCACATAGATGCAGAGTTTGGATGTTATTTTTCTAGCTTTTCTTTTAATAGCTGTTGGTAGATTAGTTGGTTGGTATTTATCTGATTATGCTTGCTTAAATCTATATCAATGGGAGATATTTTCTTGTTCCAGGGTGGATGATCCGATTGTAGTTGTCTTGAAGAGATATTAGGAATTGTGGTGTTCATTTCTTTGAAATATCTGTTTATTCTGGTTTGAAATGGCAATGAATGTGATTGTTGTGTGGGGAAAGTATCACAAAGATTTGAGAAAATCAGTGGGTACATTCTAGATTTCGGTGTTGCTGCTATTTTGAGAGTGCAGGTAATGTTTGTTTAATACGGCATTGTAATGGAGTTTCATTGGCTTCTATTAATATGCTATCTACAGGACTAGTGCGATAAGCACCTATTGCAATCCGAATAGCTGAAGTCTGTATTGAATTCAGTATTTTTATAATTGATGGCTTGTCTCTTGTGAATGCGAGTTGCCCACAAACCCTGATGAAAATTTCACAATGATAATCTGATAAAAATGAGATACTATTACACACCTCGATCTGCAGAAGTGACTATGCAGTTTCATAGGAGGTTACTTATGCTTACGACATAGCATTAAAGACTACTCGGTTTCAGGATGCGGTTGGTTAACAAGTCCACCCAAAGCATTAACACAATGAACACCTTGCGTCAGGCACTGAAATGTTAATCCCATCCCTGAAGTGCTTCTCGGTCGTGCAAAAAGATGGCCTAAGTGAAAGCAAAACAATTACTCTACATTTCCCGGATTACCACGCCTTGTATTATCTCAAACAATCCTCTCGCTTTGTAAGCCAGTCGCATTGTTCCACAGCACAGAAGGAATAATGTACAAGCACAAAGCGCATTCCTTTCATTCAAAGGTTGTTTACTGCTCCCTACAAATTGCTAACCTACTGTTCTGTACAGTAGTACCCACGCACTGTAACGAGTCCTGCTGCTACCTTGAAGCTTTTAATAAGTTAGAAATGACTTCAAATTAAGTAGTATTTAGTTATAGTTTTGGATAGAACATAGCGAACTTTTAGCCCATGAGAAGGGAGACGACCTTCCCATTCTACTCCAAATGTTACGACACCAAGTTGGTGCCAAACATCGCCAGACTTGAACAAGGCGGTTGTCAGATGCAACTACTTCATAGCATTTTCTCTCTTCAGTTCCTACTTGTAAGCTCTTATGTGCGGATGTGTTGATGGAGCTATAGTGAGTGTATTTGGTTTAAGTTGAAGCATTGAAAGAGGTAGCATTATATACCACACGACAGCTGGTAGTCCTTAACTGCCAAACCTCAAAACCTTTTCTATTGAAACTTGCTATTTAAAATCTGGGTCAGGTTGAAACATGAAATTTAGAATACAGCAACCAACACCCGCTTGTAATAATACGGAAGCCTGCGAAGCAAGGACGGCCGAAGATATCAGGATACTTTCCACATTTCATTGCCAAAAATGCAACTGGCAATAAGTACAACTGTACTGAGAGACTAAGCAGAAGAGTGCCTGTGACAGGGTTTCTCGGACTGTCATTAGTGCAATCCCCTCCTAGACCGGTCAGGTAGCGTCAAAATGATAATGTTTCGACTTAAACCTCACATACTGTAAATACGTCTTTTATATTTCGGCCGTGGCTACGTGACGAAATGTCTCTAGAGCATGATATCAAGGAGGATGTAAATCCCGGGCCTTCATCGCAAAGGACTGCGACTATTGGTATAATTCTTAAATATTTATGTTCTTAAATAATAAACACAGCCAGAAGAATATTATTTATCAGCTTTTGTAATCGAAATATTGATTTTGATCCATTTATAGCGCCTTTGGGGAAATAATTCAGATAAATATCCTGCTCTGTCACAAGGAATGTTGTATACGAAGTTTCATAGTAAGTGGTTCAGCTATTCTTATGTTAAAGGGTAATAATAATAATAATAATAATAATAATAATAATAAACACAAATGCAATATTTGAGCTCAAAGTTACTCATCAGTTATTTCCCCCTAATCGAAAATTATCTTTAATATTGGTAGAAGCAGATTCTTACTATTATTAATTACTCATTAGTATTACCATCATCACCAGCTTTCGTATTATTATATTGTGACATAATAATGTCATTGTCATAACCAGATGCACTGTTGTGCTATATTGTTGCTACCAGATGTAGCATTATTGGATCTTCTTAGATATATTTCGGCTTAACGGTCTCTCCTTTCGGTGCGGATTACGCCAAAGAGAGAGATCTGTTTGAAACTATCTGGTGTGACGTCAGCCCTGTCTGGCTTTGGCTAGACACGGTTGGCGGAGGGGGAAGATACCGTCACTCGAGTGGAAGTGGTCGTTGGGGCCAGGCGTGTGTGTGGCCGGTCTACGGCCTGTGGCATCTCCTTCCATCCTGTTTCCTTTTTCAACTATGTAGAGTCGCCAAGCGTTTTTGTAAATAAATCCCAGGTATGTGAAGGTAATGTGTGTTATATAATTTTTCAGTGTAACATAAAACCCACGCCTTCCCCGTAAATTTACACACCAAGGTCCCGGACTTTTTGCGGCCAACGAGTTGCGGCCCCCCCCATGTGCGTGTTGGGGTGACCTAAATTAGTAATTTTCTGGCAACCTTTTTGGCCTTCACCCCAACATGTAACGATATCTATGCCACTTTAAATCTGTAATTAAATACTAATGCCCTACATTAACCGAAAGTGCAAGAAAATTCGTGAAAGCGGCTGGTTACCGCAATTAAACGAAAACAGGCGTGGCAACTCTATTACCTAAGACACACGTTATGAACCTTGGTGTGTGCCAGAATGATGGAGGATGGTTAGATTCTGAGGAAGAAGTATACATACAATATGCGGAAACAGCATTCAAATATTTAGTCGCGGTAACGAACTCTTGTGAAGGGGGGAAAAAAAGCCTCGCAAACTTCCAAGCACGTCCGTCAGATGACGCACTTACACTTGGGAAAGCACAAACTTGCATCATGGAGTAGGTATTGCAAAACGTCTAACCCTACTCAAAATCGCATTTGACACTAATAGCATGTTTTAAGGAGCTCTACATTTTTCCTGTAATACGATTCGGCTATCTCTAATGATTTCCCAGTTACACAAAATTCATTCAGTATAAAGAGTGCTACACAGGCTGCTCACAGAAAATGCAAGCTGTGCATTCATTATATTCATGTCAGTAATCAAAGATGTGCAAATTTAATCAAATTCGTCCTAAATATTTTTTATAAAATAAAAGGCAATATTTTGCTATACAAAAGCGTAGATTGGGGAGAAAGGGAGAGAAAATTTTCCTCAAAATCTTCGTCTGGCATCTTGAAGCAGTGTCTGATTTAAGTATAACATAGGTATTCATTCAACTTTTCGCTTTTGAGTTAAGCTGTTCTCTGTCTGTATGTCTGCCACTCTCTCTGTCTGTCTCTCTCTCTCTCTCTCTCTCACACACACACACACACACACACATGGACCATTTAAAAAGTTTATTTCCAATGAAATCTCGATATCAAGTTTTGGGTGGAATACAATCGTCCTCCGTGGTGTAATGGTTACCATGTTCCCGAGGTCGTGGGTTCAAACTCGGCTGAGGGCGATGGATCTTTTCGGGCGTAAAAATCCTTAGCATGGCTTCCTCCGGAAGGAAAGTAAAGCGGGTGGTCCTGCGTCGTAGATTTACGCACGTAAAAGAGCCTCAAGCCTGATAAAGGGAGCTCTGAGCAAAATTACTGGTCTTTCACGTCCAATATAGAATGGAAAGCTAACGACCACAGTAGTTACAGAGCGTTCCATAAATAAAACTCAATTTAATTTAATTTTTACAATACTTTTTCTGCCTGCTAAGTTAAGGGGCAAAGAAGTAATAATAGGCAATACCTACAACAGGTATTATCAGCTTTTACAGATGGAAGTAAACTCAGGTTCCTACAGAAGCAGATGAGAGAAACACAAAAAATGCAAATACCGCAATTCCTTGTTTGTTATAATTTCTGAAAACAAAATGTTTTATAATGAAATATATGAGGGGTTAAAAGCAACAGTGTCCTAAGTCAGTCTTCTTAGGATTTAAGGTTATGCATTTCATTCGTATCCTAAGGCGATCTGTCTGTAAAGTGCCATTGTTTGCGTAGAATCTTCTCTGTTGTATTAAAAAATATTAAACATCACATCTGCATAAATTGGGATTAAGTGAAGCATGAAAACAAC
Source organism: Deroplatys truncata (assembly GCA_030765065.1). Lineage (NCBI taxonomy): Eukaryota > Metazoa > Arthropoda > Insecta > Mantodea > Mantidae > Deroplatys > Deroplatys truncata. The sequence continues at coordinate 117,282,028 of CM060987.1, forward strand.
TGTGCGGATCACTTTCATTATTCTAGTCTAAGCAACCAGCGTGCGTCAGTGTAGTCCATTATTACCAGACGTAAACACTGCAATGAAACGGGCTTGAAGAACCAGTAAGGAAAAACAAGGCCCTAGGCTCCAGTCTGGCGCTGCTAGGAAATATGAACGGTAATAGCAGAAGTGGGAGATATCCCTGTAGATATCGAAAGTGTGTTTTTTTATTTACTCGGTGGAGCGAAGCGAGTATTCCGGGCGCTCCCTATGCGTTTGGGTTGCGGTGATGGCCGGCAGCGTCGGTCAAGGGGGTATTCTCGGCCCGCCTTCGCATCCGCAGTCATCACCTTTTCTCCGCGCTATTCTATCTGAGAACACTGACATTTTATTGCACCATATCGCACTGGTTAGTATACCAAGAGATTTCCAGCACAATTCATCAATAATTTTTTTTAAAAAAATAATGGAATTCTGCGTCTGGCAGCACCTAAAACTCCGTCATTCTCCTCCGGGAATTGGTCTCCTCTGTTGAATGCAGGTTTTTTTCCCCGCCTACCGCCCAGTTGTGTCTGCATTTCTGCGATGAGTGGTACCCAAATACTCATCTCGAGAATATCTGCAGTGACATAAATCTTTCAATAGAGACCCTGTTCTTGATTACCCTCTATGCTGTCCGCACTTGAATAAATATGCTGTAATGTAAACAAATTGTACCTTTGTTCTATTTTTTCGCCAGGAGCTAACCCATGGTACTACCACCAATATCTGCCATTGACAAACATGATAGAATATTATGGTTGAGGTGGAAAATAAAGTGGAAATCAATATAGTACACCTCTCGTACTATGGCAATCTTATATGGCGCAAGAGAACTGATTACAACAAAAGTATGAGAGAGAAAATTGTTACAAATGCGATATGGTGTAGTAAGCTAAAACGACGAATAGGCGTGAATAGTGAAAAGTTTAGATTTACCGTCAAGAAACTTAAGAACAAGAAATGAGTTACTTAAAACATTCAGTATATAGGTATTATAATTTGTAAGTGTAATGTTAAATATTTCTGATCCAGTTTTAAGACGTTCAGCGTGATCGATGATTTTTGTACCCTCAAAAGTATATATCTATTGAGATCATTGGACAAAAGTGAAGCAAAAGTTATGCCTTACTTTATTCATTCTACCTAATATTAAACATAAATCTCAAGTACTATAACTATCTACAAGTGGTATACAACATTCCATGGTGCGATATGCCACGATAAAGAAAATTTTTGGCAATAAACACTTTAAAAACGCGAAAAAGAAACCAGATTGCATGTCACGTTGAATAAATACCTTGTATGCAAAGGGGCCTGCATCTATTTCTCATCCTCACACTACAACATGCATTATTCAGCAAGCAAATTCTCGGCGTGGATTGTTCTGTTGGGATGCAGAGAGAATATCCCAGACGACATTCATAAAAGTTCCTGCACCTTACACGACCTTCTTAGAAATGGAGCTACGAACGTGATTATAATTTGCAATTTTAAGTCTTGAATTCGACAAACACTGAACGTTTTCGGAAGGTTGCAGCTAAAAAATCAGTCTCCGGCTAGCCTGGTCTGATGTTTTGAGATCTGCCAACTGAATCCGGAGAAATGAGAAGACATCGTTGCAAACACTATTTGGAGTTGACTGTAACTTTGGTACACATCACAGGTTGTGGTCCAGTACCAACACTCTAGGAAAGAGGACACTATGTCGTTTAAGTACATGAAGTGACGCCGAGGCAGAAAGACGAAGAGATGTCCAGCAGTCAAATCAACGAAATAGATATTGATTTCCACACAGTTGGAAATTACGACAATGGATTAAGGCTGTGCCCCAGAAGCTGCCGAAAATATCCATCATAATTTTACGGCATCTCTTCGCTCGACACAAAACACCAGAGTACTCCGAGCATCTGCTCTTATCTAATAGTGATAATGGTCGCAAGTAGATGAGAGGTAAAATATATGCCTCTGGGACCACTCTGTATACCAACTACCAGAGATAACTTTGTAGGTAGTAGTCGAAGATTGCCTTTGGTGATGTCGACGGACACTGTACACGTAACTCTGCGATCTATTAATCACCATGAATATTGTTTTTCCAACTCTTAGATGTTCTCCTACAAATAGTGGGAGCGTGCACGTCATGCTAGTTCCATGTACTTCGTTACGCTACGTAAGAGGATGTTTCAACATTCCCTTAGAAACGGGAATGTGTCATTTTTGAGACGTTCTTCTAATTTGCACCCTTGCTGATAGCAAGAATCTTATCTTAGAGATTTCATTTTGGTTTCGCTTCTGATTCATGCAGTAACATGGAGACCGCCAAAACTTGGTTATTTTTATCGCTCGGCGTATACCTTCAATTTATTGTTTATAACATTGCCATAAGAAAGGCCACAACGCGATACCCGAAAATTGCTTTTTCAGCTTAACCGTGTGCAGGCAGTTCGTTGAAAACTTAAATTAGACTTAAAAAAATCCAATGCCACGATCGGGACTCGAACCGCGAATCTTTGGCTCTCCGAGCCATTTCCCATAGGGGAGAGTTTCGACCACATCAGCTGCCGTGGTCCGCGCTGCGTCAGACTGAGCATCCGAGTCCCTTCCGTCGGGGAGTCGTTCGGAGTGGGTTGGACTCGGTGAAGTGGTTACCGATACCTGTGGGAGATTGGGTATGTCTGGGCGGGCAGATGTCCAGGCGATGTTGTGAGATGCCTCAATGTTCTCCGTACTAGCCTAGAGAGCTGGCAGACGGTGTGTTAGAACTTTGTCGACCCCTCCGAGGTTGTTCGTTTAGTCTTCCCCTCTCCACTTTCGTCCTGCGTAAGCGGGAGTCCTTTATAAGTAACCAGGTATTGACCTACTGGAAAAACCCATGTGGGGACTGCCTTTTGACGACTTCCTGGTCTTTAGAAGGGGAGTTTCGGTTCTCGGTAGACCTTCGCTCCCCTTCATGCTGATGCCCTTACCATTTGAGCTACCATTGCAAGATGACCTTGAGCCAGCCATGCCATTTTGTGACAGGGAGTCATTCTACTGCTTTCTGCCTCCAACTTCGTGTGCTGGGGTGGTCAGGCTTTACGGCGAAACAGTGCTAATAGAATAAAACCTCCCTGGATGGTAGCAAACCAAAGAACAAATCAGGAGGTTGGCTTAAACTTCGCGTCCCTCCAGTGGAAACCCTGAAGGCTTACGCGAATTAAACGTTCTCATCTGACTCAACTATCCCGGTAGGTGTTCAAAGAAAATTTCAATACTCAAAGCCGAATTGCTTTCTAATAACACTTGCCGACATTGCAAGTCACCTTTGAGGTATGCTACCTCAAGAGTTCGATATCGCCTTGGAGATTTACCGAAATAGGTACTTGAAACAGATGAAAACGTCGAATGCGCGTATGGGAATATCACCATGGTAGCTCAAGCGATACGAGCATCATCATGGAGAAACAAAGATCCGTGGCATTGAAGTTTTCAAGTCTGATTCAACTTTCCACAACCCAGTAGTTAAAATTATTGCCCTGTCCTACGATGGTGTTATCTCGTATTAGTTCTTATTCGGTACTTTCCGTGCCATTATCTTGGTTTTATTTCTGGATATATTAAAAATGTATTTCTTGCAAATGTGATTTAAATCGTTAATTTTCGTCTTCAGATTTCGTCAGTATTACCTGGCCATCTGCATTTTGTAAGGTAAGTTTCAGAATTGCATTCTCGGATCTTGTCATCTATAATTTAGGTCAATTCTATATTCCTGTTTAACCCACTGGATTGTATTAATAATAGTTTTACAAGTTTCTGGTTTTTTTCATAATTTATTTTATATAAATTTTCATTCTTGTTATTAAATAAGAGATTATCCATTTGGAAGATTATCCATAATTTATTTCTGCCAACTGTATTAAATACAGTAGACGAGTCAATAAAGGTAATCTTTTATTCATCAGTGTCCTTCACTTAATATGATGCAGAAAAAGTCAGATCTAAATCCACTCTACTCTTTTAACCTACACCTATTTTCACATAAATTTTACACTAGCTTTTGAAATATTAATGCCACGATGGTTTTCAGATCGCCTTTTCTTTTCTTTCTTTTTTTTTAATTGGAACAATGAAAATTTTCCATTAATCAGTAGTAGTTAGAAAGAAAAATAATTGTTACAAGCAACTCATAAAACTCATGTTACTCCAGAATCGCCTCTCTAGAAAAGGCTAATTATATGTGTCTAAGTAACTAATATTTTTTAAATGCGCTATTTATAAATTTTGTATACACGTAGAAGAGAAAATCCATAACGTGCCAACCACTTGGTAAGACGTTTAGAACAAACCGGAATTAAACGAACTTGGGAATTAATTTAATGAGGTTTTCCAAGAAGTGCAAACATTCCTTACAATTTCGCATAAATGTTTAAGAATACATTATAGGATAAAAGTAGAAAAGTCCACAGTTGACCAGTGACAAAATCTGCATCAATACCAACTACAATAATTATATATGGAAGTGAAATATGGGGAGTAGAACGAGGCTGGGAAGAGATAGATATGGTACATAGGAATTTTTGTAGAGAAGTTTTAGGCCTGCCAAATGCTACAGTTAAGGAATTTGCTCTAATTGAAATGCAGAGAGTGGGGAGAAAAGGGGTAATAATGGAGAGAGCTCTTAAATATTGGTACTGACTTAAATTTAGAAGAGAAGAACTTGTTGAGACAGTGTTTGGAATTTCAAGAAAGGAGCTTAAAGAAAAATGGGTGGAGTTATAGTATACAAACTAATTTGGAAAATAGTGGTCTGGGAGAAATTTGGAGAATGAGGGAAAATAATGTTAAGGATTTTTGGAAAGAAGCTAGGCGGAGGTTTGAAGATATAGAGATACAAAATTTAATTAGTAACATTGGGAAAAAAAGTTCCTTGGAATCATATATATTAATAAAAAATGTATGGGCTAGAGAACAGCATGTGGATAACTCAAATAAGGAACAAAGAGAAAGTATTGCCTGGGTACGAGCAGGTGTATGGAGACTAATAGGAATGAGAAATGGGTTCCCACAGAACCAGTGTCCAATATGTGGGGAAAGAGAAGATTTAGAACATATAGTGTTTGATTGTAAAGGTACACAGCATTGGAGAAAGCAAGCTATAAATGGAAAATGGTTAAAACTGGACAGGAAAGTAGCCTTAAGCAAGATTTTTAACAAGGAAAGTAAAAAGGTAGGAGAATACCTGTCCAAAGTAAAAAAGAAATGGTTATGGACAATAAAAAGAGATGTGAATTAGTTTCATTATGTGATGTTAAGTTATGTAATTATATTATCATTATTATAAAAATATTAGTATTATTAGATTATTATTTTGGTATTACTACTATTATTTTATAATTGTTATTATTATCATGATTTTATGTATAATTAAAGAATGTAATATGGGTAGAATATGGCAAGATCAACAGCTTGGGCTGATGTATAGCCATATTCTAAGGAAGATTGCTAGCACAAATAAATAAAATAAATAAGAATTACTTTTTGCCATTAACTAATGTAATGTATTATTAGTTTGGGTTTAAAGTTTCTAACAGGAGTCTGCAACAGCTTCCCAAATGGCGAAACTAACCTTCAGAACAGAACACACAGAAGACAACTTTCCTGTTTTAGAAACGATCAACAATCTACCTTAAAGAGGGCTCTCTTATGAGTTAGCTTCACCTATCTGACAGGCGGTTGTCGACCCAATTTATAACCTGAGAGTTATTTTGGTGTGAAGATAAAAACATTAGCACTTGGAGAACTTTCTACCTAATAGTTATACGTGCTAGTTTTGTGGCAAAAACCGTCTCATTCAAGGAGACATTTCTCAAGAGCGAAACATTCACTATCAGCGGAAGCTAAAAGTATTTTAATTTAGTTCATATTTTTACTCCTTCTAGATATGTCAATGCCGAGAGTAGTGGAGTGTATGTCCTTTATTAACGGTTTGGTAACCGGTTTTGTTTGAAACAAGTACACGACTTATTTTTCCTACATAGCTATTAAGTTTAAAAGGTCTTGCAATGAAATACTCTTGATTTTGCTGATTTGAATTCTAAGGTTGTATCTCCAATTACATAATGTTTCTTATGATGAAGAAATTGAGTACTGTTATACACAGTGATTCATTTGGATAAGGGTTAAAACATTTACTACTGAACTTTTTGAAGTGTTGAAGAATTTTACATGACCCTTACTGGAAAATTTGCACGAGATTAAACCTATATTAACTGATTTGTTGGAAACTTAAGCTATCCATGGTAGATAGAGAATGTATTGAATTCCGACAAAACTCCGATGTTTATCTCAACCCCAAAAAGGTCCTTGTATGTGCGCATACGTGCGCGTGCCTCAAACGAAAAGTCGTTTGAATACCAAACTTATATTTAAGCTCAAGGATTAAAACAATCCCCTTGTTTTTTATTATCTCTAAAACAGCTCTTAATGATTTTGATTAAAGTGTGATAGATTTGCGATACCGACATACACCAAATTAATTTTGTATAACTGGAAAATCATTATAGACGGACAAAAACTTCCTAAGGTAAAAACAATTGAACTGAGTTTATTTATGGACGCTCTTTAACTGTTGTGGTCCTTAGCGTCCCATTCTCTATTGGGCGTGAAAGACCGGAAATCTTGCTCAGAGGCCTCTTTATCAGGCATGAGGTTCTTTTACGTACCGTAAATCTACGACACGCGACCACCGGCTTTACTTCCCTTCCGAAGGAAGCCATGCTAAGGATTTTTATGCCCGAAAAAATGCATCGCCCCCCGCCGGGTTTGAACCCGCGATCTAGTTAAAAACCAGATATTGTTAAAATATACAGTTCATGCCAAAAGATTTGGGGTATTAATCACTTCCGAGACTTTTGCTTTTGTTTGTCATAAGATCGTATAAAGAGCATGCAATATCAAATCCAGCACATAGGGGCTCCTATTTAACAACAAAAGAGTGTACAATGAAACAATTTCTAGCAAAGTTTATCTAATGAACTGGAGTATGAATCATGGTTTCTATCAATAATTTGTGGGGCAGATGAAAATAATAATACAAATATAGAAATTAACTTGATTTAGCACGTAAGAGTTTTTCTTGAGTTGCCTTTTCTTTCTTTCCTTTTCATTTCATTGCTGTTTCTGGAGTTTTGTGAAAAAAATTCCACACAAGTGAGTTTGAGTGCCAAGTGACTGTCCCACAACGGTTACTCTACAAACAATTAATATAACAGGATGGATTGGCTAAAGGGCATCGCTAAATTGTGACTTAAATTATTATTTCCGACTATTTCGGTGTTATTAGAAGAGGTAGTATGTAAACTCCGAATGAAGCGTTCTGTGGATATTGCAAGTACGAGGGCTGATCATCAAAGACTGAGACTGATTTTTTTTCACAAAAGTTTATTACTCCAATTCAATGTTTACATGATCTTTTTCAAAGTAGTCCCCTCCTACATCAATGCACTTTCTATACCGTCTCTGCCAGTCCTTGAACACGTGCTGCAGACCATTCTTTGTCAGGTCCTTGAGAATCGCCTCACTTTTCTTGAGCACTGATTCAGAGTTCTCAAATCGAATACCCCTAAGCTTTGCCTTTAGTGATGGAAATAAAAAAAATCTGATGTGTTACACTCACATGACTTTCTCTACTCCTGTACAAACTATTTTTACAAACGCTTATTCTCCACCATCTTCATGTTAATCGAGATGAACATTTGCAGACTCTATCTTATTGCTAATTTTCTTGTAGATGTAAGGGAAATATATATTTGCAAGAGCAATATAGAAATACAGTATCCTTTAAGCACATACATATCTCTTACTAGCTGGTTGCTAGGTGCAGCACCATTCCCTTTGCCACAGATTAATACTCTTTGCATATCCAAGACAAAAAAAATGAATAACGAATTCCCATTTGAAAATTTGAAAATTTTAATGGAATAACAAGCAATATCTCGAAAATGGTTCACTCAACAACAAAAATGTATATGACATTAATTGTGTATTTTAACGCGATCTACATTTTTTGTGTAGTAACATTTTGTCTATCTCGTATGGTTTACCAGTTATGCAAAAGTCGTTCACAATGAAGAATACCTTTGGAGACATTCCCAGAAAATTCGAGATATACATTTCATTTCTCATGGTATTATCTTAAAATGTGATATTTTCATCAAAATCGTTAGAGCCATTTTTGAGAAAATTAAAATTTTCGAAAAATGTTCCATGTAAAGGGTAGTCTGGGGGGGGGGATTTTCTTGAAAACCTTCGTGTCGCATCTCTGGAAGATACTGAACCTAAATAATAACTTTGGTGTTTATCCGACTGTTCATTTTTGAGTTATGCTGTTCACAGACACACAGACACACACACGGACATGTTTCCAAAAATGCTTTTTTTTTGGATTCAGGGGGTCTCAAAACATGTATTTCCGGTGAAATCTCGGTAACGAAATTTTGGGTGGAATGCAATACTGCCCCTACTTACTATACGTGGTAGAGAAAGTAAAAAGGTCACAGAGTGCAAGATCGGGGCTCTAAGGTGGATGTGGTACACAGGTGATGTTGAATCGAGCCAGAAACTGCATGACTTGATTTGCGACGTGAGACCGTGCATTGTCATGATGAAGTCGCCACTCAGTCCGAGAAACCTCTGGCCGTTTCTTTGCAATGTGCTTCCTCAGTGTAGCCAATACTGACGTGTAGTATGCTGCTGTAATAGTAGTGTGAGGGGGAACTGCATGCTGGTAAATCATTCCATTACAGTCAAAACATGTGATCACCATCACTTTCCCTGCAGATGGAACAACTTTTGCTTTTTTGGTGTTGGAGAACCTGGCGATTTCCACACTGTGCTGGCTTGTTTTCCTTCAGGATCATAATGATGCAGCCATGACTCATCACCGGTGATAATCGATTTAAAAAATGCATCCCCTCCATCAGCAAAGAGACGCAGCTAGTATGCGAAATGCACATAGGGTCTACAAAATAGAGCATTACTACCAACCTACCAATACGAGAGTGCTGCCGCTACCAACATTATACATAAAAACCTGCTCTTTTCAAATATTGTTACAGATACGAAACTACGAATCACGGAAGCTACAGGAAAAAGTCAGTCTCAGTCTTTGTTGATCAGCCCTCGTATATTGCGATGCCACAATGCAGTAAACAGTAACTCGAGTTCATAAATTCGCACACTAACCTTTACCTAACCTTGAGTTAAAGCTAGAACCGACGGATCCGTGGTTTGATTGCGGCTCGCTACGGCCTGACGACCTCCGCTTGTCTCCTATTGGTTTCTTATGGCACGCGGAAGGCACAAGTGGTATTCAAGGCATGCAATCGGAACCTTTTGTCGAGGTGCATGTGTGCGTCAGCCTGGTTGGGATACATAATTATAGTAACACTCAACTGTGTTACTAATCATGTCATTGAACTACATGCAACATCTACAAAACATCCTATGCGATTCTTCTTGTTTCCTGCACGGGTTCATTAGTAATAAAAAACAAACTGGCTTACGACATGTGAACAGCTGTAATTTGTTTTATGCAACCCTACGGTATTAAACAGGTAGTTACTGCATTCAACATCGAGCATAATTGGTTCATTATGGCACACTGCCAATAATAGCAATCACGTAATACCGATATTCCAAAAGAGAAGATGAAACCATTTTTTGATATTTTCTCTGAGCAACGAAGAAGAAAAAACATTTATAAATTATTAAATTTAGAATAATTAAGATCTGAATTTATAATTACCATGTCGTGCTGATAAAAACCTACACCACAGTCTGTAACACCTGCTCACTTCTCTACCAGGAACACAAATAGAAACACTTGGGTGGGGAAGTATTAATAAGAAAGATTCTGGCTGTACACAGGGATGAAAATATAAGAGCTCTGGGAAACTATTTGGGTAAGGTCAAAGAGAAATGGTTAAAAATGACTGCAAAGAAGATGGGGCTAAAGGCAGATGAAATAGATGAATAATATAAGCAAGTAGACAGTAGATCATCAATACACAGGAAACCCGGAGTAGTGTGTATTCAGATCGTAAATCAGCATAGGCAAGCAACCAAATAGTTAATTTATAGCGTAAATAGCCTAATTTATTCAATGTTGTTATAGTCTAAAATGTATGCAATGGTGTTTTGTTTATCGGTTCAACACGCCAAATAATAATAAATGAAATGCAGCGAGAGAAGCTAACGTCCCAATAAATAAAGAACCTATATGAACACGCTCTCACTTACGCCTGCTATAGATGCGGAATTATTTTATGATTAGTTTTCTACAATTTATAATACTAAGATTGCACAAAATGTATCCAAATCGTGGATAATCTTTACATAACACTTCAGGCATTCACCCGTGCCATTATATCACTTCTTGCATAAATTACTATTATGTATCGTGCATGTAACCCAATCTATACTGCTTACTTTGAGATTATATTTTCCAAAACTTTTATTGTGAGTAACGTAACGAGAATAGAAAACCAGTTTGAATACTTAACATACAAGGGATTATGAGAAGTTGTAATGCGTAGAGAAAGTCGAGCGAGTGTGACATCAGTGTTTCAAAAGAAGGTTGTACAATTTATATACCACTTCTCCGTTAATTAACAGAATTCTTTTAAGATGTATTAAAACTGTCTGTAAAATAGTTTTAACCTTGTAGGAACGACGCTAAGTTCTGTATCTTGAGAAACGGCCTCAAATGCTCTAACATGACTTCTCAAGACTTTCTCTTCCATCTGTCCAGAGCACGATGATGACCTCCATTTGTGTTGCAATTATATCGTCATGGCTCTGCATCCAATTATCGCACGTTAAACATCACATCGGGTACACTACCGCAGTAGCTCTAAATTCATTCATCTCGCGACAATAAAAACGAAAAAAAATCTGTGATACATTCACATGACTTTCTCTACCCTCTATCCTTATTAGTATACATATTATTCTTACTAAAGTTTATTTTGCTATCTACTACATTTTAATCCACATAAAACTTTCGGAAATAGCCACATTACACATTTCGCTGTAGATACAAAAGGAACAGCGATAGTCAAATGTTAAAGAAGTGTACGCTATACGTTGGCCTTAAAATTCCACGCTGTTTCCATGTCATCGCGAACAACAGCTGAATGTTGACAGGACTTGTGTTTTAAAGAGAGCTACATTTTTACTTTCTCTACCACGTATAGTAAGTAGGGGAAGTATTGTATTCCACCCAAAAATTCAATACCGAGATTTCACCGGAAATACATGTTTTGAGACCCCCTGAATCCAAAAAAGCATTTTTGAAAACATGTCCGTATATGTGTCTGTGTGTCAGTGAACAGCATAACTCAAAAATAAATGTCCTATAAATACCAAACTTGGTATTTAGGTTCAGTATCTTCCAGAGATGCGACACGAAGGTTTTCAAGAAAATCCCCCCACTCCAAATTACCCTTTACATGGAACATTTTTCGAAAATTTTAATTTTCTCAAAAATGGCTCTAACGATTTTGATTAAAGTATCATATGTTCAAGATATTTTCATGACAAATGAAATGTATATCTTGAATTTTCTGGGAATTTCGTTCTTCATTGTGAACGACTTTTGCATAACTGGTAAACCATAAGAGATAGACGAATGTTTACTACACAAAAAATGTAGATCGCGTTAAAATACACACTTTATATCATATTCATTTTTTGGTTGAGTGAACCATTGTCGAGATATTGCTTGTTATTTCCTTAAATTTTTCAATACTTATTTTCTCAATTGGGAATTCGTTATTCATTTGTTTTTTGTCTTGGATATGCAAAGAGTATTAATCTGTGGCATAGAGAATGGTGCTGCACCTAGCAACCAGCTATTAAGAGATATGTCTATGCTTAAAGGCTACTGTATTTCTATATTGCCCTTGCAAATACAAAACAAGGGGATCATAGTACGCCTTAAGGATGGTCAAATATTTTTAGAACTTGTCGCTATGTGTAAAATGTAATTCTCTTTGCATGTCAAAAGATTGTTTCTGCAAATGTTTATCTCGATTAATATGAAATAGATGGAGCATAAGAGTTTGTAAAAATAGTTTGTACAAGAGTAGAGAAAGTCATGTGAGTGTAACACATCCGATTTTTTCTGTGGCATTCATTTTCTAGATATCCGTTGTTATTGATTTGAATTTTCAATACTTTTCATTTTTAAAGCACTAGCTGTTCAGTTCTTTCTCGCGGTCATGGAAAGAGTGAATTTCTAGGCCAGCATTTAGCTAGCCAGTATTTAAACATCAGATAATCGATTCTATTTCCTCTATCCATCTTGTAGCTTCAACGAAATGGGTAATAAAACTATTTCTGCAAAGGATCTGATTAACATGGAGTAGGTAGAAAAACAAACTTTCCTAAACATAGTTTGTAGAAACTACATAATAAAGGAACGATAGTAAGTGGAGAAAATACTGTGAATGTGACACACCAGCCGTACTGGATCTACTATTTTGTACTGTAAATTCTGCATCATTTCACGGAAATAAATAACTCTTACACACCTTGGAGTAGAGAGGTAAACTTTAGTCCATTTTTACGGGGATTTAGGTAGCGTAGCGTTAAGGTTTGCGACTCGCATTCCCCGACGATCATCCATTCTGACCATAGGTTTTTCGTGGTTTCCCCGTGTAAGCAAGCGAATGCTCGGGTGCTTTATCTTCTATCATCTTCCTGCCCCTCTTTCCTGTACTCTTCATCATCCTTACTACGTGTTTCAGGGTTGTAGGACCAGACGACGGTGTTCGGCAGGTTGCGGCTGGGCGATGGCTGTGCGATCTGTAGAGGTTTCTTCTCTGGCGTCAGTTCCGGGACTGCACCCGTCTACGGGTACTCTTGGGCTGCGCCTCTTCCGGGGACCCAGGGGTTAGAGGCTTGTGGGTGGCGGCGGCGGATGTGTTTGATCCGGAAATGTTAGGGACCCCGTCCATGCTTGCACCCTTCGTTCGTCCGTAACTTTATCCTTTTACGAGAATTTTTACTTCACAAATTGATACTACTGTTAATTGTGGCAGCTTCTGTGAGCTCAGCCATAGCTTCTTACTTTGCACTTTTTGCTTTGAAAAGCTTTTATTTCTGTGAATGACATTTTCGGTATAAATGACCCGTTAGCTCAGAAACTATCGAAGATAAATTAATTTTTTGGATAATAAAAACACTCTAAATGCTACTTTGGCGTTAATAACATTGTTGGTTATCCTTTTTAAAATAATTACTGATAAATGTTAATCAGATGGTATAATTCTTTGTTAATAAATAAATTTTTTGGAGAAAAGTAGATCAGTGAACTTAGAAGCCATGCATCTACATCATGTGAAAACACCAATCTGATATTTTAAATATTTGGAGATAATGGGTCATGAATTTCCTGGAGTCACAAATTTCTGCCGCCTGCCGTTTGAACTACGCCCTGACTTTTTCTTTTACAAATAAATTTCTTCTGGAACCGCAAACAAGTAAAAATGCTTAAACGCAAGGTCCGGATTAATGATCAAAACATTCCAACTTCAATTACGGAAGTAATTGCATGGTCAAGAATTCATGCATCGATTTGTATGATTGAACGCCGCACCCCGAATTTGGTTTGGCGGCCGCGTACCACTTCCAAAAACACGCAGGAGTAACAGAGCCATAGTTGACTTATCCGTATGTCGCGTTAGTTATTTCCCCTCCGGTCTTTGTGAAGTGTTAATATTATTTATATTCTAAGTGATTTATTTAATTGAACTACAAGTAACGCTAACTTGAACAGACAGAAAGGAAGAACGCTTTAAAGGAAAGTGGAAATCAGTAAACGTGGTGATGTTCGTTTACTTCTTTTGAACATTCTAACTGAACAATCGCATTTACATCTATCCCAGAATGGAATACAATTCTCACAAACTCACCAGCACTGTGAAAAACCGAAACGTGATCTGTGATCAACAGCAATTTGAAACTTGGCAAAGAGCATCGAGAGGTCTAATGCTTGTGTAAAGAACTCGTCCTTGCTACGGGATGAGAAACCATAAAGAGGGAGATAAACAGAGCGCAATAGAAGCCTCCAACCGCCTGTTTTAACTCTTGCCGGCCGAAGGGCTTCAGAAAGTTTACTCCTGAACAGTATGGAAGTTTCTGTAAGACGCCCACTTCAAAAACAAAAAGCGTAGATCTCTATCGATGACCATAAAAGGCGGAACGAAATCATAAAATATGTTATACATCAAGTAGGTACGCAAAATAAGGCTTAGCGGAGGACACTGAATGAGTCCGCTAACGTTTTTGCGCATGTGGTGCATACAATACTCTTTAGTAAAACCTCCCTAAATTACTTATACACTTCCGTTTGTGAAAATTGCAACACCAAGAAGAAAACGCACGAATACAACGAATTTAATACCACAGGTTAGGTACATGACAAGTAACAAATGATAAATTTTTCAAATCTATACATGACCTTTGAGCCCTAATATTCAGTATTTGATGTGGCCTCCATGCGGTGCAATTAGAACTGCTATACGCCGTGGCATTGAATCAAAAAGGTTCTAACAAGTTCCTGAGGGACTTCCCTCCACGCAGTTTGTATTCGAGCCCACAAATCCGTGACACTGGTTACTGGAGGACCATGACGCACCAGGTGCCGACCAACCATATCCCAGACATGTCTGATGGGCGACATGTCAGGTAAACGTGCAGGCTCTCACACACACACGAGCGCGCGCGTAGAACTTCATTTTGAGAGAGAGAGAAGTTCAAGGGATCTGAAAACGTGTACTTCCGGTAAAATCATGATACCAAATTTTTTGATGGAATACTACCTGCCACGTGTCAGCGGTATTCAAAGTAAAACTTAACTGTATACGTTCAATAAACGCCATATTCAGTATCTTCCAGAGGCAGCGTATAGCAACTAAGCTTGTCAAATGCTTCTTAAAACCATTCTGGAGCCCCTTTCTCCATTAGCGTAATAATTACAGAGTCATTAAAGCAATTTATTCCTCATTAATGTCTAAAATGCTTCATGAACTAATATATAACTGTATACCATGAAATCTGCAGCTATCGCAACACCCAGGAGGTGTGGCTCTGACCAAAATTAGTGCTGGCAGATTAGCGTGTAATTTTATTTATTTACTTTTTGAGACTTTAATGTTCCATACAATAGGGACGCGATCTAAAGAGACGTGTTGAATGATTAATACTCAAACAAGTCCGAAGTGCAGAGAGGTAGGTACATTTGCCTTCTCAGGACTATGAAAACCATTAGAGAGATTACTCACCCTAACTAAGATTTCAACCCGTGACTGCAATTTACTCCTAAAATACACGGAGATGAATGAAGATCTGAGTAATGCCACATTTTCTCGTGTGCGCTGGAATTGTTAAATATGTGAGTGGCAATACGTAATGTTTCTTTTGTAAGCTAATGAACCTCAGATCGTGACATATTACGTATTATGAGTGTGAAGGAAGGGTAGGGAACATAAACTGTCTTTAGATTCGCATATTCCCCTATTCTTCTCGCGACGTGCACCAACCTAGGGTAAGCTCTACTTTCGTAGTAAACTAACTACTCAAGTCACCATTCGGCGACTTCCATACGAGAGTAAAGCACTTCCGAAGTATTTTACTCGTTTCAGATACTCCCGAGTAAATTACCGCAGAAGTAAATGACGGAGAGCACCGTCATGTAGTATGTTATACTACGAGATTAAATAGAGCACAAATATTGGTTAGAATTTACTCTCGCGAGCTGCATGAACTAACCTGTCGATTGAACTAGAACACTGTATCGTATATTTGGAGGAAGATGTTTTGTCATGTTCATTGATTACTTAGATTACACTGAAGAAAACAACGGGAATGTGATAGTGGTATGCGAGATCCATATGGTTTCGGTATTAGGGATGAGTTTTAAACACTTTTTGAATCTGCTTGGAGAGCATTTACAACAAAACTTGGACAGGAATTCAGCTCTGTAACCCAAGCTGCAATTATTGTGTCCTACGAGCGTTTCGTACCGAAATATTTCAGATAGTAAAGCCGAGATTACAATGTACTTAAACGTAACGTGACAGTCTAACACTGTATTAAATGGAGCTATTTAGGGATGACTTAACGCGACGTAACTTAAGAATTTGGCAATGTCAAACTTTTCCTTCCCGTTACGTCAAGTTTGGTGTCACATCGTAATTAAAACCAATGGGCGTGAAGCACTAGCACGAAGTAATAAAACAAAAACTACCAATCAAGAGTCATACCCGTTCTGCTAAGTGCATCCTTATTAGGTCATTAGTTTACGCACGCTAAGTAAAGTTCATCGTAATACCCGGTTTACAGGCAATCTTATAAACGTTCACCGTGCGCCTACTGCTCCTATCTTTCATCGCGTTGTTAGAGCGCTTTTGAGGTAAAAGCAAGGTACCCAAATAAATAACTATATATCAATGTTCAGAAAATATAAAGTAATTCTTTTTCACTTTTACAGATTTCCCAACACTATGCGTGCAATTAACTGCACGTGTGTTCCTATTTTGTGCCCGTCAGTGAATATGGTGAACTATTCCGAAATCGGAGAGGGCATTTCTCAATCAACACACAAGTTATCTAAGATGCAAATATGATGATTAGAAGCATTGTTTCCAGAATTTTAAGCTACTCTTCAGTACGTTTCCCATCGCTGGAAGCATTAAACTCGTCAGTCACAACTTTCCAGGCATTTCTCTTCCAGCATCTTTATATATTTTTACTTCCTCTACTACGTATAGTAAGTAGGGGAAGTATTGCATTCCACCCAAAAATTCGATACCGAGATTTCACCGGAAATACATGTTTTGAGACCTCCTGAATCCAAAAAAAGCATTTTTGGAAACATGTCCGTGTGTGTGTCTGTGTGTCTGTGTGTGTGTGTCTGTGAACAGCATAACTCAAAAACTAACAGTCGGATAAACACCAAACTTGGTATTTACGTTCAGTATCTTCCAGAGATGCGACACGAAGATTTTCAAGAAAATTCCCCCACCCCAGACTACCCTTCACATGGAACATTTTTCGAAAATTTTAATTTTCTCAAAAATGGCTCTAACGATTTTGATGTAAATATCATATGTTTAAGATAATGTCATGAGAAATGAAATGTATATCTCGAAATTTCTGGGAATGTCTCCAAAAGTATTCTTCATTATGAACGACTTTTGCATAACTGGTAAACCATAAGAGATAGACAAAATTTTACTACACACAAAATGTAGATCGCGTTAAAATACACAACTTATATCATATACATTTTTTTTTGTTGAGTGAACCGTTTTCGAGATATTGCTTGTTATTTCCTTAAATTTTCCAATACTTATACTTTTTCTCAAATTCGTTATTCATTTTTTTATGTCCTGGACATGCAAAGAGAATGGAATGCGCCACATAGCAACCAGCGATGAAATATTTTACTATCGCTTAAAAGCTACCATATTCCCCTTGCATCTACAAGAAAATTACAAATAAGATTGACATCTTGATATCTCGATTAATATGAAGCATATGGAGAATAGGCGTTTGTAAAAATAGATTGTACAAGAGTAGAGAAAGTCATGTGAGTGTAACACATCAGATTTTTTTTCACTCATATTGTTTAAATGAATTTTATTTATCTCTACCAACAAACATTTCTCTCTTTCGCTTACTTTTCCGCCTCCCCCCCCTTTTCCTATCGCACTTATAACCTTATCCATGATCGCATCTAGTAAATCGCGCAAACAAAATAATACTCCGGGAGTAATACGCTCTTACTTCCGAAGTTGTAACTAAAAGAGTAAAATGTAATTCAGCTCTCCAACGTTACTTATGGAGTAAATTGCTCCCGTAGTAACCTACTTCCGTAGTACGGACTTCTTTAGTAAACATTACTTCCGAAACAATTTACTCCAACATAGTGCACGCTGCCCTTAGAATTCAACTTGATGTAAACACATGACGTTATTAACTAGGAAGCACACCATAGCATATAGACCTCATATATGTGGGATTATCTGTGGGTTTTCAAGAAGTATATAAGTCAAACAAACTTTTGATTAATGTGAAATAGTAAATAATATACACAGTAAAACTAAAGAACGTTGTAGCTTCCGTTAGATTATGTGAAGTTCACCTCTCTTCATGGTGAGCAGTCGATAATGCGATAAACATGGCTGTTCTGTTAGCTTGGTGAGCGACAGTTGAAATAGTGAAGCATTCTAAGGGTACGCAGTTAACAGCGTCGAGAAATGAATTAGTTGAATATTTTTAACTGACAATTGAAGGAGAATCTAACTGTCGCTGTGAGTAACACTGTTAAACTGCAAGTTATACCGGTGTTCCCGAATGGGGCGTTGCATGTGCGCGTAAAAATTAAAGAAAGAGGAAGAAAAGAAACAGCCAGAATTACAAAAAGCAGATGACTTCACTAAATGCACTATTTATAAGAAAGTGCGCCAGCTTTTCTTTAATAACGAACCGCAAATGTTAGACAAAGTCTTAAATTTGGTCAACAGTGATCCTATGTTGCCTGTTTTAAAGCGATCCACCTTATAAATTAATACTAGAAATTGGATTTAAGTTTGTGAAGAGAAATGCAATGAATAATTATTGACAGAGAGCATATCGTATGATGGACACCTCTTTCTGACACTGCTGCAACTGCAGAAGCGTGAGTTTTATTTTAATTATCCGTATTTAATTTCCGTTCAGCTTTTATTTCGAGGTTTATTATTATTATTATTATTATTATTATTATTATTATTATTATTATTATTATTAATCTAATAGTACACCCTCGGATTGTATTATAAAGACAGGAGTCCACGTGGCATTTGTTTGTTTGTGTTTGTTCCTCACAGCCAATACGAACAATAGGCTAACGCGGAGGAATACATTTTGTTTACATCCGGTTTCAAGGCTGGATCGACTGTAAGTACACAAGCCAACGAAAAAAATCTGATGTGTTACACTCACATGACTTTCTACTCTTTACAAACTATTTTTACAAACGCTTATTCTCCATATGCTTCATGTTAATCGAGATATCGAGATGCTAATCCTATTCCTAATTTTCTTGTAGATGCAAGGGGAATTGGTAGGCTTTAAGCTATAGTCAAATATTTAAAGAGCTGGTTGCTATGTAGAGCATTCCATTCTCTTAGCATTTCCAGGACAAAAAAAAAGGATTAACGAATTTCCATTTGAGAAAAAGTATAAATATTGGAACATTTAAGGGAATAACAAGCAATATCTGGAAAATGGCTCACTCAACAACAAAAATGTATATGACATAAATTGCGTATTTTAACGCGATCTACATTTTTTGTGTAGTAAAAATTTGTCTATCTCTTATGGTTTACCAGTTATGCAAAAGTCGTTCACAATGAAGAATACTTTTGGAGACATTCCCAGAAAATTCGAGATTTACATTTCATTTGTCATGAAAATATCTTAAACATATGATATTTTAATCAAAATCGTTAGAGCCATTTTTGAGAAAATTAAAATTTTCCAAAATTGTTCCATGTAAAGGGTAATTTGGGGTGGGGGCATTTCCTTGAAAATCTTCTTGTCGCATCTCTGGAAGATACTGAACCTAAATAACAAGTTTGGTGTTTATCCGACTGTTCGTTTATGAGTTATGCTGTTCACAGACAGACACACACAAGGACATGTTTCCAAAAATGCTTTTTTTGGATTCAGGGGTCTCAAAACATATATTTCCGGTGAAACCTACGTATCGAATTTTTGGGTGGAATACAATACTTCCCCTACTTACTATACGTAGCAGAGAAAGTAAAAATATGATTTTCACAACTTACGTCATCATAATTTACACATGAAACGATTTAATACAGATATTATTGAAGTGTGTGATAGAACAGCAAGTAATCTATATATTTTGTCCTCTTCACTTTCTTTCTCAAGAGCCTCGTCTCTCACAATGTAGCATTTTTGTTTTGTATAAATCGTAATTTACGCTGAAGTTAAGACGTCGCGACAGAGACTAAATGATCCACAACACACGCCTCAAACGGCTATGGTACTGTCCCGCTCATTATAAGATGTATAAACATGTTTTCCCACATTGTACGTCACTTTTATTTCCTATGATTATATTTTAAATAACATTTTACAAATTATTCTTGAGAAAGTACATTTTTCTATCTACTTCATGTTAATCAAGATGAACAGTTACAGAAATAATTTCACTACACATTTCGTTTTAGATACAAGAGAGGTACGGAAGGCAGAAACGATAGTCAAATTAATAAGCAGGTTGTTATATGTTAGCTTTGAAATTCCATATTCTTCGATTCACATCACGAGAAACAAATGAAACAAAAAATGTAAAAGTATTGTAAAATGCAAACTAATAGGAACAAATATCTCACAAATGGTTAATACCTCAAAGCAATGACGACATAAATTGTGTGTTTTAACGATATCTACGTTGTTTGTTTGTTTGTTAACGTTTTATTTATCTCTTGTGGTTTTCAGTTATACAAAATTATATAAAATCCATTTCGATTAAAGACTTTAGAGGTATTCGTAGAAAAATCAACATACACATTTTGTTAGTTGTGGAAATATCTTAAACATGCCGTACTTTAATTAAAACTCTTGCAGTCGTTTTTAAACAAATAAAATAAAGAAAACCTTAACCTGTTAAATATAAACGCCCCGTTTTACTTCATTTATTCTCACTTCGATAAACACTTGCACTTTATCTGTATCTGGTATTTAAAGCATTGTTCTTCCATATTGTCCGTTCATCTTAAGCAAGCGCGTTCCGTTGCTTAAGCTTGTGGTTATTCTGGTACTACTTTTCTACTCTACAATTTTCTGGGCATTGCTTTTCCGCACCCTGTACAGACGAGTAACGCCTCTATCCCACCTAAACATTTTTATACAGTGAAACAATAAACGGGGAAACTGTCTGCGAAGCATGACATTGATTCTTTGTCCAAAAAGCGTGTTTCTCTTGTATATTTAAGAGTTCGTTGGACTGTACCACATATATGTTAAATTTATTTATTTTACTTACTACGTTTTATTTATGCAATACGTTAACTGTTATGCCCGAAAATTACAACTACTGACTTTTTCAATTTGTCATCTACTAATAAATTTTACTCTAATTGGATATAGTCCTCTGAAAGTCATAACCAACCTATTATGGAAATGCGTAAGTTATACTATTTGCCGTATTTATTTAAGGTGTGTAGTGTTCTTAGCAAGTAGTCTTTGGAATCCACAATAACTATCTGATCATCAGCTTGCACAGTATACAGCAAGCAGTTGTTAATTCTACAATATCTTTTGAGGTCCATCGTAATTTTTTCATATATTATATTAAACAATGTTGGGGATAAGCGGCACCCCTGTCGTAATCCATAATTGATCCTTTTAATCTTAAGACTCGTTGAACTGTGACTGGTGTTTCAATTAACATGTTGTTATCATCATACAGGCTTTGTACCGCTCTGATTGAGTGTTGTGGAGTACCTTTGTGTCTCATAATAATAAAAGGATGGTTTCTATTTAACTTATCAAATGCTTTCTGATAATCAACGAAGATTTTAAAAATCAGCAAATTGTGTTATCTTTGTTTTTCAATGAGTCTTGAACAAAGACTGTTTCTACCTTTCCTTTTCGTAGATTACTTGTTATAATAGAATATGGTTTGATTGAAGGTCTTACTCTGAATGATAAAAACATCTCTTCGACCTTAAAACACAAAACGAATAAGATAGTGTAGCTTATATTTCTAAAGGCCTTGCGTCCTTAACAGGCACTATAGGTATGTACGAGTAGTGTTGATTTATTTGAAAATGATTTCAAAACAGACAATTTCTGAAAGGTCACGTCAGGCAAGCAGTTCACTTTACAAAACTTGGTCTATTGACTTAGCACTTGACCTCAAGTCCAGTTTCTTGAGAGGTTTTCAAGGATCAGACTGATTCTGGTGACTCACAAGAGAATTCGGAAGTGAGTAGTGGCGTCCTTCAGCTAGGAAATTCCTTCTGTAAGGGGACAAAAAATGTCACCGATTATGAAGTTGCACCGCCTCCTGTACACTGAAACTGCATGGATACTGTGAAAATGGTATCGATATAGAAAAAGCTTTTGATCGAGTGGAAAGAACGATTTTTGCCATACATATTGAAGAAGGTATTTCGTTGTAGGAGTATTTTAGAAGGAGTTGTATCGTATTTCGACTGTTGGGGAGCCGAAGTTTGTAGTGGTTGCAACCGCACGTATAGTAAACAGTTTCCGGTAGCCTTCGCCACAAATGTACTTTCAGGT
Organism: Deroplatys truncata; assembly: GCA_030765065.1. Taxonomy (NCBI): domain Eukaryota; kingdom Metazoa; phylum Arthropoda; class Insecta; order Mantodea; family Mantidae; genus Deroplatys; species Deroplatys truncata. Next base: position 117,304,420 of record CM060987.1, read on the forward strand.
GGCCTTTGCCCCTAGTTTAAAAAAATATTAACTTTGTAATTTAACTGTTTCTTTAAATATTATATATTTATGTTTGCCTCGGGTGCGTCAGTATTTGTTACAGACACGTTTCTCTTAGCACGTTTGTGATGCGACAAGAATGTAGGCTCACACAAATTATAATTTTACTTCACTCCTTTTATTAATGCTTGACACCATTTAAATAACACTTCACTGATATAGGGAGCTGTGAGATTCTTTTTATTAATTACTTGCACTTTTTAACACGTAAATTATTTTTCGTCTCACACGAATACGTATTAAATCTCTCGAGGATGTCTCTCGCGTCCGGTTAGGAACATTGTTTGCAGGCAACTGAATTGATTTCAACCGTCTAAACTTTTAAATTTCTGTATTTTAAGTCTCTGATTGGGTAATCCTACTCCAATAGAATACCTTCATTTAACTAAAGCTTTTTCTGGTTGTTGATTGGCTATTTTATAAACTGTCACTAAAATTACATTATTGCTTCCAAGAATCAGAAGTAGTATTGTTAAACTCTCAAACTCATTATTGCCTTAAGGTTACCTCATTGTTACTTTTGACCTATTCCTCAGAGCTCCTACATTATTAAATTACGTAATGCATTCACATAACATTATTGAACATGTTTACAATAATATAAGCATATACAATGACTGTAATATACACTTTTTATATATTGTTAAAATACACATTTTGCTTCAAGGCGGGCTGTTATTGAATTTACAAATTATACAATTAGACTGAAATTATTTAAGTGGTAAAAATACTGCCTCGATATCCATAGAAGAGAATAACTAATAATCTAGGTAGAGCGATAAAATGCCACTATAAAGGATATGCATTAAGGTTTGATATAGGTTTGTATCTGTGCAGTATCTAGCTAAAAGTTTTTAATACTTTATACATGTTTAGCACGAAACATAGAACATGGCTGAGAACTTCTGTACGAAAACCAAGACAAATGGAATCCAATATTCACAAAGACTATTTTTAACAAGATCATAAATCAAGTAAATAATAATAATAATAATAATAATAATAATAATAATAATAATAATATGTAGCATAATTCTGTGAAACCATAGCTAGCTGCAGACAGAGAGAACCTTTCTACACAAACTAGGAGTATTTTCTATTATTGATTTTGTTACTTAACTTACAACCTTCGAATTCTGAACAAAATTGGTACAGTTAAACAGGAAATTATGCATGTCTGAAAGTATTTGCATTGCAAGGAGAATGCTTTCACCTAAGATAGGAGTATGTGGTTTTTGGACAGCGATTTCTGGGAGGCAACTAACTTACTCGAAGTTCATAAGGTGCGCGAGGTCAGAGAAACTTATTAATCCGAGTTATAATCTTCGCATGATACTGCTAAGTGTGTGAGGAGTGGCGTGATGCGTGTATTTTGCATCCCTCACACGCACAGCTACTTAATGACCTGTTCAGGAGGTGAAAGTGTCCCTTTCCTCGGATGTCTCATCATTTTCAAGTACCAAAAGGAAGAAGGAATGTGGCCCAACACTTTACATTCTTGTTGCATACACACTTGAGGCAAGGAGAGTCTGAGGAAACTAGTTCCGTGATTTGCCATGTAGGGAGAAGGTGTCTGTTCCATTCAGGTTAGAAACAAGTCTTTACAGCTTAGTTACACGTGTTCTTCGCAACGCATACGTTGAACACTTCAGTAAATGTTGAAAAAAAAATAGTCAAATTCATAACTAACCACTCACCACAAACCCAAGTAGAAATAGGAATTAATGATTCATTATTGGAACAACCTAACGAAGTCAAATTTCTAGGTCATTTACTAGACAAGCACTTAGATTGGAAGTCACATATTAACATCACACCTAAGCTTAATGCAGCATGTTATGCCATTCGAACTCTTTCATTCAATTCATACGCTTAAGTTAGTTTACTTTGCTTATTTTAATTCCATCATGGAATACGAAATAATTTACTAGAACAACTCAATGAATAGTAAACGCATATTTCTAATACAAAAGAAGGTTATACGAATACTTTGCAACGCACATAATAGGCAGTAATGCAAAGAACTATTTCAGAAACAAGTATACTAACCTTACCTTGTGTTTATATATTCTCCTCTTAAAATTTTATGCAAATAATCGACATACATTTATTAAAAACATGGAAGAACATAACTTTAACACTAGGCAAAAGAGAAATATTCATTACCCAAATGCAAAACTATCCTGCTTCCAGAAATGTGTTTACTATGAAATAATTAAGATATATAATGCTCTCCCCACTAATCTTAAGGGAAAAAATTAGCGATTTCAAAGTTTTTAAAGCTTCCCTAAAAGAGTACCTCTGTGATAAATCTTTTTACTCTCTAGAAGAATATTTAAACCTCAATTTAGCCTGTTGACAATTAAGTTCTAGTACACTACATATTTCTATAATGTTAAGTTGCTGTATTCAGCCAAATAATAAATACCTTTAATACATACATACACACACATATTTGATATTTTTATCTTAATACTGAAATTTGACCATCTTTTCAAATAAGTAAAGTTGTAAGTTTTGACAAGCCTGTAAAGGCTAGGCGAAGTGCATTTTATACTCAGTACCTAACCATGCTAACTTTCAAAGTAGTAGAAATTTGATATTTACTGTATATTTTTGGCACCATAATCTGAAACTAATCTGAAACATTGTGCACTTTATACATATTCAAAATTGTTTTATTGTACATATTTAATATTCTCTAAATGTATATGCTAAACTTCTAACACTTCTTGCCTATAAGCAAAGGTTTAAGCATTGAAGGCAAGAAATTGTGTATTCAGTAGACAATTTTTTAATGTAATAGAAAGTTGATGCTTGCTGTTTACATTTTAGCATCATAACTTAAAATGTTGTAAACCTTATGTGTGCAAAAAGAATAGGTTAATTGTACATAACTGACACAGGCTGTAAAAGCAAGTTTTATTAAGTTCAATACAATAGAAATAGAAAAGCTCTAGACATGTTTATGTTCAAGGTCTTTTGGCCTTCAAAGAACCTACAGAAGCATTCTAATCCAGTTCAACCTATTCTCCTCTTTTGCTGTAACAGAATTTCGGTGTAAATTCTCGGAACTTAATAATTCCAAGGAATGTCTAAGAAGCTAAGCAACAAAGACTGGAAACCACGCTCTACTACATAATTTCATCCACAAGTAACGTTTTAAAAGGAAACTGGAGACCCAAGTGCTGCTAACCTTCTGATATAACAAAGAACAAAACGCGATAACACCAATTTTCACAATCGCAATGAATATACGGAATTTATATGCTTTTCTTCAAAATAACTAGTATAGTCAACACTACTTAATCATACGCGTATTAGTCAAAATACGCACTGAAACAAAATCGAACATACGCTCAAGTGTACTTAATTCACATCAGTAGAATTATAGGTAGAGGCTATATATATATATATATATATATATATATATATATATATATAGTGACAATCACCCCCCCCAGGAAGAAGCAATGAAGTGTAGGAACCACAGAAGACAACAGTTTGCAGGCAGACACGCTACAAAGGTGCGTGGAAGCACCTAACAGTTACAGGTTCAAAGATCCGTTCCATTGCTGCAGTTGTTCAAGAGAGGGCGATTGAACGACCCGTCGACCAAGCAGCCCTCGTGTCCGCGGGAAGTACTCTTTCCTTTGAGCAAGCATTCGCGCCATCTGTCCGGCACCGCCAAAACCTAGGAGCACACCTGAAAGATGAGAAGGAAACCGAATGAAAGGGAAATTAAGCAAAGGAAGTCGTCGTAGATGAGAAGCCACTCTAGCATTCACCCACCGACCAGACAAAACTATAAAACCCCACGGTTAGAGCGAGCGGTCGACGGGGATCGAATCCGAGACCTCCCGAATGCGAGTCTCACACGTCATCGCGGAGCCTTCTCACATTGTTCAGTAGAAATAGTATCGCTTTAATGGCAATGGAGTCAGCGGAGTAGTGCTCCGAATTTTTACTTTCTCTGCTACGTATAGTAAGTAGGGGAAGTATTGTATTCCACCCAAAAATTCGATACCGAGATTTCACCAGAAATACATGTTTTGAGACCCCTAAATAAAAAAGAGCATTTTTGAAAACATGTCCGTGTGTGTGTGTGTGTGTGTGTGTGTGTGTGTGTGTGTGTGTGTGTGAACAGCATAACTCAGAAACGAACATTCGGATAAACATCAAACTTGGTATTTAGGTTCAATATCTTCCAGAGATGCGACACGAAGGTTTTCAAGAAAACCCCCCACCCCAGATTACCCTTTACATGGAACATTTTTCGAAAATTTTAATTTTCTCAAAAATGGCTCTAACGATTTTGATTAAAATCTCATATATTTAAGATAATTTTATGACAAATAAAATGTATATCTTGAATTTTCTGGGAATGTCTCCAAAAGTGTTCTTCATTGTGAACGAATTTTGCATAACTGGTAAACCATAAGAGATAGACAAAATTTTACTACACAAAAAAATGTAGATCACGTTAAAATACACAATTTATGTCATATAAATTTTTTGTTGTTGTTGTTGAGTGAACCGTTTACGAGATATTTTTTTGTTATTCCCTTAAATTTTTCAATATTTATTTTCTCAAATGGGAATTCGTTATTCATTTTTTTGTCTTGGATATGAAAAGAGTATTAATCTGTGGCAAAGAGAATGGTGCTGGACCTAGCAACCAGCTCTTAAGAGATATGTATGTGCTTAAAGGCTACTGTATTTCTATATTGCCCTTGCAAATACAAAACAAGGGGAACATAGTAGGCATTAAGCGATTGTCAAATATTTTGAGAACTGGTCACTATGTGTAAAATGTAATTCCCTTTGCATGTCAAAAGATCGTTTCTGCAAATGTTTATTTCGATTAATATGAAATAGATAGAGAATAAAATTTTGTAAAAATAGTTTGTACAAGAGTAGAGAAAGTCATGTGAGTGTAACATATCTGATTTTTTTAGAAGTCTTGAGCCATTCTAGCTCTAGGTATATGTTGCATAATATCGATATTTTGTAAGCGCAATAGCTGAAAGATTATTTTCTAATGCAGAACTAAACTGCAGTTATTATCCATACTGAATTATTATAAGCCTTTAAGGTTTCTAGCATTTGCACGATTGTGTAGCCGTAATAATTACAAGCAACAATGAATAAGCAAAAATCGGATGTTGCATCCACGTCACTTTCTGCTTTCTCTATCACTCATTCGCGGTTATACATATTATTCTTACAAAAGTTTATTTTCCTATCTACTTCATTTTAATCCAGATAAACCTTTCTGGAAATACCTGTATTACACATTTCGTTATAGATACAAAGGGAACAGATATAGTCAAATGTTTAAGAACTGGACGCATAAGCTGTCCTTAAAATTCCATATTCTTTCCATGACACCCCGAGAAACAATAGAAAATCGACAGGACCTGAAAAGAATGGCTAAGTATTGAGCAATACGAACCATTAATAACGGACATTATGGAAACGGCTGATGCCACAAAAAACTTATTTAAAATAAATTTCGCGTTTTAAAAAGATCTACAGTTTTGAGTAGCACGTTTTTGTCTATCGTTTAACGTTTACCAGTTATACAAGATTATACAAAATTCTTTCCGAATGAAAAGGCCTTCAATTTTATTTGTCATGTAAATATGTTTAATATACGGTATACGGTATTTTAATCAAAATCGTTACAGCTATTTTTGAGGAAATAAAAATTTCGAAAAATGTTCCATGTCAAGGGTAGTTTGGGTTGAGGGATTTTCTTGAAAATCTTGGTGTCCCATTTATCTGACTTTTCCTTTTTGGTGTTGCTGTTTACACACACACACACACACACACACACACACACACACACAC